>VDFB02086081.1:101184363-101349363 GCA_007258455.2 Sequoia sempervirens | reverse complement strand
ATCTTATTAAAATATATATGCCATAAGGTGACTTTTGGCCACCTTTGACCACAAAAGTGGAATGGGAAATGGTTACTCGTGCTGGTGGATGATTGCAATCAAGATGGTAGGACCAAACAAATGCAATCTACACTATTTTTTTGGTCTTTTTCAATGTATTTAGTTTAAATAGGGGCATTCACTGCCAAGGCACAATCAATTTTTCAAATTTCTTATGAACATGTTGCACATATTGCACCATTAAATGCTTTGTTATTAACAACATCTCAATGCTATATCATTTAATACTATGGTTGTATTGTAGCAATTTTCTTAGAAGCTAAATAATACTTGCATATGCGATTTTTAACTCTTTTTAAATCAAAGTCTACCTAAATACAAATAAAGATAGCATACACAGCTATTTAGATATACATGTGCATATATAAATTGTTGTTGGATTCTCAAATGAGCCACAGTGGTCTTGGTATGTATATATGGATATATATTTCTACCTATATGTACTTTTTAAAATATGAAATGAGGAATTCAATACATATATATACACATAAATTCAAGCTACATTTCCTGGCACTAAATATTATAAAAAAATAGAGAAACTATAAAAGAGCTATTAGACGACAAATCCTATTCATGACTGGGGTGATGAAAATCCTAGTGGAAACTTCAAACAAATAGCCTATCGGCTAAAAATATAAAGCTGCACAGATAAAAGAGCTATTAGAATAACACTTAAAAGCCACCAAACTATTTTTTTCCACACTTATACATATATCTTTTCAACTTTCCAAATCAATTATTTAAACCCAGTTCTTTATGATGATACCTATTTTGTTTAGGCCATGACAAAAAATATATGATGCAAAAATATCTGCAAAATGTGTATAATGCCATAAGCTTAATTGTAAATTTGAGCTACATTGCTTGGCATTAAATATTATAGATAAATCATTTATGCAAAATACCCATGCAAAATGACTTGTAGCAAATTATTATTATTCTAACACCTCTTATACAATTTCTCTATTTGTCTTCAATATTTATTAACAAAGAACATAGCTTGAATCTTCTATTAATATGTTTCATGATATTCTTTTCTTCCTGATCCGCTTGAAGCTCCCTAAAACAAACTGCCCGGGTTTGTTTATGTAAGAGGTGGAGCTTGCTAATTACGTGGGATGGAAGCGTCTTATATCAATATGTTTCATTATATTCTTTGTTCCTCATTTGTTTCAACTTCCCCACAACAAACTTTTCTTCATGATATTCTTTTTTTTAGTTCCTCATAACAAACTGTTCATTATCGTACTTTAACTCTTCTATTCTCCATATGTTAAACTTCTATATAATGTGGGTTTTAGAATATCTATCATTTTCCTATAATTCTTAAGTTTTTTTGATTAGATAAGAAGGGAGGGGACCTGACCCATACAAAATGGAAAAAATAGAGCCAAATAACTTAGCAAAACGGAAAGTTCCAACACACCCAGACTGAGAGAAACAACAAATATTGAGAAACTGTTCAAGGAGCAGCGCTTGAACCAGAAAAAGCCTCACAAGGTGATTTAAATGAAACCATAACTTTCTTAGAAGAGTGCTTCTTCTTTTTGTGAACCATTGTCCAAGGAGAATGAGAAACAAAAATTGAGAAATTTTGAATAGAGGGAGAAGTTTCCCCTCTAGAGTAGCATACAAGAGGAAGAGCAAATGATGTTTCAGGTGAACCATCTGAAACCAAGCCTGAAGCTGATATTGCAGGAAGAGCAATATCCACAGGAAGAGCAACATCCATAGAAACAACTGATACAACCAAGTCTGAAATTGTAGGATTGACAACATCAATTTCCAAAACATGAGCAACCAAAGAAGCAGTATTGATAGAATTAGGAACAACCATAACCAAAGATTGCCTTGATTCATCCTCAAGAAGAGCAGCATCCACCAGAACCAAATCATTATTTTTCTTCCCTGAAGGAGTAACAGGTCTTGAGTCTTCATCAGAAGAAGCAAAAGAAAAATTAATAGTAGGATGTACTATTAAGTGCTCACAGAGTGAGTTCTTCCACTGGGTAGAAGAGGAAGCAGTGTGAGAGCCACGAGAACAGTCACAGGCCAAGTGACCTACAACAAAACAATGTTTGCAGTGAAATGGAAGACCCTCATAATCCACCATTTGAGACAATGACCAATCATTAACCTTCAAAACTACCTCACTAGGTAGAGCCTTCAAAAGATCAACCTCCACTAAGATCCTAGCAAAGGAGGTATGAGTAAAATTCTTGGAAGCCTTATCGACTCTCAAGAACCTACCAATAGCATTACCAATGCCCTCATAGGTAGAGGGGCATGATAATTGTAAGGGAAGATAAGGCAATTTTACCAAAATAGGCATAATGTCTAAGGGTTCATTCAAAGGATTAAAAGAATAAACCCAAGGTCTAATGGGGAGGGGATGAGAGTCCCAAACCCACAAGCCATAGTCAAGATATCCTGTCTATCTTTGGGAGAGCTAAAACCCACAACAAAAAAACCCCTTGTAGAAGGGTAAATCTCCATTGAACCATCAACTAGAGGAGACCACTAGTTGGTGATCCAAAGATGCAAATCAGGGAGGGAAGGCCATAAATGGAAAATTATACAAATAAGACCATTTTTAGAGTAATAAGCAATATTTTGATCAACTTCCTTACCAAGAGGGACAATAGGAGCACTAACTGCACAAGGATGCACAAAGCCCTCCCTAATCCTCTTGGACTTCACAACATCAACAAAAGAAGGTTGAGGACGGGAACCCCCCACTCCAATAGAGTTCAAGGAAGCTTGACCCGCACCCATAGCCGCATCCACATTAGGGAAATGAACCCCAGATCCATGAGCTGCATCAATTGAGTACACAACAGACACTTGCTCTGCAACACTTGGTTAAACGGAGCCAGATTTTATAGAGCTTGCACCACACTGCAATGATGTAGAATTACCAACACCTGTCGATGCCGTCGTAGGGAGGGGAGGATCAGAGAGATCCACAATTAGCTAGAAAACCAGTGAAAGGGTCTACATAGCCGGGTGGGAGGAAAATAGGTCGAGCGAAGACAAGGGTGACGTCACAGAGCCAAGCACACCAGGTGAAGGAAGGAACGATGCCACAGATCCGAGATTATCATCGAGATGGGAGCAGTTCAACAATCCATCAGGGTGGGAGAGAATGGAGTGGCAGTTCAAGTTTCCGCTAGGAGAGGAGGAAACCGAGTGGTCAGGAGGAGAAATGGCCATAGAGCCATTCAAAAACGTGTCTGGGTGGGAAACCTTGGAGAGGAGAGGAGTGGACACAGGAGTGGCCATTCAATTGTTATTGTGATTCTTAAGTGTTTTCCTAATAGCTCTTTTCCAATTTCGCTTGTTGTCTTGTACCAATATGTTCCATGATATTATTTTTTTCTCAAATTAAAAATATAAAGTTGAATAGATAAAAAAGCTATTAGAATAACACTTAAAAGCCACCAAACTATTTTTTTCTCCATGTTTATACAGATATCTTTTCAACTTGCCAAATCAATTATTTAAACCTAGTTCTTTATGACGATACCTATTTTCTTTAGGCTATGAAAAAAATTATATGATGCAATAATCACTGGAAAATGCGTATAACACCACAGGCTTAATTGTAAATTTGAGCTACATTTCCTGACATTAAATATTATAGACAAATCATTTATGCAAAATACCCATGTAAAATGGCTTGTAGCAAATAATTGTTTTTGAAAGAGGAAAAAATGGGTTTTACAGGGACTCAAAACCACAAAGTTTACAAACAAAAGAAAAGATCGTCAAAGACCCCATTGACAGAGAGGTTGTATAGAAAACAACAAAATGACAAAGCCACAACCACCAAAAAAGCCAGCAAGGGCCACAAAAAAGACTCAAAAAGACTAGACAAAATGCTAGCTGCGACTAAACTTGGGACTTTAACGTTTCTGCAGTCTCAGCTTCCATGTCATTCATTTCCTGAACCCCCCTCTTTAAGATCTGGGCCATCTAGGTAGTAGGAGGCACTTTCCTCTTAAGGTTGGCACAGGTCCTTTTCGATAGACCTTGGTCCTTGTTCTTGCTTTTATCCTTGTCCTCTTCCAGATCAACAACCAACGAGCCTTGTTGCGACTTTTCCAACTTTTCAGACATTGCATTGATGATAATGGCATTGTGCCTAGCCATTTTATGGTTTTGTTCCACAACATTTTTCATGCTATTTTTTATTTTAACAATTTCAGCTTCTAGAGTCTTATACTTGTCCTTAATGTCACCATTTCCCATTCCAGTATTGTTCTTTTTCCGTTTTTCTTCTTCATTGCTAAGAGTCGACAACTTCAATTCCAATTCCTCCAACTTGCTATTTAGAACCCTATTTCTGAGATTAAGATCATTAATTTCTTGATAGGCCCATTTCATAACCCTGAAAATGTCACCAATGCCACTTCTAGCAAATAATTGTTATTCTAACAATTATAGCAAATGATTTTTATTCTAACAGCTCTTATACAATTTCTCTATTTGTCTTCAATGTTTATTAACAAAGAACATAACTCAAATATTGTATCAATATGTTTCATGATATTCTTTTTTTCCTGATCTTCTTGAAGTTCCTGGAACAAACTGCCTAGGTCTGTTTATGTAAGGGTTGGAGCTTGCTAATTACATGGGATGGCAGTATCTTATATCAATATGTTTCATTATATTCTTTCTTCCTCATCTATTTCAACTTCCCCACAATAAACTATCCTTGATGATATTTATTTATCAGTTGCCGATAACAAACTGTTCATTATTGTAGTTTACCTATTCTATTCTCCATATTTTAAAGTTCTATTTAATGTGGGTTTTAGAACATCTATCATTTTCTTGTGATTCTTAAGTGTTTTCCTAATAGCTCTTTTCCAATTTCACTTCTTGTCTTGTACCAATATGTTTCATTATATTCTTTTTTTCTCACTTGTTTGAACTTCCCCATTACAAACTATTCTTCATGATATTCTTTCTTCTAGATACCCATACCAAACTAATCATTATCATAGTTTTACTGTTCTATTCTCCATATTTTAAAGTTCTATTTAATGTGGGTCTTCCAACATCTGCCATTTTCCTGTGATTGTTAAGGGTTTTTCTAGTAGGTCTTTTCCAATTTCCCTTGACTAAAAATGTTTAGATATGGACATCTATGTATGTGAAATTACTTACAAAGAATATTCAAAGTGAAGAACCTAGTTCAAGTCAAATGTATGTATAGATTTGAGTTTGCAACATATTCTTGCTTACCTGAAATTCTATCACTATCTAGACAAGTTGTAACAACAAATTCTTTGTAATAGTTGTCTTCTCAATTCAAAATTCAAGCTACATAATTTGCCACTAAATATTATAGACCAAATAGGGAAATTGTAAAATAACTATTAGAAAAACACTTAAGAATCATATGTAAATCACAGATGATTGAAAAACCACACTAAACATATTCATACAAGCCAAGCAATCTGTGTAAGAGTTGGATTGTCAATTCAAAATTTTAGCTACATTCTTTGGCACCAAACCCACATTAAATAGAACTCGTAAAGCCAATGAGTAGCAATAACCTATACAAAATGCCTATAACGCCACAAACTTAATCAATAAAATTCAAGCTACATTGCCTAGCACTAAATATTCTAGACAAATAGAGAAATTGTAAAAGAGCTATTACATGACAAATCCTATTCATGGCTGGCCTGACAAAAATCTTGTTAGAAACTTCAAACAAATAAATTGAACAAATAAAAGAGATATTAGAAAGAATAACACTTAACACCCACCAAACTAATTTTATCTCCAACATGTTTTTATTTTTATACTAACCCTCTGCATATATATATATACATATATGAAATCACTCCTATGTTAATCTTCAATTGGTCTAATGTTAATGGGTGTAACAACAAAGATGCACAAAGATAACTAAAAAAAAAAACAAAGGGCGATAAAATTACTAACCCTAACCATATTTTTTGATGAAAGAAACAAGATTTAACTACAGTTGCTCCTATGGTAATGAGTATAAGGCCAAAGATTCATAGAGATAACTACAAACAATAAATGAGGGATGGAAAAATTACTAACCCTAACCATATTTTTTGACAAAAGAAAGAAGATTTAACTTCAATTTCTCCATCCATATAAAACCATAACACCAAACACACAAATAGAGAAATTGTAAAGAGCTATTACACGACAAATCCTATTCATGGCTAGGTTGATAAAAAATCTCGTCAGAAACTTCAAACAAATAAATTGAATAGATAAAAGAGATATTAGAAAGAATAACACTTAACACCCACCAAACTAATTTTATCTGCAACATGTTTCTGCTTTCATACTAACCCTCTGCATAATATATATATATATGCAATCACTCCTATGTTAATTTGCAATTGGTCCTATGTTAATGGGTGTAACGACAAAGATGCACAGAGATAACCAAAACAATAAACGAAGGGCAATAAAATTACTAACTTTAACCATATTTTTTGACGAAAGAAACAAGATTTAACTACAATTGCTCCTATGGTAAAGGGTATAAGGCCAAAGATGCACAAAGATAACTACAAACAATAAACAAGGGATGAAAAAATTACTAACCCTAAGCATATTTTTTGATGAAAGAAAGAAGATTTAACTACAATTTCTCCATCCATACAAAACCATAACACCAAACACCCATGTAAAATGACTTACAGATTCCGGACAAAAACAATTTTAACTTAAACAATAAATAAATCATTTATGCAAAACACCCATATAAAATGACTTATAAATTGTGGAGAACAACAATTTTAAAACCCTTCAATCTGCTATAAAACGGAGCCGAAGCCATCGATTTTTACTATAGTCTCCTATCAAACCAACCACAGAACCGAAGTCGGCGTTTTTTAGAATAGTCTGCTATCAGACCAACACCACAATGGCTCTTTTGACAATGCAACTTAATCAATATATTTTGTGGCACATTTCAGACTATACTTTCCCACACTACTACACCCATGTAAAATGACTTACATATTCCAAAGAACAACAATTTTAACTTAAACAATAAATAAATCATTTATGCAAAACACCCATGTAAAATGACTTACAGATTGCAAAGAACAACAATTTAAAAACCCTCCAATCTACTATGAAACCTAGCATGGAGCCGAAGGCGACAATTTTTACAATAGTCTGCTACGAAACCAACACCACAATGGCTGTTTCGACAATACAACTTAATCAAAGTATACTTTCCCACATTGCAACACTCAAATTTGCATTTACTTCGTCCACCTCGATCGTACAAGGACATAATGCATTACCACTCCTGTGAGCAAACACTTACCATTCAGCGTCTGTGTATCGAGGACACCAACTCTAGCTTCGCCAACCCACGAATTACCAAGCTCCATGTCATAAAAAAAACCCGGTCAAGTTGTTGCTGGTCGGGATATCTCCAATGCCGGCAAATCCAATTCACGACTGGACTGATGAAAATTCCTACAGAAACTTTAAACAAAATAACCTATCGACTAATAATATTTTTATATACAAATGCTCTATTCCAACAAAAAATATCTTTAAAAATATATAAAATACGACGAATTGAGGAAGATTCCCGGATTGCATTATGAAGACAAGTCAACGAGGGAAGGGCCCATATTCGTTGGTAATAACGTCATGAAGGGTTCTGGTGACGTTTAATACAAGGGAATTTACGTGGCCCAATTTTTATTGAAAATACCATACAGAAAAAGATAAAATAATTTGGTTCACATGAATATATTTTTCTGAATGGAGGATAGATTCAATTCTATTCGAGAGGTTCTCACTAAACAGTCGGCACCCACATTATCGTGTTTAAGAGAATTCACCCCACTACTTCAATCAGTGTCACCCATATTTCCCTGTTTTGGTCGAAATGGAAGTTCTGGATTTTCTCAGATGTAGAGTTCCGAATTTAAAATATGTTTTTCGCGTGGTGTCTCTCCATACCATTCTTTCTATTACTGTCTCAGCTATACTGGGCATTCTTCTTCTCTCTTTAAACCATTGGAAGCGCCAATCCTCGCTTAAAATTCCCCCAGGAAAGTTAGGCTTCCCTGTGATTGGTGAGACAGTACAATTCCTGCAGGCACTTCGATCAGGCACCCCTCAACTGTTTTTCAATGAGAGGGTTAAGGAATTCGGTGATGTTTTTAAGACATCCCTATTCGGACATCCCACAGTAGTACTGTATGGCCCCGTTGGAAACCGTTTAGTTCTGTCCAACGAGGACAAGCTGGTGCAGTTTTCATGGCCCAAGTCTTTTATGAAACTGTTCGGAAACGAATCCATTGCAAACAAAAGGGGAGAGGAGCATCTCCGCTTGCGTGCCGTACTGGCTCGCTTTCTTGGTCCTCAAGCATTAAAGAACTATGTATCTAAAACGAGCTTCGAAATCCAACGTCATATCACAGAGAGATGGAAGGGCAAATCCCAAGTGAAGATGGTTCCTTTGGTTAAGGAGCTCATCTTTTCAGTCGCAGCCAGCTTGTTCTTCGATATTAACGATGCTTCCGAAAGAACGCGACTCCGTCATCTTCTGGAAACTGTAATTGCTGGGTCTTTGTCTATTCCGCTCGACATTCCAGGAACTCGTTTCCGCAGAGCGCTTGAGGCACACTCCACCATCGATCAAATTCTCTCTTCTTTAATTGAAAAGCGAAGAAGTGATTTACGTTCAGGCAGGGCGACTAGTCATCAAGATTTACTCTCTCCGTTGATCACCTTCAAAGACGAAAGAGGGAATCCACTCACGGAGCAGGACATCCTGGGCAGTTTTAATGGTTTGCTTCATGCTTTGTATGACACCACTGTTTCGGCGCTTACCTTGCCATTTAAACCTTTTTTCTGCCAATCCCGATTGCTATAAGGAAGTCATCCAAGGTACGCCAAGCCCCTGCTCTTTTTATTTTACATTTTATCATTAACAGCATTTGTCATTAATACCCGACATGTATATATCAGAACAAATGGTAATTACAACAAATAAAAAAGATGGGGAAGAAATCAGCTGGGAAGATCTCAAAGACATGAAATATACATGGAATGCTGTTCAGGAAACACTGCGCATGAATCCTCCAGTGTTTGGATCGTTTGGCGAGGCAATCACTGATATTGATTACAAGGGTTATACAATCCCAAAAGGATGGAAAGTAAGCTGTAGATTTCTCAATTCAATCATTAAAACTTCATTTTTCTTTTCTCCTTGAGATCATTAAAGTACATCTACCATAATGACTTTTGTTCGATGCATGTTTGTTATTAGCAGATCTTATGGACAGTTCATAGTACGCACAGGAAGGAAGAGTATTTCAGTGAGGCAGACAAATTCAGGCCTTCAAGGTTCGAAGAGGAAAGCAGACATGTGGCTCCTTACACCTTCTTACCGTTCGGTGCAGGGCAGCGTGCTTGCCCGGGATGGGAATTTTCAAAGATGGAGATATTGCTGTTCGTTCATCATTTTGTTAAATCTTTCAATGGCTTCACCGCCATTGATCCTGCTGAAAAAATAACGACAGATCCACTCTTTGCTCTTCCAGCTAATGGGTTTCACATAAAACTTTTCCCCCGACCCTAAGCTAGTTGAAGGAGGCAAACACTAAGCACTAGCGAGCGGTGGAAGGTCTAAAAATAGACGTGATAATAAAATGAATATTGTACCCTGTAATAGTTAAGAGATAGATTTTAGTTGTTCGATCGTTCTTTCTGTTCTATTTTCCTTAATATATATAATTACCATATTGTTCTATTGAATAGGTAAGGTTGAACAATGGAAGTGGTTAATTGACAGATTTATATTACTATTGATAGGAACATTTTAATATCACATGAATAGTGTCAGATTTGTTTATATATTTTTGAAATTTGTTTATATTGGGTTTATCTTTTCTTCTATCTTAAATATTATACAATTTAAAAAATATATATTAGAAAAATAAAATAAATAAATTATACATTAATTTTTTAAAGTTTAAATCGAATAATTGAAATTATATAAATGTACAATTCTATCAAAAATATATTATTGTATTTTTATATCACATTTCATTTTTAGATAATATTATTCTCTTGCATCATTTTATCCAAATTATATCTATTATTGATCTATCTATATATATTAAAATTAGAATGAATATTTTCGAGTTAAGTCTAGATGCATCAATCTTTTTGTAGTTGTTCATTGACGGGGCCCCTACAATGCTTTTCAATTTTTTTCTTATTCTTCTCTATTTTTTTTTCTTCCTTTCAATTAAAAAATGCACTTGACTAACTTTTTAGATATTTTGATTTTGGTTGAGTATATTGTTCAAGATGGTTTGGATTCTTCATTTTAGGAATAAATATTGGATGTTTGTGTCAAACTTAATACAATCCTCCTCCTCATGTAGTGTAGAACCATGTGTCTAATTCTAAAACTCTTTTAATTGAATATACATACAGGAATGGTGAAATTTTCATACCCATGCCATTTCCTAATAAGTTATATATATGTCCCAATGAAAATATCTTTATATCGTATTCCATCAACAAGTGGCGTACTATTATGTTTGTTTGAATTTTTTCCATATCCTTGTATATTTTAATATACCTCTATATAAATCAATCTCTATAAATTCACCATTTAGTAATTATTATCATAGCCTATTTCACAATTATATACATTGATCCACCATGTCAAATTTATCATTTTAGCCCTAAGGTTCATTTTCATGTTGCTCAAATATTCCAAGGTTAAAACCCAAGGCATGCAAGAGCAAACATGAAATTCAAATTATTGAGATTAAGTTTTTAAATTTCCCCACCCCTTCTGCTAATTCTTATAAGTTGACTTAATAGACATTTACATGTCATGCTATCTCACATTATTTAAATATATTTAATACATAATTAATTTAAAATGTTATTATAAGAAAAATTTCATTAGAACACTTCTTATTTTAAAGGAAATAAAAAATAGATTCACATCATGATATTGGTCTACATGTTTGCACATGTATTGTCTTAAATATCATTTATTTTATTAATTCAACTTGGAAAAACGATTTTACTTACGAGTGATTGCTGATCTATTGAGTTAGATAACTCATGAGAAATGTCCTTGCAGACCATCTTAACATGTTCCATAATTAGAATATGTTCACCTTCAAAATGAGCTCAATACAATGGATAAGTCACATAAAACAATCCAATATCTCAAATAGATGATGAAAATCATGTTAGAGCAAACTAACAAGGATAATAAATAGAGATTTAAATCAAACATGAAACAACACAATGTTTATACCTTCATTATTTATTTTTGGATATGATCGAATAGATGGTGTGGATGATTTTTGTAGTCATATTGCTAATTTGAAAATATAAGGGTATAATTTGATTGATTAACTCATAAAGATGGTAGTGTAAGGTTACCATATGAGTGGATTGTCAAATGGCAAGGAGGCCTCTCATGAAATAGATTTATCAAGTGGAAAATGGAGGACAAATATACAATCTTGAGTCAATAGTTAATATTATGATCCATTGAGAAGATGATTAACCTTGTGTCACAAGGGAAAGGGATCCAAGATCAAATGATGAGATTTCACCAAGGTATATAATTATAAGTATGCTTACAAATGTGTGAGAAAGGTGGCATGCATAGGGAAAATTTTCACACATGAGAAAATTTGAGATGGAGATGAGTCAAGATCAAGGGATGAGGTGGATTATTAGCATGTATTTAAGCTACCATGCTTACACATGTGTGAGGAAAGACTGAGATGAGTTAGCACACTCACTATTATAGAAGCATAAAGTGGGTTAATGTAATAATCAAAGATTTTTCCAAGTTGGCATGTTGACACATGTGTGAGGAAAGATTAGGATGAGTAAGCATAATCACATATGTGGGAGCATGGGAGAGATTAGGGAAACATGGTAAGAAGAGTATGGTCAAGATTTTAGTGCATGTAGATAAATTTAATGGCTAGGATTAAGAGGGTAAATATTAATGATAGCATGAAATTAAATAATGAGAAAATGATAAAAAAAATGAGTTAGCTTAATTATTTAACTAGTCATGTATTAACAAATTGATTAAGTTGGAGGAATTTTGGAGGCTTATATTTCCTAAATGAACTAATTCGATAAGTGTTAATTAATAACTTTATTTTTGAACTATTTTTTTTTTAAATCATTGATTTAATTAATTAACTATAGGGAAAAAATGAAATTTAAGAATAATGAAGAGGAGATAATTGATTAAATAATGGATTATTTAATTAATTTATAGAAATTTAGTATGAATAATTAGAATTAAATTTAATGTGTTACAATTTTATGCTCTTAGATATGCCATCGCGACTAGAAGAAGCCACATCATGTCAAATAAGAATAATAACTAGAAAGGATGAGGCTTTTATTAGCCGATAGGCTATTATACTGGGGGAACCCCACCTAAAATTCCAGCAGTCTGATGCCGGAAACCCCGGCGGTCCCCGACAATTACACTGTAACCGGTGAGAACTACGAGCTGTCATAAAATCACTATCCGCCAAAGATATTTCTTTGTCACCAGCATTCAACTGCTTCGAAGTGCGTATTTGAAGTTGTTAACCGTTTTTTCATTTTGGTGTAAAAGATGAGCGCAATCCTTCCCCGGTGAATAACCAGCCGACCAAAGTACGGACTGTGCAAGCTATTTCCAATCGTGCCCATTGTGATAAAATCTTATTTTTACTTAAAAATGTTTGTTTTAACTTTCCCAGATCATGAAATAGAGATTTTAATGGCATTGAAGTTCAGACTTTTCTCTACATAATTCATCGATTTTGTAAAAAATTATAACTTATTTTTTCCAAAAAGTAACACGGTATTTTTTCTAAAAATATATTGAAATAAAAATTTAAAAAATAATTTATATAATAAATAAAATAAAAATGATTCTTTAAATAAAATAATATTATAAATTTTTAATAAAAATTAAATTTATATAATAAATAAAATAACTATTTAACCACAAGATAATTTATATATACTATAAAAATAATTAGTTGATAAGCTATTACGTGGGGGACTGAGATCTCCAGCGTTGGAAACCCCATCGGGAACCCCACCAGGATCTATTATGTGGCATGTTGTACACCTGTTTGTCTCTATGATGTGAAAGGTAATGTAGGAAACATTCATTGAGCCTTGGAGACTTCACACGTGAGCATATGTTGGGTGCGATAATCATTGAGGTATATAACTAAAGTTACATTATAGGAAGTGTTGTTTTTGGAATGAATTGGAGAAAAGGGTAAAGAAGTAGAGAGGGAAGGATAGAGAAAGAGAGAGAGAGAGAGAGAGGGTAAAAGGACAAAGGGAGGTAGAGAGGGATAAGTGAGATAGAGATAGGGAGGGAGAGAGAGGTGGGATAGGAAGAAGTAGAGAAGAAAAGAGAGCTAGAGAGTGAGAGAGAGAGAGAGAGGGATAGGGGAGATATAGAGAATTAGAGGGGGAAGGAGATAGGTGTAGAGAGGAATAAGTGAGAGAGGGAGAGAAGTAGAGAGGGAAGGAGAGAGTGAGAGAGAAATAGGTGGGATGGATAGAGGGATCAAGGGATGAGGTGGATTATTAGCATGTATTTAAGCTACCATGCTTACACATGTGTGAGGAAAGACTGAGATGAGTTAGCACACTCACTATTATAGAAGCATAAAGTGGGTTAATGTAATAATCAAAGATTTTTCCAAGTTGGCATGTTGACACATGTGTGAGGAAAGATTAGGATGAGTAAGCATAATCACATATGTGGGAGCATGGGAGAGATTAGGGAAACATGGTAAGAAGAGTATGGTCAAGATTTTAGTGCATGTAGATAAATTTAATGGCTAGGATTAAGAGGGTAAATATTAATGATAGCATGAAATTAAATAATGAGAAAATGATAAAAAAAATGAGTTAGCTTAATTATTTAACTAGTCATGTATTAACAAATTGATTAAGTTGGAGGAATTTTGGAGGCTTATATTTCCTAAATGAACTAATTCGATAAGTGTTAATTAATAACTTTATTTTTGAACTATTTTTTTTTTAAATCATTGATTTAATTAATTAACTATAGGGAAAAAATGAAATTTAAGAATAATGAAGAGGAGATAATTGATTAAATAATGGATTATTTAATTAATTTATAGAAATTTAGTATGAATAATTAGAATTAAATTTAATGTGTTAACAATTTTATGCTCTTAGATATGTCATCACGACTAGAAGAAGCCACATCATGTCAAATAAGAATAATAACTAGAAAGGATGAGGCTTTTATAGTAGGTTTCTCCAATCGCATGGAGGAAATGAGATGTTTAATGGATTAGAGGATAATACACTCACAAGAGAGCCATTGAGATGAATGAGGCTCAAAGCTTTCTTGGAAAGATAATTGATGAGGATGAAAGATCATATGAAGTGTCATGGTGAAGGATGAATTAATTGAGATGATCGAATGAAGAGGATGTATACAACATGAGTAAAGGATAAAATATAATATTTATTTCTATTGTGATTCATAACAAGTGAAAAATGATAGGAAATTCAAGAAGATAAGTATATATGTACATCTAGGTAATTTAAATAGATTTTTTGCATACGACTAAAGTATATCGGTTTGGCATTTTGTGGAGTAAATAGTTTGTCACTCCTCCATAACTTGTGAGTTCCTACCAAGAAATTAATTTAGTTGGTTTCTCACTATAAAAATGTGTACTATTGATCATCTTCAAAGATGTAACTATTTTAAGCAACAAAGTCACTAAGCTATATTATATGTGGTATTAGCAATCATTTCTTGTTGAAAGAATAAAGTTCAATTATACATGAGACCCACCTCGATAGCTTAAATCTTGATAAAGTATAAAAAATGGAGATGTTATGTAAAGGCTCAATGATGGATATAGAGATTACCAAAATAATTATTAAAAAAATTTAAAAAATGACTATATTAGCCAACAAAAAGCGAAAGTATGATGTAGCTTGGAAAAAATCACCATAAACATAGGGACAAAGGATAAAAGAGTAAATGTAGATAGCCACCATTCATATTTCTTTGATTTGGGTTTCAAGAATATTCATGACATGCCTAGCTCTATTTTTTCCCTTGCTTCAAGACATGATTACACATAGCTTTGTCTAATGTAATATATTTCTATCTAAGATGTCATAGTTTTGCGATAGGTTTTCATACTCTCCAAAATCCTATGGACTTGAAAATGGTATACATTTTTTACTATTGTTGTGTTGATGAATACCTTTTTTGATCTTTTGTTAGAGGATTGAAGTGAGAAACCTAATTAGTTCCTAGTCAAGTCTCTTTGCTAATTTCACAAGATTGAAAACATGAAAGAAATAGAAGATGCCAAATTCTTCAAGTCTAGTATCTATACAAGATGAATGTTGGAAGTGTGATGTTAGCTACTATGTGGAAACTTCAAACAATCAATTAATATGTTTACAATTATTTTTTAAATTAATTTGATGTGTTATAATATCTTAAAAATTGTCTATAAATACACAATCTTTAAAATTGAATTTAAAATATTTTTAACAAAATTACTTAATGCACAATAATTGATTTTTAATAATATTATGTTGAAGAGTAGTACATTGTGAAAGCTTAAGAGGGATATGATTTCAATTTGTATTAAAAGAATTCAAACAATTCTAGTTCCATTAATCAACAAAACTGTGTACTGAACTAAATGCGGATTTTATAATTATAAAGTCATTGGAACAAACTAAAAAATCATGCTGTCATGAATTAACTTAGGAACAACGCCTCTGCCCACGGCAAAAACAAGAAGTAACTAGCTTAGACTGTAATTTCGGTCGTCGTCATCCCAATTATCCGAAAGTGGACGATATTGGGAGGGAGGGCACGGACGGCGTGTAATATTCCTTTGCTGCTGCTGCCAAGGCCTATTACTTATGCCATTTCTATATAGAGAACGAGAATAGCCAGAATTATTACTGTTGTGTAAGTTAGGTCTTGGCATAGAACTGTGATCGTTATTATAATTGCCAGTTTATATTCTTTCTTTTGCAATGTTCCAGTTTTCATGCACATTACTATTCAAACGTGATTCGGAACTCCTCCAATTGGAACTGGAACTAGTATTGTGATTGCCTCCTGTTGCAGTACGAAGATCGTTTCTGTGTTTGGGAATGTTCCAGTTGTCATCTTCATTGGCTCTTGAGATAAGGGGAGGAGGGGAACGAGAACGTGGTCGAGAACTAGAAGAGAAACAAAGACGTTTGGCCAACTTGTGCAGACTGTGTCAGAATGGTGGTCCTGCTCATATTTTCATTCTCGTTATTCTGCTTCTTGTTATTCGTCTCGCCATGTTCTCCGTCTTTGGAGTCCTCAGTATGATGACCATGAACACGAGCATCGTTGTCCGATTGCTTAGCTTGTTTCTCATGCCCCTGTGGGAGCACTTGTTTACCAATCAGAAACTCCGAAAGACTCAAAGGTTTTTCCCTTCTTGTTCTTCTTCATCCCATGCTGTTGCTTAGCATTCTCATTTGCGTTCGACATTTTGCAAATATTATCACACAAACTAGCTATATTTCGAGAATTCAGCAACAGTTAAAAATTGAGTTACTTCTCAAACAAGGGGAATGCCTACTTTATGTCTTCTCAACCGATGCCACCCTTCCATATTTCAGGCTTTTATTCTTTTTCCCATACAATAACCTTTAAATTTTTTTGTGTTGAATAAACTCTTGACCTTTGGTAGCTTGCTAGTGTTCATGATTCTATGGCCATGAATTTTGATTGTAACCATTATTATTTGTTCATAAGGTGTTCTTAAGCTTCAAAGACCATATGATGTGCTACAAATGATTCTATTCTTTATGTAGTCATTTTGTAAATAGAATTATATTTATCAGTTACCTTTTCTCCCTATGTTGGTATATTCTAATCACATTAAATGAAGCTTATTGGATTTGATCTTTTTACTATAGGTTTGAATAACTCTCAATCCTAACATATCAAGCACAAGGAGCTTGCTTGAGACCATAAAGAGCTTTCTTCAACTTGTAAACTAAGTGTTCTTTTCCTAGATCTTCATAACCCATAGTTTGTTCCACATATACTTCATCATCTATATAACCATTAAGGAATGTTATTTTTAAATCCTAGTTGTATTGTGCAATAATAGATAATATAATCTTGATTTTATCAAGTATGAAAATTGGAGTGAATTTTTTTGAATAATCTACTATAGGTGTTTGTGCAAATCCCTTGTCAACTAATCTTGCCTTGTGGAATTCTACTAAACCATCTACATGATATTGGACCTTATAAATCCATTTTTCAAAAATCACATGCTTATTTGTGGGAAGCTACATTGATTCCCATGTCTTATTTTTATGAATGAAATTTATTTCATCATTCATAGCATCAACCCATAATGGTTTTTTCATTACTTCATACATAAAGGGTTCAACTTGAATTTTACTAAGCAAAGAAAAATTAACAATTGTATTTATATTTTTACTCTAATTAATTTCAACTAAATGTCATATATTTCTTAGAGTTGATGTTGGAGGTGAACTATCACCTAAATTATACTATTAGAAGAACTTGAACTTCCACTTGAGCTTGTGGGGAGAGGAGGAACACTATCATCTTCAATGACCATGATTATTGATGTATTTTTTTGTGCAAGATCTTTACACTAGCATAATCTCCCTTGATAAAAAATTACATCCCGACTAACAATCCATTGCTTTGTGTAAGGATAGTAGAATCTAAATCCTTTAGTTGCATTAGAATATCCCACAAAGATACAAAGTTGAGATTTTACAGCCAACTTCTTTCACCTCTAAACTAGAATATGGAAATATGCTAATGTTAACTAAATACTCAAAGATGAGCCATTGATGGCTTATGACCACTCCAGGCTTCATCTGGAGTGATTTTTTTAACTACTTGTGTTGGAAATCGATTTAGAATATATACTATTGTTGCAACTGCTTCTTCCTAAAAACTATTTGGAATATTTTTGAAGCATACTTCATTCCATTTAAATAATGGTACAGTTCTTTCATTTTACAATACTATTTGTTTGAGGTGCATATTCAACAATAAGCTGTCTCTTAATGTCATTCTTTAGAAGTAAATTCTCCCCCTCTAGTTGTTATGAGTATTTTGAGATAATACCCACTCTCCTTATTAGCCATAGCCTTGAAATTCTCTAAGCATTATAGTGCCTCATATTTTTTCTTAACAAAATAAACCTATGTGTGGCAAGAGAAATAATTAATAAAATCATAAAACTAAAGATTCTTACCCAAAGGTTCCTCTTGCATATCATCACAAATTTTGCATGCACAAGATCTAGATGAGATCTTCCCCTCTAATATTTTCTCATCAGAAAACTATCTTGATGATACATGTCGAGTGCACAACCTAAATAAACTTCCTCATTGACCTAAACTATTATAAGTCCTCTCATCATATTTTTCTTATGAAGCAAAATTAACCCTTGCAAATTTAAATGACCATAAAGTTCATGTCATAACCACATGTCATATATGGTTTCTTTGAGTGCACACATCTTAGTAGAAACGAATGTGAGAGGGACCAATCTATTCTCTATCATACAATTCATTGCTATAAGATGACAATGATCTAATTTATCAAATATTTTGTAGCAATTATATTCAAATATAGCTTTATAATGTTTTCTACAAGCTATCTTATATTCAAAATATTATGATTTATTTTTGTCACGAGTAAAGTATCATGAATATGAGTAGTTTCTATGTTCTTACTCTTCACTACAAGGGTACTCTTTCCCATTACACCAACCTCTAAATATCATCTCCAAATTTAACATGACATCTCACTGAATCATCTAATTTGACAAAGAGATCAACTTTACCTATCATATGATTTGAGCATCTCCTATTTGGGAGCCACACATCCTTTTGATGTTATTTTTCCAAATTGCATAAATAAATAAAGTTGAATGCTTTGTATCTTCAAATGAATCTTTTGTATAATTAGTCCTTGAATTATTAAAGTCATATTTCCTTTTTTTGCATTTAGATTCATAGCATACATATTGCTCAAAATACCTACAGTAGATGCTTATGTGATCCAATAATCTTCTTCCTCTTCCTATGTTATTAGAAGAAGACTCGCCTTGAGATTTATTTATGTGAGATGAATAAGTTGTAGAGTTTTCTTCAATTCTTACAACAATCTTGAAAGCTTCCACCAAAATTTCCATAGAACATTGCATACATTTCTCATGATATTGCAATGAACCTCACAATTTTAAAACTTTGAAGGTAGTTGGATTTTTACTGTCTTCAATGGCTATCACCACTAGATCAAAATTTAAAGGAAGAGATCTAAGAATTTTTTCTATAATTTTTTGTTCTATTATAGTTTTCCCTTGAGTCATAAGCTAGTTCATAATACCTTAAGTTCTAGTAAAAAATTATTGAATGGAATCAACTTATTTCATCCTTAAATTTTCAAAAATCTCTTTGAAATCTTCAAGTCTTAAATATCTATTTTTTTCAATTACCTAGTTTGAAATTTGTAGAGCCTCCTATGTATCCTTTGATTTTTTCATACCAACAATATAGGAAAAAATTGAAGTATCTAATGCAAATTAGATGGTGAATAAATCTCGATTGTACTTCTTTCTATCTTCTCTCACCTAAGTTCTTTGATTTTCTTTCAAGGCAATCAAAGCATTCTAATATGCAGTTGTAGCATTGAAAATTGTCACCCTTGAAAATTTTACACTACCTTGACACCATATTTTGATTATAACATTAACTATAATAATTTTTCAATTTTGGGACCAGATTAATAAATATATTTAAATCCCCATCATCCCTATAAATTTGAGCCAAGAAATACCAGTCACAGTTGGCCAAAATTTAATTTCTAAATGTTTGAAATTTTGATTGGTGGCATTTTATGACTTGAAAATGATTGTAGGTCGGCCCGTACCCAAAAAGATTCATTAATATACATATATAATCATTTTTTACTCTCATTTTAAACATTATAATAAATTTGGAAAGAGGGAGATCAATTAGAAGGAAATCATGGAGAAGTATTGAGTTATCCTCTACATGCTAGCTTTAACAATCTATTATGTGTGAGCTAACCTTTTGTGTCTATCTAGAAATCCAACCATCGAGTAATCAACTTGTGTGTGGAATCTCTTCCTCAAGGGTTTTTGCATCAAGGTAATATTATCATTTATCATTTATTAATTTCAGTCAATTATTGTTGTTTTGGCCTCTACCCAACCTAGGGCATTGCACTCATGATCATCACATATCATTGTATGTTAAGGTGGAAATACCAAAGCATGGTTTGACTTAGGCAAGCCCATATATAACACAATCCTTTCCTCTATTTTCACGTGCGGAGATAGGTGATAGTATCAGGAAACCTAATACAAACTTAATCCACATCTTTAAACTTTTAGATCTAAAAGACAAGGAGTTCAGTCTAGGATTTTTCACATCCTAGACCAGCCAATTCAAACTCATATTCATAGTGTAGGTTCTTCACTGTTGTCATTCCTTAGATCTATGTAAATTATGCTACTTCTTGTTTTCATCTATTGTTAAATTACATTTTTAGATCTTAGGTTGCATGTCAAACAAACTTATTAAAACACAAGTAAAATTCATCATCCTCACAATTTAAATCAACATAAACCCCAAAAGGTGGGCTCTCCCTTGTGACAAGCAGCTAATCATCATACTCTAGTTGATTTATGTTCAAATATTGAGTCAAGTGAAGATGGCTCTCCTTGTGCCGCACTGGCTCGCTGTTTGGGTCTTCAAGCATTAAAGAATATTATATCTAAAACGAGTTTCGAAATCCAACGTCATATCAAAGAGAGATGGAAGGGAAAATCCCAAGTGAAGATGCTTCCTTTGTTGAAGGAGCTCATTTTTTTAGTCGCAGCCAGCTTGTTCTTTGATATTAGCGATGATTCCGAAAGAACGCGTCTCCGTCACCTTCTGGAAATTGTAGTTGCTGGATCTTTGTCTATTCCGCTTGACTTTCCAGCAACAAATTTCCGCAGACCGCTCGAGGCACACTCCATCATGCATCAAATTCTCTCTTCTTTAATAGAAAAGAAAAGAATCGATTTACGTTCTGGCACGGCGGTTACGGTTACCCATCAAGATTTACTCTCTGCGTTGATCACCTTCAAAGATGAAAGAGGGAATTCACTCATCGACAAGGAGATCCTCAGCAATTTTAATGGTTTGCTTAATGCTTCCTATGACACAACTGTTTCGGCGCTTACCTTGCTATTTAAACTTTTATCTTCTAATCCCGATTGCTATGAAGAAATCGTCCAAGGTATGCGAAGCCCCTGCTCCTTTTTATTTTACATTTTAAAATTAATAGCATTTGTCATTAATACCAGACAAGCGTATATCAGAACAAATGGTAATTATGACTAGTAGAAAAGATGGAGAAAAAATCAGCTGGGAAGATCTCAAGAACATGAAATATACATGGCAAGCTGTTCAGGAAACACTGCGCATGAATCCTCCACTCTTTGGAACATTCCGGGAGGCCATCGTTGATATTGATTACAAGGGTTATACAATCCCAAAAGGATGGAAAGCAAGCTGTAGATTTCTAATGGTTTTTTATCGATTGGATTCAATCACAATAACTTCAGTTTTTTTTGTCTTTTCTTGAAATCACTAAAACGAAATCCAACATAATGACTTATGGATGTATGTTTGTTATAAACAGATATTATGGACAGTTTATAGCACGCATAGGAAGGAAGAGTATTTCAGTGAGCAAGAGAAATTCAGGACTTCAAGGTTCGAAGAGGAAAGCAGGCATGTGGCTCCTTACACCTTCTTACCATTCGCTGCAGGGCAGCGAGCTTGCCCGGGATGGGAATTTTCAAAGATGGAGATATTACTGTTCGTTCATCATTTTGTTAAATCTTTTAGTGGCTTTACCGCCAGTGAACCAGATGAAAAAATAGCGACAGATCCACTCTTTGCTCTTCCAGCTAATGGTTTTGATATAAAACATTTCCCCCGACCCTAAGTTAGTTGGAGACAAACAATATGCATTAGCAAGTGGTTGAAGGTCTGTAAATATACGTGATAATAGAATAAATATTATACCCTGAAATAGTTATTGTATAAGATCTTAATTGTTCGATTGTTCTTCTGTTCTATTTGCCCTACTATATATGCAAAAAGCTTAGTTGACATATTTATATTACTATTGATTGAAACATTAATAAACATATCTGTTTATCCATGTCTTCGAGTAAAGTCAAATTCATATATAGATATAGATTTATTTATTTTTAATTTGCTTATAATTATATGTATAGGTAAAGCTTAATTATGAAAGAGGTTAGTTGACAGATTTAAACTGTTATTTATTGAAACATTTCACATATTTTTTAGTAATGTCATGTTTACAATTATTTGGTTTAGTTTTCTTTGCTTGTAGTTTCAATTATATATCAATTTATTTTTAAATTTAATAAGAAAATCTTTATAAACTTGCAATTCAAACAAAAATTAAGTATTGTATCTTTGTATTACATTTCATTTCTTCATAGTGTTATTCTCTTGCAACACCTTGATTAAATAACATTTATCATTAATCTATTTTCAGTTAGGCCCATCAGCCTCTCTCCATTTATTCATTGTTGGGACCTTTACAACCTTTCTCATACTTGCTCTAATTCTATTCTGTTTTCCCATCCTTTTCAATTCTAAATATTGACTCAATAGTGCAATACAAAAATAAATAAATAAATAATTGACATGATTAACTTCTTAGATACCTTGATCTCTGTTGAGTATCACTTAAGATGGTTTAAATTCTCCATTTCAAAGAAAACATTTTAAGTGTGTTTCAAACTTAAACAATCCTCCTCCTCACACTGTGTAGGGCTATCTACCTAACTCTAGAAGTTACTCAATTGAATATGCATATAGGAATTGTGAAACTTGTATATCCATAACATTTTCTAGTAATTTTTGTACTTGCTTAGTCATAATGTGTTTATATTATAATATATCAACAATTGGTAGTTGAAAAATACAAAAAATAATGCAGATTATGTAGGCCAAAAAAAACATCAAAATTTTAATGCTACATAGCAAAGGAAAGGCTACAGATTTCTACATTACAAATGGAAATAGAGAAATTTGCTTGATATGCCTATCGGGCTCTAGGAAAATTCACCGCCACTAGCAATTCACCGCCATGGAAAATTAACTCCCAAAAATGCATGCAATTAATTTTTCACGTGGTGAATTGTCATGGCAGTGAATTTTCTCATGGTGAATTGTTAGCAATGAATTTTCCATTGGTGAATTGCCAGCGGTAAATTTGTCATATGGCTGCCTATTATGCTATTGTAATAGCATCTCAATCACTTTTGTTTAATAGTCACTCTTCTTGTAGCCTTCACTTCTATCACAAATGTAATGAATGTTGAGGAATATGAAGATTCATGCCCAAGAAACTCTATCACTTTCCAACTTCCATGATTTCTCAAAATGCCACAAACTAGAGAGGAGAAAAGACAAATAAATCTACAATAGAAAGCCAAATAGGCCAAAATTTCTGCACAAAACCAGTAAACTATAACTACTCCAAAACTTGAACTCTGCAATGGAGATTAATTTTACATGCAAATTGAATTGCATGGAACTCTAATTAGGCTTGATGCAAGATTTTGTGAAGGGTTTTTTATGCAATGCTCTGCTACCTTGTTAGGAATTTCATTGAAGATCATGATAGTAAAAACCTTGCACTTCCACAAATTGCACACAATGATCAGCCTAATTCATATTAGAGTTAAAGGTTGATTACAATATGAGCTTGCCTAATTAGTAATGTCATGTTTACAATTATTTGGTTTTTGTTTGTTTGTTTGTATTTTCAATTATATATCAATTTCTTTTTAAATTTAATAAGCAAATCTTTATAAACTTGCAATTCAAACAAAAATTAAGTATGGTATCTTTGTATTACATTTCATTTCTCCATGGTGTTATTGTCTTGCAACATCTTGATTAAGTAACATCTATCATAAATAACATCTATCATTAATCTATATTTAGTTAGGCCCATCAACCTGTCTTGAGTTATTCATTGTTGGGACCTTTACAACCTTTCTCATAATTGCTCTAATTCTATTATATTTTTCCGTCCTTTTCAATTATAAATATTGACTCCATAGTTCAATACAAAAATATATAAATAAATAAATAAATAAATAATTGACTCGATTAACTTCTTAGATACTTTGATCTTTGTTGAGTATCACTTAAGATGGTTTCAATTCTACATTTCAAAGAAAATATTTTAATTTTGTGTCAAAATTAAACAATCCTCCTCATCACACTATGTAGGGCTATCTACCTAACTCTAGAAATTATTCAATTGAATATGCATATAGGAATTATGGAATTTGTATATCCATAACATTTTCTAGTAATTTTTGTATTTGCTTAGTACACTTTTATGTTAACTCTGGCTCATTGTCATATCCTTACATATCTTGATTTACCTCTCTTTACATCTATCTCTACAAATTCATCATTTAGTCATCACTATTATATATCCTAATTTATGCTTACTTCTCTACATTCATCCACTATGTCAAACTTACTATTTTATCCATAAAGCTCATTTCTAAGTAGCTTAAAATTGGCACATGGATCAAACCCAAGGCATGTAAGAGACATGAAACTTAAATTATTGATATTAAATTTTAACTTTATTTTCTCCTTTTACTAATTCTTATGAGTTGACTTAATAAAAATTTATGTGACATGCTATCTCTTTTTATGTAGATATATTTAATGTGTAATTAATTTAAACAAGTGATTATAAGGAAAAAATATTGGAACACATTTTTTTTAAAATAAAACAAATAATTAAATACGCATTGCCATATAGGTTGAATCTATATGTCTATATATGTTGTCTTAAATATCATTCATTTTTATCAATCCAACATGGAAAATGGGTTTGACCTATGAGTGATTGTTGACCTATTAACTATGGTAATTCCTAAATGATGTCCTTAAACACCACTTTAACAAGGTCATGATTATAACAGTAAATGGAAATAAGGATTTTAGTTCATATTATAGCATATTGATCCAATCTAGTAAATAAAATTTCCATATAAATGATCAAATCCATGATACTTAAGATAAAACTTGCAACAGTCAGATTTGAACCATAAACTTATTAGATCTTCAAACTATTTTGACATAATAATCAAGTTGAAGAATTTAAATTTTAGTTAGTCGTGAATGGATTTGATATGACATCATCAATATTTATAATAATCTAGAACCATGATTATTACTTTTAAATATTTTTACTCTATATGATACAGTATCATTGGCCTTAAAAAATATATCATTTTTTTTTAATTTTTCCTATTTATATTAATCTTTATTTTATGCTATCATATTGAATGATAAAAATGAATTGTAAATATATTTATACTAATTGAAACATAGAAAAATAAATTAGAGTTCAAAACTTATGATATTTTATATTAATTTTGGAGTGTTTCACCAAACTTACTATAAATAGAAAGGGGAAAATGGGGTGTAATAAACCTACCTATTTTCTATTTCATTCAAGAAATGTGATCCTCCAAGATGGAAACCTCTTGGTGAGACAATTCTATGAAAGATCTGCAAATTTCCTTTATGTGTGTGGATAGGGTAAATATGACTGAATAACACTTTTAGGAGAGCAAATAACCTCAAATATTTAGCCTAAGACTTGTTTAATGTAGATGTAACATAACACTAACATAAATAGTCAAACTTATGCAAATTGGATGAGTGGAAGACACTTAAAACCTACCTCAAAATCAATTGCAGAATCTCTTTTGATAGAAAGAGTGACACAATTGTCTGGACAAGGGAGAAAGATTAAAAATACCAAATGCAATCATTTATGACATATTTTTTAAGGATATTAAAACTAAAGGGATAAAAAAAACCCTGAAATTACACAAAGAAAAATATAAAAATAGCTATAAAAATGACATGAATTATAATCAAACTATGATGTTAAACATATCGAAGTAATCCAAAAATCATGAATGATCTTCTAAAAAGAAATAATGAAAAGATATTTGGAACCTACTTTGAAGAGTTGAGTGAAATGAAACAATAAAAAATGTGGGAAACAGACAAGATCCATGAACCCTAAATATCCCCAAGCACAATAATCTTTAGGTGATATCAAATAAGAAACTAGAGTGCCACTTGATCGTAGAAACTAAGTTATTGGAATGCCAGAGACATTAAAAAAGTATTTTGAATGTAGAAGTGAGGAAAAAATGGAAAGAGTCAATACATAAACACTAGAAACATCACACACTCAAGAAATAAAGGTCTTGATTAGATGGGTCATGAATCATCAAAGGTAATTGGAAGCTAGAAATAGATGTTCTAAATTTTCATTGTGCTTCATAATCCAATAAGAAAATATAGCATAAAGACAAGTTGAGGTGGATGAAAAAAATGACTTGGAACTTAAGGGTCTAAAGTTTTAAGGTTCTCCAAGAATTTGAACCCATGAGGGAACTAAGGAGAAAAAAAACAAATTGTAGGGATCAAAGAGAACTTGTAATTTGGGACCTTAAGGTGCAAGTTCCTCAAAGAGCCCATTATCAATAGGAGCTATTATAGGTGTCACGTTCCTTTGAGAATCCATAAAAATATCTAAGGGGTAGAAAAGGGGCCCTTGTTCCCAAAGGATACGAAGAGACTTGAAGAAATAGATGCAAAAAAAAACACGAGATGAATAAAAATATAAAAAGAGATCAAAAGATTAAAACAAAAAAATTAAAAGAGAGGGCCCCTAAACTTGTTCAAACAATCTAGAATAATGTGTGAATGTGAGATATAAAATACCCTCTATTAATTTATTACTAGTAGACTTTATATTCGTTAGATCACTATTATTCATTAATACTTGGAATCATTAATAATAATAATAATAATAATAATAATAATAATTTTAACTTTAATTTCAAATAATTATAATTATAAATGAACTTCAAATTTTACCAAGTAGAAAAAAGTTCTAACATTGACTTTTAGATGTGACTCCATTCCATACATCTTTTACATAAATTATATATGATATTTTTATATCCTACAATATAATTGATGTTGTAAATATACTATATAATATAACTAACTGTGAACATCTCTCAAATATGCAATCCTATTAAACTTCATGAAAAAGGTTAGTGCATACAAATTTGCTAAATACTCCTGTGAAATAATGCATGATGCCTCTCAAACAAGATGACAAAAAATAAAACTACTTAGAAGCATGAAAGAGACATGATGCACACCTATTCCATAGTGGATTGGTGTCACTTGTGCAAAGTGACCCTTTCCCAATCCTTGCTAAGCTCAAGGATAGATGCCTTGAAGATGGAATGAAATGGGAAAAAATAATTCTCAATTGAAGAGAGTAACTATGCATAAGATTGTGGATGGATTGTTGAAGAATGAGGCCTCTACTTATAGATTCTCAAGTTGAAAGAGTGCTCAAAAGAGAGCAATGTGGGATAATGTTTTAGCCAATGAGATGGAGCCACTTGTCACCTAGTGAATGGTTGAGGAATGTGCAAGTTTTGGTCAATGTGCCCATAAATGAGATTGGTTGGCCTTTTCAAATTTCAAATTTTGCTTGTTGGAGGGAGAAAAGGAGACTTTAATACCAAGTGGGGGACATGTAAGAGGGAAGTTATTTCCATGTTGGAAGGAACAAGTCAACTTGATTTCAAATTCAAACTTGAGGAATATTCTCAAAATATTCTTTGTTGAGGGAAAATGATGATTTTAATAAATGAATTAAAATGATTTATTTGTGCAAGTGGGAAAAGCTAGAGGATGTGATGGGTGATTGGATTAGATTAATCAGGATTAGATTAGTTAAGATGATGTTAGATGCTTTTGACCCATTTGACTTAAATACTTTGATTTATTTAAATTAAAAGGGATGGAATATGAGTTTGTGATTTAATTAAATAAAGTTTGGCTTGATTAATTAAAATGGGGGTGTGAGATAAAGGTTAATTAATTTGAAGGAGATGATTCTAGAAGATGATTTATGAAAGATGGAATGTTAGGATGTAATTTAAAATTGATTTATTTAAATGAGGTAATGGTAAAGTGAATTTATTTAATTGAAGGATGAAATGTTAGATTTAATTAAATGAAGGTTATTTAATTAAACTGGCGGATTGAAATGCATAAATATTTTGCATGTCTACATTTTCCCCCTCTTTGAAGCAATGTACCTGTTGCGTTGGTTGAAAGAATAAACTTTCCGCAATAAAAATTCAATTTATTTTTTTTGGATGCCCAGCGGAAAGAAGTACACTAGTAGATTGCCCCCTTGAGAGATTGAGTGAAAAGATTCAATTTGAGGGTCGATCTCACGATAAATAGGTTCAAAGTGGATGGTTATGATGATGATGCAAATCAGATGGTCTTAAGATGCATAGAATAACCAATCCATATTATCCTAAACAACTTAAATGATGATACGATGTGATGATGGATGATGTGATAATGCCTATATGATTATCCAATGAATGTTTTATGAAAATGCATGATTCTATGAGATGCTTAGACTAACAGATCTATATTATGAGGATGAAATGATATGCAAAATGCTGATGGTTTGTGGATGCAGGATCAATGCACTGGTGATGACGATTAACTTATTCATGAGGTGATGTTAGTGTGGAAAAGAAGAAATTAGGTGATGACAAGAGGATCCAACAAGCCAACTTTATGAGAGATGATGGTGAGAAATCGATGATTTTTTTATCAAGAATTGGGATTTTAAAAGGGCCACTTACCTTATGTTTGATAACACGCCTAAGCACGATGCATCAAGGTATAAAGAACCAAGATGGTGTTGCACTTAGTGTGATGGATTTTGACTCAAAAAATAGATAGGAGTATTCTTGTTCACAACTGACATACAAAAACCTTGCTAGGATGTACTTTAGAAGTTTCAAACATCTTAGACCAAAACACGAAAAGGTATAACCTATCAATGCAATAGTCAACAAGCTACCTAAAACACCCTCCATACATATCTAACAAAGCAAGTATTCACCAAGTTATATTACAAGAACTTCCAACAAGCACAACAGAAAAATGATAATGATCGTTGCCCCATTCCTATCTCTCTAAATCCATTTTTTTGGACATCATTGAGAGGTTACTGGAATGAGTGCAAAAAGATAAGTCAAAAGACAAAGATAAAGTAAACAAACAAAGTGATATTCTTCAATACCACTAACCAAAAGTGAATGTGTTTTTAAGGATAAGAACTTAAACTATTGCCAAAAGATAATGCCCATTGTAGGAAGGATGCATCCTAGGACATGTTAGTGGATGGCGACACATCATTTTGTTTATCCAAATTGCTCTTTCTGATAAATAATGGCCACTGTAGGAAGGATACATCCTAGGACATGATGTTATCAGATGATTAAAATGTGACTAATTGGATAATAGGCTATTGACACAAAGAGTTGACTGACTTGTTTACATACTGACCTAGACCTGAGACTTGACGTTTTTGAGTTTTCACTTTTAACCTACTAGAATTGTTTCTAATTGTTTCACCAAAGGTTGATGATGATGATGTTTATTATGAGTGATGCTATTATGAGTGAAAGTGAGATGAGATAGATGGATTTTTTCAAATATTTAGATGTTTTTGGAGTTTTGCAATGTTTTGAGGCTATTTTTGGTATTTTTTATTTATTTTGCAAATGTTTTGATTTTTTATTTTTGAATGTTTTGGGGTTTATGATATTTTTTCCAAGAGACTAACCTAAAGACCTATCCTAGGTGCCTTGGGGGCTGATCAATAGATTAGACTTGCCTACGTTATACACGTAGAGACCACATAGTTCGACTGATGACTTGACCGATATACAAATGAAGATATACATGATGAAATGTTAGTTTATTATGATGAAATCCTAAAGGACTAACCTAAGTGTCCTGGGGGATGATCAAAGATCAACCTTTCCTATGTTTAAGCTCAGAGACGATGTAGTTCAAATTCCATTTTTTTTAATATTTTTCTAATTTTTTGAGTGTTTTTGGATTTTTCTATTTTTATGATGTTTTTGGATTTCGTCACATGATTTTGATGATTTGGATATGGATATGTGTGATGATATCAGTGCTTTGTTTAGGATTTTGTTGAAAACCAAGCCAGGGTTGATTGATCTGATTAATGAATTGACTATGATAACATTGTTGAGGATACACAACAACGCAAGGATAGTGTTAAGAAACACAAGGATTAGGATGGATATCTCAAAATGATGAGGGATTGATGATGATAACATTGTTGAGGATACACAACAATGCAAGGATAGTGTTAAGCAACACAAGGATATCCTGAGATGATTATTTTTTGATTGGATTTGATTTATCATGATTGATGAAGCTTGATTTGGAACAAAAGTTGTTCGAATCATTTGGTGTGATGTTTGAAGTGAAAATTAGATGCAACTGATAGTGATTACTTGGATTGATGTTCGATGAAGCTTGATAAGCAATGTATTCTCATCAAAATAATGCCATGGGCTAGTGATTTGGATTTTTGGATCACAAATGCTTTGACTAATTTGATTTCACATTTGCCAATGTTTTGATTACCACATAAGTTGGATGATATAGATAAAGATTTATTCTCGAAGTGAGATCTAAATATCTGCACCAAGTGTCTAGCAATGTATGGAATGCCATGGATGGATTCCTAGATAGGTGTGTGGATGGACCGATATGATAAGCATGCAAAAGATGCCAAGGATTATCTTGCGATAAGATAAAGCGTTCAAATAAAGAATGCTCATTTAAATAGTGCTTCATGGCTTAGATACTGTTGGGTAAGATAGGATCAATGAAAATTACCCATGTCAAGATGTTTATCGTAAGCAAGCGTAAAGTGTTCCCCAAACTTTTTCAAGATCAAGATAACTTGGACTTGGATGCAGATGGATAAAGATGGATTGGATAAATGGTTCATGGATGAATGGATTTATTATGGATGAGATGGATGTAATGCTAGATTTATTATGGATGGGATGAGATGCTTTCACTTGAACTGGCGTACATAGATGCTCGATTCTACACATGATGCCTATTTTCTAGGTTTTCATCATGGTACCTGCCCAAAGTGTTGCCCATGCGGTTTTCACTAGAGGATGATTGTTATGTTTACTATTCTCATAATTTTTTTATTTTTTTTATTTTTATGTTTTTTGATTTTTTTGATTTTTCTGAAAGATTTTAAGCTCATGTCGAACCACCTTGTGGTGTTGATGTAGACACTTCTATCATAATGTGCCATCAATATCCTTCATGAAGAAGTTGTTTTTCCAAGATACATGCACTTGAATACAACTTTTAAGATTCCTGGTCTGCTTCAGAGTTGACTTTGTCTTTGTGTGCACATCGCGATAGAGTGCCTTATAAATCCTTATGATGAAGGGTCATTGCCAACACATGGTCAATGTGAGACTTGGATATTATGCCTGGAGGCATGGATGGAGTGTGTTTAGGGATAGGAGATGGATTGGTTGATAGTTTGGAACCTTTGACTCTTCAAACTTGGGAAAATGAGAAACAATGGGTGGATATGAAAGTTTGCATGGAATTAGGACTAACTATTTGATAGACTTTGTGCGTCACTTGAAAAGCCTGCTTTTTCTTTTGTGGACATCTTTGATGGATACTTTTCCCTTTTTTATTTTTCCCCATAGTTTCTTTGACTGATGGAGTTTGATAGGGATCATCTTTATTTGTATTTTTTGGTATCCATATGTATTTGATTTGTCCGATATGCCTCTTAGCTTCTTTTTCTTTGGTAACATTCTTTGTGCTTTGATACAAATATTTATTTTGATGTTGGTCCCAATTCATGGATGGGGTGATGGGTGGATGAATATTTGTGATGTGGGTAGTTGTAGTATTGACACTAGTTTCATCACAAGGACTCTTCGTGCTCCCTATGTTGATGTTTTCTTGAGACATAGTTCCCCCTAGTATGGTGGTAGTAGCAACTCCATGCTTTGATTCTGCTTGTTCTGAGGGTTCGTGTTTAGAATGCATTCTTTGATAAACGACCACCACAGATGATGCTATTTCCATTTGCTACTCTGCTAACTCTGGAATATCTTGTTCTATCTGAATTGTTTCCTTGAATGGATAATGTTGGATATCCTCATACCTGATGTCCTTAGTTTGAATTTGGGATATATCTGATCCTGATGTTGATAATTCAGTTTGACTATATGAATCAATAACCTGCTCTTTTTGTGTAATAATGTCAAGAGTAAAGGAATCCTATTCTGAATGAAAATCATCTACGTGTCCATCCATGGAAAGCATCTCATGGGTAGATGGAGGAGTATGTGCTATGTGGATATGATCATCATTTGCAACATCTTGTATAGATAAGAGAGTGTCCATTAGATCATTATAGTATCTTGGAGATAAAAATTCTTGATCTTGAATAATTTTAGAATTGCTTTTGACATGCTTTGGATCAAGTTCTTGACATGGGTCAGTTTCAAATGATCCTTGGATATCTTTATTAGGAATGGGAAGTGGCTCAATATCCTATTGATCTTTGAGTGGACTTAGATCAAGTGTCGAGTTGAGGATTCTTTCAGTATCTATAACCATGAGGTCAAAGGGTGTCAACATGTCTTGGAAAGGACCATTGCTAGACCCTGGTGAAATATGTTTATCATGCTTTGGAATAAATTCTTGAGATATGTTCTTTAACTCATTAGGTGATGCAAAGACATTTTCAACATGATCATTGGTAGATGGGTTGTGGATTATGTCAATAGGATCAAATAAATCTAACACTCCTTGAAATAGATCACTAAAAAGTGGCTCTTGATGTATGGTGAGTTGGTCATTGGATGGTGTAGAAACATCTTCAATGTGCTCCTTAATGGAGAGATCTTGAACATTATTTTCAACAATTATGGTGGAGAGATTGTCAATGTCTTCAACCATAGGGTCAAGTGATGTTGACATTTATTGGATTGGATCATTGTTGGTTGGTGGATTTTGATCATGATTGAAAAGTGACTCTTGATATATGTTGATTTGATCATTGGATGAAGTAGGGACAACTTCAAGGTGCTCAGTGATGGATTGATATTGATCCTTGTTCTCAACAGTTGTGGTGGAGAGATTGTCAATGCTATCGCCAGTGGTTGAATCCTAATCATTGTCCCCAATAGTGATTATCTTTTGATCAATAAGGTCTTGGATGATATTTTTGAGTCAAATACAATTTGATGTTGTGTGTCCCTTTGTTTTGTGGAAATCACAATGGTGCTCCTCATTATACCCTAGTGGTTTAACTAGGGGTTCTTCATAGTTCCCATAGATGGGGAGCTTGATGAGATTTTCTTGTACTGATTGTTGCAAGACCAATTCGATTGGTCTCCCAAGTGGTCTATATTTTTTTTGTTCCCTTGTGAGATTTGCACTTTAAATTGACCTTGTGGTGATTGATTTTGGAGATGTGGTGATTGACCTTCGAGATGCGGTGATTTATCTTCGAGATGTGGTGATTGGGTTTGTTGTTGATGTTGTTGATCTTCATATCCGACTTCTTGACATTGGAGATACTGTTCTTGATGTGGTTGTGGACACAACTCAATGCTTTGATGACATGGTTCAACCAATGGTAGAGAGTATTGATTTTGGAGTGAAGATATCTCTTGGCTCAATAATTCAATTAGTTTGGCATGTGAAGCAAGTTGTTCTAGAAAAAAATGATCTTGATTTTGATTTTTGACTCCCTTGATTTGGCTTTTGTTCAAGCAGATTTGGGATGTGCACGTGGTATTTGCATGGGATCATGGAAAAATTGATTTTGGACAATGTTCTAACTTCGGATGATGTTTAGATTTTGCATTATGGGTTGAAATTGAACATTGTTGATGTTGGGAATTTCACATTTCCTTGATTTAGGTAACTTTAATTTTTCATGGTGTTACCTTGACTTGGAGTCGTTAACATCTTGTTTGGACTTTGAACAATATTTGTATGATTTGCAAACATATCCATCCCCAAGTTTACCAAGTTTGGATTCAAAATGTTCATGTTTTGTAAATTTGTACTTGATACATTCTCATTTGGAATGTTGGGATTTGATGGGATGACATTGTTCATTTGAAGGCTCATGCATTGATTGTTCGGTTGATAGACTTGAAGGTTTGGACTTGGATTTAAATCTATCATCGGGAAAAGTGGTCCAACCATTTGACTATGAATACTCACATTTGTTGTACCATTGAGATTTGTAAGAGATAATGATCCCATGTATGGATTGTATAAATGTGAGTTTTGATAATCAATTGGCATTGTAAGGCTTTGAAAGTTCAATTGATTTGGATTACTCATGATGTATGGAGCAAGTTTATATTACATGTTCCTCTTGTGTTGAGGTCTAGTTTGGATTGTAAAATAAGGATCAATTTTCAAGAATGTGGGAGGTGAACCTCTAATTCTTTGGAATGATCTAAAATCTAGGTACAAAAAATAAAGTCTAAGATTTTAAGGATGAAAAGGATGGTGATGAGCTATGAAAGATGGATGAGTGGTGAATGATTGCAACTCTTAGGAAACCTTGAAGAGGATACTAAACTTTAGGAATTGGATTGATGTTTTGATTTTATTTGGATTGGTTTGACTTGATTTGGATAGTGAACTTGTAAACTCTAAGAGGTTGGATGGTATCCTAGAGTAAATTTATCCACAAGATGCTAATTTGACTAAATGTATAAAGAAGGATTTATCTAGACACACCTAACCAAACAAACTGATTTTGATTTGATTTGATTTTGGATTTTGGATGGTGAACTCATAAACCACAAGATGTTGGATGTTATCAAGGGATAGACTTGTCCACAAGGATCGATAATTTGACTAAATATGAGGAGAAGGATTCATCTAATCAAACAAAATGGTTTTTATTTGATTCAAATGATTTTCCCAAAGTTTAGTATGAGGGAATTTTTTTTTCAAGATTTCCAAGAATTGTTTATGAGATGATTTTGATTTTGATGTTTGGGAGATGGATGAAAGTTTGATTTTGATCCTAAGAGACTTAGAGAGACTTTTTTTACTAGACCAAGATATTGAAGAACACGCTTTTCTCTAAGAGTAGTTCAAACCAAAAGACCAATGTTTGCATGAAAACCATATGACCAAAAGATGCCAAGCACATGTGTGGGGTCCAATTGATTCAATCTTTGATTAATGGATTCTTTTTACCACAAAAAATTCTTGATTATCCTTTTGAAACTAGATGTCCAATGTCTTAATTCTCTTTCGTCTCACAAAGTCCATTATGTGAAAATCTAGAAAATAAAGGAAACATTTTGCTAATGTTGACCTTAGTAGGAGAAAATTGAGATGAATTCCAAATGCATAGAAGCCTCTAAGGATGAAAATGCCAAGGGCAAGCAATAGCATGTGAATTTGTTCAAGGATATTTGCTTCTCCTAAAGGGTTTGAAGTTTTGATGACAATGTTTAATGATTGTTTCCCAATGTTTACAAATAAGAAAAGTGTTTTGTAACCAAGAACATACACAATCCTATGGATATGAAAGACTGTATTTGTTGTGTCCCCACTTGGACAAGTCTAGCTATGCTTATCTTTAGCGAATGGTTAGATGCTTGACCCCATTGGCTCCCCTCCATGACACTCACTTATATGGTCCAACCAAGCATCAACACCCATGAAACTCCCATGACATGCTTTCCATTTCTACTAAAGACCGTAAAAGTTTGGGGTAGCTTCAGAACGATTGTTCTTGCACCAACAAATAGATCAAGGATTTTGGAAATTCTAAAACAAGGACTGTTTTAATTCAGACTTTTTGTTCATAGGAGTTGACCTTGCATGGTGAGAGACCATTGTTGCCCTTCTCATCAGAGTCAACCATGTGATACTGGCGTTTACTCCAATACCCACATTTATATCTTGGCTGGAAATACTCTTGGGTTCAGAGTGTTACCGGTTGAGTCATTCCCTTGGGTGAGTACTTTTTCCCTAAGGCATGCCCTCTAATATAGACAAAAGCGAGAAAAAGTATTCATAGTTCGATCAACCTTCGTTTAGAAACAAAGGGAGAACACATGCAATAGGTTTACTCACACTTGCAAAGTGTTTTGTTCAATTTTAAACCCAAAATCAAGTGTGGAGGTGATTACTTTATCTCAACCTAAGATCACAAAAAGGCCTTTTGATTCTCAAGATCGCTGTAAAGTGCGAGAGAAGTGCATACTTCCTTTTTGATGATGTTAGTTTAAGTAAGAAATCACAAAAATAAAGTTGCACATGCTCATTTTAAGTCCTCAAAGCAATTGTGAGTTCTTTTTAAAGCACAAAAAGACAAATGAGAGTTAATGTTTTGATCAATTTGTTAACTTCAAATGAAATCTAGTCAATTTGCCTAAAGTTCATGTTAACCCTTTTGCAATGAAAATTGAAAGCCTTGGTAATGTTCATTTTAAAGCCCAAAAACAAGTGAGTTAGTCTAAAAGAAAAAATTAAAGCATACGACGGAATCTCCAAGCATTAAAAAATGCTTTATGTATTTCAAGTTTCAATGTCTGATTCTTCAACTCCAAGGCTCTTCCAAGATCGCCTCTTATCTTTCAATGTTGCAAATCCCTTGTGCGAACGAAATCCATACAAGATACAAATCATGTGAAGACTAGTGATTTTGCATTAATAGATGAAACATTAATAAGGTTCTTGATTTTCAAAAACTTTAAAACAAATAATATTCAAAACTAGACAATTTTGCAAAAACTTCCCTTGCCAATAATTTGTTCTTACCAAACCAAAATGAAATCCTTTTCTCTCCAATAATTCAATCTCACCAAACATTATCCTTAATCTTTCTTTCCAATCAAGAATGGATTCCTCAATTCTCAAATAATTGACTTCTCTTCTTGATAGCTCATAAAAGATCTTTATTTTGTTTCCTTTCACATTAATAGTACTTTAAAAAGTAGACTTACCTCATCATATCTTCAACACACAATGTTCAAATACAAATATAATTGAAATGAAAGTGTAACTTAGAAGAAGAAAGGCCAAATTTTTTAGAAATTCGAGACCCACTTGTCAAGAAAGGGTAGAACTTTGCAAACTTGGTACTTAACTCCAGACAAAATTGAAGTTTTTCAGTTGTATTTCTGTACATCATTAATAATGTTCTATTCCTATGAAAATAGTGGTATGTATTTATATAACAAGAGTGTTGCAGTGCATGTGGGTTTGTGTATGATGTGAAAGAAAAGAATTTATGTAAAAATCTAAGCAATTTTATTCATAGACAACATTTTCTTCATTTTTTCTATCATTATTCCTAACTTATTGCTAAATTTCTTTTAGTGAGTTGTTGTTCTCTCCATTATTGTTAAAGTGTTAGCGATGTTCAGTCAATTAACATTAAAAACTATCAGCGCAGCTGATATATCCATTATTTAGTGGGCTTCTCCAATTTCTTCTGCTAAATTAAGAGGATAGATAGTCAACTAAAAGTGCAAGCCACTTTTAAAGGCATGATATGCGATAGGTATAGAAGAAGGATAGGTATAAAAACTAGAGAGATTAGGCAGCCATTAAGTCTAGATTTGAAAGGCCCAATAAGAATATTTTTGCCAGCGTAAATTTCTCCTCTTCCACCTAATCGGGCTACCAAAGCTATTCCATGCAAAGCTCGAGGCTAGCCAATTACAAACTTTCTGCGAGGATATTAATTCTGAGCCTAACAATGGTATCAACCACTTCAAGTATGGCTTGAAAATCCTCTCCAGATGGTGGCCCCGCCGTGGTAAATTCCAACCTTCCTTATGTAAGAAATTCCACACTTAGCTAAGATCTTTCCACATGCCTATCCAAAGCCGCGCAATTATGAAAGTTTATGTTAACCAAAACCCAAAAAAAGCTTGAATTGACATATAAAGATGAATCACAGATATTAATGTATGTAAGTAACATCATGTTTGAAACAACAAAGAGAAAATGTATGGCTTTGGGGCAGATAGAAGTTTAAAGTCTTTTTGCAGCGCCTCTAATATAAACGGGGAACAAAATTCTCTTATTCCTAGAAATAATAAATCGGCACACTGAGGAATTTAAGGCAAGGAATTATACTTTAGCTTTTGATAATACTAAATGCGGATCCATTAAATCATGGCGTTACCACAACTTGTCGACCCCCAATCTTCAGGTGACCTCATAAATCAAGAAGCATCTCCTCATTTTGTGTTGCTCCACAAACCACTCACGCATGATGCATGTTGGCTGTTGGATAGGAAAATGTGTTTCTCATAGCACTCCAGGCCTTTTGTCGTATATTTCCAATCCAAAAAAGAAAAAAAATTAGTCACATTTGTTAGGTTTGAAAAGATGTATCATTCCTAAGAGTTCCAACTCTACACAAATTTAGATTGGTGTGGAAGTTTGAATCATTTAAGTTTTTAAGTTAAAATGATTTGCCTTCCTTGCTAATAAAGCTTGAGAAAAAAAAATACAAAGGTGCGTATCATCCAAGTAACTAATTCCCACTTATCTGGAAATCAATTCAATGAAATCATTACACAAGAAATACCATATGCACAGGTTTATACAGTTTCCCTTTTTTTTTTTTCCTTTTTTTTTTACATACCAATCCTTTTCATCATTATAAACAATATTAAGGTGAAGATATGTTTGGCACCGACTCCTCTATGCTTTGGTGGGTTTCAGCTGAGGAACCATCATAACTTCCACCTCTCAAATGATCACCATGGTGTATAAAAAGGCAACAAATAAAGTCAAACTTCCAGCAAATGCATTTGGTAGAGATAAAAAATAGTAAATAAATGATTTTATGATAATGCAACCAGCGGGTGTAAAATCAAATTCAGAAAAGCCCTCTCTTTTTCTTTTTTAGAATCCCTTTTATTCTAAGTTGGTTGAAATGATGCAGTGAAATCTACTAAAGCCAGTTAAATATTTTATTTTTCCATCAAAACAACAAAGATTCCAATCAAATGCATACGAAAGATAATGATGTATCATTCCGATTGAATGCATTTAGGCCCTCCTTCTAGCGCCACATGTGAGCATCTCTCAAGTCTACAAGCCTATTAAACTTCATGACAAAGGTTAGTGCATACAAATTTTCTAAATACTCCTATGAAATAATGCATGATGCCTCTCAAATAAGATGACAAAAAATGAAACTACTTAGAAGCATGAAAGAGATACGATGCACACCTATTCCATAGTGGATTGGTGTCACTTGTGCAAAGTGACACTTTCCTAATCCTTGCTAAGCTCAATGATAGATGCCTTGAAGATGGAGTGAAATGGGAAAAATTAGTTCTCAATTGAAGAGAGTAACTTTGCATAAGATTGTGAATGGATTGTTGAAGAATAAGGCCTCTACTTATAGATTCTCAAGTTGAAAGAGTGCTCAAAAGAGAGAAATGTGGGATAATATTTTAGCCAATGAGATGGAGCCACTTGTCACCTTGTGAATGGTTGAGGAATGTGCAAGTTTTGGTCAATGTTCCCAGAAATGAGATTGGTTGGCCTTTTCAAATTTCAAATTTTGCTTGTTGGAGGGAGAAAATGAGACTTTAATACCAAGTGGGTGACATGTAAGAGGGAATTTATTGCCATGTTGGAAGGGACAAGTCAACTTGATTTCAAATTCAAACTTGAGGAATATTCTCAAAAGATGCTTTGTTGAGGGAAAATGATGATTTTAATAAATGAATTAAAATGCTTTATTTGTGCAAGTGGGAAAAGCTAGAGGATGTGATGGGTGATTGGATTAGATTAATAAAGATTAGATTAGTTAAGATGATGCTAGATGCTTTTGACCCATTTGACTTAAATACTTTGATTTATTTAAATCAAAAGGGATGGAATATGAATTTGGGATTTAATTAAATAAAGTTGGCTTATTTAATTAAAAGGGGGATGTTAGATAGAGGTTAATTAATTTGAAGGAGATGAATCTAGGAGATGATTTATGAAAGATGGAATGTTAGGATGTAATTTAAAATTTATTTATTTAAATGAGGTAATGGTAAAGTGAATTTATTTAATTGAAGGATGAAATGTTAGATTTAATTAAATGAAGGTTATTTAATTAAACTGGTGGATTGAAATGCATGCATATTTTGCATGTCTACACTAAAAAATTATACAATATAATTGTTGGGCAAGTTTTTGTCTACTTGTGGGGCTTTGCTTCTACAGACCTCTCACTTAGTAGTTATGGCCAGTGGTTTGAAAAGACTTATCTTCTTTAGTAACCGGGATGCTATGGCCCAGCTTTTGCAGGCTTTTCTCTTGGGTTTAAGGTCCTCGCCAAAACCTAGTTGTAATGGGTTGTTGGTCCCATTAAAACCAATGGGGTCAAGATCCATGTAATTTCTTGGTTCTATGTTGGGTAGCTGGTTTTGGCTACTGACCTTTGTCTTTTGTCTGCTGCGGGGATTTTTGGACTTCTCTTTAGGTAGCTTGGACATCCTTGTTTGGGTTTCGGGTCCCTTCAAAACCTGATGGTTTCGGGTCCATTCAAATCCTGTTGTATATCGTTTCGGGTCCATCCAAAACGTGCTTTTTCCCAATTATCAAAAACAAATTATATAATACAATAATATATGTTAATAACTATAAATTAGTATATATATATTAGAGATAACCTATGTAAATTATATTATTTAATAGTAATTCAATTATGATAATAATTATTTAATATATTATTTTGTCTATTTAGAAACAATCTTATGATTTTAATAATATAATCATAATTAAATGATTACTTGTTCCATAGAATATATTAACTATAATATAATATATTTTTGTAAACTTAATTTTTTTTTTTATTATCAATTTAATATATAATTATACTTAAGTTTAGTCACAAGGGATATATCTTGACATTTTTTATATAGATTATTTAATAAGATATATAAGCTAATTGTATCTTATGAAAAAATGAACTTCATATTTTATGAACTAGCAGTTGTATGCACAAGCATGCAATGATCAACCGATAGCGTACATTGTGAATGGCTATTGGTGGAGTGCGGATTTCTTTTATAGGGTGTAATGGGCAGGGGGGGGAGGGTGGGCGGTTGTTAAGAGCCAATATGAAACAATGTGAAGTTAGTTCATATTGGAAGGTGGATGTTATGAATTTGGACTCTATGTACAATTGAAGGTTATAAATGAAATAACTTTCACATAAAAATTATTTTTCCTATATATATTCATTCAATATGAGTATAGTAAAATATTATAAAGTCAAATATCACATGAAGAACTATTTTCATGACATGGGTAAATGGTTTTTGTGTTTTGGAATGAAAATCAATTAGTTGGAAATCGGCTATCAAATTATGGAATTAAATTATATGTCAGGTCGAACGAATGGTTTTAAATTTATTAAAGGGTTTTTCTCTTTTAAATACTTACTATTAATGTGTTTTTATCATTGAGATTAAATTAACACTAGTGCTTTTTGAAAAGTGGTCCTGTTAATAGAAAAAAAGTATTCTTTTAAAAAGTTATTTTGTTATTATTTTTATTAGTTATAATGGTCATGTTAAGTGACTTTTTTGAATTTGAAGGTACACATTGTTTTCAAGGAACATGAGAAAGATGTTACCAAATTTATACAATTATTTTTGCACAATAGAGAATTTGTAAAAGAACTATTGCATGACAAATCCTCTCTATGGTTAAGTTGACAAAGAGCAGATCAAAGAGATATTAGAAACAATAACATTAGAAGGTGGATGTTATGAATTTGAACTCTATGTACACAAAGATTATTTTTCCTTTATATATTCATTGAATATGAGTATAGTAAAGTACTATAAACTGAAATATAACATGAAGAACTATTTGCATGAGATGCGTAAATCATTTTTGTGTTTTGGAATGAAAATCCATTAGTTGGAAACTGACTATCAAAATCTAGAATAAAATTATATCTCATGTTGAACGGATGGTTTTAATTTATCAAAGGATTTTTCTTTTTTAAAGACTTATTACTCATGTTTTATTGCTAAGATTGAATTAACAAGAGTGCTTTTTGAAAAAGTGGTCCCATTAGTATAAATACCAGTCGCATGCACAACATGCAACGATCAGCCGATAGGGGTCCACTATGAAAGGTAGATGAATGGGGGGAAAGGGGGAAGCTTGTTTTTCATAGAGGAAAGTGAATTTGAAAGGCAAGAAAAGCTATGTGTGTATTAAAAGATATCTATATGGCTTGGGTAGAAATTGTTTTACATCTCTACATTTTTTTTTAGCATTGTAGAACATTTTAAACCCCATCTTATAGTGCACTTCTTTATTGTTAAGTGATGAGCAATGCATCAAAGATTAAAAAACATTTGTGTATATTAGGAGATTGATTTTTTCATTTCAATATCAATAATTTTTAGCTGGAAGTTGATTGCGGGAATGTAAAATTCATTATTTATAATGTATCCATTACTTCCAATCTCAATTAATTAATTATCAATGATTTGAATAAGTAATAGTAGGAGAATGATTTTTGAATAAATTTTTTCATAATAAAACACATTTTGTGCATTGAATACAATTTAAATTTGTAAATTACTAGTTTTGTTAATAATAATATTTTTTTTCCAAAATTTCAAGTATCAGAGGTGAATATTTTGACGTAGGAGTTAATCAAGATTAAAATCCATAGAGTACATTATAATAAAGAAAGATATTTGGAAGGAAGAATTAGATGGATAATATGAATATGGCTTATGTAGAAATTGTTTGACATCTCTGCATTTATTTCGAGCATTATACACTATTGTAAACCCTATGTTATAGTACACTTTTTTATTGGTATGTGAGAAGCAATGCACCAAAGAATTCAAAGAATTTGCTTATATGAGGAGATTACTTTTGCACTTCGATATCAATTTTTTTTAGTTGGAAGCTAATTGCAGAAATGTAAAATAGAACCGTAGGTCATTTTCATTTCTTACAACATGTTCCCATTACTTGCAATTTCAATTAATTAATTATCAATGATTTTAATAAGTAATATTAGGAAAATGATTTTTAAATAAAAATTTTATTTATAAATCACATTTTCTCAATTGAATACAATTGAAATTTGTAAAGTATTAGTTTTGTTAATAATAATAATTTTTGTGCAAAATTTAAGGTATTATATATTTTGTGTTAATAGCGTGTATATTTGATGTTTTTGTATAGGTAAATCAATTGTTTGATTCATTAAAATGGGAAAATGATTTTTGTGTTCTAGAATGAGATTTAGCAGTTACAAAGTGGCTATCAAATTTTACATTATGTTCTATACTCCTAAGATCAAATTAACAAGTATGTTTTTGAAAAAGTGATTTGATTAGTATAGTTATGTCTTTTGGAAAAGTGATTCCATTAGTTTAGTTATAATGGTCATCATAAATGGGTTTTGCAAAAAGTGAAGATGTTATAAGTAGTATTAGCTCCGTAATTTTTGGATTCGAAAAACATGCATACTTTGTCAAGGTATTTTAATTGAATTAGGAGGTAGACATTGTTTGGATGGAACATCAGAAAGATGTCACCAAATGTATACAACAATTTGTCTAGACATATATATATATATGTAAGAACAAATGTATGGTGTTAAATGTATAACTGAAAAACCCACACTTGTTTTTCTTCCTACCATAATGGCATAATGAGGGCGCATAATCTATATCGAGAGCCCCAAGAAAGAGAAGAATGAAACATGCACAAGAGATATTGTGGAAATTCAACATACATTATTATTTTAATTGAATTAGAAGGCACAACTTGTTTTGACTAAATATGGAAAACATAATAGTAAATCAATACAAAATTTTTTGCATATACATATATTTATGTAACAACAAAATGAATGATGTGAAATGGGAAACTAGAAAACCTGTGCTTTTTTTCCTCCCTACCTATTAGCATCATGGAGCCACATGGAATCTAGCCAAACCACAAAGCAAGAGAAGTATGAAATGTCCACGAGAGATGCTATGAGTTTCATCATACATTGTACAACAAGAATCTTGGGAAACTCTATTGTTTGCATATATAATGTTTGATATTGTTGTCTTGTCTTTCATGTGACAACTTGAAAGCATAAACGTAACTTGGTTTTCAAATCCCTTTCTATGCTTAAAACTAGTTCCTGAAAATAGAATAGAAATGTATGTTAGTGGACAACCAAGGGAAATAAAAAAGGAAGGATAAAGAGCAAGTATAGGGGTAAAATTAATATATACAATGTGAGCCTGAAAATAGTGAATAATTTATGCAATTAGTTAACCAAGGAGTTGTCTATTTAGAATGAGAAACTATGAAAACATAATAGTGAATGTATAGAATAATTTGTGCATATACATATATGTATGTAACAACAAATGAATGATGTTGAAATAGGAAACTAGAAATCTCGTGCTTGTTTTCCACCCTACCATATTGGGATAATGGAGCCACATGGACTCTAGCCAAACCCCTGAGTAAGAGAAGTATGAAACATCCATGAGAGATGTTGTGGAGTTTCATTATACATCATACAACAGGAATCTTGGGCAAACTCTATTGTTTCCATATATAATATCTAAGATTGGTGTGTTCTCTTTGGTGTGAGAACTTGAAACCAAAAATGTAACTTGGTTTTTAAATCCCTTTGCATGCTTAAATGTAGTTCCTACAAATAGACAAAAAAGGTATGTTAGTGCAAAAACAAGGGAAATAAATAAGGAAGGATAAAGAGTGAGTATACAGGTAAAATTAATATATACAATGTGAGCCTAAGAAATAGTGAATAATTTCTGCAATTAGATAAATAAAGTTGTCTATTGACAATGAGAAAGTATGATACATACAGTGTTGATTGTGTCCAACAAGGATGAGGTGCATTGAAATGAGTCGTAGGAGGATGAAAGAATTTGAAATAGATAGTGTAGAACACACTGATTTTCTTGAATGAATATTTATATTTTTGTGGGAATCTAAACAAAACAATATACATATAAAATAAAAGAGGATAGCAATTGTCTTCTATTAACATGTTTGCTGATATTTTTCTACCCTCGTCTATTTAACTATCAATAACATATCATGATATTGTTTTCCACTCATCTATTTGAAGCTACCTCTAACAAAGTAGTCTATTGTTCTTCTAACAAGGATTATGTTTTAATCTTTAAAATTATGTAATCTTTAACATGCTTAATTTGTTTGGATGGACTATGTTATCATTTAGATATATTGTTGTATATATAGATACATGTGGATATATATATCTGCTTGTGTTTTTCAAAATGTCTAGATGTCTAGACAAAGGAAAAATTTAACGCGCCTGAGTAACAAAAGAAGGTGAGGTCCATGGAAAATCTGAAAGACTGTTAGCATATATCACATGATAACAAAAAATAGAGAAATTGTAAAACAAGTATTAGGAAAGCACTTAGCAATCACAAGTGATAGATGGTGGGAAAGCCACATTCAAGAGTCTAATAGAAGACAATCAATCTAATTGAAGCAAACAATGACAAATGTGGTGCATTGTACAAAGTTTGTGTTTAGCTCTTTTATCTGTTGAAAATCGCTCTTTCAACAATGCAATTTAATCAATATGGGAGAGAACAAAATAAATAAACAATAAATTAATTATTTATGTAAACTACCCATAAAAAATTACTTACTAATTCTACTGCTCAACAATTTTAGAACCCTCCAAGCTACCTAAAAATAGAGCCAAATGCAACGAATTTAACAGTAGGTTATTATCAAACCAAGAACACAATGGTTCTTCTGACAACACAACTTCATCAAACTACAGTCTCCCAAATTCCAACATTGAATATTGCATTTACTTCATCTGTTGCTATTGTGCAACGAGAGGGTAGATGTCGGTGCAAAGAGTATATATTTGTGAAAGCAATACATAGGAAGGAAAAAATAGTAAATGGTGAAAAGATAATTGTATACATCAACATTTTACATATAGATATACACATACATATATATATACATATATATACACATACACATATATATACATATACATACGTGTACATATACATATAACTAGCACTTTCGTGTAGAAACATGCAATGATGAACCAGTAGGCAGTGATGTATAGGGGGGAGATCAGATTAAAATATACGCAATATAGCCTAAGGAAGACAAAAATAATCAATAATACCTAATGCAACCAAACAAAGAATCAATATTATTAATTATTTTATTGTGTTCCAACCATAACCAAAATATGAAAGCCATAAATTAAACAACATTACTTTCAATAGCCACCCACATGCACAAAGCCACAATATAGCCTGAGCTATACAATAAGAATTGACCAAAAATCCATAACCTTAAAAATTTTAATGTTACATATATATATATATATTGATATTAAAATATACCCAATATAGCCTAAGTTCATGGTGCAAGTTGTGAAGAAGAGGAATAATGTAGGATGCAACAACATGAAGAACGAAAGTCAATAATACCTGATGTAACGAAACATGGAATAAATAACATAAATTATTTTATTATGTTGCAACCATAATGAGAAAATGAAATCCATAATTCAAAAAATTCAAGCCATAAATCAAACAAGATTGGTTTCAGCAGCCACTCAGATGTAGGAACACAGAATAAAGGCCGAGCTATATAGCAATAATTGACAAAAAATCCATAATCTAGATGATTTAATTCTTACGTATATATATTGCTATTAAAATCAACCCAATATAGCATAATGCATATAACAAAAATTAATAATACATAATGTAACTAAACATAGAATGAAGAACATGTATTATTTTATTCTATTGCAACCATAAGCAGAAAATGAAACCCATAAAATAGACCCTTTTCAATAGTACCTTATGTAGAATACGATAGTATAAATTCCATAGCAAGCATAGCCTGAAACATATGAATTCTATTTGTATCTTACGTTAGAAATGTACAAATGTCTACATTATATATATAAAATAAAACACAACAATATGAGTTGTGGTTTCCAGCCTTCCATATTGGGCGATGGAGAGTCATGGACTACCACGAAACCGCTAAGCATGGATATATGGTCTTGAGGAGTGTGATCAAGGCTAGTATGAATTTTGATTATCACAATCAACATCGAGTATAGTGAGATGTAGTTGCCATTTGACCATTGCAACTAATTTTGTAATTAGTTAATGAACATCACCATTGTAGGTGGAGTATGGTCTGGTAAAAAGAACAAAAAAAATGTAAAGCTTAGTGTGGTGAAGGTCTGAATTTGCGAGAGAATATGTAAATCACGAGATTTAAAAACCTGTACAATGTATACTACAAAATATACAATTTACATGTAATACAAGGCATGATATAAATAAAAATTAACCATACTTGTGCATGTGTTAGATTCTAGCAGATGGGGAAGAGAAGGAGGGATGGTCTGCACTCTATCATTTTGATGAATGATAGAAGGAATGTTTTGGCTACTAATGAGTGAAAATGAAATCATTGGAATCCACATTATGGCTTTAGTATGATCTGGACGAATAAGAGAAAAGTGCATATATTAGTGTAGTGGTCATTTGTAATTCATACAAAAAATGTAAACCAAGAGATGTGTAAGTTGATTATTTTATAATATACAATTTTCTATGAAGTTGTAATGTGAGCAATGAAGTAAGGAAAACTTACACATACCTGGTGTATGTTGTAGAATCAATTGTCAACATAAGATAGCAACACCCAATGTCAACCTTGCCATATTGGCTTATGGAGCGTCATGCGCTATCACTAGACCCCCAAGCAAGGAGAAATAAAATACCGACCATTGGAATCAATGGTGAAAGTAATATCTAGGCTCATGCTTACTTAACACAAGCTCTAAATTGAAATAACATAGCGTGCACAAGAGAACCGTATGAAAAATAAATGAATCTAGGGTAAGATAGAGAACAATAACCAATAAATTTTTTGACCTTCTGTCAATAGTATGGCTTTCAAAAGTGAAAAGACACAACATTTTGAATAGCATGCCATCAAAAGCAATGTCCAATGGACACGAAGAGAAAGTGGATTATCATTAACTATTTTACTCAATAGGAACCATAGCCTATAACATATGAATTTCAATTGAATCTTATCTCAAAAATAAACAAATGTGTACATAAAATATATAAAATAAAACACAAAAAAATGACTGTACTGTGGTGAACATTTGTATTCAAGACATAATATGTAAATTAGCATATTTTAAGAGCTTTATAATGTACAAGAGAAGATATATAGTACACATGTTATGCAAGCTTTGAAATAAGTAAAAATTAAGCATACGTGTGCATGCGGTACATTCCAACATCCAGAAAAGGAAACAAGGGCTGGTATGCACCTTGCCACTTTGATCAATGATAGAAGCAAAATTTTGGCTACTAATGAGTTTAAATTAAATCATTGGAATCCACATTATGGCTTGAGTATCATCTAGAAGAATAAGAGAAAAGTCCAAATATTAGTGCAATGGTCATCTCTAATTGATAAGCAACATGTAAAGCATAAGATGTGAAAGTTGATTATTTTATAACATACAAATTGCTATGGAGTTGTAATGCAAGGAATGATGTAAGAAAAACTTAGACATACCTAGTGTATGTCACATAATGGATGGTTAATATAAGAAAGCAACATCCAATGTCCACCCTACCATATTGGGTCATGGAACGTCATGCGCTCTAACCAAACCCCCAAGCAAGGAAAAATAAATTTCCCACCATTGGGATCAATGGTGAAAGAAATTTATAGGCCAATGCTTACTTAGTGCAAGCTCTAAAGGTATTGAAAGTTGCACATAGGATGATTGTTTGCATTGAGTATGGTTGCAAACATGAAAGAACAATAAAATATTTAGTACACTAAACACATACTATTGGTAGACAATAAATCAATTAGAAAATGTGAAGAATTATAGAATCCATAACAAATTGTATGCAATGAAGGTGGAGTAGAAGAGTAGAAGAAAATAAAATGTAGGCATACCTTGTGCAGGGTATGAAATGGAAGATTGTGAGAGTAAGGGAGGCCTAGTTTGCACCCTTCCACATTATGGTATCAAGCGTCATGGATTGTGACCAAACCTTTAAGTAGAATAGTTTTTCCTTTAGGAATTTAAACTATACATCAGTGCATGGATTTGGAATGTAAAATTATATCAAGGTAATATCATTTGGAACAAGGGAGATTAGAAGTTTAGCACAAAAAACATGTATCATCACTACAAAGTATTTAGATAGGAAAGTATAAAAAGTTGTATAATTTGAAAAGAATAATATCTAAGATGTGTTAAATAAAATAAATGTTATAAATAGGATGAAAGTATACCTTTTGCAAAGTGTAGCAAACAATATGTGGATAAATGAATATAATTTTGTTCTACAACTTACCAATGTTATTAAACCGAGATCACTATTATCTTGTTAGGAGAATATATAGACTTACAACATTTGTCACAAATAACTTTGAATGTAATTAGAAAAGAACAAATGGAAAGAATGACATACAACCTTACCTTGTATACAGATACAATATAGTTTCAAGTTGAACAACATGGGGCACTTGCGAGCATACAGGTATTAACAATTATAAACCTCTGTAGTAACACTTGGAAATGTTCCCAATCTAAATTTGTTAGAATTTGAAAGTGTTAGAAATAAATAATTCAAGTGTGATAGTTATGGAGGTGGGACTATTTTGGTGAAGCGCAGGAAGGCATTGAGAGCAAGTTGAAATTTAGATAATGGATGTTTGTTGCTAGAAAGAAGGGGAAAGAGAAAGCAACAGTTGAATATGAACTTCTTGTAGTAATGTTTGTATAACTTAATCTTTCAAAATGTTGGGTAAACTGAATAGGGCTAGGAATTGAGGATCTTGTGAAAGAATTGATACAAAGAGGAAAAGAAAAAGCAGTGTAGGTACCGTGGAGAACAAAAACATTTCATGATGGTGGTAGTGCAGACAATTGTTGGAGGCATTCCTCTTCTTTGATTCAAAGTGCATTGTATTTGTTGGAGTGCAGCCTAGAATATCTGTCAAAAGAGAAAGGTGGATCTATGCATATTCCTTCTAGTGATTTAACACGAGAGAGAGATGTTAATGTTAGTCCTTGCCTTTCTTTAGTTCCAATATCTATTGTAGCTTTCTCTAGTGTTAGGCCTTGAGATTTGTGGATTATGATAGCCTAGGCCATTGTCAACAAGAGTTGTCTTTGGCTACCTCGTGTAATTGGGATAATGGGGATGAATGTTGGATTCTCTTGATCCCATGTTGGTCCAATGTATTTCTCGAAGTTAACAATAACATATTCAGGCGGTTGAGGTGGTTTAGTACCCATGGATTATACAATAGCCTTCACTAAACCCAAGGATCCATTTACCAAGCCAGCTGCCACCTAGAGATTTGTTGTGAATATTAGTTGTTGACCAATTGCAAGCAATAGTTCAACTTGAAGTTGCTCGTCATTGGAATAATCAAGTGTATTTTGGTGGGAACATTCAACAACACTAATTGTAATTGGAACATTTAATTTTTGTAGCATTTTCCTATTGTGCAAATCAACCAAGCTATTAGTTGGGAATAAGTGGATAGCTTGATCAAAGTCTTCATTCTACTTAGATGCAATCATGGCTTTTGTTTGACTCATAAGAAGTTTCCAATCAGGCATGGATGTCTGGCAGTTTCTAATATTCATAAGGAGCATATGAAACTGCTACAGTGATTTAGATTTCCCATGTTGGCAGAAGATAGTGTCAAGCATAACAACAATATTGAAAGTGTGCCAAAGCACCAATTCTATGGACCGAGAACTATATAGAGGTTTGTTCATAACAAGGGGCAGTTGTGCCAAGTCACCCATGAGTATAATAGAAACACCACCAAATGACTGTAAATGTCTTGAAGGGAATGCTTTTCGCAATTGGCTATCTATTTTTAGTAGCAACTTGGGATTCAAGAAACTCATTTAATCAATTAGTATGTACTTAATATTTTTGAAGTCTTCTTGAAATATGGTCAGTGCTTTTCCTTTTAATGGATTCATATATTTTATTGGTATGTGAAGAGTAGTATGCACTATGGAGGCATGAAAATTATAAGCAACAACACCCATCAGTGCCAAAACAAGCAAAGGGTTCATTTTTTGACTCAACGATCGATTTAGTGCTCTTCATATCTTGTCAATCAAGAATGAATTTCTTGTGCTTGCGGTTCCTTGAATGATCATCCAAAGCGGAGGTGATGAGGGTAGGCCAAGGTGATGCTGCTCAATTATTCTCAAAGCAAGCTCCTATCTAGGAGATAGTTGATGAGAAATGGATGGCATTAAAAAGGAGGAAAGTGTGTCTTCAGGTGTATGCAATTTACTTGTTGCAACAAACTTTTCAACAATACTATGAAGATTTTCTAGAAAATTGTGGCTTTCCGACCAATGGTGCAGGTCAAAGTCTCGTCGACCCAAGAGCTACAACTAGTCAAATCAAACATTGTTTGTCACACCAAGTCGAGAGAGAAACTCCCATTCATATTGTTCTGTATGCGGTAGAGACTATGGGCTAGATCATTATCGCTATCACTACCCTCCTCAACTACAAGGAAGCCTGATGAGGGTGCAACCCGAGACTTAGAAAATAACCCACAAACAAGAGAATAATTTTATTACCCAGAAAATGGAGCTTCTTACATGCAGAGGATCTCAAATCCCCAAGTTCTACAACACATGTAAGTTACAAAAAGCTACGGAATCACCCTTTCACAATAGGTGAGCTTGTCCCCAAAAAGTTACCCAAAAATTAGAAACCCGCCCATAAATAGAGCTTCTCTTTAGTTTGGGGCCAAAAAAACATTCAAATTTGAGTTTAGGTAGTTTGGTGCTGAAAATTTACAACATGAAGTTCAAATTTCAAAAGAGCATTTGCAATTGTATCTTCTAGAAAGTGCACCAACTTCCTGGGGCCATAACTTTTGATCCAGGACTCCGATTCGCGAACCGTTTGAACCATTGAAAAGGTCACGAAGTCAACAATGCACTCAAAATTTGCTACACTAATTTTGGAAAGTCTTAGGGCTGATCTAGGAACTCTAAGTGCCTCAAATCTAACTCAGAAGATTTTCAGGTGCAAATCTGGGAAACTAAAACTACAATATCTTTCCACCTAGGAATAGAAAATAAAAACCATAAATTGGGAATTTCATTAGGACGAAAAGGGTATCAAAAAATGTAAAAACATCTAAAAACTGAGAAACTTGAAATTTAACTATTTTTGGGTGATGCAAGATTGCCCTTACACCACTGGATGCTCCTGCATCAGACACCCAGGGTAATTTGAGAAGTGACCCTGTCACATCTCAGATGGTGGAGAAAAAACCAAAATGGTCAACCTCTGCCTTAGGCAACCAGGATGAATCTTCAATAGGCCTTCCTTTCCATTTCACCAGATATTCTTCATACTGCCTATTCTTGGTACTCCTTCCCACACGACTATCTAGGATTTCTTCAATCTCCTCATTTTCTAAAGTAGGTGTTGGAATCCCACACTATCCCATCGTTGGTACTTCCTTTGCACCATCTTCATGACACTCTATCAAATCTGAAATGTTGAACACAGGGGAAATGTTGAATCCATCTGGCAACTCTACCTCATATGCATTCCCTGAATCATGCCTCTTCAAAATTTTATAGGGACCGAACTTCTTCATCTTCAATTTGTTATATGTTCCCACTGGAAACCTTTTTTTCCTCAAGTGGACCATCACTTCATCACAAATCTGAAACTCCTTATACCTCCTCTTCTGATCTTCCTTAGCCTTATACTGTATATTCATCTTGTTAATATGTTCTCTTACCTTCTCATGTATGTCCTTGATGTGTTCTGCAAAATCTTCAGTTTCAACACTTATTTTCTTCTCTTGGTCCTTCTTCCTCAATTCTGGAGCTGTTCTTGGGCTACCTCCATACACAATCTGGAATGGTGATCTACCAATGCTTCTGTTGACAAAATTGTTGTAAGAAAATTCTGCCTGAGGTAAGATCAAGTCCCATCCCTTAGGTTTATCTCCTACCAAAAATCTCAGTAGGTTACCCAGACTCCTGTTAACAACCTCTGTCTACCCATTTTTTTGTGGATGGTGTGTAGAACTGAACTTCAACTCTATCTTCAGCTTCTTCGACAAGGTCCTCCAAAAGTACCCCACAAATTTGGTGTCACGATCTGAAACAATACTCTTTGGCAGACCATGTAGCCTCACCACCTCTTTGAAGAACAAGTCAGCAATGTGGACTGCATCATGGGTCTTCTGACATGGAATGAAATGAGCCATCTTTGAAAACCTATCAACCACCACAAAGACTGATCATTCCCCGTTGTGTCCTTGATATCCTCCCATGGCCTCTTTGGTATAGGTAAGGGATGATATAAGCCTGTATTCTGGCTCACTCCTTTAGCCATCTGACATACCCTGCAGCTTTGTATAAACTTCTTCACATCCTGTGACAACTGAGGCCAATAATAATGCTCACTGATAATGGCAATGGTCTTATCCTGACCAAAATGTCCTACTATTCCTCCACTATGCTTCTCCTTTATCAGGTTCTCCCTCATGGAACTCCTCGGGATACACAATTGACTTCCCTTAAATAACATGCCATCCTGGATTATGAAATCCAGCCACCTTGTCATGTCCACTGTAACAAGTTCCTTGCAAGCTTTCCAAGCTTCTACAAAATCAGGATCTTGTGCATACAGTGTCTTGAGTTCATTGAATCCAACCACTTCAATCTACATCTTTGTCATCAATGTATGCCTCCTACTTAAGGAATTTGCAACTCTATTTGACTTCCCACTCCTATGTTTCAAAACAAAGGTATAACTCTACAAAAACTCTACCCATTTTATTTGCCTCTGATTTAATTTTCCCTGACTATTTAGGTACTACAAGGCTTGATGATCAGTATATAGAACAAATTCCTTCGGCAAAAAATAATGTCTCCATTTCTTTAATGCTTGAACTATTGCATAAAATTCCTAATCGTATACAAAATACTTTCTGTTCGCATCATTTAACTTTTCACTAAAATAGGCAATGGGCTTACCTTCTTGGCTCAACACTACTCCAATGGCACAACCAGTGGCATCACAATCCACCTGAAACACCTTGTTGAAATCTAGGAGGGATAGAACAGGTTGCTCTGTCACCTTCTGCTTCAATAGTTTAAAACTTTTTGCCACTCCACTGCTCCACTTGAATTCTTTTCTATCCCCTCTCATTGTTTCAGTCAGGGGTCCACAAATACTACTGAAGTTTCTAATGAACTTTCTATAAAAACTAGCTAAACCATGGAAAGATCTCACCTTGGTAGCAGTTCTTGGGGTAGGCCATTCTAGAATAGCCTTCACCTTCTCTGGGTCCATATTGAGACCTTTTGCTGAGACAACAAACCCCAAGTACACTAACTCCCTCTTCACAAAACTGCACTTCTTCAGAATAATCAACAGTTTCTCTTCTCTTAACTTCTCAAAGGCTCTCTGAATATGCATCAGATGCTCATCCAATGTCTTACTGAAAATAAAAAAATCATCTAAATACACAATAACAAAACTTCCCAGAAATTCTTTTAGTACCTCATTCATGAGCCACATGAATGTGCTCAGTTCATTCGATAGCCCAAAAGGCATGACTAACCAATCATACAGGCCCTCTTTGGTATTGAATGCAGTCTTCCATTCTTCTCCGTCTCGAATCTAGATCTGGTGATATCCGCTCTTCAGATCAATCTTTGTGAAGTACTGAGCTCCACTCAAACAGTCCATCAGATCATCCATCCTTGGTAGGGGAAATATGTACTTGATTGTTATCTTGTTTATGGCTTGGGAATCTATACACATCCTCCACTCCCCATCCTTCTTTGGTGCTAGTACAAGTATTGCACATGGACTCAAACTCTCCCATATCAAACCCTTTCTCAACAATTCTTGAACTTGTCTGTTCAACTCCTCATTTTCTGTTGGAGTCATTCTATGAGCTGCCTTATTTGGCAAACTGGCTCCAGGAATCAAGTCAATCTAATGACTGATCTTCCTTATTGGTGGTAAACCCTCAGGTACATTATCAAAAAAAATATCCTAAAACTCATCCAAGATCCCAGAAACTTCTTCTGGAACCTTCTCACTATCCTCCTTACTCACTCTAGGAATCAATGCATAACACACATGCTCTCATGCTTCATCCCTTCTAAAAAATTTCTTCCATCTACATAACAAATTCTAGCACTACTGCATACCTTTTCTTCGTCTCCGGGTTTCAACTTGTGACAAACCCCATCCTTTGCCAAGGAGTAAGTGTTTGCATGGCCATCATGTATAGCTCACCTATCAAACTGCCACGGCCTCCCCAACAACATGTGACATGCATCCATGGGGATGATATCACAGAGTACCTCATCATGGTAGCTCTTGATCTTGAACTTTACTAGGCACTGCTCATTGACCAAAACTTTGTGGTCTTTCTGCAACTAGGCAATCCGATACGGACGCGGGTGCCTTTCCTTCTTCAGCTTCAACTTTGTGACCATCTCTTCTGACACCAGATTATCGGTGCTCCCACTGTCAATAATGACATCACAACATTTTCCTTCACACTTGTACCTTGTGCGAAATAGATTCTTCCTTTGTTCTAGTTCCTTTTCCTCAATCACCAGGGCTCTCTTAATAACTAGGGCTTCTTCCCTTTCAGCATCATCTGAATGTTCAGATTGGGCCTCCTCATCTGCATGCGCAACCCTTCCATGACCTTCTAGCCTTTTGTCTGCCCTTCCTTGGTGTTGTGGACATTCATAGGTTCGATTCCCTTCTTCACCACACTGGAAACACATTCCTTTGAAACCACCTCTTCTAGATCCTTGTCCATATCTCCCGCGTCCTCTACCTCTTTGATCACCACTGTTTTGATCACGAGGGAGGTAGAAGTTATCATTCCTATGGCTTCGGCTAGTACCCACATCTTCACTTTTATTTTTGTCATCATTTTGGCTTCCTGAAAGTCTTCCATTGCCCCTTCTACTTTGACCTCCTCGTCCTTTTTGCTTGCCATCAAATCTTTTGTTCAACTTCTCTTCCACCTTTAGAGCAAACTGATACACATCATCAATGGTGGTCATTTTGACTAGGCTTAACTCCCCCTGAATGCTCGATCGTAACCCATTAAGATATCGGGCTACCTTCTCCTTATTGGCCTCTGTGTGGCCCGTTCTAATGATTATCTTGTGAAAATATCTAGTATATTCTTTCACAGATCTACTTCCTTGCTTCATCCCTTGCAATTTCTTCAATAGATCTAACTCGTAGTCCACTGGTATGAACTGCTTCTTCAGTTTCTCTACCATGCGATCCCATCTAGTGATATTTCCTTTTCCTCTTCGATTTATTTCCAACTAGACCTCTTTCCACCAAATATTGGCATGGCTCTTCAACTTCATTTTCGCAAACTAAACCCGATCTGGGTCCTCTATTTCCTCATACTCAAAATATTCTTCTAGCTCATTGATCCAGTCGATCAACTCTTCCAGGTTTAGACTTCCAGAATAACTAGGGACTTCTACTCTGGGTCTTTTCCCAATCTTCAAAATGGCCCTTATTATCCGCATTTGGTCTTGATCAATTGCTTCTTCTTCCTCTTCTACATTTGAACCTTCTTCCTCTCCTTCATCCTCACTTTCCTCCCTCGGGTTTAACCCTCTTCTCAACTGCTCTTGTAATGCATCAATCTGTCTCTGGAGGGCTGCCAGTGCATCTCTTCCACCAACATTTTTGCCGCCTCGACCACCTCTGGCACCACCACGCCTACTAGACATCACTCTTGGAGGCATCTTTCTTGACCTTGACCCACAACCATGGTCCTGGTGCGAAATGCCTCACGATCGGCGATCTGTCCACATGCTCAAGAAAACCTCGCTCTGATACCACTTGATGAGGGTGCAACCTGAGACTTAGAAAATAACCCACAAACAAGAGAATAATTTTATTACCTAGAAAATGAAGCTTCTTACATGCAGAGAATCTCAAATCCCCAAGTTCTAGAACACATGCAAGTTACATAAAGCTACAGAATCACCCTTTCGCAATATGCGAGCTTGTCCCCAAAAAGTTACCCAAAAATTAAAAACCCACCCATAAGTAGAGCTCCTCTTTAGTTTGGGGCCAAAACAACATTCAAATTTGAGTTTAGGTGGTTTGGCGCTGAAAATTTACAGCATGAAGTTCAAATTTCAAAAGAGCATTTACAATTGTATCTTCTAGAAAGTGTGCAAACTTCCCGAGTCCATAACTTTTGATCTCGGACTCCGATTGGCAAACCGTTTGAACCGTTGGAAAGTTCACGAAGTCAACAATGCGCTCATAATTTTCTATGCTAATTTATTCAAGTCTCAGGGCTGAACCAGGAACTCTAAGTGCCTCAAATCTAACTCGAAAGATTTTCAGGTGCAAATCTGGGAAACTAAAACTACAATATCTTTCCACCCAGGAATATAAAATAAAAACCATAAATTGGGAATTTCATTAGGACAAAAAGGGTATCCAAAAATGTAAAAACATCTAAAAATTGAGAAACTTGAAATTTAACTATTTTTGGGTGATGCAAGATTGCCCTTACACCACTAGATGCTCCTGCATCAAAGCCAATAAGTCTATTCACATGCCAAGCAACATAGCTAGCAACATTGAGTAGCCTCCAATTTTTTGTTATGGTTTGTTGTGTAATCCCTATGTTAGCCTCCACATTTGATAAAGTTTTGTATAACAATAATTTTGATCAACAAAATGTTTCATAGGCATCACTTTGTTTAGGGGGGGTGGTCTTGAAAAGCGGGTAAACAATGATGATTGCAGGTTGTGAGTGAGTACGCCAAGCTAGGCCTTTGCAGTTTTTGCAATATGTATATTGTTGTACAAAATGAATAAGGGATACTTCCTCCATTTCAGGCAGTCTCTGCATGTAGGAATGAATATAACCACTGGAAAGGTCATCACCATTGTCAACCATTTTTAGCTAATGGAATGCTTGCCTACTAACATTCAAAGATAAGAAATGCTGACTTGAGATGACAAGGGGAAATTTTTGTAGCATATGGCATGTTTCTTGTGCACCAATGTCACGATCAACAACCAAATTCATCATGCATTTTTGGTATGCAAGCAATGCTTTATCCCCAGATGAATTTTTATTTGCAAGCCTTTCCAAGATATCAATATAGCTTTCAAATTTTCTCTCTCTAGACATGGAAAATGTACTAATTGACATTACACACCTGATCCTGATTTTTTAACAGTGTTTCCTCCTAAATCATCTTCTCGGCTTGTCATCAAACTCCTCTCTTAACTGCATTATATCAGTTTTATCTAATTAAGTTGTCATCTCATATTAATTAAATAAATCATTTTTATTTTATTAACCTCATAGTCTCTATTTAATTAAATAATCCCTTTCATTTGATTAAATCTCTAAAGTCATCTTATTAAATTAAATCAATTCTTATTTAATTTAAGCTAACATTCATCCCCTTTAATTAAATAAATCAAAATTTATTTATTTAATTAGTCTCTAAAATCATATTCTTCTCAACTTTGATTTAAATCAAGCCATATGTAAATATAAATCAAATTATCACATCATCTAATCCTTCATTAAATTAATCAAATCCTGATTAATCTAATCCTAATCCATGTCACATCCTCTATCTTTTGCCATTTATGAAAATCAATTTAAATCAATTTATTAAATCATTTATCTTCTTTCAAAAAGGCATCAATAGTTGGAATATTCCCCAAATTTGAAAAATACCTCCAAAAGGGTTTGTACATCCAACAAAGCATTTAAAATATCTTACATGTCCTTTTCTTGAGCCATGTGGCATTAAATTCACCTTTCATCTCATCCTTCAAACCATCTTTTGAATTTGAATCTCCCCCCTCTTTGCACATTCTTCAAAATGTGCACATCCTTCATCCATCATATCTTGACAAGTGGCACTTTCCTATTGGGTGTTGAATTATCCCACATTCATCTGATTTTGCATTTATCCATCTTGTATTTCTATAAATAAGAGGTTTCTGTCCTCATTTCATCATCCACAATTTAAGAAAACTTATTATACTCAATTTCATCTTCGAGCATTATCATTTTCATCCATTTTATCAAAGTCTTAGCTAGGTTATGTAGGTTTTCATCATGGAGCATACTTGAATCTTCAACAAAGTGAATCACTCTTCATCACTCATCAACATTGCATCATAGGAATTGGGAAAGGGCCAATTTTCACATCAAATTGGCACCAATTCCCCCATGGGATCAAGAGTTTTCTTGCTTAATTAGGATTTCATCTCTTTTTCATTGTTTTCTTCATTCTTATTTCCTATTTTGAGCATTGCTAATGGATTTCATGGGGAATCTTGATTCTTACTTGTATATGATCTTCTAATGTATTTTTTCCTTGTGTTTTACAGATATTAGGATTGGGGTTCTACATTTGGCACTAGAAGGAGGGAAAATATCAAGTTCTTAACACATTTTGTTGACAAAATTCTATGGTTTTTTGTTAATTTTTTGTGTCTATAGGAAATAGAGCTACTGACAGTCCAGGGGCACTATACAGAGTCGTTGGTAGTCCAATGGTGCCATACAACACTGCTTCAAACTCCAAACTCTGATGCTGAGGTCTTCCCACCTAGAAATTCAAATTTTCAAATTGCACCATTGGGCTCAAACTGCACTGCTGACCTTTTCAAACTGCACCACTAGGATCAAACTACACTGCTGCCCTTTTCAAACTACGCTGCTTTTGATTTCTTGCCTTTGCACTCAATCTTAAAATGGTTGTATCTTGGCCATTTTTTGGTATTTTTTGGAGCTTTTGTTTTTGAAATCGGGTAGAATTGCATAAGCTATGCAATGGTGTAGGTTTTTCTCAACCCTGATAGGGTTAAAATTTTCAAATTTTCACATAATGACAAATCACAATGAAACTTGGTATAAATCTTAGGGTTTTTATGCTTAATCATTTATCTAGCCCTCATATCTTCTTATTTCATGATTTCATCTAACATTTGGAGCTTGTATTACAAGTTTTAAATGACCATGGAGCATGTAAGTTAAAGAAAAAGCATTATCACATCATTGTGTCAAGTGTTTTTGAACACTTTGGGGAGAAATTATAATCCCTTCTTTTAAGGACTTTGTCACAAGGTCAAGCTTTTAGGATTCACTAATTTTTTTTAGTCTTCATTTTTCCTTTGGTGCTTAAAAAAAGTCAAAATAATTACTTTGAAGGTTAAAATGAACAAGTGCTTCTTTGTTCTGTAATTACTTACTCAAAGTAAGATCATTAAAAGGACATATGTGCTTCTCTCGCACCTCATGACAATCTTAAGAATCAAAAGGCCTTTTGGTGAAATTAAGTTGAGTAAGTACTTACCCATACACTTCAATTTGGACTTTAAAATTGAACAAAATATCTTGCAAGTGTGAGTGGAGCATATTGCGTGCATTCTCTCTCTTTGTGTTGCAACAAAGATTGATTGAGTTACAGGTATTGTTTTTCTCACTTTATTTTATCTTAGAGGGAATTCCTTATGGGAAAAACTAATCACCCAAGGAAACGACCCAACCAGTAACATGCTAAAGCCAAGTGTATTTCCAACTGGTATATAAGTGTGGATACTGAAACAAAGGCTAGTATCATGCTATTGGTTCTGACGAGAAGGGAAGCAATGGTCTCTCGCCATATGGATCAAGCCCTACGAATGGAAAGTCTGAATTAAAACCCTTGTTTAGAAAAGGTCAAAATCTTTGATCTATTTGTTGGTGCAAGAATGGTCATTTTGAAGCTGCCCCACACTTTTACGGTTTTTAGTATAAATGGAAAGTATTCCAGGGGAGTTTCATGGGTGCTGATGCTTGGTTGCCCTATATAAGTGAGTGTCATGGAAGGGAGCTAATGGGGTCAAGCATCTAACCATTTATTAAAAATAAGCGTAGATGGACTTGTCCAAGTGGGGATTCAACAAATATAGTCTTTCACATCCATAGGGTTGTACATGTGCTTGGAATCAATTTTTTTTCTTGTTTGTAAACATTGGGAAACAAACATTCAACATTATTATCAAATTTCAAACCCTTTAGGAAGCAAATACCATTGAAAAAATTCATCTGTTAATGCTTTCCCTTTGGATTCTATCCTTAGAGGTTTCTAAACACTTGGATTTATATCTCAACTTGCTTACTAAAGTCAAACATTAGGTAAATTTTTCCTTGATTTTATTGATTTCCACATAATTGACTTTGTGGGATGAAAGAGAATTAGGATGTTAGACATCTAGTTTGAATATCTAATAGAGAAAGTGTTTGTGGTAAAAGAAATTCATTAATCAAGATGAAATCAGTTGAACCCCACACATGTGCTTTTTTATCATTTGTCTTATGGTCTTTTGAGAAAACATTGATCTTTTGGTTTGAAGTACACTTAGGGAAAAGCATGTTCTTCAAAACTTTGGTCTTGTAAAAGAATCCCTCTTAGGTTCATTTAGGATAAAAAAAAACAATCATTTCATCCATCTCAAATATTAATCAAATCCCATCTCACAAACAACTTCTGAACCAGTGGAAAAAATCATTCATGTACTAGACATTTTCTCCTTGTTTGGCTAAGTGTGTGTGGATGAATCCCTCCTCATACACCTAGTTAAATTATCATCTTGTGGACAAGTTTATTCCAAGGAAACATCTAACCTCTTGGAGTTTATGAGTACATTATCAAATCCAAATCAAAATCCAAATTGAATCCAAAATAAAAAATCCAAAAGTCCTAAAGTCTAGTATTTCCTCCAAGGGTCTTAAAAGTTCAAACACCCATATCATTCACCCCTTTCATCCTTCATCTCATCATTGGTCCTAAACCCCTTAGAGGTCAACAAGGTCAAAACACAAGAAAAACATGGAATATAAACTTGATTCATTCATCATGAGTGGTCTAAATCAACCAAACTATCAAAGCCTTACAATGCAAATTGATTATCAAAACTCACAATTATACAATCCATACATGGGATCATTACCTCCTGCAAACCTCAAGGGTACAACGAATGTGAGTTTTCCCAATCTAACTTTTGGAACACCTTTCCCCATGATAGATTTAAATCAAAATCCAAACCTACAAATCTATCAAGCAAACAATCAATGCATGAGTCTTCAACAAAAAAAAATTATCCCACCAAATCCATAGATTCCAAATATGAATATACCAAGTACAACTTTACCAAACATGAATATTTCAAATCCACACTTGGTAAACTTTGGGATAGATATGTTTGCAAATCATACAAATGTTTTTCAAAGTCCAAACAATATGTTAACAAATCCACGCATTGATCCAAGTCAAGGTAACACCATGAAAAATCAAAGTTACCTAAATTAAGGCAATGTGATTCCCAACCACAACAATGTTCAATTTCAGCCTATCATGTCAAATCTAAACATCATCCCAAATCAGAACATTGTCCAAAATAAATCTCCAGAAGGTCAAATATTGCAAGGTAATAGAAAAAAATACACACCACTTAGGAAACCAATTGAATCAATCATGCAACAGTTGGTGCAGGAAAAACTCATCACAATTCCCACCTATGAAAATTATCAAGATCCCTTAGTGAAACCATCAAGGTACAATGAAAACCACCTTTGTGATTTCCATAAAATTAAGGGACACACAACATCATATTGTATTCAACTCAAAAATCTCATCCAAGACCTTATTGATTAAAAAATAATAACTATTGGGGACAATGATCAAGATTCAATCACTAGTGAAAACATTGGAAATCTCTCCACCACAATCATTGAAAACAATGATCGAGATCTATCCATCAATGAACACCTTGGAGATGTTTCTACCTCATCTACCAATGATCATGTTGAAAATTTCTCTACATCACCTAATGAGTTAGGGGACATATCTCAAGAATTTATTCCAAAGCATGATCAACATCTTTCACCAAGGTCTAGCAAGGATCCTTTCCAAGAAATATCCATGGACTTCCTTTCACCTCATGGAATTTGAGCCACTTCCTATGCCTAATGAAGATATCCAAGAATGCTTTATAAGCAATCCATTCTTTGAAATTAAACCATGTTAAGAACTTGATCCAAAGCATGTCGTAAGCAATTCTAAAATCACTTGAGATCAAGAATTTGTATCTCCAAGCTACTACAATGATATAATGGACACTCTCCTATCTATATAAGATGATCACATCCAAATAGAACATACTCCTCCATCTAGCCATGAGATGCTTTCTTTGAATGGAAACACAGATGATCTTCATTTAGAATAGGATTCCTTTACTACACAAAAGAAGCAGGTTATTGATTCCTATAGTCCAACTAAGTTGTCAACATCAAGATCAAATATATCCCAAATTTAGATTGAGGAAATCATGTATGAAGATATCCAGTGTTATCCACTCAAGGAAATAGGTTAGAAAGAATAGGATATTCCAGAGTTAGCAGAGCAACAAATTGAAATAACATCATCTATAGTGGTCATTTATCCGAGAATGCTTACTAAAAAAACATCTCAAAATAGGCAGAATCAAAGAACAAAGGTACTACTACCATCATAGTAGGGGAAACTGTCTCAAGAAAATGTCAACATAGGGAGCATGAAGAATCCTTATGATGAAACTGATGCCAATACTCCAACTAGCCACACCATGAATCTTCATCCACCCATCATCCGATCCACAAATTGGGACCAACATCAAAATAAATATTTGAATCAAAGCACAAAGAACATTATCAAATAAAAATAAGCTAAGAAGCATATCAGACAAATCAAAATACAAGTGGATACCAAAGAATAAAAAGAAAGATTATCCCTATCAAACTCCATTAGTCAAAGAAACTATGGGGAAAAATAAAAAAAGGAAAAATTATCCATCAAAGACGTCCATAGAAGAAAAAGAAAGCTTCTCAAGCAACACACAAAGTATATCAAGCAGTTGGTCCTAATTTCATGCACACTTCCCTATCCACCCATCATTTCTCATCTTCCCAAGTTTGGAGAGTCAAAGGCTCCAAACTATCAACCAATCTGTCTTTTATTCCTAAACACACCCCATCCACACCTCCACACATGATATCCAATTCTCACATTGACCATGTATAGGAAACCACCCTTCATCATAAGAATTTAGAAGGCACTCTATCGCGATGTGTGCAAAAAGACAAAGTTAACCCTAGTATCAACAAAGTAGATTAGGAATGCCAAAAGTTGTATTCAAGTGCACATATCTTGGCAAATCAACTTCTTCAAGCAGGATATCGATGGAACATTATGTCATAAGAATCTACATAGACACCACCAGATGGTTGAACATGAGCTTAAAATCTTTTAGAAAAGTCCAAAAAAATCAAAAAAATATAAAAATTCAAAAAAATTAGAAAAAAGGATTGAAAACAATAAAGAAAAAAGTCTTCCTCCAGTGAAAACCACTACGGTGGCACTTTGGATAGGTACCATGATGAAAACTTGGCAAAAAAGCATCATGTGTAGAATTGAGCATCTACATGCACCAATTCAGGTGAAGGCATCTCATCTCATCCATAACAAATCCAACATTCCATCCATCTCATCCATAATAAATCCATTCATCCATAAACCATTTATCCAACCCATTTCCATCCATCTTCCACATTATCTTGATCCTAATGAAGTTTGGTGCACACTTTATACTTGCTTATGGTAAACATCTTGACATGGGTCATTTTCATTGATCCTATCCTGTCCAACATTATTTGAGCCATGAAGCATCATCCCAATGAGCATCCTTTGTTTGAACACCTTGTATTATTGCAAGACAATCCATATCCATCCATCCATACACCCATCTAGGCATCTATCCATGACATTTCAAAATTGCTAGACACTAGGGGCATATATTTACATCTTACTTTAGAATAAATCTTGATCTAAATACTCCAACTTATGTGGTGATCCGAACATTGGAAAATGTGAAATCAAATTGGTCAAAGAATTTGTGAGCCAAAAAATCCAAATCACTAGCCCATGGCATATTTTGACAAGAAGATGTTCCTTATCAAGCTTTATCTTTCATTGAACATCAATCCAAACAATCAATATCAATTGCATCTAACACATACTTCAAACATCACATCAAATCATTCAAAATATTTTTTTTCCAAAATCACACTTCAAAATCCTGATCAATCAAATCCAATCAATCCATCATCATATTGGGATATCCATCATAATCCTTGTGTTGCTAAACACTAATCCTGATGGGTATGTGCAGGATCATCGTGCAAAAAAAGGCCCTTAAGTGGCAAAAAATTTAGAAAAATCTGTGTTAGGCAACTTGACGTAAATATTTGAATAAGTTATCTATATTATTTCAAAAATATGTAAGAATAGAATTTGTAGAAAATTGAATGTAGTTTCTAAAATACTAGGTTTATTTAAAAATAAATAAAATCTATTTGGTGAAAATTTGAAATTTCAATGTAGTAGTACTTAAATTTCAGGGAAAAAATAAAGTAGGTGTGTGACCCACCTAACCATAATAAATGATAATATTTTTTGTAAGATTTTATATATAAGTAAAGGACTCATGTCTGGATGTGATGCATATTTTTTTGTAATTTTTTTAAGTAAATAATTAATTATGAATTTTTATTACAACTTTTAGAAAATATAAAACTTGTCTATCGACCACCTTAACTTGGTCAAAACTTTATGAAATTTAATTTTTCTTTTTAATCCTATAGTATGTGAAGCATAAAATGTGATGCATGTTTTGGATTCAAAAATATGATACTGTTGAAAGTTATAGATGTTTTCAATCACCTATCGATTAGGACTTTAGTCATAATTCTAATAGAAAATGAATAATAATTATTTATTAAATTCAAATTAAATCATAATTTATATTTTTGGAAAGCTGAGAATCTCCTCTAAAAACCCTTTTCATTTCATTAATTTTGGGTGAAAAAAAGTCATTAGCCACATACCCCCATAATATTGCCACTTTTTGGCGCACCATGATCCTGCACATACCCTGACATTGTTGTGTGTCCTCAACAATGTTATCATAATTAATCAATTGATCCAATCAATGAACCTTAGCTTGGTTTTCAACAAAATCACAAAACAGGGCACTAATATCATCATGCTTATCCATATCCAAATCATCAACATCATGCAAAAATCCAAAAACTTCCAAAATATATCAAAATCTCAAAATTTTAGAAAACATTAAAAACATGGAATTCGAATTACATTGTCTCTAAGCTTAAATGTAGGAAAGACTAATCTTTGATTAGCCCCCAAGACACAAAAACTAAAAAACATTAAAAAAACACAAAATCCAAAAAATTCATAAAATCTCAGAAAACCCCAAAACATTGGAAAATCGAAAATCAAAACATTTGTAAAATCTTGAAAATACCAAAAAAAACATCATAACATTTAAAAAAAACTTCAAAAACATCCAAATATTTTGAAAAATCTATCCATCTCATCTCTTTTCACCCACAATAAACATCACTCATAATAAATCACCATCACCCTCAACCTTTGGTAAAACAGTCAGAAACATATCTAGTAGATGAAAACTGAAAACTCAAATGTCAAAGTCTCAAATCTAGGTTAGTACATAAACAAGTTAGTCAACTCTTTGCATCAATAGCCTATCATCCAATCAGTCCCATATCAATCATTTGATATCATCATGTCATAGGATGCATCCTTCCTACAATGGACATCAACATCAGGCATCATCGTAGTTTAGTCTTGGCTAGTGGTATGAAGAACATTAGCTTGTTTGTTTACTTTATCTTTGTCTTTTGACTTATCTTATTTTCTCTCATTTCGATGAACTCTCAATGATGTCTAAACAAAAGGATTTAGAGAGAAAGGAATCAGGCAAATGATCATTATCTTTTTTCTATTGTGCTTGTTGGATGATCTTGTAATATAACTTGGTGAATAATTGCTTTTTTAGTTATGTATGGAGGGTGTCTTGGGAAGCTTCTTGACTATTGCATTGATAGCTTATACCTTTCCGTGTTTTGGTTTGAGATGTCCAAAATTTTTGAAGTGCATCCTAGCAAGGTTTTCGTATGTCAAGTGTGAACAAGAATACTCCTTTTTGTTTGTTGAGTCGAAGTCCATCACACTAGGTGCAACAACATCCTAGTTCTTTATATCTTGATGCATCGAACCTATGTGTGTTATCAAAGATAAGGTAATTATCCCTTTTAAAATTCCAACTCTTCGGTAGGAAAATCATCATTATCATCTCGTGACTTGTTGGAGTCTCTTTCTTTCTTGTATCTTCTTTCCACGCTAACATGGTACCATGACAGTTAATCACAAATCATTATTTCCAGTGCATCCATCCTGCATCCATAAATTGTCAACATATTGCATAATGCATACCATATCATATAAAAAGCATTTATCATATCACCTTCATTACATTTGCATCAATGCATAATATAGATTTGTTAGTCTAAGCATTTGCATATCATAGCATTATGCATTTTCCATACATCATCATAAAAAGTACATAAGAAAAGATACTAAAGAAAAAGAAAAATGCATCCATACAATCATTGCATCACATCATAAAGTCATACATCGCATAGCATCATCATCACATAGGTACCATATAGAATCATCTCATAATGACATACATAAGATAGAATCATGACAATGCATATAGAAATAAAATCCATCCATACTACATAAAATAGAATAGGACACATCATCAAATCATTGCATCTAATATTTATATCATCAATAATGTAACTATCATGGTACAAAATCAGGGTCAAGTGTGTGTAATATATCAAAATCATCGAATCTATCTACATCAAATATTCGAGTTGAACTGATCTTGAACCTCTTTGCCATGAGATCAACCATCAAATACAAATTTTCACCTGAGCTCTCGAGGGGGCAGCATATCGACATATTTCCTTCACCGGGGCAACATTGGGGAAAATTTTGAAATCGATTTTTTTTTTAATTTTGATCGCAACATGTTTATTCTTTGAAACAACAAAATGAGTGCCTTGCTTCAAAGTGGGGCAAAATGTAGACATGGAAAATGTATTTATTGATGTTACACACCTAATCCCGATTTTCTAACAGTGTTTCCTCCTGAATCATCTTCTCGACTTGTCATCAAACTCCTCTCTTAACTGGATTAGATCAATTTTATCTAATTAAGTTGTCATCTCCTATTAATTAAATAAATCATTTTTATTTTATTAACCTCATAGTCTCTATTTAATTAAATAATCCATTTTATTTGATTAAATCTCTAAAGTCATCTTATTGAATTAAATCAATTCTTATTTAATTTAAGCTAACATTCATCCCCTTTAATTAAACAAATCAAAATACTTATTTAATTAGTCTCTAAAATCATATTCTTTTCAACTTTTATTTAAATCAACCCATAAATATAAATGAATTTGTCACATCATCTAATCCCTCATTAAATTAATTAAATTTGGATTAATCTAATCCTAATCCATGTCACATCCTCTAGCTTTTGCCACTTGCTCATGAAAATCAATTTATTAAATCATCCATTTTCTTTCAAAAAGGCATCAATGGTTGGAATATTCCGCAAATTTGAAAAATCGCTCCAAAAGGGTTCGTACATCCAACAAAGCATTTAAAATCTCTTACATGTCCTTTTCTTGAGCCATGTGGCATTAACTTCACCTTTCATCTCATCCTTCAAGCCATATTTTGAATTTGAATCTCTCCCCTCTTTGCACATTCTTCAAAATGTACACATCCTTCATCCATTCATATCTTGACAAGTGGCACTTTCTTATTGGGTGTTGTATGATCCCGCATTAATCCCATTTTGCATTTCTCCATCTTTTATTTCTATAAATAAGAGGTTTCTCTCCTCATTTAATCATCCACAATTTAAGCAAACTTATTACTCTCAATTTCATCTTCAAGCATTAGCGTTTTCATCCATTTTATCAAAGTCTTAGCTAGGTTATGTAGGTTTTCATCATGGAGCACACTTGAATCTTAAACAAAGTGGATCACTCTTCATCACTCATCAACATTGCATCATAGGATTTGGGAAAGGGCCAATTTTCACATCAAATTGGCACCAATTCACCCATGGGATCAAGAGTTTGCTTGCTTAATTAGGATTTCATCTCTTTTTCATTGTTTTCTTCATTCTTATTTCCTATTATGAGCATTGCTAATGGATTTCATGGGGAATATTGATTCTTACTTGCATATGATCTTCTAATGTATTTGTTCCTTGTGTTTTGTAGGTATTAGGATTAGGGTTCTACACTCTTAGACTTTGATGCATATTTGGAAATGTAGTTTAGGACAATTTGTCTAGACAATATTGGATGGAAATCAACATTTTCTTGATAAATTGCAAGTATCTCAAGGTTGTGGATATTAACACGGTCATCATTTCTTGCTGGTATGTATGATTTGTTCAATTCATTGTCAATTGTCAATGTGGAAGGTGGTTGTGTATTCCATGGAGCTTTGTAGCGACATTGCAATTGTTGGCCCTTTTTCCTTATGAAAGTGTATTGAGTGCACTTGTATGCCTTTGAACCATGTTTAACAACTGTTCATAGTCCACCATTGGATCCATAGAAGAAATTTGTGTAGTATTAAGCAAGCATGGGTCATCCAAGGTTGAGGAGTGGATCCTTGACATTACCTAATCTAGGGCACGAGGGTTCCATGCTGAAACATAGCAATCAAATAATTTTTTTTCCTAATGAAGCTCATGAGGGTTGGACCAATCGAGCATGTCTATATTTGGGGGTGCTGGGAGCCACAAGAAACCATATACATGTGCTGAACTACAATGTTGCCACTCATACCTATACCAATAGTCCTTTGTGTGGAAAAGTCTCTCAATAACGTCTTCATAGAAAATAGTGAACTGCAGGTGAATGTACAATGCTGTTATGTGTAGTTTTTTCACAATGTTTTCTATGAAGTGTGCTCGGGAGTATGATGAATCAAATTGGGTTTTGGGTTCAATCACCTTATGTAGATCAAGCCATTTTTTATTTGTAGAACTTAAAGTGAAAAAATGGGTCGGTGTACCAAGCTGGTGGATCATTGTTGCAAGTTCTTGTCAGTTCTTGGCCCAATATGAGCGAGTTCCTCACAAGGATACACCAAAGTGAACAAGCTAGTTTTCTATTTGTGTATCTGGTGTGTTTCGAAGCAACTGTCGCAGAGATATAACTATCGTTGTGATTCTTTCCTCCATGTTTGTTTTTATAAAAATGAATGTTGATTGTTGGCTTCGATGTCTCATTATTAAATTATAAATGTAATATCTAAATCTGACATGGCCCAAAAATCTATTATCATAATATCTCATCAGGTGCAAAGCATATTCATGTAAGTGAACTACTATTCTCAATTGTACTGACATTTCCATACCAGTTGGGAACAACATTGGAAAAGCCATACTTAATAACCCTTCTATATTATATTCATTGATAGGGCTAGAATCTATTTCAGGCCAAGGCAAGGTATTTTGAGTAGTGTCTTTAATTTATAAGGAATCTTTAATTGCCTACAATTCTCGAAGAGGCTTGGGCATCAACAAAATAAATGATGAGAAGTCTTGAAGGTCATCATCCTCATCAAGAACACTTTCTATAGATGCCATTGATTGATTTGGGCCATGCCTCGATTCTTCCATTATGTGTAAGAGATCAAAGATTTCAGTACTTGTAGGAGGCAAAGTATTTAAAGCATCACAATCTATTGCAACATCACTATAGTATGAGTCATTCTCAATTTTATAAATTAATGTAGCCATGATATTATGTTTGTCAACATAGAAATCAGAGTTTGTCCCTTGCATGCCAATTCTTCACACAATGACAACTCCAAGATCATGCAGCCGACGCGGCAACAAAGTTGTAATGCAAGTGATGTCTTGTGGGAAGCTTATAGTGTGCCCACTATATTTATATTGGCCTCCTCTAACGTGGGTTACTTGCAAAATGAGAGCAACTTTGGCTATAAGCATTTCTTCAACTTGAGTAATCTTTGCAAGGATAGCTGGTTGTGGACGTGGATCCATTTTGTTTTCTAGGCTATATCTATGCACACCATTTTCAAAATCACAATGTAAGAAAATAATGCTAGAACTGGATGGCTAAACTCTCATACCAGTATAGATCTCATTACAAATAGAACAAGTTTTAAAGTTAGACAAAGCATCAATGAGCCAATGGAAGGATTGCATTGCTATGCAGAAAGGTTCACCAAACATGTTGCTTGAGGGAGGGTTTGCTAAAGATGTGGATGGGAAGGCATGCCCAGGAAGGGTTTGGGGTAGTGTACATCTAGGTATTGTGGGGGTAGTCTCATAAGGATGGGTATGGCTCATTAGGAAACAAGAGGAAGTTGAGGGGGAGCAATAGTCTACAAATGCTACTAGCGAGCTTCCCTACAATGGCAGTGTCCCTAGTTTGACATGGCCCACCAAGCCAACTGGGTTCATGGCACTTCACTTTTCAAATTACTTGGATTTCCAATCTGGGAAAATCCACTCTTTGTGGTGTGCATAATAAAGCTAGTTTCTCTCATGCTTCTCTTCCTTTCTATAGTATACACTTGATTTTGTGTTGAAACCTGAAGAAGACTGCAATTCCTATAACAATAACATTAACAACACAATAAAATGGTTGCAAAAACTAGGTTAAAGGGCAATGGCATAACCATAACGGTCAACCTATTTGAATATGCAAGAAAGTAGCGAAAGGCACAATAAGACCAATATGTATACATAATTGTATGTATTCATATGCATTGTATTTAAGAGTGCTTACAAACTCGAAAAAAAAAAAAAAAACAAGAATGCAAGGACTCAATCTGATTGGGGTAGTGGCTAACTAAAAAGGAAATGCATCGATTGCATTACTAACTTTTTTCCAGTATTGGAAATACAGGCACCACCATGCTTTAGAAGACTTCTTTTCGGGACAGTATTAATAGTGTTAAACCATCTCACATATACTAGTAATTTTTGAAGTATACCATCATACATAGTTTAATACTTAAATACTATTCTGAAAAAGAAGTCTCCACAATGCTATTAGGTCAAGTATCTCCACAAATTTGTGTCATGCAATCAAACATGGAATAAATGTTACTTATTATTTGAAATATACTAGCTTGCATTCTAACAGTTACTTTTAAAGCCTACAAGGAATAATAACAAAGGCATGAGTATTGACATTATGCTTTAGAGGAACATATGCAATTTTTTTGATTGCAGATGCAAAACCATGATGCAAGGGAGGAGGAATTTAGAAAATTAAAAATTTGCATGTAGAGAATAAGTTTTTACTATGTCACTTATTGACAATAGCCAAGATAAACATATATGGTAACATGTCTACAAATGTATATATGCATATCCAATCTCTATTCAATGCAAAGTGTCATGAATGGAAAGTATGATGCACTATTCAAGAAAGAGTGTACTTTTGTTGCTACCTATTGTTCTACATCATCCCTTCCTTCATGACACTCTCCATTGAAAATAAGTTGATATTTTTTCGTTGAACGGGTATGTGCAAGATCATGATGGGCGAAAAAGTGGCAATATAATCGATATTTGTAGGGTATGTGGCTGATGACCTTTGTTTTACCCAAACTTGATGAAATGAAAAGGGTTTTTAAAGGAGATTCTTAGCTTTTCACCAATATAAATTATGCTTTAATTTGAATTTAATAAATTATTCTTATTCATTTTCTATTTGAATTACAACTAAAGTCTTGATTGATAGGTTGATTGAAAAACATCCATAGCTTTCAAACATTATCACATTTTTTGAATACAAAAAATTTGTCACATTCTATGCTTCACATACTATAGGATTTTAAAAAATAAAATTTAATTTCATGAAGTTTTGACGAAGTTAAGGTGGTCAGACATACGATTTTTTATATTTTTTAAACGTTGTAAAACAAAAATCATAATTAATTATTTACTTGGAAAAAAATTACAAAAAATATGCATCACATCCGACATGAGTCCTCTACTTATATCTAAAATCTTATAAAAAAATATTATCATTTTATTTAGTTAGGGTGGTCCATACACCTACTTCTTATTTCTTCCTAAATTTAAGTACTAAGCATTGAAATTTCAAATTTTCACCAAATAGATTTTTTTTTTCTAAAATAAACCTAGTAGTTTAGAAACTACATTCAATTTTCTACAGATTCTATTCTTACATATTTTTGAAATAATATAGATAACTTATTCAAATTTTTACGTCAAGTTTCCTAACTCTGATTTTTTAGATTTTTTTGCCACTTAAGGGCCTGTTTTTTCCATGATGGTCCTGCACATACCCGAACATACATATGGACATATATATATAGATACATATAGTAGAACGAAGCCAAGCAACAATGCAATTAATCAACAGTCAGGCAATGCAAAATGAGATAGGCCAAAGAAATACTCACTCTCCATTGCACAACTAGTACTAAGACATCACAATCGGTAATATAAATCGGATGCATATCTAGTGATCTGCTAGTTGTAAAATATTGAACATTGTAAAAAAGTAGAAAAAAATGAAAATTACAAACTTGTACATTCACAAATACTTTTGCAATAGTGATCCATCAATAAGAACCCAAGCATGTGCATATATAAATGTATTTGCAAATGTACCTATACATATGAAATATTTTCAATGGAGAGTGAAACCAATGGAAAGTATGATGCACTATTCAAGCAAGAGTGTAGTTCTACTACTACCTATTGTTCTGCATCATCCCTTCCTTCATGACACTCTCCATTGAAAATAAGTTGATATTTTTCGTTGAACATGCATATGGACATATAAATATTTATATATACATATACTAGAACAAAGCCAAGAAACAATGCAATTAATCAACAGTCAGGCAATACAAAATGAGATAGGCCAAAGAAATACTCTCTCCACTACACAACTATTACTAAGAAATCACAATCAGCAATATAAATCAGATGCTTATCTAGCAATTTGCTAGCTGTAAAATATTGAACATTGTAAATGAGTAAAAATAAATAAAAATTACAAACCTATACATTCACAAATACTTTTTGTAATAGTGATCCATCGAAAAGAACCCAATCATGTGCATATGTAAATATATTTGAAAATGTAACTATACATATGAAATATTTTCAATGGAGAGTGAAACCAATGGAAAGTGCAATGAACACTTTAAGCAACACTGTAACTTAGATTCTTCCATGATTGTGGATAATACCTTCATTCGTTCCAATGACCATCCATAAAAGCTTGACATTTTCCATAATTGCACATGCATATATACATACACATGTACATATATAAATATTACAATGAACATAAAACATGCTTGGAAGCACCAAAGCAAAAAAAAAGAGGATAAATACTATCCATCCTACCATATTGGGAATACAATCTTATCAGTGAACATTTCTATGTAGAAATAGATATACATATGGAATGCAAAAGAAGAAAACAAGGCCTATTCTCCACCCTACCATATTGGGTCATGAATCCCCATGGGCTCTCACCAAACCCTCGAGCAAGAATATAGATCTTCCATCACTTTCATCAATGGTGGAAGCAATCCTTCTATTCACACATACCAAACATATGATGGTTTCAATAATTATGTTTGAGAGCATTTAAGAAATAATGAATAGTGAATAAAAAATTTGAAATGGAAAAGAAGAAAAGAAGGTGTGCTCTCCACCCTTCCATATTGGGTCATGAAGCTCCATAAACTCTGACGGAACCCTCGAGGAAGAATAGAGATTGTTCATCAGTTCTATCTATGGTGGAATCTATCTCTCACGAGACAATGAACAACTCCTTTTGTGAGCCTCTAACAAACAAGAACATAAAAGGTATGCTTGAAAACAATGCAAACAAATACAATGCAACGTCATTGATTGGATGCATATAGAGGGACTTGCTATTTGGAAATAGACATACTAAAGAAGTACATGTAGAAATGCACATGGATGGCATTACTTCTAGACAATATAGATATATAGTTGATTGAGAACTTATAGATATAGAAACGCAATGTTAGATTTGTTGGAATGGGCAGATGGACTTCAACCTTCAAAGAATCTCACAATGTTGGCTCATAGCTGTTGAAGGGGCTAAAGTCAAAGAAGAACACCCAACAATTCCTTATTGAAATTTGCAAATGCTTTTAGTATCTCAGCTCATGTTTTTGAATAGCAGATATTGTCACAACCATTACCACCACACACATACCATACAACAATAAATGTTCATGCAAAGAGGATGAGCTTCTATGAAGGTGCAAATCCAACCATGTACTATGAATTTTTTTGTCTTTTACATGGGGAAATGACTCCAAGAGGAATTAAAAATTGTTGGAAATGACACTAATAATCAGAGTGATGCACAATGTATGTGCCATATGTAAAGATATCTATCTATGCAAAGGAAGCACGAACATGTGGATTTGAGCATAACTCTTTTGAATATTATTTCACTTGTGGTTCGTAGGTTGTTGCAAGCTGTATTGCTTGATCTCTGTTAAGAAATTATTGATTATTGCAAACTTTTCTAGGTTGATGTTGATAGAAGACTTTTTTTTTTTTTCAAAGAAGAAATATTGTTTTATCTATTGTCAACATCTTATGCCTATCATTTTGCAAGGATATGTTACTATGCTTTTTTGTCTTTAATGTTTCTCTCCGCCTTGCTTTGTGTTGAAACAAATATTGTTTGATTTATGCCATTCATTTTGTTGGTATGTCTACAATGCAGAAAAATACTTAATATTATACAAGTTACATCTCATTGCATCAGGTATTGTTGATTATATTCTTTGCATTGGAACAAAATACTCAATCTTATATGCTTTTTGTTAGTTGCCATTAGGGATTGTCGATTATAGTTTTGTTGCTTAAGCTATATTATTTAATTTTACAGAAGGTGTTGTTTGGCAAGTTGTATTCTTTCAATTTTTTAGCAGCTTGTGTTTAGAAACGAGTGTTTTTTGTATAGGTTTGTTACTATCAATTTTCGATGAGTTTCTCTTTAATATTTGCATTTTTGTGGGTATGTTTGCAACCGAATAGAATATATATATACATATACATATATATATACATATATACATATACATATATATATACATATATACATATACATATATACATATACATATATATATACATATATATATATATATATATATATATATATATATATATATATATACATATATATATGTATATATATATACAAACATATACACACACACACATATATATGTATACACACAAACATATATACATTATATATATAAATATATACACACACAGACATATATATGTATACACACAAACATATATATATATACATTATTTGAATTTGTATCAAGACATTGTATGCAAAAGGTTGTACTATTTATTATAAACAATATTATTTCACTAATTCTTAGCATGTTTTGGCTATTCTAATTCTGAGAAGGTGTTGTATAGAAAAGACTATATTGTGTGTGAGAACGACTATTATTTGGTTTAAGGTTCATACTTTGTGTCTATGGTTTTGCATGCATTTTCTAGCTATCATTTTTGTTGTGTTCGATGGCTTTCTCCATTTCAGGTGGTCTTACAACTAAAAATATACTACTTTATGAATATACTAGTTTATGAATAGAAGCTCATGGAAAATTCATTTTGAGCGTAAAGTCATCACAAATAGAAATAATATAACCCTCAGAAGAGCACTCTATTCAAAATTAACAATGGCAAACGAATATAAAAATATTCTCATTTGTGACCAAAAGCTTTTAGCAAATTGAAACAATATAGTTATGTGAACAACACTTTTTGGAAAATAACACAATCTAGCAAGCACATTCATAGAAATTTCATAGACGATGAACGCACTTGAACCTTCACATAAGCTTGCCCTCTTCACTCACAACCACCTTGAAGAACAATATAAATGTAGACAATGACATCTAACAATGTGTTTTTTCAAAATTACAAACCCATGTATGCAACATAGAATATATTAACAGAGTTTTGTGTACATATATATGTGTATCATGTATTTTTGTATCTAAGTATCTATGTCTGGGGATCGATGTAATAATTTCCAAGTTTTTTTTGCTATTGCTTTACAATTTCTAATGTTACTGCTAGCTAGATATGGATGTCATATGGTACTTGGCTATAATATTTGTTATTTATGCCATGGAGCTCAATCTAGAAACAGCTGATCAAGAATGCTTTATTAATAATACCCTAAACTGCTCTAGTAGTTTGGTGAGTTTTAAATGCAAAGTATTATTGCAATCATTTCTAATGTTTGCAGCACATACAAGAGACCTCTGCGAGATTTTTTCATTTACGGTGTGCAGTGTGTGGGATAATAATTCGCATAGCAGGTGGCGAATGTGTTATAACTTTGGCCAACATATTTTGTCAACATCCCATACATACACTATAATTTTTAGCAAGGTATTCTTTCATGTCATTTCATTACTATACCTGACATGAGAGCCATGACCAATGAGGGTAAGCTTCTGTCAGGATGCAAGTTGTCTTAAGGTCCGTGCAACTTCTACGAAGTTTGTTGCAAGCTATTTTGTGTTTTTTGAATGGAGAGATGGATGCAAATGCAAAAGGAAACTATCAACTCTGACAATATTTTTCCCATTTTTGTTCAGAAAACTTAGCGAGACAACGTCTATTTGAACCAAATGGGAAGGGCTCCATGTCAAAGGAACCCTTCGCGAGTGTGCTTGATCTGTGGTTCATGCACTATAGGATGCTAAATTGCTTGATTTTCCACAATGTACTGTTTAGTGTTTCAATCATCTTGCCTCATCTATCATTTTGTTTTTTTCTACATCACTCTACATGGATTTGCTAATGTGATTTTTCCTCGGTTTAATATATATGTATATATATGTGTGTATATATATATGCATGTATATATATGTGTGTACATATACACGTACATAACCTCAACAATGATATCGTGTTGCATACACATCCAGGAAATGCAAAGAGGCAGGTGGGTTATAGCTTGGCCAGAATCTCCAACTGACCCATCGATCTAGGCTAGCGGGCCTGGGCATGCGTTGCCATGTAAAAGGTGGCAGGATTTTGTCACGATGATACATGAGTCTGGCCAAATGACAGAAGAGTAGAGGAGGCCAATGAAATGTCATTAGCATTGATTGTTGTATGGTTTCTGTGTAGTGAGGGTGCAAGCAACATCATTTTTAATGTACATATATGTATATATATATATGTGTGTGTGTGTATATATATATCCACATATATATATATGTGTGTATATATGTACATAAATATGTCACCGCTACATGGATATCATAAATCACCAGGAAGGGTATACTGCTGTGAAGGTGTAGTTGTGTTAATTGGTGGTGGAATTTCTATGAAGTTGGTACTCTATGTTAGATTTTATTGACCATTGTTCATAATTGATCTCTTGCTTAAGCTATATCATTCCATAGAGGACACCAGGAAAATAGAGTGGTTGTAGAGGAGGCTAGTAAAATGTCATCAACATTCATTATTGTATGTTGTCCATGTTGTGGAGAGTGTGTGCAACTATCGATAACATATTCTTTGGTCTCATTCTTTGGGTCTATGGGCTCCATGTTCTGGCTATGTTGGTAGGCTTGGGGGAAGAATGCATACTAGAGACAACCAACAAGCAGAGGTCTATTTGAAACAAGCGGGAGAAGCTGTATGTTAGTAATACCATTGAAAACCCTACATTGTATGATTTTTTTGATAGGGTTTTGTTGAGGCATAGGAAAATATCAAGTCCAGTTTATTTCCATGACTCTTTCTAGGTTTTTATTTATCACTTCCATTTGGTGGCTATGTTTTGAATCCAATATAATTTCCCATGTTATGCAGTCTTTTTTCATTACTCTTCTATATCTTGGGAATGCCAAGAATTAATTAAATAACATTACTTATAACAAACAATACAACCTTTTGCATACAATGTCTTTGAGGGAAATTCAAATTATGTATATATATATATATGTGTGTGTGTGTGTCTAATGACTAAAATGGAAGATGGGTGGATATCCCTTATTTGTATGAACTTTGGTCAGAATTTTCATCATCCTTGCCATCTATTGAAGCTAATTGAGTCAAGATATATGCACTTTCAAAAAAGAAGCACTCTAAAGTCAGGAAAGCAACTATATAGTCTATGCCATTTACAAAAAGCATTGTTGACTACAGGTTTGTAACCCTAGATTATAACAAAAAATAGAGGATGATAGCCAACAACACCTTGCAGAGTATAGTGAGACCAACATCATCTTGGCCAGCCATTAGTCCTTCTATATCACAAATTTTCCAGCAGCCGAGGGAAAGGTTGTAGAGATGTGTGGCGCATGCTAGGAAGCTATAGGACAACTATCAGTAATGCCTTGTAGAAAATAACATTGTGAGGCCTACCCCTATGATACACCTAGTATTTGGATTATTTTGAGTTGTGGTTATGGATTATGCTTAGAGATACTCTTGATGACATGATACTTAGACATTTGAGTTCTTATGATGATTTGACTATGGTATTTAGACATTTGAGTTCTTATGATGATTGACTATGGTATTTAGACATTTGAGTTCTTATGATGATTTGATTATGATGTTTCATGCTTAATTAGATGGTTATGATGGTTGACCTAAATTTATGCTGGTTACTATGGTTGTTCAATTTGAATTTTGAAATGATGAACAAATGAAATATGTGAAGATTAAGGTAAAAAGAATTGGATATGATATGTGATTAGTGTTTGTTTCAGTTATGATATGAGATATATATGCTATGTGAAATTATGAAACTTGATTATATGAAATGATGATTCAATTGTTTTGATATATTATTTATTTGGATGGAAGCTTGTGTATATGAAATGGTGATTCAAATATTTTGATACATGATTTATTGGATGGATTAACATGTGCATCGAGTGTGCATGTACACTTTCCATGGCCAATGGAAATTGGAGGTAACCTTTGGGAACCCTGAGTGAGTTTACCAGTGAAGCCAAGCTATAGTACATATGAAGGGACTATAGTTCCATTTTGTAATGTAATTTTCTTTGTGATGTATTTGTGCATGTTTGTAAATTGGTTTTAATTCCCATGTCAATCCATTAAGTGGTGAGTTGTCCACCCAAATGGACAATCTCGGATTTGGTCTTTAGGGCACTTTTTGAGGGTTGAAAAGTTGAGTTTTTTTAAGTGTTTTTATTGATTTAAGGTCCCTAGGTCAAGTACCTATGGGTTAGGTATCTTTTCAGCATATAATTTTGAGTTAGTTTCATGATTGGGCACCATTTTTGAGGCCTTTAAAATGTTTGGCGAAAATAAGGTTTTGAGAAGTGGGATGGGGACTAGTCCCTTTCCACTCCCACTTCTCTATGATGTCTTGGAAGTCCCCCAAGTTCTCACACATGTGAGAGCACACATGGGTATATGTGCTTGGGAGGGTGAATGGGTGAGTGACAAGTGTCGCTTCCCCATTCAAAGGAAATTCAAACTTGAGATTCTATAAGAAAAACTAAGAACAAGGGTTTTGGGGGGTTCTCTTTTGGCATTCTTTGTTTTGGAGTTGTGATTTTTGGGAGCTCTTGGATTTGGCTTGAAGGATTGGAAAGCAAGCTTGGAGGAGTTGTGCTCATCCTCATCACTTGCTTCCAAAGCTTGGATTAAGGTAGGGTCACCAAACCCTTTTGCTTCTTATGTTGTTAAATTTGTATGCACTATGTACATGTGATTGTGTATTTGAAATTCTTTTTCTTAAGTGTTGTTTCTTTTGTTTTATTTTCTTTGTATGAGTTTTGTTGGGAAAATGGGTTGTGATGGGATAGGCTCACCCAAATTTGGGAAGAGCATTCCAAGTTTTGGGATGGTTGGAGTAGGAACCTCCATGGGGACAAGATATTCCTCCTTTAAAAGGAGAGGTTAATAAGAGGGTATGAGTACCCACATGTTGTGTGAAATGTGAATAATGGTTGGGTTAGATAAAGAAATGAGAAAGAAGTGTTGAAAAGAAGGGTTGAAAAGAAGGTGATTTTTATTCTTGATATCATGTTTGGGTCCGCAAAATGGACTGCATAGTCCACGTTCCTCCATTCCCCATTTTGGGTTCATAATGAACTCTTTGTGATGTGAAAATCCCCTTGGGTGGGTGTGTATAAATCTATGTGTGTATTTTGTGTGTTAAAAATATTTGGCTTGTATGATTGTACCTGGTTCCCAAGGTGCCTCCTAGCTTGGGGGAGGTTGGTTTTCCAACCAAAGGTTGGGAGGTGAGCTCCCCATTGGTCCATAGAAGAAGCTTTGTGCCTTGTTTAGTTTTGCAGGTTTGAAGAGTTACAAATTTGAAAGTGCATGTGTTACTTGGAGAATGGATTTTACTATTGTTATTTCAAATGGAAACCACCTATTGGGTTCTTCTTGTTGTAAATAGGAAAATGGATTTTTTTTTGTCACTATGATGTTGTAAATAAACAAATGAAGAATTTTATAATTGTGTTGTTGCTAACTAGTAAATAGAAATGTTGTAACTACATGTTATAAGTGAAAGGACTATTTGCTCATTCTGTATGAAACTATGTGACAAAGTTTACAAAAGAACCTACGAAATATGGGATTATGTTTATGTTATTACCTAGAAAACTTAAGTCTCTATTTTGTTTTTTGTTCTATGAAAAGGTAAATGGATGGGTATTTTTACTTGCCTCTATTTTGAACTGTTAATCAAATGGTAAACTATTGTGTTAAAAAAAAGGGGGGGGAAGGATTCTGTAAAAGAGAAACAGAGAGGAAAACAATCATTTTATCTTTTGTTCCTTCCATGCATATGTCAACTATGCCAAGTTACTTTCCATCAAATAGCAAATGAATATAATGTGCTTATAAAAAACAAGTGGCCATGTTCCATGTAGAGCATCATATATATAGTTTCTGTTGTATGAAATCAAATAAATGGAATGGGGTAACTACAGATTTGTATATTCTTGAAGACTTTAAAAATAGGTATATTATGCTGTTGTGAAATGACATCTAGTTGTCTCTCTATTTTTACAACAAAATCTGAATGAAGATTTTACTGGTGATAATGACCAAACTACCATACGATTTGTTTAGAGCAATGTTAGGATATTGTATTTTGTTGCAGGCAGTTAAAAAAAAAAAAGGAAAAGAAAAGGAGAGAACATCAATATAATGATTTCTTAAGATATTATCCCTTATTGTTATAAAGATTGATAACTCTATTCATTTGTAACTCAGTATGTGCGTGTGAATAAAGTGTTTGGACCTTACTGTGAAAGTAGACAAGATTTTAGTAATATATATATATATATATATATATATATATATATATATATATATATATATATATTGTATCACTTTATTTGTTTTATCAACATATAGCTCAAATGTACAATTACAATCATCGGAAGAATGCATATTTCATATGGTTGAAATTGATTTTTTTTTTAACTGGGTACTTCCCTAAATGTCTATGAATACGTTTTAATGAGGAAACAAGACAATAAATCTGTGTAATGTTTAACTAAACTTAGGCATTGATCTGTGGGAAAATAAATTCAGAAATTACTTGATTTTGTTTGACAAAAAAATAAATAAAGTAAAATAAAATTTGCACAATAGATTTTGAGGGAACTTTTCTCCCCTCAGATTATGGCCTGCCAGGGAGAAGAGTCTCCCTGAGTGACTGCAAGCTAGACGGCGGGCTATGGTGGGTGTCATGTCCTCACAAAGATTGTAGGTCGACCCTTTTTGGTAGCACCCTTGACCAACAAGATGCATATGAAAGAATTAGCCTTGGAAGTTTCAACCTACAACATATTGCCCATACAGTGAGCAACAAAAATAGATCCAGTATCCAGTCCTTGTGCACTACTTGAATAACGCATGTAGTACTATCTTTCCCGTGGACCCCCTCTCAACTAGTTCAGCTTTAGACTCAACCGCCTGCAAACAAGAGAGACAGAAGCAATGAGGAAAAATAAATAAATAAAATGTGTTTTTTATTATAAATCAAAACATGTAGCTAAATCTGCGTTTAAATTAAGTTACCTTGTTTGCAAGGGCGGGTGCAATGGTGAGGAGAAACAAAAGTGGAGATAGTGGGACGAGGAGCCTCTGTTGCCAGGGTGTTCAGAGGAACCTCTCCTGCCATGGCGCGTCAAATAGCGGTGCCCTTCCTGCTTGTGAAAAATAAAAGAAAAAAGAAAGAAACTGAAAATTTGCTCCTAAATAGCAATGGTAAATAGGGAATAGATATGCCCGTCTGTGAACTTTAGGGTTTGGGAAGATTTCAAAATGGACGTGAAATAAAATTTTGTTTTGGCTCTATAAGTTGCTGTCTTCTCTTCCCATTGACTGCCCTAATTCTAATGCCATTTAAAGACTTAGAAATAATTGAACGGTTACTGAGGTGTTTACGGATTTTACATTCCAAAAGAAGATTAGTATTAAGATAGTAATCAAAAGTAAAATAGGAATTAATCTTTTCACAGGGATCTACGAAATAAAAGTAATCCATCACTTTTAAATCGCTGACAGCGCAAAACCTAAATGTTAACCTTATATGTTTGCATCCCTTAATTTAATGCGTGGTCACAGAAAATACGGTGATGGCAATGATGTTTTAACACTTTAATACGCTATCGTACTTTTCTTGTATTAAAAAAAAAAAAGAGAACCAAAGTTCCCACGTATGAGTATTAGAGGGTAAGGTGGGAGGCCTAGATTAAATGAATATAGGGCTCATCAAAACACACCATGTGTACATGGTAATTTATTAAGATTCTTCCCTCAAAAGCTTTAAATCTCTTTATTTAAAAGGGAAAGGGAATATACCCCCAACATTTTAGATAAAAGTCACAATATATTAAAATAAGAATATGTAAATAAAGTAAGGTTTAAGTAATTATTTGGAACTTATCTCATTCTTAATAAATAAATTAATTAAAAAAATATATCCTCTCCACTTTAGTTTCCCCTTTAAAGTAAAATATAAATATAGGATATAATTTATCCCATTTTAAAAGGAGGGGAGGCTACTTTTAGTTATTATTAGTTTTAACCATTTAAGTGAAATATATATATATATATATATATATATATATATATATATATATATATATATATATCAAATAAAGTAATATATGATTAATGGTATTAAGGAAATTAATATTATGTAAATGTAAAGGGATTAATATGTATTTATTTGTATTCTACAATTTTATAGCTTATATATATATATATAAATTAAATTAATAATAAATAATGATTATATTAATAAACTAATTAAAATAGAAATTCAATAAATAACTTGTTAATTATAAATAGTCTATTCATTCTCACATTTGAATTTCGAGGTGGAATGATCAGTGTGGATCTCAACAATGTTGTCAAGATGGTTATGGGTAGGGCTTACAACTAAAATAATGTGTCATCAAATAATCATTGTTTTTATCCAATAATTCACTCATCCCTAAATGTTGGACCCTGATATTTCTCATGATCATTTGAGGGTATGTGTGACGGTCTCCACACATACCCACTTATCTAAGTACCCAACCCTCACCTCGGGTGTCGAGTGATGAATCTCGTTGTAGGGGCAATGCCATCCGATGCATGTAATACATTATCATATTGTGTATGGTTAGTATAACGATAGAAAATTTACAAATATGTGTAAAAAAAAAAATTAGTTGTGTTTCATTTTGGAGTAAATTTTGGGCATTACAAACATAAATAGTATAGTGGTGCAAGTATTAACAAAAAGTGGGAGACTTCAACCACACAATCATGATTTCAACAAATATGCATAAAGTAATATTGAAATCCATCACCATTCAATAGATACAATGGCAATAAACAAGTCTATAATTACCACTAGACAATGCATAGGAAATATTGCAACAAAAAGAAAGCTATATGCAACTCCAATAAAAAGAAACACACATAAATACCTAAACAAAGGCTGCTCACAAATACCCAGCAAAGAAAGACATGAAAGCCACATAAATATGTCAAATATAAAAAAGCCACACTATACAATAGCAAGGCTCCAAATGCAAGTAAATCATGTTTGCAGTTTGCTCCATCCACATGGGAAAGAACCAATCTAGGTGACATGAACAAAGAATAAACAAGGAACAAACTTACAGGATTCAGGCCTAATAGTTGGTGGATAGTCTCAGGAGAGCTAGAGCCAACCGACATTACTGGAGTCATTGTTTGGAAACGACAGAGCTCCAACACCAGCAGTTGGCCACAAGTTCTATTGTGACAAGAATACAACAACCAAAGATTCAATTAAACCATAAAAAGCTGACAAGCTCCATTCTCAATTTTTAAATACCAAACCTTTCTACAATTTTTTTTTCTTCGCACATCTACAATATAATTAAAAATAATAATATAAGAAATGCACATTTATAGATGTCTCAATAAATAATTTCAAAAATAATCTATATTCGTCCAACACAACCAACCTAGAACATATGCTCTTGACCAATGCGATCAATACTGGCATCAATATTCCATATATCAAGGAAAATAAAACTTATGATTTGAAGGATGACCCAAACAAAAATAACATATGAATCACTATATACCAATATTGTTTGTATCCATTGTGACATTAACACATATCTACACAAAGGGGAGGAACAAATATCTGATTCATGCCATATGTTTTGTGGCCATTGTTTCAATATGGAATTCTTCATCCTTATACTCTAGCCTAGGCCACATTGTATCATTTCAAACAACGCACCATAAGAACATGGTCTAGAATTTGCAATAAAAGTTTTACATAAGGCGAAAGGTGTTAGTTTTAGCTTCCTATTGCAATGGCTGCAGTGCAATAAAATGCCTATTGCTATGCAGTTTATTCCATTTTTACATAATCACCACACTAAACTCGACAATTTTTTGTTATTCTTCCAGGCCATAACCCAACCATAATGGGGAAATTCATAAAATAATTTGTTATAAACAAGCTCTTAGAATAATGGTAGTGACTACAAATCCAGTAACAACGGTCAAATCAACAATTAGATCCCAATGCACCTAATTTTTTATAGCATTTTCTTCTAAATGCCAGGGTCTATCAATCTTTCCCAATGTTGCACCCACACTACACTACATTTCAAATACACACATATATATATATATACACATACATATATACATCTACATTTATATACATGTATATATACATACAAACATATATATATACATATAAAAATCCACATACATACAAACATATTTACATATATATGTATATAGATATACATACGTCCATCCACAACACACTACATCTCAAATACACATATACATATATACACATACATTTATACATCTTGCTATATATATATATATACAAAAGTCCACATACATACACACATATATACATATAGATATACATATGTATATATAGATACATATAAATAGACACACACACTCACATATATATAGACATACAAATATATACACATATATATACATGTATATACACATATATAGATATCTATAGAGATATACATATACATATATACATAGATATACACACCTATATACATATATACATATAGTTACACACATTGTATGCTTTGCATGTACTATGGGTAATTGTAATAACAACTGCCCTTTTAACGCCTCAGGGAAATCTATAGAGATATACATATACATATATACATACATATACACACCTATATACATATATACATATAGTTACACACATTATATGCTTTGCATGTACTAGGGGTAGTCATAATAACAACTGCCCTTTTAATGCCTTAGGGAACAAAACAAATGTTTGGGAAATTTTCAATAAGGCATTGTTTGGTGTCGTTCTGTTGATATACCTGGTATGAGGGCTGAGAGGGATGACATCAAGCTTCTGTGGGGCTGCAAGATGGATCAAGCTTTGTACAACTTCTGCGAAGGTGGGTGTAGGGTATTTTGTCTTTTTTTGTAGAGGAAGATGGTTAGAAATGGAAAAGAAAAGTGTCCCTTGTGATAATATTTTTCCCTATTTCTTTTGCAGGAAAGTCAGTGACAAGATGGGCTATAAGTCTGGACATAATTTTCAGTAGCCTCCTAGATTTTTTTGTCTTCCAATGGCTATGGGAATTTGGCAGCCGTAGTTGTTGGCTTCTTTCAGAAATAGGGTTGTATGGTAAACATTAATTGTTATATGCTTTGCATCTATTACTGATCATGATAATGAAAGCAACCATTCAATGAATAATAGAACTATTTTATTTTTTTGGTAATGCATTCGTTCAAATTTTTACAAAGCTACGTTAAGAAATCAACATATTTTAACTTTCGTTTCCCGCTCCCAATCTTTATGGCTTCCTTTTTTATTAATTCATCAATATATATATGTATATATACATATACATATTTGTACTATACATACATATATATACACGCACACATATATACACACACACACACATATATATAGATATATATCTATATATATACATATATACACCACAAGAACGCGAACCCTGAATAAATCAATATTGGTTTCAATGGTAACCCAGGTGGGGAAATTCACCAAAACACACAACAGATTAACTATTTTCTAGCCATTCACACAAAACAAAAGACATAAATGAAACAATATTTCCAACACTCACACACATGTGAAACCTCACAAAACATAAGAAATCTTGATATCAAGATTCACCAAAAGCACAAGTTAGATTACGTTTTGTGCAGATTTTGCAAAGCTCGGTGGAGGTTATTTTATGTTTTTAGCAAGGGAGGGCAGTTGGAAATGCAAAATAAATGTCTCACCTCTGATAATATTTTGCCTATTTTTTTTTCAAGCAAGTTGGTGAGAAGATGTTTGTTTGAAGGAAGCAGGAAGAGGTGCATGTGGAAGAAACCCTCAACGATATTCTTTGATTTGTGGTTGGTGGTTATATTGCTTGATTTTCCATAAGGTGCATGTGGAAGAAACCCTCAACGATATTCTTTGATTTGTGGTTGGTGGTTATATTGCTTGATTTTCCATAAGGCACTATTGGTTGTTTCAAATAACTTGTTTGATTTATGGTTCACATTTTTCGTGTGTGGTTTTGCATGGATTTGATACTGTGCTTTTTTTGTGGGTTTGTGTTTATCGTTTCCATTAAAAGAACACCACATAAATATCACAACCCACACCTTTTGGAACCATCGACACATGTAAAAAAACACAAGATAACCTTCAACCACCTTTACAAAAATTTCACAGCATTCAACGCACTTGCACCTTCACAAGAACTTTCCCTCCGCACTCATAGCTATCTTCAACAACATTAACCTTAGAATGGCATTGAACAATACGGTATCGATAACTGCACATACATTTCTTTTTTTTTTTTCTGAGGACTTTAAATAAGATGTTACTTGCACGATCACCATTACAGGGGAACCATACAAAAATCAATGCTAATGACATTTCGCTAGCCTCCTCTATACTTTCATCAGTTTAGTAGGCTCCCATATCATCACACCAAATGCTCGCCACCTTTTTGACATAGCAACAAAGACCCAAGTCCAACAACTTGAGCCGCAAGGTTGAAGGGAAATCTAGGCCAAACTATAACCCAGATTCCAAGTTCTCCCCGATGTCAGGGAAGTTGGGAAATGACAAGGCAGTCAAAAATTCCAGGAAAAGCTGACACAAATAGGCATATATACATATATATACACACACACATATATACGTACACATTTATACATATACAAACACATATATGTATATACATATATACATATATATACACATATATACACACACACGCACAACTATCTCTCTCTCGCTATATATATATATCTACACACATATGTATATATATATATATAAATCATTTTTACATACACATATATACATATATGTACACATATACATATATACATATATATACAGATACACACACACACATATATCTGTACACACATATATATACACATATATATACACACACATATATATACATATACATATATACATATATATACACATATACGTATATACATATATACATATATATACACTTATATACAGACACACACACACATATATATACATAAATTTTACATACACATATATACATATATGTACACATATATACACATATGTATACATATATATACACATACACACATACACACACACATAGACACACACACACACATAAATATATATATAGATGTGTGTATATATATATGTATATATAGATCGTTTCTCTACCTGGGTTGTTGTTGAAACCAATATTGTTTAATTTATCACATCTGTTTTGTGGCTATGGTTGGAACATAAGAAAAAATAGTTAATGGCCTGCCTCATGGTATATATATATATATATATATATATATATTTTAAATAAAATAAAACAATTAATTATGTTCATTCAATGTTTTCTTAACAAATGGCTTATGGCTTATGGCTTTGGCTAGAACAAGAGGAAAAATAGTAAATTGTATGCCTAAGGTTATATCGTTTCATTTTTGGAACACTATAAAACAATTAATGTTGTTGATTCAATGTTTGGTTACACTAGTTATTATTAAGCTAACATTAGGTATTATTAATTATTGTTCTTTGCTTTAGACTATACTAGGTGTATTTTAATATCAACATATATATATATATATATATATATATATATATATGTAGATATGTGTAAATATACATATACATTTATATATATTTCAATTTCCTATAGGACTATCTTTGTGGCTTGCATTTAGTTGATATGGTGGGAAAAGGAATATATATACATATATATATACACAAACATATATATGCATACACATATATACATATATATACACATATATATACACACATATATGTATACTTATATATTTTCGTAGGGTTTGTGTTTGATGTTTTCCCTTTGTGGGGTTTTTTGCAATGGAACAAAATTGTAGAGGTTGTGAAGTTTTGGTTGATTGTTATTGTATAGCTAGGGCTATATTCTGGCTTGTTGCATGCACGTGGTTGTTGAAAGTAATGTTGTTTGATTTATGGCTTTCATTTCTTGGTTATGCTTGAAACACAATAAAATAATTAATGTTGTTGATTCTATATTTGGTTAAAGTGGGTATAATTAATTACTGTTATTTTCCTTAGGCTATACATAGTATATTTTAATATCAATATATATATAGGTATGTGTAGGATCATGATGGGCCAAAAAGTGGCGATATGATGGGTATTTGTAGGGTATGTGGTTGACAACTTTTTTTTACCCAAAAGTAATGAACTAAAAGGGTTTTTAAAGGAGATTCTCAGCTTTCCACCAATAAAAATTATGCTTTACTTTTAATTTAATAAATAATTATTATTCATTTTCTATTTGAATTACGACTAAAGTCCTGATTGATAGGCTGATTGAAAAACATATATAGCTTCCAAACGTTATCACATTTTTTTTAATCTGAAACATGCATCACATTCTATGCTTTGCATACTATAGGATTAAAACAAGAAAAATTGAATTTCATGAAGTTTTGACCAAGGTGGTCAGACATACGATTTTTTATATTTTTTTAAAAGTTGTAATAAAAAAATCATAATTAATTATTTACTTGGAAAAAAAATACAAAAAAATATGCATCACATATGGACATGAGTCCTCTACTTATGTCTAAAATATTATCATTTTATTGTGGTTAGGGTGGTTAGAAGACACCTACTTCTTATTTTTTCCTTGAAATTTAAGTACTCTGCATTGAAATTTCAAATTTTCACCAAATAGATTTTAAAAAAAAATAAAACCTAGTAGTTTAGAAACTACATTCAATTTTCTACAAATTCTATTCTTACATATTTTTGAAATAATATAGATAACTTATTCAAATTTTTATGTCAAGTTTCCTAACTCTAACTTTTCTGAATTTTTTTCCACTTAAGGGCCTTTTTTTTCCATGATGATCCTGCACATACCCATATGTAACATTAAAATTGTTAATGTTATGGAGTTTTTGTCGATTCTTATTGTACAGCCTAGACTATATTGTGTTGTTTGATTCATGGATTTCCTTTTCTAGTTATGGTTGGAACAATATAAAATAATTATATATATGTGTACATAGATACATATATTTATATATATTTCAATTTCTAGTCGGTCTCTCTCTATGGCTATACACACACACACACACATATATATATATGCATATATATTCTTGTACGGTTTTTGTTTGATATTTTCACTTTGTGGCTATGTTTGCAACTAGATAAAATTGTACAGACTATGGAGTTCTTGTTGATTGCTAATGCATAGCTTAGGCTATATTGTGGCTTACTCCTTGCAGGTGGCCACTGAAAGCACTGTTGTTTCATTTATGCCTTTCATTTTTTGCTTATGGTTGTAACAAAATAAAAAAATTAATGCTGTTCATTCTATGTTTGGTTACATTAGGTATTATTGATTATTGTTCTCTCCCTTAGACTACACAGGATATATTTTAATATCAATATATATATGTAAGATTAAAATTATTAAGGTTATGGAGTTTTGGTCAGTTCTTATATTTCTGCATCTGAGTGGCTATTGAAACCATTGTTGTTTGATTCATGGCTTTCATTTTCTAGCTATTGTTGGAACAAAATAAAATAATTATAGATGTGTGTGCATATATACATATATTTATATATATTTAAATTTCTCATTGGCCTCTCTCTTTGGCTTTCATTTAGTTGATATGGTGGCAAAAGGGATATATATATACGCATATATACATTTATATACACATATACATATATACAGTGGGATAAAATTGTAGAGGCTAAGGAGCTCTTGTCCATTGCTAGTGTATAGCTCAGGCTATATTGTGACTTACTCCTTGTGGGTGGCCACTAAAAGTACCGTAATTTTATTTATACCTTTCATGTTCTACTTATGGTTATGGTGTAGGAGCACCCATGGGTCTAATGGACCTAGTATGTTTTGATGACTTTTTCCCTTAGTTTGGTGATTTAATAAGGTTCCAAGAACCATATTTCATGTTCTGTAATATTTTTTTGTGTTTGGAGTCAAGTCTTGTTGTATGAAGAAGGTCTTCTTGCTCACCATGTAAACTTGGTTCTTCTAGGAAAACTAAATAATCAAAATGCCTTGATGTAACCAGGTCCTTGAGGGGAGTTTCCTTGATGATTTGAAGTGTTTGTGGTGTCTTTTATACCTGTGTATACACCTTTGAAGCCTCATTTCAATTGGGCTTATGAGAAGTAGTAGTCAATTGCCTTAACTAGACAATTAGGGGTCTAAATGAAGGAAAGTTAGTTGCCAACATCCACCTAATTCAAAATTTTGTTGGAGGATGTTGGGTAGGTGTGGGAAAGGTTGAAATATGCCTCTCTTGATTGAGGAAAGGTTGATTTTGGTGTTTTTGAAGAAGTTTTAAATAAGAAGTTTGTTGTTTTTCTGAAGAATTGCTAATCCTGTACTTGGTACGGATTGTACAATCACTGTTATGCTCCGAGAATATAATGAATGAAAAGGTAATTGAATAAGATTCATTTTTGCATTGGAGTGGTGAGATGTCATCAAGGAATAAGGGAGATATTCCAATTTCTCTACTAGGTGGTCTAAAAACCCTTAAAATTAGGGTTTTGGGTGAAAAATGTATATTTCTTCCATTCCCAAGTTGTAAAATTGCTAAATCTTAGTGGGATGGAAGATATAATGGTGTACTATCATATTCTCATGGTTTTGGAGAATGACAGGTTGGGTGTTGGAAGTTGTACATGAATTTTGGCTTGACATCTCTATGTGGCAAGCCTAATTGTTAAGCAAAAAGATTGAGTTTTTTTCTTGTATTGGAGAAATCTATTTAGGGAGAGCTTAGGGATTATGTTCATATGTGTAAATAACATGTAGGAGTCTAAATTATAGCTTGGAGTGCAGGGGTGAGCCTAGGTAGTCAAGACCCAGGTGTAGATCTTTAGATTAGGCCTCTTGGAGGAGCGGTAGAATAGGCCATTGTGGATTATGCATTGTCATTCAAGAAGAGAGGTTTTGAGGCTTTGTAGGAGTCCATTTTGGGAGCCCAAATTTAGTGGTTTGGTGTCATAACAGTTCTGTACATGGATTTCAAATTTATTGTCCTACCGAGTGAAGTTAAAAGCCTTCAATGGAAAAGAGGCCTAAGTCATTGGAATGGAGAGTAATTGATGTTCCCTTGGTGCAAGGTGGGTTTTTGAACCTTGATTTTGTTTGTGTAAACATGTTTCAAGTATTTGTAAATCTCTTGGGTGTTCTGATTTTATAACCCTAGGTGTGAGGGGTTTCTTCCTTGAAGGAATATTAGAGTTTAGGACTCCTCATAAGAGTATTTGAGAGAAGCATTGAGTGGAGTGACTTTGCCATTTTTGATTGTGATTTTTCCTTTCCTACCACTCTACATCATAGTGGTATCAGAGCCTGATAATGATTGCAGGTATTTGTTGAAGGGAAGACATCATGCCATTAAAAGTTGGACTAGTAGTTTCAAGGGAGTTGAAGGCCTTGAGAGAAGAGATAGAGGCCTTGAAAGCGAGGGATAGAAGGAGAGTGGTGACAGTTGAGGAAGAGAGTTCCTATGAAGAAGAGCTAGAGGGTGAGGAAGATGAAGAGAACCCTCAGGGGGAAGAGATACCCCCTCATGAGAAAATACTCCTTAAAGCCTTGCAAGCATCCAGAGGAGAATCCTCTAAAGTAAAGATTGATTTGTCGGTATATAGTGGGAAGATGGATGTGGATGAAGTGTTAGAGTGGGTGGAGGCTCTAAATAACTATTTTGAATAAAAGTACATGGCAGAGAATAAGAAATTAAATTTTTTCAGAACAAAGTTGAAGGGAGCCGCCTTGACATGGTGGAATTCCACCCAAGGAGAAAGGGTCAAGATGGGTAAGTCTATGATCAACTCATGGGATAGGATGGTGCATTGGTTGAAGGCACAATTCCTTCCTACTGATCATGAAGTACGTGAATACAAAAAGAAGTAGAATCTGAAACAAAAAGACATGGATATTTCATCCTACATTGAGTGACTTTACAAGTTGAGCATGAGATGTGATCACAGATAGAGTGAGAAGGAAAAATTGGCCAGGTCTATCAATGGCCTAAGGCTTAATATACAAGATGAGATCAGTTTGGTTGTTCGCAAGACCATGGAAGATTGCATACAAGTTGCATATAGGGCTGAAGAGAAGATAAGGAGGAAACAAGAGCAGAAAAGTAGAGGAAGAGGAAATAATTTCATGGGTAAAGGTAGTTTTGGGGGCAAAAATCAATCCCAAAAACATCAAGAAGAATCTAGCCACAATGAATCAAGTGGAGACTCAAGTAATAGAGGGGGATTCAGGGGTAGGAGACCCAATGGCAGAGGCATATTTAATCGAGGAAGAGGTTCTAATCAGTTTTCAAGGAGATGTTACACTTGTAACTAGCCTGGACATCCAACCTTCAAATGTCCTAAAAAGCAAGGTTCAAGCTCTCATGGTGGAGAGAGGAGGATTCAATTGGTGAATGTAGATGAAAAAAGTGTGACTTCACCTATAGTAAATGTCACATCAGAAGTTGGAGAGAACTTGATGATTAGAAGAACATTGCTCAAGGTACCAATCCTTGAAGAACCCCCACAAATGAAAGAATTCTTCAGAATCAATTGCAAGGTACAAGGTAAAGTGTGTAGGATAGTAGTGGATTTTGGATCAACTGATAATCTTGCTTCAATTGAATTGGTAGAAAAGTTGAATTTGAAAAGGATTTCTCACCCTAACCCATACAAAGTTTCATGGCTTAGTAAAGGACAACAGGTCTTGGTGGATGAGCAAGTATGGGTAGAATTCAACATTGGGCCATATAAAGACAAGGTTCTATGTGACACCATCCCTATGGATGTGTGTCACTTGCTGCTTGGTAGGCCTTGGCAATTTGATAGGAAGACCAAGCATGATGGGAAGAAGAACACATACTCCATTGTGAAGGATGGGAAGAATTACAACCTTTCACCTCTCCTAGAAGAAGACAAGGAAAAGCATGAATGGCCTAGTGTTTTTATGGTGGGTGATAAGGATTTCATGAAGACCTTGAAGGAAGGAAGAGGAAGAGGATTCTTCCTGATTATGAAGCCAAAGAGTGAAGTAGATCTTCCCACAAAGAAGGAAGATACACCAAAGGAGGTCCACGAGATTTTGGAAAGGTACAAGGACATAATTGTGAATGAGTTACCTAGTTCCCTACCTCCCATTAGGGATATAAGTCACCATATTGGTATGATTCTAGGGGCTACATTTCCCAATAATGTTGCATACAAAATGACACCTTCTCAAAATGAGGAGATTGCAAGACAAGTGCAAGAGTTGATGGATAAAGGGCTAGTGAGAAGAGTTTGAGTCCATGTACTATTCCTATTGTCCTAGTACCAAGGAAGGATGGAAATTGGAGGCTTTGCATTGATTCAAGAGCCATTAATAGGATTACAATCAAATATAGGTTCCCAATGCCAAGAATGGAGGACCTCATGAATTGTCTATCAGGAGCATCTTACTTTTCCAAGATTGATTTAAAGAGCGGGTACCATTAGATAAGGATCATAGAGGGAGATGAATGGAAGACAACTTTTAATACTAATGAAGGGCTCTATGAGTGGTTGGTGATGCCCTTTGGGTTATCAAATTCCCCTAGTACCTTTATGCACCTTATGAATGAGGTATTGAGACCTTTCACTGGAAAGTTTGTTGTAGTTTATTTAGATGACATCCTTGTGTTTATCAGGCCCAAAGAAGAATATTTGAAGCACCTTGACATGGTACTAAGGAGGTTACAAGAGGAGAAGCTATTGATCAACATGGAAAAGTGTGAATTCATGAAGGGAGAACTAGTATACCTTGGGTTTTTCATCTCCAAGGGAAGTTTGAAGAAGGATCCTTCAAAGGTGAATGCTATTCTTACTTGGCCAACACCAAAATACATGGGAGATGTGAGAAGCTTTCGTGGACTTGCAATCTTCTATAGAAAGTTCATGAAGAACTTTAGCCAAATTTGTGCACCAATCTTGTACACCATCAAAGGAGGTAATAAGGGTAAGTTTTCTTGGACCAATGAGGCTCATAAATGGTTTGAATATCTGAAAATGAGAGTATTACAACAGCCTATACTTGTGCTCCCTAATTTTGATAAAGTTTTTACCATTGAGTGTGATGCTAGGAATCAAGCAATAGGGGTTGTTTTGAGCCAAGAAGGCAGACCGGTTGCATTTTTTAGTGAAAGGATGAATGAAGAAAAGAGAAAGTATTCTTCATATGATTTTGAAATATATGCTATGGTCCAAGCCATCAAAAAGTGGAGACACTACTTGTTACATAAATAATTTGTTGTTTATACTGATAATCATGCCTTGAGTTTTTTGAATGCACAGGACAAACTCATTCATAGGAACATGAAGTGGGTAGAGTCTTTGCAAGCATATACATTCACAATAAAGCATAAGAAAGGCCAAGAAAATAAGGTGGTAGATGCTCTCAGTTGAAGGGAACTTGTAGTGCAAGAGATCCAACTCCAAAGCATGGGGGTTGATGCTTTAAAGGATATGTATCATGAAGATTCAGATTTCAAGGAGGTATACAATGTTTGTGAGTAGCATTTGAATTATTTTCATGGTGAATTCTCTGACTCTTTATTGCAGAATGGTTTTCTCTTCAAAGGAAGCCAATTGTGTGTGCCTAAATGATCAATGAGGGAGAACATAATAAATGAGAAACATAGTGGGGTCCTTAGAGGTCATTCTGGCCTTGATAATACCTTAGAACAAGTTAGGAGGTTTTATTATTCGCCATAGTTGTAGGTGGATGTGAGAAGGTATGTGGAAGGATGCACAATATGTCAAAGGGAAAAGGGAACTTCATCAAATGCAAGACTCTATCAGCCACTTCCCATTCCCAATAGGCCTTGGGAGTGTGTAAGTATGGAATTTGTACTAGGGTTGCCTAGAACCTAAAGAGGTTTTGATAGTGTCTTTGTGGTAGTGATAGATTTAGTAAGATGGAACATTTTATTCCTTGTAAATGCACCAATGATGAATCTCATATAATAGGTCTCTTCTTTAATTAGGTTGTTAGGATACATAGATTGTGTTTAAGCATTATTTCTGACAGGGATTCTAAATTCATTGGTCAATTTTGGAGGACCTTGTGGAAGAAACTTGGCACAAATCTATCCTTTAGCTTTGCATACCATCCACAAACGGATGGAAAAAATTAAGTGGTGAATAGATCTTTGGGAAATCTCTTAAGATGCCTTACCAAGGAGCATGGACAACCTTGGGATCTGATTTTACCTCAGGCTGAATTTGCATACAATGACTACATGAATTTGCATGCACCCTCGAGGGGTCTATGAACTAAGAGATCTACAAGGAGTTGATAAGAGAAGTGCTCAAGGTGAGGACTTTGTTGTTACAATCAGGGATATTCATCAAAAAGTGAAGGAAACCCTTCAAAAGAATGTTGAGAAGTACAAAGAAAAGGAATATTTAAAGAAGAGGAATTTCCAATTCAAGTTTGTAGACTTGGTGATGGAACACTTGAAGAAGGAGAGACTTCCAAAATGAAATTATACCAAACTCATGATGAAGAAGATAGGACCTTGCAAGGTGGTCCACAAGCTTGGCCAAAATGCTTATGAAATAGAGCTATCTACTAGGGTGGCCATGTCTCCTATTTTTTAAAATTATCTATTTGTATCCTTTCAAATCTCCTGTGAATGCAAGTGATGAAGTAGGTACAATAGCAATGGAGGATGAAGATTGGGTAAAGGACCTACCCCCCAGCCAACCTTTGACTCTTGAATGCATCCTAGACACCAAGGAGATAAAGAGGACTAGAAGGAAGGTCTACAAGGAATATTTGGTTAAGTGGAAAGGTATACCTAGAGAGGATGCCACATGATGTCTGATACTGACATTAAACAACATGGGACTATTGTAGAAGACCTGATCTCAAAGACGACTTGAGATCTTTTTCTTGCCTCGGAGTATAGTGTAGGAGCACCCATGGGTCTAATGGACCTAGTATGTTTTAATGAGTTCTTATTTTGGTGATGTAATAAGGTTCCAAGAACCATCTTTCATGTTTTTTAATAAGTTTTAGGGTTTGGAGTCAAGTCTTGCTATATGAACAAGGTCTCCTTCCTCACCATGTAAGCTTGGTTAATTTAGGCAAACTAAAGAATCAAAATTCCTTGATGTAACTAGGTCCTTGATGGGAGTTTCCTTGATGATTTGAAGTGTTTTTTGGTGTCTTTAATACCATTGTATACACCTCTGAAGCCTCATTTCAATCGTGCTTATGAGAAGTAGTAGTCAATTGCCTTAACTAGGAAATTAGGGGTCTAAATGAAGGGAAGATAGTTGCCAACGTCCACCTAATTCAAAATTCTATTGGAGGATGTTGGGTATGTGTGGGAAAGGTTGAAATATGCCTCTCTTGGTCGATTCAAGGTTGTTGTTGGTGTTTTTGAAGAAGTTTTCAATAAGAAGTTTGTTGTTTTCCTGTGTTTTTCTGAAGAATTGTTGAGCCCGTACTTGCTACAGACTATACAATCACTGTTATGCTCCAAGCCTATAGTGGTTGGAAAGGGAATTGAATAAGCTTCATTTTGGCATTGGAATGGTGATATTTCATCAAGGAATAAGGGATACATTCCAATTTCTCTACCAGGTGGTTTGAAAACCCTTAAAATTAGGGTTTTGGGTGAAAAATGTATATTTCTTACATTCCCACGTTGTAAAATTGATAAATCTCAATGCAATGGAAGATATAAGGGTGTAATATTATGTGCTTATGGTTTTGGAGAACAACAGGTTGGGTGTTGGAAGTTGTGCATGAATTTTGGCTTGACATCTCTATGTGGCAAGCCTAATTGTTTATCAAAAAGATTGAGTTTTTTTCTTGTATTAGAGAAATCTATTTAGGGAGCACTTAGGGATGATGTTCAAAGGTGTAAATAACATGTAGGAGTATAAATTATAGCTTGGGGTGCAGGGGTGAGGGGTGATCCCATAATAGTGGTTTACAATTTTTGGCCAAACTGGACACTGAAATTATTATGTTTAACTAAATCTTCACATTCGGGCACCTATAGCGGCTAAACTGTGAGGAATTTGAAGATGGTGCAAACTAAAGTCTCATCAAATTTTGTCTGTAGATTCTAAAAAAAAAATTTCAAAATTTTTGGAATCAAATTGCACTTCTTTTCCATCTCCCACGAAAATTGATTTTTTAGAAACAACATTTTAAAAAAGTGACGCACACAGTATAACGTATAACTTTTTTACCATGAAGGATAAAATTATAATTCTTTCAAATTTAGATTTGTAACTTTGATATCTAGTGCTTCCACTTGGTTAGATAGTTTTTTATTGAATATTTTTTCCTTAATCAAGTTTTAAAGTCAAACGAATTACAATTCAGCATATAGCGCAACCATATAACGCTGCGTAACTTCTTTTGTATATGTCAAAATTTAATTTAATTTTTTTGTTGGATCAAGGACTTCAATATCTGGTGCACTCATTTTTTATTTTTTTTTATAATCTTCTATTTTTCCACATGTGAAGAACAAAGAAATTCATTTTCGATGAAAAACCTATGTTTAATAAAACTTAAAAACAAATACATAATGAAACCAAAACATATTAAAATTATATTCATTGGATAGCTTGTTCTGAGGAATACCATAATCATTTCAAATAAATTTTAAATGAATTCATTCGATCCCCCAAAATCTAAATCAAAAGTGACTTTTTATCAACATTTTGATAGGTGTAAAAGAGACACATTTATACGTATGGTTTAAAACTAGCGAGGTTCTATCCAAGGGGGTTTGATCTAAGGTGATTTGATCAAACCCTCTTCAATTGGAATCCTTAAAATGGATATTTTAAAGGCTTAAATCATTATATTTTCTAAAAATATGCGATTTCAGCTAAAATTCGTTCCTCTCAGGAATTGTAAACCACTATTATGACAACACCCTGAGCCTAGGTAGTCAAGACCGAGGTGTAGGTCTTTAGATTAGGCCTCTTGGAGTAGCGATAGAATAGGCCATTGTGGATTATGCATTGTTAGTCAAGAAGAGAGGTTTTGAGGCTTTCTAGGAGTCCATTTTGGGAGCCCAAATTTAGTGGTTTCGTCTCATAATATTTCTTCGTGTGGATTTCAAATTGAATTTCCTACAGGGTGAAGTTAAAAGCCTTCAATGTAAAAGAGGCCTAAGTCATTGGAATGAAGAGTAATTGATGTTCCCTAGGTGCCAGGTGGGTTGTTGAAGCTTGATTTAGTTTGTGTAAACATGTTTCAAGTGTTTCTAAATCTCTTGGTTGGTCTGAGTTTATAACCCTATGTGTGAGGGGTTTCTTCCTTGAAGGAATATTGGAGTTTAGGACTCCTCATAAGAGTATTTGCGAGAAGCATTGAGTGGAGTGACTTTTCCATTTGTTATTGTGATTTTTCCTTGCCTGCCACTCCGTATCAGGTTCGAATAGAATAAAATAATTAATGTTGTTGATTCTATGTTTGGTTACACTAGGTATTATTGATTATTGTTCTCTCCCATAGGCTATATAGGATATATTTTAATATCAATATATATATATATATATATATATATATATATATATATATATATATGTAAGATTAAAATTGTTAAGGTTATGAAGTTTTGGTCAATTCTTATTGTGCAACTCGCGTTGTATTGTGGTTTTTTGCATCTATGTGGCTATTGAAATCAACCTTGTTTAGTTTATGGCTTTCGTTATCTGCTTATGGTCGGAAGAAAATAAAATAAAAATAATTAATGTTGTCCATTCTATGTTTGCTTACATTAGCTATTATTGATTATTGTTCTCTAGCTTAGGATATACTTTTGTCAACTTTGCTCGGTATTTTGTATTATCAAAACATATATGTAAGATTAAAATTGTTAAGGTTATGGATCTTTGGTCGATCCTTATTGTATAGCTCGGGCTATATTGTGGCTTTCTGCATCTAGATGACTGTTGAAACCAACGTTCTTTGATTTCTGGCTTTCGTTATTTGGCCAACAACATTAATTATTTCATTTTTTTTAATTCTCTTCCACCAATAACTAGAAAATGAAAACTGATGTGTTTTTTGTTGAATTTCCCCATATGGGTTACCATTGAAACCAATATTGATTCATGTAGGGTTTGCATTCTCGTGGTGTTGTTTTGCATAAGGGATTGTTCACTGTTGTTGTTTGTGTCAGGCTAACATTGTTTGGTTTATGCCTTTCATTATCTAACTATGGTTGGAACAGAATAAAATAATTAATGTTGTCCATTCTATGTTTGGTTACATTAGGTATTATTGATTATTGTTCCTTGGCTTAGGCTGTACTTTTGTCAACTTTGCTAGGAATTTTTGTTAGCCTCACCATTTTTCCCTCTTTTTCCCACACCAGAGTAGACTTGGCCGATGGGCTATAGTTTTCTTGGGATTTTTGTTAGCCTTTCTAGTATATATATATATATGTGCAGGATCATGATGGGCCAAAAAGTGGTGGTATGATGGGTATGTGGTTGACGACTTTTTTTAACCCAAAATTGATGAAACGAAAAGGGTTTTTAAAGGAGATTCTTTGATTTCCACCAATATAAATTATGCTTTGCTTTGAATTTAATAAACAATTATTATTCATTTTCTATTTGAATTATGACTAAAGTTCTGATTGATAGGCTAATTGAAAAATATTTATAGCTTTCAAATGGTATCACATTTTTTGAATCAAAACATGCGTGTCACATTCTATGCTTTGCATACTATATGATTAAATAAAAAAAAAGAATTTCATGAAGTTTTGACTGTTAAGGTGGTTAGACATATGAGTTTTAATTTTTTTGTTGTAATAAAAAATCATAATTAATTATTTACTTGGAAAAAATTATAAAAAATATGCATCACATCAGACATGAGTCCTCTACTTATATCTAAAATATTAAAAAAAAAATTCCATTTTATTGTAGTTAGGGTGGTCAGATAGACACCTTCTTATTTTTTCCCTGAAATTTAAGTACTACTGCATTGAAATTTCAAATTTTCACCAAATAGATTTAAAAAAATAAAAAATAAACCTAGTAGTTTAGAAACTAGATTCAATTTTCTATAGATTCTATTCTCACATATTTTTTAAATAATATATATAACTTATTTAAATTTTTACGTCAAGTTTCCTAACTCTAATTTTTCTTAATTTTTCGCCACTTAAGGGCCTATTTTTTCCATGATGATCCTACACATGCCCATACACACACACACAAACACACATATATATATATACACATGCATATACATATATAGTGGTAGATAGCTTATAAGTTCACTCAGAATTTTTCTCGGCCTCCCAGTTTTTTGGCCTTCCAATTCCTGTGAAAAAGGTGGTGGAAGCAGTTGTTGGATACTTTGGGAATAGGGCGACATTTTATTGGCCATGTGGATAGAGAAGGCTACAAAAATTAAGTACTTTCGCATCAAAATTAATTCATGTATGATTTGCATGTACTAGCGATGGTCCAAATAAGACCAACGATAAATGGAAGCCATAAATGTAACAATATAGCCTAACAAAAACAACAATAGTGAGCAGTCCCGTATGCAAAACAACATGGACTACATAACATTAACTATTTTACTACATTCCAACCATCGCCACAAAACAAAAGATGTGAAGGAAACAATATTGTTATCCACACTCACCCAGATGGCCAAACCCCCAAAACACTAAAAATGACAATGCCAAATGCATAGACAAACATGCACACAAAAGCCGAACCATAAATCAAACAATATCGCTGTGAACAAAGTATTGCTATCTACACCTACTCATATATCTACCTGGGGACATAGTTGTATGCATTTTTCCATTTACATATGCATATACATAAATAAACATGCATGCAATTGACATTTCTCTATCTTATACAACTTCCTGGTATAGATGTGTGTAGATATTGGGTCACCTATTGGATATCTATGCATATATGCATACACAATTCAAAATTTACAACTATTTGTGAGTTGTTCTAAAGAGAATGTTCTTTTTATATTCTTTACAATCTTCTTAGTGAACAAAACCCTATAAAAAATGAAACAATATAACATAGAAGAACACAGTCTGTTTAAGATTAACTATTTCATTGGATTGAAACCATCCCACACAAAAAGATGGCTTCCACACAATGCCTCACATACAAAACCCAAAAAACATAGAAAGCTCCCAGTAACAGACCAACTCAAAACCTTCACCACAAAAACGTGAACCCTAAATCAATCAATATTGGTTTCAATGGTAATCCAAATGGGGAAATTTAACAAAAACACCACAGATTAATTATTTTCCAGCCATTCACACAAGATAGAAGCCATAAATCAAACAATATTTTCAACACTCACCCACATGTAAATACCCACAAAAATAAGAGATCTTGATTTCAACATTCACCAAAACACACAACAAATTAACTATTTTTGAACCATTCACACAAAACCCAAGCCATGAATGGAACAATATAACCAATAGTCAACGACATGCCAAAACCCACAAAAATATACATATTGAAAAAATATTTCTTTCAAGAATAACTTAGATGACATGCACCTCTACCCGCTTCCTTCAATAACACCCCTTCCCACTTGCTCCCTCTTTCCTCCATTCTTTCTTGACGACCTACCAAAGAACACCACAAAATTATCACAACCCACACCATTTGCAACCATCAATGCATGTAGAAAAACAAAACATAACCTTCAACCACCTTCACAAAAATTGCACAACCATTAAACACACTTACACCTTCACAGAAACTTTCCCTCCACACTCACAACTACCTTCAACAATAACATAAATCCTTAGAATGACACCAAAGAATATATTATTGATAACTGCACATACATTCATTTTGTTTTTTGAGGAATTTAAAACGTATGTTACTTGCACCATCACCACTACATGGAAACCGTACAACAATCAATGCTAATGACATTTCACTGGCCTCCTCTACACTTCCATCATTTCACCGGACTCCTCTATCCTTGTTCCAAATGCCCGCCACCATTTGCACGACAACGAAGACCCAAGTCTGACACCTTAAACTAGTAGGGCTGATGAAAAAATCGACCACACTATAACCCATCCACCAAGTTTTCCACGACACTAGAGAAGTCAAAAAATGGCAAGGTTAATGAAAATTCTGGGCAAAGTTGACACAAATAGCCAATCAGCTAAATATACATATACACATAAATATACATACATACATACATACATACATACATATACATATACATATATATATATATATATATATATATATATATATATATATATATATATATATATATATATATATATATATATATATATACCTACAAGCATACTTTTCACCCTTCATTTATTGTGTTTAGTTATCTCTGTATAGCATTGGCATTACACACATCACCATATGACCATTCAGAGGAATAAGCAGAGAATGAGAAGCATGAACAATAAAGTAATCATTTATGCAAAATACCCATGTGAAACATACATATATATGCATGTAAGCATATATATAATATATATATATGTATACATATAGATATATTTGTATATGTATACACACACACACACACAAACACACATATATATATATACATGTATAGTTGTTTGAAGTATCCACCAGGATTTTTGCTAGCCTAGCTATAGATAGGGTTTGTCAGCACTAGGGTGTCTCCGGATAGTGCGGAGGGCACCATTTTTTTTTGTGGTGACATGGGTGTTGGAAATTACATCTGTTGGTGGCGGTGGAGAATGTTATTATCATTTTGGGGGAGGTGAATGGTAAGTGTTCAATGTGGACCTTTGCAAATACGTGGGTTGGTGGCGATGGAGGTGGTCTCCTTGAAAGCTAGAAGGTGAATGGTAAGTTCTTGCTCAGCTGATGGTTAATGAATTATGTGGTTGTTCTACGATGGAGGTGGACGAAGTAAAAGTAGACAAAGTAAATGTGATATTGAATTCATGTATGCATATAGATACATATATAGATGTTCACATCTATATACGCATCTATAGATATTACATATATACATATACACACATGTATAGAGGTGTGTATATATACGAAGTTAGTTTCATGAGTGTAAAGTGTTATTATTTACAGGATCTCTTCATATTTGTTCAATTTATTTGTTAGAAGTTCCCAACAATATTTTTTTCAGCCCAACTACGTGAATAATACTTGTTGTCTAATACCTCTGTAACAATTTGTCTATAATATTTAGTCTGAGGGAATGTATCTTGAATGTTAGATTAAGCTTGCAATATTATCTATACATATACATACGCACACACACACATATATATACATACATATGTAGATATGTATATATTCAAATATATATATATATACAAAGATATATAAACACGTCTATATATACAAAAAATAGTTTGGTTGTTGTTAAGTGTTATCCTTTCTAATATCTGTTCCTATCTATTCAATTTATTTGTTTCAAGTTTTTGATGAGATTCTCATCATCCCAAGTGTGTAAATGCATCTTTTGGAGAACATATTCATAATGCTATAATGGCTATTCTGACAATGCAACAAAATAAAAATATTTGCTTAATGTGTGTTACTCTTTTGACCTTTTATAGATTATTTTTGGAGTATACATTTTGACTACATGAGAATGCCACATGTACTTAATCGCAAATTCAAGTTACATTCCCTGCAACTAAATATTATAGAGAAATAAAGGAATTGTAGCATACCTATTGCGGGACAAGCCCTATTTTGTATTTGCTAGCAATGAGGATGTGGCCAGCTAGTGGGGAGCTCAACGTGGAGAAATACCTGTAAAGCCTCTTTGATTTGTCAAAAAAATATGGTTAGGGTTAGTTTTTTTTGCTGTTGAGTGTTATTCTAAAACCTCTTTTACAATTTCTCTATTTGTCTCTAATATTTAGGGCTAGCTGATGTAGGCCGAATTTTGAATTAAGTGTATTGGGTGTTGCTCTTTATGCATAGATTATTTCCATGAATTACATTTAGGAGCTCTATTTAATGCCACTTTGGGGAAGTTCGAGTAAAATATTCTTCCTATCATCAAAAATATATGGTTGGGGTCAGTACTTTTTGTTTCCCTTGTTTTATGTTTATAGTTATGGTTTTGCATCTTTGGGTTTATATGTCGGCATTGCTAATTACATGGGTTGGTTGGTGTATGATGGAGGTAGACGAAGTAAATGCAGACGGATGAAGTAAATGCGATATTGAATGTAGCATTCTGGGAATGTATGCTTTGATTAAGTTGCATTGTGCAAACAACAATTGTGGTGCTAGTTTCTTAGCATATGGATGTAATACTGTTGTTTTGGTTATGTGCATGTGTTCCTTTGGCATTGCAGCCATTACCATAATAGACATTGTAGTTATCTATGTGCAGGGTTGAGGGTTTTATGCTATAGAAAAATAGGGAAATTGTACTTATGTGTGGGGTTATACTAATTTTTACATGGGTACTTTGCATAGATGATTAAAGTATTGTTAATGTCTTCTTGTTTTATGTTTCTATCTTTTGCATTATACCCATTTTCGACACTTGAAAGAGATTATCAGTTTTTGGGAGTGGAGAGATTGTAGTTAAATCTTCTCTCTTTTGTCAAAAAAATTTGGATAGGGTTACTAATTTTTGGCTATTGAGTCCTATTCTAATACCTCCTTTACAATTTCTTGATTTCTCTATTTCACTATCTTGTCTTGTGGTAGAAGATGCCACAGACTTAATCTACTAGTTTTTTTTTGTGGCGATGCAGACCTTAGTAATTACATGGGCTAGTACTAATGGAGAATGGTTTCGTCGATATGGGGAAGCAAAATGGCAAGTGTTTATTGTCGTGAGGACCAATGGGTCCTGCCATTGCATGATGTCAGTAGGTGAAGTAAATGCAATATTAAAATATTTCCATGCTCATATATTTATGCATATATACATATCTATATACATGTGTATATATAATATATATACATACATACATACATGTATATGTATACATATTTACACATGTATATAGATATTTCATATGCAGGAAACTCCACAATGGCTTTTTTGACAATGCAACTTAACCAATACATTTTCTTGCCTTACAAAGAAAAAGAACATTGGAAAATTGCAGTCTGTTATAGGAAGCTTTGAATAGATGACATGAAAAGAGTATCATGCAACATACACACACACATATGTATATATACAACTATATATATTTGCAATTATGTATATATGCATAAATACATGTATGGATGTTTTACTTTGACGTGTGTTACAATTTCCCTATTTCTCTATAATACTTAACATCTTGTTCTATGTTTTTGTCTCTGAGGTTAAACATAAGAATATCATGTTCACGACTTAGTTAATGGAAATCCTATCGAAAACTTCAAAAAAATAAAAAATGCTTTGAATATCTATATATTTGAAATTTCTCCATCCATACACGTGGGAACCATATTAAAATCAAAAGCATAGTACATCAATGAATGTGCAAATGTATAGATGGAAACATAGGAATATATTATGTTCATATTTGCGAAAGGGAAGTGTTAGATAAGATGTAGGCATACCTTGTGTGTGGAACTGGCTGTAGTATGAACAAAAGAAAAGGAGGCATGCTTTCCACCCCACCATACTAGGTGATGCAACAACCTTTCTTTTCATGAAATTCGTAACTCAAAGCAAAATTTTTTGATGATAAATCTTAAGCATTATGTATTGTTGAAAGCTCAAAGCATTAACCTAAGAATTTTCTTTAGTTGAAATCACTGCTATACATTTTTTAAAAAATATGTATAGTTGTATGATTTATGAAAAAGGATTGCACATATAGTTGTAAAATAAGAGATGTCACTATATTAAAATAAAAAACATGGAGTCTAACTGAATGTGTAAATATATATATATATATATATGGAAAGATAGAAAGAAATAACATGCATATTTGCAAAACAAAAGTGCTAAATAGGAGCTATACATAACTTGTAGCTGCAAATAGATGTAGTCTAAACAAAAAGAAAGAAGGTCTGCTCCCCACCTTGCAGTATTGGGCCATGCAGCCTGATGGGCTGTCAACAAAAACCCAAGGAAGAACATAGATTGGCTGCCCACAAAACCAAAACACAATCAAATATCAAAGAATAAGAATTTTGAATTGTAATAGGTTGTGGAAATTTGGTATCACTAACCTGATAAGTTTCTTTAGTTGGAATTAGTGCTATGCATTTTTAAAAATATGTACTTATATCATTTATTAAAAACAATTTGACATTTACTTGTGAAATAAGGAATGCAATAAAGGACATATAGGATTACCTTCTATATAAATAGAATTTAGTTGGAGCTTTTACACCATTGCAAACATGGGATGACAAGCCTATCTACTACTATGGAGAAATGTAGATGAAAAAATAGAATATGTTGTGTATTTGTAGCAACCAATGTATGATGGTGAAAGACAAAGCCACAAAATTGATCCTCATTCTCCTCCCTGCCATATTGAAATTGTGAAGCCTCATGGGCTATAGCCAAACCCTCGAGCAAAAAAATCATGGTACGTCCATAAAAAATTCAATGGAGCCAAACCATATATCAACACTTGCCATCAACTACACGTATATATGTATATATATATGTCTAGATGCATATATATATATATATATATATATATATATATATATATATATATATATATATATATATATAGGGGTGATGGCACAATAGTGGTTTAATTTTTTTTGCCAAATTGGACACTAAAATAATTTTTTTTAACTAAATCTTCACTTTCAGGCACCTACAACAACTAAACTGTGAGGAATTTGAAGATGATGCAAACTAGAGTTTCATGAAATTGTCTCTAGATTCTAAATTATTATTTTCAAAATTTTTGGAATTACATTGCACTTCTTTTTCCATCTCCCTTCAAAACTAGTTTTTATCAAAAAGCAACATTTTTAAAAAGTGACGCTCACCGTATAATGCATAAATTTTTTTCCATGAAGGATAAAATTATAATTCTTTCAAATTTAGATTTTTTACTCTGATATCTGGTGCTTCCACTTGGTTAGATATTTTTTCTTTAATCAAGTTTCAAAGTCAAACTAATTACAATTCAACCATAGTGTGACCCTATAACGCATAACTTTTTTTGTATGTATTGCAATTCGATTTTTTTTTTTGTTGGATCAAGGACTTCAATATTTGGTGTACTAATATTTTTAATTTTTTTTTTAATAATCTTCTATATTTCCACATGTGTAGAACAAAGAGCTTGATTTTTGGTGAAAAACCTACATTCACAAGAAATAAAAAATAAATATAATAATCACATTAAATTTAATTAAAATTATACTTTTTGGAAGTTTATAATAAAGACTACATACTTACAAAAAATAATTTTTAAATGAATTTATTTGATCCCCCAAAAGGTAAATCAAAAGTGGGTTTTTATCATCATTTTGATAGGTGTAAAGGAGACTTCGTTATAGGCATGGTTTAAAACTAGCCGGGTTCTATCCAAGGGGGCTTGGTCTAAGGTGGTTTAATCAAACCCTCTTCAATTGGAATCCTTGAAATGGAATGTTTCAAGGAATAAATCATTATATTTTCTAAAAATATGTGATTTTAGCAAAAATTAGGATCTCCTAGAAAGTGTAAACCACTATTGTGGCAGCACTAATAGATATAGATGTGTACATGTGTATATATATATATATATTCATTTTTGAAATATAAATAATAGTGTGTTGGTAATAGTTTTATTATTTTATAGATTTGAATTTCTCTTGAGACTTTCATTCTTTAAAAAACAATCTACTCTTCTTCCTAGTGGTAAAATCAGCTCTAGAATATGGAGAACAAAACAACCAAACTATGGTAATGAAGAGTTTGCTATGGGCAGCTAGAATAAAGGATGTCATAAAGAAGAATTTATTCAACGAAGGTTGAAACAGATAAGGGGACAATAAGTTCACAATTACATAGATTTGTATATGAAAAAAGACTATGCTCATTAGGAAAAAATAGTTCCATGTTTATGAATTGCATGTGATGAGCTTGATGCATAGAGGCTTCATGAAACATTCCATGTTGTTGAAACCCATCTCCTTAATGACATCAATTGTTTCATGAAGCCTCTATGCATCAATCTCATGCTTGTTGCCATGAATATCAGTTAACAATCATAGCTAAATCACAAATGACCAGGAATCCACAACTGTTTTACAATTTCTCTATTTCTCTATAATATTTGCTTCCAGAGAGAATGTAACTCCAAGTTTGAATTTACGAGCCAACTATATGTCTACGTATATTTATATCTTTGAATATAAAACTAAAATTTGAATATGTATGTATACAAAAATTGTGTTGCAATACGATAGCAGGAAGCAAATGTGATATTGAATATTATAGTGTGGGAAACTATACTCCAAAATATGCAAGAAAATATTTTGATTCAGTTGCATTGTCAAAATACAGATTGTGGCATAATGAATATGTGTTTGAGAATATGGAAGAAAATACATTGATTGAGTTGCATTGTTAGAATAACCAATTTACCATTGTGAATATCTTACAGATATTCCATTAAAAGCCACCAAAGACATTTGTATATGCAAAACTATTTGCAAATGTATGTATGCATATGCATTCTATTTTTGATAGGAATACAAAGGATCTAATACTACAAAATGTGTATAACAAAAAAGATGCATAAAGTGTATATATGCATACTTCATCAAAGTATATTTTCCCATATTACAACATTGAATATTGTATTTACCTTGTTTGAGGATACCAACTCCACCATCCCCAACCCATGTAATTTCTAAGCTCCACCCTTGTACAAAAAATCACTTACCACTCAGCTTCCACATATCAAGGCCACCAACTCCACCACCCTCAACCCATGTTTAGATATATAAAACTAGGGAAATTGTAACTAAACTCTATAAACATCAACAAATGTGTCTATCCTTGCAACAAATGTGTCTATCCTTGCAAATTTCCAAATCAATCATTCAAACCCAACTCTTGAAGGAAACACCTATTTTTTCTATGTTATGGAAACAATTATATGATGCAATGATTTGTCCAAAATGCATATAGCACCATAGGCTTAATTGGAAATTTAAGCTGCATTGTTTGGTATTCAATATTGTGGAGAAAATATTTATACAAAATACCAAAGTAAAATGACATACAAAATTCACAGCACAACAGTTTCAAGACTCTCAAATCTATTATAGAATAGACCCAAGGATGACTATTCTTATAATAGCCTCATATGTAGGCAACACCATAATGGCTCTTTGGACAATGAAACTTAAACAATACATTTTATTGCCTTACAAAGAAAAAGAACAACAACAAATTATAGTTTGTTATAGGAAGCTTTGAACATATGACCAGAAAAGAGTATCATGCAACATATACACATACACACACATATATATATATAGATATATATATATATATATAGATACACATATACATATATACATATATATTGATTGAGTTGCATTGTGAAAATAGCGAGTGTGGTGTTGGTTTGGTAGTAGACCATTGTTAAAATCATCGCGTTCTGCTCCGTCCTATAGGATATTTTCCATTCCATATTACACAAAAATGGGGGAATTGTCATAGAGCTATTAGTAAAACATAAGTACATATATTTATGCATATATACATATCTATACAAACACACACACACACACACACACACACACACACACAATAATCTATGCAAAAAACCCATGTAGAAAAGAGTATAACCCGACAAACTTGATTGAAAATTCGAGTTGTATCACCCCACACTAAATATTATCGATAAATAGAGAAATTCTAAAAGAGGTATTAGAATAACACTAATGTAGGTTGGAGTATGGATTAAGTGTGTATGTTTTTATGTATATATATATATATATCTATATATATCTATATATATATATATGTATATACATATATTTTGTCACGGGTTTTGCAACACACCAATGTTAAAACCCTCAAACCTGCTATCAAAAGGAATAATAAGCAAAGCTAGAAAATTCAATTTTTGGATGGGGTGATGTATTGTATATATATATATATTCTTTACTAATAGCTCTTTTACAATCCCCCCTGGTGCAGGAGCACCTTAAGGTCTTTTGGAAGATCTTAGTGATTTTTGGCTTGTAGATGGTTCTAGCCAACCACCAAGGGAATAAGGACTATGATATAAAGCCCCTAGGTTTTTTTTGAAAGTGTGTTAGGGTAGGTTTGGCTTAGAGTCTTGAAATTTATGAGTTCCTAGACAAATCTTGGCAATTTGAGCATTTTGGCAATGTTGCCTTAGCAAATTGGCCTAAAAGTTGAAAAATAGAATTAATGTTGTTTTAAGTCCGACCCAAGGGTCCTAGCACGTGGAAGAAAGGTATATAAGGTCATCCAAACTCTAATACCTGGGTTGGAAGTTCATTTTCATGAATTGAGACATGGAGAGCATTTTTGTGTGATTGGAATTCAACAACTTTTGAGTGCATTTTTGTGTTTGAGCTTTCATCCAGTCAAGAATGGATTGAAAGGACTAACTTGATGCTTTGATTGTTTCATTTTTTTCATTTACTTATTGTACCTAGCATTATATTAGTCATTTAGACCAACTAGTTAATGTTTTGCAAGTTTTTGGGTTTTTGGACTCACTGCCGGTTTGGGCCAATTTTGTGAATAATGAGTCTGACTTGAATTCCCATGGCTTTCCTCTCATGGAAACTTGGAATCAAGCTAGAGACTATGTAAATAATGTACATACAGGTTTAGGAGTCTTTCTTTTTGTAGGGGAAGTGAAGAAACTATCAAGCACTAGGCGAGTGCAAGTGCATTCTAGCTAGTGGCTTGGAGAGGACAGCAGTAAAGAAAGCTACTAAATGGATTGGTTTGTGCCAATAAAGAGCATGGGAGTGTGGGAACATGTATTCTAGACATTTTTGTGCAAGGAGGAGAGTTTAGGAGGTCATTGAAGCCCTCAAAGTTGGAAAAAAGAGCTAAAACCCTTGAAACCCTTGAAATTAGGGAGGTATGAGGACAGTCATATGAACGGCCACTTGGGAGACCTTACACCTAATAAATATTAAAGCCTAAGGTACCACTTGAAATAATATCAAAAAATATTTGGGGGTTGTTAGGACCGTTTTTGAGAAAAGCCAAGAAAATGGGTTCTAGGAGTTCTAGTTGGGGCAAAAGGCTACAAGGCCTAAAATGGAGTTTTTCAAGAAAGCGATGGGAGAATGGTCAAAGAATCCACTGAGATGGATCAGTTAGGTTTCAAGTCAACAAAGAGATAGTAGAATATCCTTTCATAGCCCCTTGAGTGGTTAGGACACTTTGAGTCAGTTTGGAGCCCAGGGAAGCCTAGTTGTGAATTGAGAGTAATGGAGAAGAATTTGAAATTGGTGGAGAGTCTTATGAGGTGTGAGGGGTTTAGGAGAGATACCTAAATAGGGTAGAGAGGAATACCCTAGGAAGACCAGAGAATAGGTCTTGGGAAGAGAAAGAGTGCTCTTGAAAGGTAAGTCTCCCCATCACCCCCATTTCTGTACAATACAGAATGGCAGATAATGCAACTCTTTTTATACAAAGACATATAGGAAGAAGACATTAAGAATATCAAAAGGAATAATAAGTAGAGCCCAAAAGTCATGAACAATAAATTAATCATTTATGCAAAAATACCCATGTAAAGCATGCACGTATATATATACATGTAAATATATGGACATATATTTGTTGTTTGCACAATGCAACTTAATCAAAGTATACTTTCCAAGACTATTACATTCAATATCACATTTACTTCATCTACCTCCATCGTACAACAACCACATAATGCATCAACCATCGGGAGAGAAAGTACTTACCATTCACCTTTTTCCTTTCGAGGAGACCACCTTCACCACCGCCAAACCATGTATTTGCAAAGGTCCACGTCAAACACTTACCATGCACCTTCCCCATTACGATGACAACATTATCAACTACCACCAACCCCCCCCCCACACACACACACACATATACATACATACATACATACATACATACATACATACATATGTGTATATACATTCATACATACATACATACATACATACATACATACCTATACATATATATTAGCAACATATATACACTCTATGCATCTTTGGTGTTATACACATTTTGTAAAATTAGTATGATGAAGACTAAATTGTTCCAACACAAAAAGATGTAAAATATTTGTATATATATATTAATATATTCTAATGTTTAAACCATCCTATTCCTTTTCTAATTATTCATATGTATAGAATTATATAGACATGCATACACATATATACTTTGTTATATGTTTATGCATAATTTCTACTTTACATATATCTATCATTATACATGTAATTTCACATATGCTAATGTGCTTGACCTTGTATGTATACTTGCAAGTTGTGCGAGTACATTCAAGTTAAATTGCGATAATGAATAGTTTGTTATGGGAAAAAGAGTATCACAAAATATATAGATAGAAGCCAAGCAATCTATGTAAGAGCTGCATTATCAATTATACATTTCAGCCACATTATCTAGCAACACATATGAAACACAAACACGAATAGTACGAGGAGAACAATTAGCAGGACACTTGTGAACCATAGGAAGATGTTTCTTGTTCAAAACAACTTTAAATATAACCAAACCATAGAACCATGTAGAATTTGAACAAGAATGTGATGTATTATCATGTTTGCATATATACATTTGTACACTCATTGTCCTCCATTGTAACACCCCTTCATTTTGGCTCTTTGATCGGCAGTGTTTTCTTTGTAATGGTTGTGTTTGATTATGTTTTGACTTTGGAACTTGGTTGCTTTTGACCGCTATCTGTTAAACGATGTGAACGATATATTTTTATGTGATTTTATTTTACTCTGATGTTACCTTTATGGCATGTTTTGGATTAATTTAGCAAATAATTGATTTAATGATGTTTTATGCTTGTGATCATATCATTGATGTTAGAATCGTCAATTAGTAATTGTGTATTGGTGAAGGGGACGGGATTGTATCACTCGCTTGCAAGTGCCCTACGATTCTGAGATTTCCTCTTCACGGTGTGTTTGATCATATTATATATATATATATATATATGTATGTTCGATGTAACCTTTGTTGCAGGTTGACAGGTACATGACATCGACTCCACCTGGTTTCCAGATTTGAGTGTGTCCATTGACAATGAAAAATGATTGGGAGATAGTAGCTAGGTTTTCTGTGCCAAGTCGTCACCCTAGTCATAGCGTGTTGTCGAGTTGTTGTTGGGTTGGTTGTTTAATTCGATCCCTTGCATCTTGAGTATTTATTTCTTTGCAAATTATAAAGGTTATCAAGTGGCTTGCGTAGTTAAAATGATGTTTATATGTATTTATTTGCAATGTTGAAACCTTAGTTATTTTATTGATTGACTTGTTTTAATTAATAAAATTATATTGAGTTTAGTGATTAATTAGATTAAGGGTGATTTTTTAAATGTGATAGTTGTTTTGGGAAATTATTGGATATTATGATTTAATTAAAAATCAAAGTAGAAATCATGTTGGATAGTTAGAATTAAATTAAAAGAAATAAATAAATAAATTAAAATATGCTTTAATTTCACTTTTGAAAATGATTGAGAAAGTAAATTATTTGCAAAGAATGTATTCTTTTGTTTTAAAGAATTTTGGAAAAATGCATAACATTTCAATTTGAAATTAGAAATTGGTTTTAAATTTGAAAATTGGAAATATCTTCCAAATGTTTTTAAAATATATTTGGTGAGTGGGATTTTTAGGGTTTGGCCAATTTTGGGGGAAACTCTATTATAGCATTTTATTTTCATTTTGGTGGGGATGGGTTTTCAACTTGGATGGAGAGTTTTATTGGTGGCTTTGCTTGGATTTGTGAAGGATATTGAAACTATTGCTTGAGTTGGATTCAAAGGAGGAATGGGAAAACACCATGGTTGAAGGCTTCAAGCTTTGGAGGAAAAATTAGGTTCCTCTATGTTCTTGCTTTGTTTATTTTTAAAAATAGATTAAATCCTCATCATGCTATTTAGAAATCTTTGAATTGTTGTTTCAATCCAATGAAACCCATGAGAAATTGTTTTGGAAAACTTTCATTTTGTGGGGGGATTTTGAAATGAAAACCAAAACTAAAATCAAACAATGGAAAAATGAAATGAAAACCAAAAGAGATTTGTTGTCAAAACTGAAATCTAAACCCTATGGTCGTGTTGAAAAATTCATTGTTTTGGTTGCAAGATTTTGTTGGGAATTTGCACAATAAGACCCACAAGTTTATTTAAAAATGTACTAGGGTTTCCATTTATTTAATTTCTGGAAAATACCCCTAGTTTTTCTTCGTGAAGTTCTTTATGGATATTTTTTGGGGGGTTATTTTTGTATTTTAAATGCAAATAAAATAAATTTTATTTTTATGTTTGAGGGGAGGCAGGGGAGGCCAATCCACCACCACCACCCATTTGCCACTGCCGTCGCATCCATGGCGGAAGGACTGTGTACGAAGCAGACAACCCCACCGCCTGTGGGTGAGGAACGCTGTGTGCTGAGCACATAGCCCTGCCGCTATGGGAGGGGACAATGTGTGCAACGCACATAGGCCCGCCGCCCATGGGGAGGCAAACGCTGTGTGTCGAGCACATAGCCCCGCCACCATGGGGGACAGACTGTGTGCGGTGCACACATGCCTGCCGCCCATGGGGAGGCTGGGCAATGCATGCCCTATTTAGGGATTCCTTTTCTTCAAAAAGAAAATTTGTTTCTTTTCTTTAAAATGTAAATTCATTTTTTATTATTATTTTAATATTATGTATATATTATATAATAATATATATATTATATTATATATATATATTATATTATATATATATGTTATATGTATATAATATATATTTAATATTATTTTAATATTTAATTTTAGAGGCATATGTTAAAATGATGGTTTAATATTTAAAATAGGGACTTTGAAATGATTAATTCATTTGTATAAGTGGAAATGAAATTGATAAATAATCGAATGTTTTTATTTAAAATACTGATTTTGATCAAGTGTAGATTGATCAAGTAGAATTGAATTATTGGTTTAATATCCTTTAATGTCGACAATGTGATTTAGATCTTTAAATATATAACAGGATATACATTGAGTATGTACTATTAAGTATATTTGTTTTGGAATATAATTGTATTCAAGTGGAGATAAGATTTAGTTGATTTATTTAATGCTAAATTGAAATAAAGATTAATTAATTTTAATCAAATGTTGTATTTATTAAGATATCTTGATTATGAATATAGTTGTTAAACTTGGAGATAATGAATGAGTTATTTTAATCAGAAGAGATTTATTTGATTTATTTAATGCTGAGTTGAAATAAAGACCAATTTATTTGATCTAAATGTGTTTTATCAAATGTGTTAATTATAGAATACGATGGCGAAACTTAGGGTAAATGAGTGACTTATTATTAAATCTATATGTTTTATTAATCAAATGGTCTTATTTATAGTAGATGATCGTGAAACCTAGGTAGAACGATTGATTTAAATTTTAATCAGATGACTTCATTGTTAAAATGTTTTAATTATGATTATAATTGTGAAAATTAGAGTTAATGAATGGTTTATTTTAGTCAAATGACTTAAATAATCAAAATGATTTGATTATGGATCTAATTGTGAGCCTTATAGTTAATGATTGGTTTAATTTCAATCCAATGATGTTGTTTATTAAAACGTCTTGATTTTGGAATATGGTTGTGAAATTTAGAGTAAATGATCTATTTTTAAATATTTCAATGTTGCAAAAAGAAATGGGTTTAATTGATTGGATAAATGCAAGTAATGAAAATTGTGATTGACGGGATTTAGGAAATCTAAACATTAGCTTATTTAACTATTGGAGATGTTTGTAGTGTTATCATGTTCTTCCTCGATGTTGTGGAAGTAGAGTCAATGGTTGGGAAGTCTTCCAGATAGGGGTTCATTTATTGGTACGGGTTCTCATTATTGTTAGTCAACCTTTGTGTTGCCGTAGAAAATGTGCATAGTTACACCATGTTGTTTTACCTGGTTTTCATGAATGGGGATGGTGTGTGCCTCCTTGGGATTAGGAGAGGGTTATGTAATTTGTGCCTCCTTTGGAAGGAGTGGGTTTTGTATTTTGGTTTCCTCCAGTGGTTGGAGAGGGTTTTGACCTTGTTGCCTCCAGTGTCTGGAGAGGGTCTTGACCTTGTTACCTCCAATGTTTGAAGTGAGTTCCTTGATTTGTTACCTCCTTGGATTGGAGAGGTTGTGTTATCTAGTTACCTATTGTGGTTTTCACCATGTGTGTTGTCTTAGAGGAGTGGCTTGCAATGGGGGCCGACACACAAAGTGGTGTCAGGGAAACTCTTTGCAAGTTGGTTAATTCAGTGATAATTAAATAAACTTTTAGAAGTTTAGTTGCATCAAACATTAAACAAGATTATTTTTTCCTTGCTCATGGACCCAAGGGCTTGTCTAGACTTAGGATGAGACGAGAAGGTTTGGAATGGCAAGGTCATCTATCTTGTCCTTATGAGAGGTATTTGATTCCACATGAGTGAGCATGGGTGCTGGGATTCGGTAGAGGCCACTAGGACAACCCATAGTGGGGGTCGGAGCCTAGGAAGATTCCCAAAGGATATCCCTTGACGAGCTATGTGACGACACTCTTCCTACATCATTAGTTTGTACTTGGTCTTTGTGGCACTCTTGATCTATTATATGTTTGGAAGCAATGTGACCTATTTTAGTGATGTGTGTGTCATACTAGAGCTACTGGTTTGACCTTTCAGTTCATGTGATGTGGTACTTGTATTTATTTCCTATCATTTTTGTGAAGTCTATGTCTAGTGGTAGAAGGTCTTCCCTAGGAATTCTTGTTACTATGTCCTAGCACAAGGGGTAAGCCTTTGGGTATCACATGGTTGGGTGGAATGTGCTCCTCAATCCAGTGGGTTGGCTTCTTGTTCGTGTGGACGAGATTTCTAGTTGGAGAGCTTGTGCGATTCAGTTTCTTCTCATGCTTTATTCTTTTAGTATTTATTGTAATTTTATTACCCCTCATGTTTTATCGAGGTGGAATTTGTAATATGTAATCATACTTATTGGAACTATCTCATTCAGGGAATGAGTGTTGTAATCATGTTGTAAGTTATTCTATTGGAATCAAATGGTATCTCCTATTCTTGGATGTAAATTATTATGAATGGAATGTATGTGAAATTTATTTGTTAAGTAATTATATGGTATGGTTTTAATTCGTGTTCGATGTTTGGTTTAAGTAATACAGTCTCACAACCTTAGGGGATTGGTTGGCAATAGTTAGTGAACTTGTATGTTAATTGTTTCTTTTCAAAAAAAAATTAGTTTGTTTGTGTAGTAAATTGTAACTTCCCCTAGGGTTACATGGCGGGGCATTACACATGGTATCAGAGCTCGGTTAAAACACTGGGCACTCTGGGACTATGTTGGACCCATTATGTTGTAGGCTGTGTAGGTTTATACCTTGGGCACTATGAGCCCATTGTATTGACCTAGTTGTTTTACTCTTTCGGGTTGTTTTCCTTTTTGGGTTGATTTCTCTTGTTTGCCTAGAAGTTGTCATTAGGAGGTGTAGGTCCAATGGTGCAAGAAACCAGTGGAAAGGATAGGATCCTCAATGTAGTGCACAATGCATTGATATCCTTTCTACCTAAAGAATGCATTATGGACGTGTTGGTTTTTTTTAATGAGCAACTAGGTTGGTCTCCTATTCTACCTATGGAGTAGCCATCTCCAATCAAGGGCAGCTCAGAGGACTTGGACCAACTGACAAGATTCAGTCAAAGACTGAGATCTTCTACACTTTAGGCTCTACAGAACCAGGGCGGGTATACCCACACAATGCTTCAAATAAGACTAGACATTGCTTTTTATAGCAGATGACTCTTGATGCCAAGCGTTGAGGACCTCAAATAGGGCTAGATTCTTAGTAGCTCAACCTTGAAGCAACTAGGAGGTAGGACAAGACATCAAGCAAAAGATATTCAATGATTTATATGAATTGAGGTTCTGAGAGGGACCAGGCTGCAAAATAGATCAGTGCCTAGTTTTGGGCCACGAAGTCAAATACAAAAGATGGAATTCATCTACAAACAAGACTCAATCAGTGGATTTTTTTTTGCTAATGCCTTACATCAACTATTAGTGCCTTACACTGACAATCCAGCTCTTGTATCAACTAGACTATTCTTACCAAATCCAACTTGCAAACAAGTAATCACTGCTATCTATTCAAAGGATTTAACTGCTCCCTTGAAGCAGACCTATCAACAAATAACACAGTCCCATGAAGTATGAGAAGATGAAAAAAAACACCTTATGCATTTATTCAAATGATTGAAAGCCTACAAATGTGGAGACAGTCTGATGATATGCATGAAAGATAAGCATCTTCATGTATTCCTGCCTAAATGATTGCATTTACAGAGAAATTCAACATTACAGTTCATAGACTCAAAAATGACCTAAGACCTAATCGTAATCTATCCTAAGCTAATCCCAGAACTTAGAAAAGTGGAACTGAACTAGAAGGTTCCAAACCCTTCACACTGGTCATGAAATCTCCCTTTATAGGAACAGGGAGAGCAACAAGCAACCGGCCAGGGTGACTTTACATGTCAGTAGTTAACTAGGAAAAACCCTAAATAACACACATGCCAAGTCATTTGATCCACTAGAATATCTGAATATCATTGAATGCTCTGTTAGGTGGTTTAGGGAGAAAATCACGCAATCAGGTCGAATCGAGCAAGTATAGGAATGGCAAGCCATGGTGGTCAAACCTGGAAAGTACATAGACCATGCCATCTAGGAAATCTGTAGGTGCGATCATCACAAATCTAGATGCCACAAATGCAGAAGCCAACCATTTCAACCACTTATCCACCCCAGACAGTCTGTTGCCATAGTTCTACAATTAATTTCATCCTCTACCACACCAACTCGCACCAACAATTAAGGTTCAGGACCAAATCGGGGTCACCATGCCGATCCACAAGAATCTTCATCACCATTCTCGAGCCACAAGCCAAGTGACCAACCACATTGAATGTGTTGCCAGCTTGATCCATTTCCACTATGGCTTCCAACAAACCAGTCGGCGTGATACCGCAGAGTCTGGAAGACAACACGCCGAGAACCCAATGTTTCATCAAGCAAACATACCATTTAGCAAGACCGGGCACACTCAGCCAAATATCATAGCGAGAACAATGCCATATCGGTGAGAGAAGGAATAATCGGCAGGAGATGACGTTGACACCCCAACAAGAACCACCATCAGGAAGAGAAAGCGGTGTTAGGAAGACCTTAGGGTGACAGCAAATGGTTGGTGAAGAGATACACCGAAAAGCCAATCATATCGGCAACACACCATCTGATCGGGGAGACATTTGGCCGAAGAGAACATGTTACATCGAGCGCTCATCATAGTCGACAAGAGATCACAATGTCGACGAGACACCTCGTAGATGATGTTTCGTTATACCGAAAGACATCCTTTCATTCCGTGTCACCAAGACATAACACTTTCAGGGAGACACCACATAGACTGTCCCATGTTTTGCCAAAACATCCTGAGCTCACAATAGATTGCCAAGACATCAATGATCTCACAACAATCGAAACCTTTTTTTCTTTTATGCATCGCTATAACATTAAGATATCGGGAAGACCTCCTGTAGAGCGCACCATGTCTTTCCAAAAGTCTTCATTCACTTGATGTCACTGAGATAACTCAAATCATATGCCGACGAAGATGCTTTATGTTCCATCGGCGAGACCGAAGGTCACTCGCTAAGACCTCTTGCTGAAAACCCTAGCTCTTACCAAAGAGATTACCCTTTATGTTTTTAGTCTGTGTTACAAATCATATTCACCAAGACCTCCTATCGTAGATCATAACTTACGTCGATGGGATCCCAAAGTGCATCTGTCACCGAGACATCTCGAATGTTTCATCGATAAACACCCACAAGCACTAGTTGGGGAAACAATATATCTTCGATGAGACCCTATCCCGAGAACCCTGAATTTTGCTGAAGCACATCCATTCACCATCGGTCGGTGTGAGCAAGAGGAATTTGCCAAGATGTCACCCCGAGAACCAAAAGTCATGCTGAAGAGAAAGACAGGCGGAAAGGGAACCAGACAGAGGCAGAGTTAGAGCTGGAGCAGGGAACAAAAAGGAACAAAAGAGACTAGGACTAAAAACCATCCTGCCGCCGCCTCCACAAAAGACCGCGGAGGCGGAGCCAGAACCACAACAAAACCAAAAAGCCATGGGGACGAAGACAAAAGGGAAAATCGGTGCAAGCAGAGCCGGGGCCGAAACAAAAACAAGAAGTGAAACACGAACAAGGTTCTTAAGCCTGTTTCCACTCCGATCCCGCCTCCGCCAAAGGAAACAAAAGATAAATGGAAAAGGAAAGGCAGAGAACTAGAGGTGGAATGAAACCCGAAAGAGGAGCAAAAGGAAAAATCCTGATCCTGATTTCACTCTGATCCCGCCTCCACCAGACAATGAAAAACACAAGGCAAGGAAGAAAAGGAAGATCTAGCCACCATAGACATGAAGACATGGCACACTAAGCTCAACCCTTGTGGGAGCCCATTTACCCCACATGCCAAAAAGATAGAAAAATCCCAAGCTAAAGATTTGTCAAGGAAATCAAAGGCAAACAATTGGAAAATGAGAGACAACCAAAATAGGCAATAACATAGGCTCTAGTTGAGGATGTATGCCCCCAGTGGGCATAGAAAGAATTCAGATCACTGGGAGAGTAAACCAAAATAAAAGGAAACCCAAAACAACGAGGAGCCAACTGGACAAGGTTAGCAGACACAGCAAAACAAAACCGACCAGAAAAGCAAAAACCTAACCTAATGTTCATGGAAAAAGAAATGCTTTAGATGAATCACCACATCAAGAATTGTCCATGAATAGGAAATTCAAGAGTCACATTGTTGATTCTTTATTTCATTTGATGACACTAGGCCACCAAATGAAAAAATGAGAGCTAGCTCTTACCCCTTTCAAATATAATTTTTCAAAATGAGCTGACATTCCCTAACTTGTGCTTGCCCCTGCCAATCTGCAACAATATAAATGAATGCACCTCTACAAACACAAGTATCTGATTTCCCTTATGCAAGTGAAAACTTGCCCTATGTTTAGTTTTGTCGTTAACTGGAAAGAATATCAAATAGGTCTCATTATTGCCACCTTCTCGATTCTTTGATTCTGTATCATGTGGCAATACATGTGAATATTGATTAGGACTGCATAGAAACACAGTCTGATCACAATTAGATACCTGAAAAAACATCTTATTACCTCTCAACAGGCTATCATATTCATCATTATAAACATGTACATGATCCTTATGCATTTGAAAGTCAGGCATACTTTCAAACTCCTGACTATTATGTGACAAAAGCCTGGCATTTTTATCATTTACATCACCCTGAAGCTAAAAAAAATTAGCTCTAGTGCTCTACATATTGTCACATTCTGTGAAAACTCCATCAAGTGTATACAAAGGGATACACTCATCATTCAACACATCTTGCAACTGCTCTATATCATTTTTAGTAGGAGGTACATCATTGATGCAATGATGGCTTAAACTACCACTCCCACTTCTTATTTTCACTTGGCTCTATTCTTCATCATGTTGGCAATGAGAGTCACCAAAGGAATTTGACTCATCCTCATGGTGTGCCTTAAGCATGGTATCATAGCTTGTAGAAGGAGCATGAGGATAGCAATGCATCTTGCAAATGAAACCTATCCCTCTACAACTATCCAATTGCAAAATTGAAACCTCCCTTGATGCTAGTGCTTGATCTCACCAAATAAAGGGGAATAAAGTTTTTTCAATGTTCAAAAAGCATGAAGAATACTTGGAAATGTTGCAGCCATGGAACTATTCTTTCAATCTTCAATGGGTTTACCTTGACAGAGTCGCCACCTCTTTGCAGAGGACAAAACTTCAAATGATATGAAGCTCACCTACATGTAAATCTTTCTCTGAGTTCCATCTGACAGAGCACCATAGATCTTGTAGCTTTCAGGTTCACTGCAACGAAGCTTTTCTCCAAGCCTGAGATTCTTCAGACTTTGAACCTAACCAACATGGCAATTGATATGACTCTTTGATAAGGCAAGATTCTAGTCAATCCCCAGCAAAGTCACCATCTTGTTGGTTGTTTTTAATGAGAAACCAAGTTGATCTCCTATTCTACCTATGGAGTAGCCATCTCCAGTCAAGGGCAGCTCGGAGGACCTAGAACAACTGACAAGATTCATTCAAAGACTGAGATCTTCTACACTTTAGGCTCTGCAGAACCAGGGTGGGTATACCCACATAATGCCTCAAATAAGACTAGACATTGCTTTTTATAGCAGATGACTCCTGATGCCAAGCGTTGAGGACCTCAAAGAGGGCTAGATTCTTAGTAGCTCAACCTTGAAGCAACCAGGAGGTAGGACAAGACATCAAGAAAAAGATATTCAATGATTTATATGAATTGAGGTTCTGAGAGGGACCAAGCTACAAAATAGATCAGTGCCTCGTTTTGGGCCACGAAGTCAAACACAAAAGATGGAATTCATCTGCAAACAAGACTCAATCAATGGATTTTGTTTTGCTAATGCCTTACATCAACTATCAGTGCCTTACATCGACAATCCAGCTCTTGTATCAACTAGACTATTCTTACCAAATCCAACCTACAAACAAGTAATCACTGCTATCTATTCAAAGGATTTAACTACTCCCTTGAAGTAGACCTATCAACAAATAACACAGTCCCATGAAGTATGAGAAGATGAAAAAAAACACCTTATGGATTTATTCAAATGAAAAAGCCTACACATGTGGAGACAGTGTGATGATATGCATGAAAGATAAGCATCTTCATGTATTCCTGCCTAACTAATTGCATTTACAGAGGAATTCAACATTACAGTTCACAGACTCAAAAATGACCTAAGACCCAACCGTAATCTATCCTAAGCTAATCCCAAAACTTAGAAAAATGGAACTAAACCAGAAGGTTTCAAACCCTTCACACTGGCCATGAAATCTCCCTTTATAGGAACAGGGAGAGTAACAAGTAACCGAACAGGGTGACTTTACATGTCAATAGTTAACTAGGAAAAACCCTAAACAACACACATGCCAAGTCATTCGATCCACCAACATATCTTAATATCATTGAATGCTCTGTCAGGTGGTTTAGGGAGAAAATCACGCAATCAGGTTGAATTGAGCAAGTATAGGAATGGCAAGCCATGGTGGTCAAAACAGGAAAGTACACAGACCATGCCGTCTAGGAAATTCGTAGGTGCAATCATCACAAATCTAGATGCCACAAATGTAGAAGCCAACCATTTCAATCACTTATCCACCCTAGACAATCTATTGCCATAGTTCTGCAATTAATTTCATCCTCTACCACACCAACTCACACCAGCAATTGAGGTTCAGGACCAAATCGGGCTCACCATGCCGATCCACAAAAATCTTCATTGCCATTCTCGAGCCATGGGCCAAGTGACCAACCACATTGAATGCATTACCAGTTCGATCCATGTCCGCTATGGCTTCCAACAAACTAGTCGGCGTGAAAACATAGAGTCTGGAAGACAACATGCCGAGAACCCAATGTTTCATCGAGAAAACATACCATTCGGCAAGACTGGGCGCACTCGGCCAAATATCATAGCGACAACAATGCCACATCAGTGAGAGAAGGAATAATTGGCAGGAGATGACATTGACACCCCAACAAGAAGCACCATCAGGAAGAGAAAGCGGTGTCGAGAAGACCTCAGGGCGACAGCAAATTGTTGGTGAAGAGATACACTGAAAAGCCAATCATATCGGCAACACACCATCCGATCAGGGAGACATTTGGCCGAAGAGAACATGTTACATCGAGCGCTCATCATAGTCGGCAAGAGATCACAATGTCGATGAGACACCTCGTAGATGATGCTTCGTTATACCGAAAGACATCCTTTCATTCCATGTCACCAAGACATAACACTTTTGGGGAGACACCACATAGATTGTCCCATGTTTGCCGAAACATCCCGAGCTCACAATAGATTGCCAAGACATCAATGATCTCACAACAACTGAAATATTTTTTTCTTTTATGCATCGCTATAACATTAAGATATCAGGAAGACCTCCCGTAGAGCACACCATGTCTTTTCGAAAGTCTTCATTCACTTGATGTCACTGAGATAACTCAAATCATATGCCGACAAAGATACTTTATGTTCCATCCGTGATACCGAAGGTCACTCACCAAGACCTCTTGCCGAAAACCCTAGCTCTTACCAAAGAGATTACCCTTTATGTTTTCAGTCAGTGTAACAAATCATATTCACCAAGACCTCCTACCGTAGATCATAACTTACGCTGATGGGATCCCAAAGTGCATCCGTCGTCGAGACATCTCAAATGTTTCGTTGATAAACACCCACAAGCACTAGTCGGGGAAACAATATATCTTCGATGAGACCCTATCCCGAGAACCCTAACTTTTGCTAAAGCACATCCATTCACCATCAGTCGGTGTGAGCAAGAGGAATTCACCAAGATGTCACCCTGAGAACCAAAAGTCACACTGAAGAGAAAGACAGGCGGAAAGGGAACCAGATCAAGGTAGAGTCAGAGCTGGAGCAGGGAACAAAAAGGAACAAAAGAGACTAGGACTGAAAACCATCCTGCCCTTGCCTCCACAAAAGACTGCAAAGGTGGAGCTAGAACCACAACAAAACCAAAAAGCCATGGGGACATTGACAAAAAGGAAAATTAGCGCAAGCAGAGCCAGGGCCAGAACAAAACTAGAAAGTGAAACACGAACAAGGTTCTGAAACCGGTTTCCACTCCGATCCCGCCTCCGCCAAAGGGAACAAAAGACAAAAGGAAAAGGAAAGGCATTGAACTGGAGGTGGAATGAAACCCGAAAGAGAAGCGAAAGGAAAAATCCTGATCCTAATTTCACTCTGATCCCACCTCCGCCAGACAAGGAAAAACACAAGGCAAGGAAGAAAAGGAAGATCTAGCCACCAGAGACATGAAGACATGGCACACTAAGCTCAACCCTTGTGGGAGCCCATTTACCCCACGTGCCAAAAAGATAGAAAAATCCCAAGCTAAATATTTCTTAGGGAAATCAAAGGCGAACAACTGGAAAATGAGAGACAACCAAAATAGGCACTAACAGGATGATTGTGTGGTGTGTGAGATTGGAGTGTTGTGCGTGGTGGATGACAATCAGTTTTGTTGATTGTTTCTGCCCTTGCATGTCCTTGATGAATGCTTTGTGAGGGTTGGTTAGGCCCACAAGCCTACCAAGAAGTGTGTTTTGTTTGGTTTAATTTTTGTTGCATGGATTTTTCGTTGTGTAAAGGGTTGTGATCCTTGAGTGGTTCTTGAAGTGTGGTTGTAGTGTGTTTGTTGGGTGTGTTCCAAGTACTTGTTGGTGAGAGATACTCATAAGACCTCTTGCCTTGAGTGCCTTAGTATGGCATTTTAGAGGGTTGAGTTTTCCAACCTTGTCTTGTGTGGCGGAGGAATGATGCCTCCTAGGTCTTTCCTTACCCTTAAGGATTGGAGTGATTTCCTTGGTTGAGAGTCTCCCAAGGTTGAGATCGATTACTTCCTTATATCCTAGGTTGTGGGTGAGCATGTTGGACCTTAGTTGTTGGTCGGTTGTAGGTCACAGGTGTTGCCTAAAATTACCCTTGCTTGGTTTCTTTGCTCATGTTCTTGGAAGGTCTGTTTGACCGTGAGGGTGCCAAGAAGTTCTTTTTGTGTGTATTCTCTTTTGGAGTCTTGTTTTCTTTTTTTCTTCACCATGCAAGTATCAGATGCATGTTTTCTTGTGCTATACCTCATCATGCAAGTGATTGCCTGATTGACCCTATGTGGTTTTGAAGTTGCTTTTGCATGGTACATTTTATTGAAATTATGAAATATGGTAATAGAAAATGAATGATCATGTTGATAGTTCATAGAGATTGGTGCATACTCTCATGTGGTTGATGCAATTGTGTGAAAGTTATTGTGTGATGATGAAACCATGATTGCATTTGTGCTAATGTTAAAACTATAAATATCTCTTTTCTTCTCTCTCTTTCCATTGGTTTAACGAAGATGCCTATCCCTGAGTGTGTGGTATATTGAAAACCATGATATGTTGTATCTTAGGAGAAAAATGATTATGTATTTATGAAGGTTTGTTTTATTAGATCAAACCTTGGGTAAAGGACCTAAGTCCCCAAGTTGCATTCATAAACAGGGAAAATGTATAGTATGAATAGAAAATCGTTTTGCAGTAAGTAAAAGTTTAGAGAAAAGGGATTAGTGAAACCATTGCATGTTAATGATAATTGCATAATAGGTGCATCTTGCTGGTGAGGCCTAGAGTCCCCAATTTCATTATTGAGACTTAAGAAATCATGTAGTTGTTAAATTATTGTACTTGGATTCAAAATGAAAAATGTTAAATGAATGTTGAAGTGATAACATGCATACCTTGTCTTGAGTAAACATTGTAATGATATCACACTATGTGTGGCCTTCTGATGATTTCCAGTGATATGTATTGGTGCATATGGGCAATATGTATGTTAATCACTGGATATGTGTTTTGGAATTTTGGTTGGTGGTTGCTTCACCATGTTGATTGTATAGATTGAGTGTGTGCTTTGTTGGGTTGATTATAGCACGGGTTGTTTTATGTTGAGGTGTGGAGTTGTTCAGTTTTAGAACCATTGATTATGTGTGATTTTATGGACTTTGTACTAGGGGTGCTTGTAGGCTTCCAAGAGTAAGCTTGACCCTAGGGGGGAGGATGTAACACCCCTCCATTTTGGCTCTTTGATCAGTAGTGTTTTCTTTGTAATGGTTGTGTTTGATTATGTTTTGACTTTGGAACTTGGTTGCTTTTGACCGCTATCTATTAAACGATGTGAATGGTATATTTTGATGTGATGTTATTTTACTCTGATGTTACCTTTATGGCATGTTTTGGATTAATTTAGAAAATAACTGATTTAATGATGTTTTATGCTTGTGATCATATCATTGATGTTAGAATTGTCAGTTAGTAATTGTGTATTGGTGAAGGGGACGAGATTGTATCACTCGCTTGCAAGTGCCCTATGATTCTGAGATTTCCTCTTCACAGTGTGTTTGATCATATTATATATATATATGCATGTTCGATATACCCTTTGTTGCAGGTTGACAAGTACGTGACATCAACTCCACCTGATTTCTAGGTTTGAGTGTGTCCATTGACCAATGGAAAATGATTGGGAGATAGTAGCTAGGTTTTCTATGCAAAGTCGTCACCCTAGTCATAGCGTGTTGTCGATTTGTTGTTGGGTTGGTTGTTTAATTCGGTCCCTTACATCTTGAGTATTTATTTATTTGAAAATTATAAAGGTTATCAAGTGGCTTGTGTAGTTAAATTGATGTTTATATGTATTTATTTGCAATGTTGAAATGCGAGTTATTTTATTGATTGACTTGTTTTAATTAATAAAATTATATTGAGTTTAGTGATTAATTAGATTAAGGGTGATTTATTAAATGTGATAGTTGTTTTGGGAAATTATTGGATATTATGATTTAATTAAAAATCAAAGTAGAAATCATGTTGGATAGTTAGAATTAAATTAAAATAAATAAATAAATAAATGAAATTATGCTTTAATTTCACTTTTGGAAATTATTGAGAAAGTAAATTATTTGCAAAGAATGTATTCTTTTGTTTTAAAGAATTTTGGAAAAATGCATAACATTTCAATTTGAAATTAGAAAATGGTTTTAATTTGAAAATTGGAAATATCTTCCAAATGTTTTTAAAATATATTTGGTGAGTGGGATTTTTAGGGTTTGGCCAATTTTGGGGGAAACTCTATTATAGCATTTTATTTTCATTTTGGTGGGGATGGGTTTTTTCAACTTGGATGGAGAGTTGTTGGTGGCTTTGCTTGGATTTGTGAAGGAGATTGAAACTCTTGCTTGAGTGGGATTCTAAGGAGGAATTGGAAAACACCATTGTTGAAGGCTTCAAGCTTTGGAGGAAAAATCAGGTTCCTCTTTGTTCTTGCTATGTTTCATTTGGAAAATAGATTAAATCCTCATTATGCTATTTAGAAATCTTTGAAATGTTGTTTAAATCTAATGAATCCCATGAGAAATTGTTTTGAAAACTTGCAAACTGGTTGAAATTTGGAAATGAAAACCAAACTAGAATCAAACAATGGAAAGTTTAAAATGAAAACCAAAAGAGATTTGTTGTCAAAACATAAATCTAAACCCTATGGTTGTGTTGAAAAATCCATTGTTTTGTTGCAAGATTTTGTTGGGCATTTGCACAATAAGACCCACAAGTTCATTTTTTAAAATACTACGGTTTCCATTTATTAAATTTCTGGAAAATACCCCTGGTTTTTTTGTGAAGTTCTCTATGGATATTTTGTGGGGCCTTTCGTATTTAAATGAAAAATTAAAACAAATTTTATTTTTATGTTTGATCGAGGTAGGAGGCCAATCCTTAATCACCATGCTGGTGATGTGGATCGCCAGGTGTCGGCTACCACGCAACCCCACCAAATGGGGAGGTGGACAATGTGTGTAACGACAGGCTCCCCCTCTACCCATGGGAAGGTGGACGGCTGGTGGTACCGAGCACACAAATTTCCGGCCAGCCATGGTAATGCACTGCAAAGCAACTAGATGTCACCATGGTATACAATGTGCGCCCTAATTAGGCCTTTCTTCAAAAAGAAAATTTGTTTCTTTTCTTTAAAATGTAAATTCATTTTTTATTATTATTTTAATATTATGTATATATTATATAATAATATATATATTATATTATATATATATATTATATTATATATATATGTTATATGTATATAATATATATTTAATATTATTTTAATATTTAATTTTAGAGGCATATGTTAAAATGATGGTTTAATATTTAAAATAGGGACTTTGAAATGATTAATTCATTTGTATAAGTGGAAATGAAATTGATAAATAATCGAATGTTTTTATTTAAAATACTGATTTTGATCAAGTGTAGATTGATCAAGTAGAATTGAATTATTGGTTTAATATCCTTTAATGTCGACAATGTGATTTAGATCTTTAAATATATAACAGGATATACATTGAGTATGTACTATTAAGTATATTTGTTTTGGAATATAATTGTATTCAAGTGGAGATAAGATTTAGTTGATTTATTTAATGCTAAATTGAAATAAAGATTAATTAATTTTAATTAAATGTTGTATTTATTAAGATATCTTGATTATGAATATAATTGTTAAACTTGGAGATAATGAATGAGTTATTTTAATCAGATGAGATTTATTTGATTTATTTAATGCTGAGTTGAAATAAAGACCAATTTATTTGATCTAAATGTGTTTTATCAAATGTGTTAATTATAGAATATGATGGCAAAACTTAGGGTAAATGAGTGACTTATTATTTAATCTAAATGTTTTATTAATCAAATGGTCTTATTTATAGTATATGATCGTGAAACCTAGAGAGAACGATTGATTTAAATTTTAATCAGATGACTTCATTATTAAAGTGTTTTGATTATGATTATAATTGCAAAAATTAGAGTTAATGAATGGTTTATTTTAGTCAAATGACTTTAATCATCAAAATGCTTTGATTATGGATCTAATTGTGAACCTTAGAGTTAATGATTGGTTTAATTTTAATCCAATGATGTTATTTATTAAAACGTCTTGATTTTGGAATATGGTTGTGAAATTTAGAGTAAATGATCTGTTTTTAAATATTTCAATGTCGTGAAAAGAAATGGGTTTAATTGATTGGATAAATGCAAGTAATGAAAACTGTGATTGACTGGATTTAGGAAATCCGAACATTAGCTTATTTAACTGTCGGAGATGTTTGTAGTGTTATCATGTTCGTCCTCGATGTTGTGGAAGTAGAGTCAACGGTTGGGAAGTCTTCCAGATAGGGGTTCGTTTATTGGTACGAGCTGTCGTTATTGTTAGTCAACCTTTGCGTTGCCGTGGAAAACATGCATAGTTACACCATGTTGTTTTACCTAGTTTTCACGAACGGGGATGGTGTGTGCCTCCTTGGGATTAGGAGAGGGTTATGTAATTTGTGCCTCCTTTGGAAGGAGTGGGTTTTGTATTTTGGTTTCCTCCAGTGTTTGGAGTGGGTTTTGTACTTTTGTTCCTCCAGTGTTTGGAGAGGGTCTTGACCTTGTTACCTCCAGTGTTTGAAGTGAGTTCCTTGATTTGTTACCTCCTTGGATTGGAGAGGTCGTATTATCTAGTTACCTATTGTGGTTTTCACCGTGTGTGTTGTCTTAGAGGAGTGGCTTGCAATGGGGGCCGACACACGAAGTGGTGTTAGGGAAACTCTTTGCAAGTTGGTTAATTCAGTGATAACTAAATAAACTTTTAGAAGCTTAGGTTGCATCAAACATTAAACAAGATTAATTGTGCCTTGCTCATGGACCCATGGGCTTGTTTTAGACTTGGGATGAGATGGGAAGGTTTGGAATGGCAAGGTCATCTATCTCGTCCTTACAAGAGGTATTTGATTCCGCATGAGTGAGCATGGGTGTCTCTGATTTGCAGGAGCTACTCAGGGACAAACCCATGTTTTGAGCCTCCAGGGAAGATTCCTCAGAGGATATCCCTTTGATGAGCTAAGCGATGACACTCTTTCCTAGGTCATCGGGCCAGTCATTCTCGCATACCTGATCTACGAGATGTCTTGGAAGCAGTCGCACTTTATCAGTGATGTGTGAGTCGTACTAGAGTTGTTGGTTTGACCCTTCGGTTCATGTGATGTGGTACTTGTATTTATTTCGTCTCAGTTTTGTGTAGCCTATGTCTAGTGGTAGATGGTCTTGTGTAGGAATTCCTTGTTACTATCTCCTAGCACGGAGGGAGTGGAACCTTTTGGATTCCATGCGGTTGGGTGGCACGTGCTTCTTAATCCATTGGGTTGGCTTCTTGTTCCTATGGATGAGATTTCCAGTTGGAGAGCTCATGGGATTCAGTTTCTTCTCATGCTTTATTCTTTTAGTATTTATTGTAATTTTATTACCCCTCATGTGTTATCGAGGTGGAATTTGTGATATGTAATCATACTTATTGGAACTACCTCATTCGGGGAATGAGTGTTGTAATTATGTTGTAAACTATGTTATTGGGATCAAGTGGTATCTCTTATGCCTTGGATGTAAATTTTATCATGTATGGAATGTATGTGAACTTTATTTGTTAAGTAATTATATGGTATGGTTTTAATTCATGTTTTGTGTTTGGTTTAAGTAACATAGTCTCATAACCTTAGGGGATTGGTTGGCTATGGTTAAGTGAACTTGTATGTTAATTGCTTCTTCAAAAAAAAAATAGTTTATTTCGTAGCACCTGCAACTCTTGTGGGTTTCTCAAGGGCGCTATAACTCCATGCTTTTGATTCTAATATGGTGGTTGTGTTCTTTTCAATCTACTAACAAATAGAGTAATTGTATAATAGAAGCTGGATTATCTGGTATCCAGTATTATAAAGAAATAGGGAAATTGTTACAAAACCAATACTAAAACATATACACATGCCTTTATGCACATCATATCGTTGCACGAAGGGGGCGGGAAAAGTAAATGAAAAATTGAATGTTGGCCTATGGAAAAGTATACTTTGATGAAGTTGTATTGTCAAGAGAGCCATTGTGGTGTTGGCTTGATAGCAGTGATATTATTTTTGATGCGCAAACGGTTTTATAGGGACCTTCCAAAACTACAAAGTTTACACCAGAAAAAAGAAAGGAAAGAAAGTTCAGCGTAATAAAACCGGGCTACACAAAAGGAAAATACTGCATCGCTGCCACCGCAAAGACCGTAGCGTCAAACAAAAGGCCGAGGATCCAACAAAGACCAACCGGCAAGAATCAACCCAAAGTCTTCAGGATAGACTCTGTCTTCGCCTCCAGGTTCTGCATATCATGAACGCCCTTCTTAAAGATTTGAATCATTTGCAGAGTGGGAGGAGTCTTCCTCTTCAAATTGGCCCTGGTTCTCTTAAAAATGCAAGCATCGTCCTCTTGATTTCTTTCGTTAATTTCCTCTAGATCAACCACTAGAGACTTTCTATTAAGCTTTGTCCAATTTCTCAGTCATGGCGTTGATGATGATGGCGTTGTGTCTGGCCATACGGTTGTTTTGCTCAGCAATAATTTTGATAGTACTTTTCATTTTCTCCAATTCAAATTCAACATTTTTGTCCTTACCAACTTGGTACTGGGTATCAATGCTGACATCGTGATCTCTTCGTTCCAACTCTATCTTATCAAGCGCCGCAACCTTAACTCCCAATTCTTCCAATTTGCTTTGAAGGGCCCAATTTTTTATCTTTAACTCATTGATTTCATGAAAAGCCCATTCTGAAAGTTTGAAATGGTTATCAACATTATTTCTAGCTAAATCCAAAAAATCCATAGAGGGATCTCTATTAGTGTTGCAACAAGTATTAGCAGGGTCAGGAGTAACATGGGAACCAGTTTTAGCATTTCTATCCAACGATGGGACAGCAGAAGGCTCAAAATTATTAGCACCAGACTCCTCAGATTCAGGAGAATCTTCAGAGTATAAGACTAGGTTTTTAGCCGGAGGATTCTTATCAATACTTCTAGTTTTAAGGGAAGGGATTCTCGGTTTAGGCACAACGCGAGCTTTCACAGTAAGGGGATTAGGGATAATCTTATCATTTTGGACAACGGGCGGGCACAGGCCCGTTCTAGCCGGACTTAAATTGGGAAAAAACCCCGAGCAACTGGGTTCAGTATCATCATCCTCAAAGTCAGGGGAGGCTTCCAAATTAGCAGGGATGGGCATTTTTTGATAATGTTCAACAATTAATCTAATCAGGCCAGTATGCAAAATAGGGAATCTTCTAGGGTTTTTCTTGTGGTCATCCAAGCTTTTTCTCAAAGAACAGAGAAGATAGTAGGGGAAAGAAACCCTGACCTTGTAGCGGAAGTAGTTGAGCAGGGCAAAGTGATAACCGTATACCCTGGTGTTTACCCATCCTACCAGCCCGCTTTATTATTTGAAATACACACACACATATATATACAGGTATACATATATAGAAACATATACATATATAGACATACATATATATAGATATACATACATACATATATAGAAACACACACACACATAGATATATATATATATATATATATATATATATATATATATATATATATATTCTGACATGCCAACTGATGTAGGAGCATCTAGTGGTGTGAGCAAATCTTGCATCACCAAAAAATATGCTTTCCATTTATGTTCCTTCTGTTAGCTTTTTGTAGATGTTTTTGCATTTCTAGATACCCTTTTCATCAAATAAGAGTTCCCAACTTTCAGAACGTCTTTTATGCTTTTTCTGCTCAAATTCTATTTTTAGCAGGTGTGAATTTGAAGGCGTGGGGAGATAGAAATTTATGGAAAGCTCCATGAAAGAAAAACAAGCACTTTGGTGAAAGAATCAGGTCAAGATCATTCCCAATTTGAAAGTTATTCAAGTTTTATTTTTTATTTTTTTCCCTAAAAAACCTTATGAGACCTTTCCAACAGTTCAAATGGTTCAAAAAATGGAGTCCTAGATCAAAAGTTATGGCTTCCGAAAGTTGGTCAATTTTTGGAAACTTGTGAATTTTTGAATTAGAACTCAATTTTTTGAATTTCAAATTGTAATTTTCGGTGCCAAACCGCCAAAACTCATAATTATCGAATGTTGTTTTTGGCTCCAAACTGGAAAGGGGCTATTTATGGGCTAGTTTTTTATTTTTGGGTAGCATTTTTGGGGAAAAACATTGCATACTGCAAAAAGGTGAATTTTTGTAGTTTCTGTAGTTTATGTAATTTGCATGTATTATAGAGCTCGAGGATTTGAGATCATCTGCATGTAAGAAGTCTATATTTTTGAATAAAATATTATTCTTTATTTTGTGAGTGTTATTTTGTGTCTCGGGTTAGCACCCTCATCACCAACATTCAATATTGCATGTATTGTGTTCGCTGCGACCGTGGAACAATAGGATGGATTGGTGCTCATGCCAAGAAACACTTACCATTCACCCTCCCCCATATCAAGGACACCATTTTTGTACAACACCAACCCATGTAATTTCCAATGTCTACATCACAACTCAAAAAACATGGTGAGCATATATATCCAAAGGCTAAGTATGAAAGGTTAAACATATTGGAGATAAAATTAGTATATATATACTTGCTAACACACCAACATTCAATATTGCATTTACTTTTCACACAGACATTGCACAAGAGAAGGATGGTTTGACCCTTGTGTGAAAAACACTTAACATTCACCCTCCCCGTATCTAGGACACCATTCTCCACCACCACCAACCCACATAATTACGAAGGTTAACCTCGCTACTAAAAATATGATGACATATATATGCATTAGGTTAGTAAGAAAGAATAAACATATTGGAGATACAAGAAGTTTGGTGGCTGGTAGGTCCTATTCTTTGCAATTCATCAGCCTCGGCTTCATTATATGGTAGATTGGAGGGTTCTAAAGTTGTCATTTTACACAATTAGAACATCATTTTACTTGTGTTTTTTGTATAAATAGTTAATTTACTATTTATCTTAAAATTGTTTCCTCCGGGATCTGCAAGTTTTTTTTCCATGGATGTCTAGCTATATGGTTTTCTATGGATGGATAAATTGTAGTTAAATATTCTTTTTTTCATTAAAAATATGCTCAAGGTTTGTAATTTTCCTATTCTTCATTTATTGTTTGTAGTTATCTCAGTGTGTCTTTGGTCTTATACCGCTTACCATAGGAACAACTGTACTTAAATCTTATTTTTCTCGCCAAAAAATATGGTCAGGGCTAGTAATTTTAGTGTGCCCCATTTATTGTTTTAGGTTTTTGTGTGTATCTTTGTTGTTAGATGCATTAACATAGCAGCAGTTGGAGATCAACAAAGGAGTAATTGCATATATATAGATATGCAGAGTGTTTGTTATTTTTTTGAAGTTTCTGTAGGGATTTTTGTCATACGAGCCAAAATAGCCCTCTAAATACCATCCCTATTAAAGGTTTAAACATTCATAAAAATATTTGGACAATGAAAGAGCATCTAAAACATATTACACATATGCTACATTATCCGCCACTCAATACTATCGACAAAGAGGGAAATTGTGAAAGAACTATTAGTTAAACATACATACATATATATATTCATATACAGACATATGTATACACACACACACATATATGTTCATACATAGTGAATATTAAAGAAAAACAAGCAAATTGCATAATAACTCTTAGGGAGACATTCATGAAGTATACAAAAATTTCATAGTGTCAAAAACTATACTATGATTAAGTTGCATGATTGAAACAACCATTATGGTGTTGATTTCACAACATTTTGTAGAGGCTATTTGTTTGAAATTCCCAATAGGACTTTCATCAAGCCAACCATGAATAGGATTTGCTGACATATAGTTCTTTTATTTTTTGTGTTTTTAGACAAATAGAGAACACTTGTCTAGGGATTTTACTGAGTCTATAGAGCTCACTTGTTAAACAAAGGAATTTGCTAAATGTTCCTCATTTGTCAAGACACAGTAATAACCAAAATAATAAACCAATGACGAACTAATTACTAACCCTAAGCACATTTTTTTAGGGACGAAAGGACATTTAACTGCAATTCCTGCATCCATACAGAACACCAATATCTTTCAAATCTCCACAATGGGTATAAGGCCAAAGATACAAACACTTGACAAGGAGACATAGACTGTAATAAATCAACCATCTATGCAAATTACTCATATAAAATGACGTACAATACACACACACACACACACACATATATATACATATATACATCTATATACCTATATATACACATCTATACATATATACTAACCCTAAGCATATTTTTTTATAGAAGAAAGGACATTTAACATGGATTTCTCCATCCATACAAAACAACAATATCTTTCAAATCTCCAAAATGGGTATAATGCCAAAGATACATAAATTTGACAAGAAGACATAGACAATAAATCAACCATCTATGCAACCTGCTCATGTAAAACAACATACAATAAACACATATATATACATACATGTGAACATATCTATATATATATATACATGTATACATGTATATATATATACACATCTATACATACATACATACATACATACATACATACATATATATATATATATATATATATGTATATATATATGCATATATATACGTGTATGTGCATACTAGATGGAAAATGTTAACCCACATGAAGGTTAAGGGATGCTACTGTTGTGCTTTTTTCATTCCTAATTTATTGGTTGTAGTTATCTCTATGCAACTTTTGCATTATTCTTGTCACCATGGGGTGAAATTGTAGGTAAATTTAGCTTCTTTCGTTTAAAAATATCAAAAGGGCTGGTAATTTTATTGCCTAATTGTAGATTAAGATAGGAGTAATTATATATATATGGATATGTAGAGGGTTTTTTTTTTTTTGAAGTTTCCAATGGGATTTCCATAAAACACGTCCTCAATAGGATTTTCCGTGCAATAACTATTTTGCAATGTCTCAATTTGTCTACAATATTTAATCCCACAAAATGTGGCAAGGTTTTTTTATGTAATAAATGGAAGGGAGGTGGATGGTAAGTGTTTGCATGGCAGAGGGTTTAAAGATTATGGCATTGTTGTACAATGGGGGACAAAGCAAGCAAATACAATATTAAATGCCAGCGGCTGTGAAATTACACTATGATTAAGTTGCGTTTTCAAAACACCCATTGGGTTTTTGAACTGTGGCGCTGGGCAATTTGTAGGTCATTTTTCTTGAGTGTTTTGTATAAATGTTTTATTTATTTTTTATGTTAAAACTCATTTTCTCTGGAATCTGTAAGTTGTTTTGTATGGATGTCTGTCATTATTGTTTTGTATGGATGGAGAAATTGCAAATATATAGAAATCCAAATATATAAATATGCAGAGTGTTTGTTATTTGTTTAAAGTTTTCGATGGGATTTCTATTCTTTGAGTCATAAATAGGATTTGTTTACATTTAATCTCAAAGACAAAAACATATAGCAAGTAGATATTAATATATACATACAACATATACATGTATATATATACATGTATACATCCATATATATATACATGTATACATATATATACATGTATACATATATATACATGTATACATATATATATAATTGTTTATACATTTGTATATATATGTATATATGCATAAAAATGTGTATGTATATTTTACTAACAGTTTTGTTACAATTTTTGTATTTCTCTATAATACTCAATACCAGATAATACAGGTGTTGTTATAGAATCACTCTATTTGTTAGCAGACTAAAAAGAATGTGGGCACCATATTAATTTTCCTATCATTGTTACTTTCAAATATTTTAAATTAGTTGCATGATTATATGATTGTTTACACACATTACAATTTCAAACACAACTGAACAATTTATTTCCATATATATTTCAAATATTTTCTATATAGGCAATAGTCAATATGTTACACATACTACATAATTAAATGCTTTGTTCTTATGAACATCTCAATACTATATGACTCAATTCTATAACTATATAGTTGTTATTTTTATAGAACATAGACAATACTTATACATGCTAATTTAAACTCTACTTAAAATCACAATCTACATAGTTACATAGAAACATAATATACAAACCTATTTAGATATACATATGTATGTATATATTTATCTAGATATATGCATATGTATATCTACCTATAATGTAGTCATATGAAGTAAATGCTATATTGATTGTATATTTTACTAACAGTTGTGTTACAATTTCTCTATTTCTCTATAATACTAAATGCCAAATAATGAAGCTCCTTTTAAACAATTACTCTATTTATATGCAAATATAAGAATAAATTACGTTGTTCAAAATATACATGATCCTCTTTACAACAATTTTAACTTACATGTAACACCCCTCCATTTTGGCTCTTCTCTTCGACAGTGTTCTTTGTTATGTTGTTTTTGTTATGTTGTGACTTTGGTACTTGGTTACTATTTCATTACGAATTGTAAAGCGATGCGAATGTTATATTTTGATGTGATGGTATTTTACTCTGATGTTATCTTTATGGCATGCTTTGGATTAACTTAGCAGATATTTGAATTAATGATGCTTATGCTTTGATTATATTGTTAATGTTAGACTCGTCAGTTAGAAAGTCTGTATTGGTGAAGAGGACAAAATTGTATCACTCGCTTGTGAGTGCCCTACGATTCTGATATTTCCTCTTCATGGTGTGTTTATTATATCATATTTATATGCATGTTTGATGTACTCTTTGTTCACAGGTTGATAGGTACAGGATATCGACTCCACCTGATTTTACAGGGTTGAGCGTGTCCATTGGCCAATGGTATTCGATTGCGAGATAGTAGCTAGGTTTTCTATACCAATTCATCACCCTAGTCATAGCCTGTCATCGGGTTTTAGTCAGGTTAAGGTGCTTCTTTGTTGTTCATCTCTCCCTTATTTTATTTAATTGTAAGTGGAAAAGCTAAATAAATGGCTTGGGTGGTTAAATTGTTGATTAAATTTATTTGGTTGTAATGTTGGAAATGTAGTTATATATTGATTAATTTAATTTAATTAATAAAATAATCTAATCTTGGATTAGATTTATTTTATTGATTAATTAAATTAATGGTGATAAATTGAATTGAGCTATTTTTCTTGGAATTAATAGATATTCTGATAATTTAAATTGAAAAAATGGAAATTATGTTTAAATTGCACTCTTTGAAAATTATATGTAAAATAATTCTCTTTTAAAAAGTTTTAAATATCTTTTTGTTGAAAAGAAATTTTTAAAATATATGAAAAATTCATTTAGAAAACAATTTTGTTTTAAATATTTTTAAAAATCAAATTATCTCCAAATTGCCATAACTATGGTGGATGGGAAATTTTAGAGGGTTGACTAAATTTGGGAAACTCAATGAGAACAAACACAATTTCATTTTTAAAATTTCAATTTTCAATTTGGGGAAAAAAAATAGATTGAAAAGAAAAGAAACAGAATGGGATTTGATGTGGTTTTTTCCTTTTGGATTTGAAGAATAAATTTTGGATTTCTTGGAGGAGTTGGAATCAGAAGAAGAATTTTGGACTCCATTGACAATCTTTCAAGGCTTTGAGGAAACCAGGTTTCTTTCTATGCATTTAGTTTTTTCTTTTGAAAGATTTTTTTCAAATTTGTATATGTTGTTGGAAAAGATTTAAACTTTGTTTGGTTTGGAAGCAAAACCCATGTGAAATCTTGTTGCAAAACTTGAAAAAAACCTATGTTGAAATCTTGAGGAAAAAGATAGATTCTTGTAGAAATGGAAAATGAAACAATAGAAAAGATTCAACAATAGAAAATGAAAGAGGAAACAAAAGAAAAGCATTTAAATTTTTGTAGTTGAAATTGAAATCATGCTTTCAAGTATTATGTTACTGTATTTTATTTTGTTGAAGCTTGTTCAATTTGACTGTATTTTTAAAAATTTTGTATATATATATTATACATTTTATTTTAGATGTATGCATCTAGTAAAACCTCTATTTTTTAATTTATCTAGCAATGGAAATTTCTCCATAGAGGAAATTTTATTTTTTCTTTGTGTGTTTAAGAAAACAAAAATTATAGAATAAACTATTTTTTTTTGATGAATTGTAGGGGTGGGGAAACCATCCCCATTGCCACCCATCCCAAGAGGAGGTGATTGTGTGTTCCAGATAGGCCAATGCCCCTATGGGAGGAGGACTGTGTGAATCACACAGACTGCCGCCCCTAGGGGAGGGGGGCTGTGTGCCTGATGAGGGTGCAACCCGAGACTTAGGAAATAACCCAAAAACAAGAGAATAATTTTATTATTCAGAAAATGGAGCTTCTTACATGTAGAGGATCTCAAATCCCCAAGTTCTACAACACATGCAAGTTACAGAAAGCTACAGAATCACCCTTTCCCAATATGCGAGCTTGTCCCCAAAAAGTTACCCAAAAATTAGAAACCTGCCCATAAATAGAGATCCTCTTTAGTTTGGAGCCAAAACAACATTAAAATTTGAGTTTAGGCAGTTTGGCGCCAAAAATTTACAATATGAAGTTCAAATTTCAAAAGAGCATTTGCAATTGTATCTTCTAGAAAGTGCGTCAACTTCCTGGGGCCATAACTTTTGATCCTGGACTCCGATTTGTGAACCGTTTGAACCATTGAAAAGGTCACGAAGTCAAAAACGCGCTCAAGATTGGCTAATACGAGAACTCTAAGTGCCTCAAATCTAACTCAGAAGATTTTTAGGTTCAAATCTAGGAAACTAAAACTGTAATATCTTTCCACCTAGGAATAGAAAATAAAAACCATAAATTGGGAATTTCATTAGGATGAAAAAGGTATCCAAAAATTTAAAAACATCTAAAAACTAAGAAAATTGAAATTTAACTATTTTTGGGTGATGCAAGATTGCCCTTACACCATTGGATGCTCCTGCATCAGACACCCAGGGTAATTTGAGAAGTGACCCTGTCACGTCTCAGATGGTGGAGGAAAAACCCAAACGGTCAACCTCTACCTTAGGCAACCAGGATGAATCTTCAACAGGCCTTCCTTTCCATTTCACTAGATATTCTTCATACTGCATGTTCCTGGTACTCCTTCCCACATGACTATCTAGGATTTCTTCAATCTCCTCTTTTTCTAAAGTAGGTGCTGGAATCCCACACTATCCCATCGTTGGTACTTCCTCTGCGCCACCTTCATGATACTCTGTCAAATCTGAAATGTTGAAAATAGGGGAAATGTTGAATCCATTTGGCAACTCTACCTCATATGCATTCCCTGAATCATGCCTCTTCAAAATTTTAGAGGGACTAAACTTCTTCATCTTCAATTTGTTATATGTTCCCACTGGAGACCTTTCTTTCCTCAAGTGGACCATCACTTCATCACCAATCTGAAACTCCTTATACCTCCTCTTCTGATCTGCCTTAGCCTTATACTGCATATTCATCTTGTTAATATGTTCTCTTACCTTCTCATGTATGTCCTTGATGTGTTCTGCAAAATCTTCGGCTTCAACACTTATTTTCTTCTCTTGGTCCATCTTCCTCAATTCTGGAGCTGTTCTGGGGCTACCTCCATACACAATCTGGAATGGTGATCTACCAGTGCTTCTGTTGATAGAATTGTTGTAAGAAAATTCTGCCTAGGGTAAGATCAAGTCCCATCCCTTGGGTTTATCTACTACCAAACATCTCAGTAGGTTACATCTGTTTGTGGATGGTGTGCATAACTGAACTTCAACTCTATCTTCAGCTTCTTCCACAAGGTCCTCCAAAAGTACCCCACAAATTTGGTGTCACGATCTGAAACAATACTCTTTGGAAGACCATGTAGCCTCACCACCTTTTTGAAGAACAAGTCAGCAATGTGGACTGCATCATGGGTCTTCTGACATGGAATGAAATGTGCCATCTTCGAAAACCTATCAACCACCACAAAGACTGAATCATTCCCATGTTGTGTCCTTGGAAACCAAGAACAAAGTCCATACTTATATCCTCCCATGGCCTCTCTGGTATAGGTAAGGGCTGATATAAGCCTGTATTCTGCTCACTCCTTTAGCGCTGACATATACAACTTTGTACAAACTTCTTCACATCCTGTGACAACTGAGGCCAATAATAATGCTCACTGATAATGGCAATGGTCTTATCCCAACCAAAATGTTCTGCCATTCCTCCACTATGCTTCTCCTTTATTAGGTTCTCCCTCATGGAACTCCTCGGGATACAAAATTGACTTCCCTTAAATAACATGCCATCCTAGATTATGAAATCTAGCCACCTCATCCTATCCACTGTAACAGGTTCCTTGCAAGCTTTCCAAGCCTCTGCAAAATTAGGATCTTCTGCATACAGTGTCTTGAGTTCATTGAACCCAACCACTTCAATCTGCATCTTTGTCATCAATGTATGCCTCCTACTTAAGGCATCTGCAACCCTATTTGATTTCCCACTCCTATGTTTCAAAACAAAGTATAACTCTGCAAAAACTCTACCCATTTCATATGCCTCGATTTGAATTTTCCTGACTATTTAGATCTGCCAAGGCATGATAATCCGATTATATAGAAAAAATTCCTTGGCAACAAATAATGTCTCCATTTCTTTAATGCTTGAACTATTGCATAAAATTCCTAATCATATACATAATATTTTCTCTTGGCATCATTTAGAATTTTTCACTAAAATAGGCAATGGGCTTACCTTCTTGGCTCAACACTGCTCTAATGGCACAACCACTGGCATCACAATCCACGAAACACCTTGTTGAAATCTGGGAGGGCTAGAACAGGTTGCTCTGTCACCTTCTACTTCAACAGTTCAAAACTTTTTCCGCTCCTTGCTCCACTTGAATTCTTTTCTATCCCCTCTCATTGTTTTAGTCGGGGTCCGCAAATACTACTAAAGTTTCTAATTAAATTTCTATAAAACTAGCCAAACCATGGAAAGATCTCACCTCGGTAGCAGTTCTTGGGGTAGGCCATTCTAGAATAGCCTTCACCTTCTTTGGGTCCATCTTGAGACCTTCTGCTGAGACAACAAACCCCAAGTATACTAACTCCCTCTTCACAAAACTACACTTCTTCAGATTAATCAATAGTTTATCTTCTCTTAACTTCTTAAAGGCTCTCTGAATATGAATCAGATGCTCATCCAACATCTTACTAAAAATGAAAATATCATCTAAATACACAATAACAAAACTTCCTAGAAATTCTTTTAGTACCTCGTTCATGAGCCACATGAATGTTCTCGGTGCATTGGTTAGCCCAAAAGGCATGACTAACCACTCGTACAAGCCCTCTTTGGTCTTGAAGGTAGTCTTCCATTCATCTCCCTCTCGAATCTGGATCTGGTGATATCCGCTCTTCAGATCAATCTTTGTGAAGTACTAAGCTCCACTCAAACAATCCATCAGGTCATCCATCCTTGGTAGGGGAAATCTGTACTTGATTGTTATCTTGTTTATGGCTTGAGAATATGTACACATCCTCCACTCCCCATCCTTCCTTGGTGCTAGTACTGTAGGTACTACACATGGACTCAAACTCTCCTGTATCAAACCCTTTCTCAACAATTCTTGAACTTGTATGTTCAACTCCTCTTTTTTTGCTGGAGTCATTCTATGAGCTACCTTATTTGGAAAACTAGCTCCAAGAATCAAGTCAATCTGATGAGTGATCTTCCTTATTGGTGGTAAACCCTTAGGTACAATATCAGAAACAATATCCTAAAACTCATCTAACATCCCTGAAAATTCTACTGGAACATTCTCAGTATCCTCCTTACCCACTCTAGGAATCAATGCATAACACACATGCTCATGCTTCATACCTTCTAAAAATTTTCTTCCATGTACATAACAAATTCTTGCACTATTGCATACCTTTTCTTTGGTCTCCTTTAGGGGTTTCAACTTGTGACAAACCCCATCCTTTGTCAAGGAGTAATTGTTTGCATGGCCATCATGTATAACTCACCTATCAAACTGCCATGGCCTCCTTAGCAACATGTGACATGCATCCATGGAGATGATATCATAGAGTACCTCATCATGGTAGCTCCTGATCTTGAACTTTACTAGGCACTGCTCATTAACCAAAACTTTGTGGTCTTTCTGCAACCAGGCAATCTGATACGAATGCGGGTTCCTTTCCCTCTTTAGCTTCAACTTTGTGACGATCTCTTCTGACATCAGATTATCGGTGCTCCCACTATCAATAATGACATCACAACATTTTCTTTCACACTTGCACCTTGTGCAAAACAGATTCTTCCTCTGTTCTAGTTCCTTTTCCTTAGTCACCAGAGCTCTCCTAATCACTAGGGCTTCTCCCCTTTTAGCATCATTTGAATGTTCAGATTGGGCCTCCTCATCTGCATGCGCAACCCTTCCATGACCTTCTAGCCTTTTCTCTACCCTTCCTTGGTGTTTTGAACATTCATAGGCTTGATGCCCTTCTTCACCACACTGGAAACACGTTCCTTTGAAACCACCTCTTCCAGACCCTTGTCCATATCTCCCTCATCCTCTACCTCTTTGATCACCACTGTTTTGATCACGAGGGAGGTAGAAGTTATCATTCCTTTGGCTTTAGCTGGTGCCCACATCTTCACTTTTCTTTTCATCATCATTTCGGCTTCCTAAAGGTCTTCCATTGCCCCTTCTACTTTGACCTCCTTGTCCTTTTTGCTTGCCATCAAATATTTTGTTCAACTTCTCTTCCACCTTCAGAGAAAATTAATACACATCCTCAATGGTAGTCATTCTGACTAGGCTTAACTCATCCTGAATGCTTGGTCGTAACCCATTAAGATATCGGGCTACCTTCTCCTTATTGGCATCTGTGTGGCCCATTCTGATGATTATCTTGTGAAAATATTCATTATATTCTTTCACAGATATGCTTCCTTGCTTCAACCCTTGCAATTTCTTCAACAGATCTAACTCGTAGTCCACAACTACTTCTTCAGTTTCTCTACCATGCGATCCCATCTGGTGATATTTCCTTTTCCTCTTCAATTTCTTTCCAACTAGACATCTTTCCACCAAATATTGGCATGGCCCTTTAGCTTCATTTTTGCAAACTTAACCCAATCTGGGTCCTCTATTTCCTCATACTCAAAATATTTTTCTAGCTCGTTGATTCTATCGGGTTCAAACTTCTGGAATAACTGGGGACTTCTGTTTTGGGTCTTTTCCCGATCTTCAAAATGGCCCTTATTAGCCGCATTTGGTCTTGATCAATTGCTTCTTCTTCCTCTTCTACATCTGAACCTTCTTGCTCTCCTTCATCTTCACTTTCCTCCCTCAGGTTTAACCCTCTTCTCAATGCTCTTGTAAGCATCAATTGTCTCTAAATTTCGGTGCATCTCTTCACCGCATCTCTTCGCCTCGACCACTCTGGCACCACCACGCCTACCGGCATCACTCTTGGAGGCATGCTTTCTGACCTCGACCACAACCCGCGGTTAAATTGTGGCGCCTCGCATGATCGGCGTCGTCACGCTCGAAAACCTCACTCTGATACCACTTGATGAGGGCCTTGGCAGAGACTTGAAAATAACCACAAAAGAGAATAATTTTATTATTCAAAATGGAGCACATGTAGAGGATCTCAAGGAGCTTCTTACATGTAGAGGATCTCAAATCCCCAAGTTCTACAACACATGCAAGTGAAAGCTACCGAATCACCCTTTCGCAATATACGAGCTTGTCCCAAAAAAGTTACCCAAAAATTAGAAACCCGCCCATAAATAGAGCTCCTCTTTATTTTGGAGCCAAAACAACATTCAAATTTGAGTTTAGGCGGTTTGGCGCTGAAAATTTACAACATGAAGTTCAAATTTCAAAAGAGCATTTGCAATTGTATCTTCTAGAAAGTGCACCAACTTCCTGGGGCCATAACTTTTGATCTGGGACTCCGATTCGTGAACCGTTTGAACCATTGGAAAGGTCATGAAGTCAAAAAAATGCTCAAAATTTTACATGCCAATTTCAAAAAAATTTTGGGCCAATCCGGGAACTCTAAGTGCTTCAAATCTAACTCGAAAGATTTTTAGGTGCAAATCTGGGAAACTAAAACTACAATATCTTTCCACCCAGAAATAGAAAATAAAAACCATAAATTGGAAATTTCATTAGGATGAAAAGGGTATCCAAAAATGTAAAAACATCTAAAAACCAAGAAACTTGAAATTTAACTATTTTTGAATGATGCAAGATTGCCCTTACACCATTGGATGCTCCTGCATCAATGCCACATAGGCCGCCGCCCCCTGTGGGAGGCAGGTTGTGTGCCTCACATAGGCCGCCACCCTATGGGAGGCAGACTGTGTGAGGGCACACAGGCTGCCGCCTTGGGGAGGTAGGGTAACCTACGTGCCCTAATTTAGGGCTTTTCTTTTTAATTTTTTAATTTTTTTAATAAATGTAATATAATATATTATATCTTAAATTATATTTTATGTTAGTTATTTAATTTGTTTCTTTTTAATTAAAATAGAAAAACAAGTTATTTTTTTAAAATAATTTTTAATTGATTTGGATTTTTAAATGGTTCTTAAATGTTTTGGATTTTAAATGGAATTTATAAATATATATTTAAATTATATATACATAAAAGTATATACATTAAGTATATATTCATATTCAAATATAATGATCTTGAGACTATTTTTATTGTGATGGGTGAAAAAAATTATTTTATAATGAAAAGATTTAAATGGGGAAATGGGTTTTGATTTCTTATTTTATTTTATTTTTTTGGGAAACTAAAGTCGACCCTTAGATTTAAATTTATAATTGTTTATCAAATGATAAAGCAATTAGTTAATAAGAGAGTGATTTTAGGGGAAATAATTATCTGTTTTAAATGAAATGGAAATGGTAAGAAAACGATGTTATGGTAGTTTAAATATTATTTGGCTGCAAATGAATTTATGTCAAGTCTAGTTGTCTTCATGTAATGCGTAATTGGAGAAACTATAGAGTTAAATGATTAGTTTGAATTGTTCTTACCTTATGAATAAAATTATGTAGAATTAGAAGTAATTGAGCAAAATATTATGGTTGGATTTAAGAAATTTGAATATCAGAAGTTTTGTTTTCCTGAGTTGTTTTTAAATTTTGTGTTTCCTATTATGTCTATTGGGAAAAATGGGCTAATCGAGTTAGTAAGTCTTCCAGATGGTATTTTTAATTCTTTGGGGTTTTCATATTATGTTAGTCAACCTCTGTATTGCCTTGGGTGGTGCATATAGTTGTACCCTGTTGTTTTACCCAATTTTCTTGAATGGGTATAGTTGTACCTCCTTTGGATTAGGAGTGGGTTTTGTGGTCTGTGCCTCCTTTGGAAGGAGTGGATTATGCATTTTTTTTCCTCCAAGTGTTTGGAGTGGGTTTCGTTATATGTTTCCTCCTTGGATTCGAGAGGTTGTCTTATCTAGTTTACCCTTTTGAATTGTGGTTTTGGTTTGTATTGTCGATAGGAGAGTGGCTCTTTATGGGGGTCTGACACACAAAGGGGTGCCAACGTAATTCACTTAGGGTTTAAGTAAGTGATAACTTAAAAAGAAATAGTGAAAAACTCTCAGACTAATTAAGATAATGAATGCCTCTCTCATGACTCATGCACTTATCAAGGCTTGAGATGAGATGAGAAGCACAGTTTGTATGAGGGTTCAATGGCTGGTAGAGGCAAGCCGGGGTAACCCAAGATGGGGGTCTTGTAGCCTAGGAAGGTTGAGCCAGGGTAGCTCATAGAAAATGATGTGTGACACTCTCTCTATCTCAACCATGAGTTAGTTTTTTGTACTGCGTAGATGATCATTGTTCTCTGGAAGCATTTTAACCATTGTGTTAAGTAGTATTGTGCTAGTATATGATTTAATTCAGTTATGTTTTAGCCTATGACTAGAGGTAGATGGTCTTGTATAGGAATTCCTTGTTACTATCTCCTAGTATAGAGGGTGAGCCTTCGGGTATCACTTGGTTGGGTGGAACATGCACCTTAATTCGTTGGGTCTTCTTCTTGTTCATGTGGATGAGATTTCTAGTTGGAGAGTTCATGGGATCCAGTTTCATTCATGTTTATTCATTTTAGATGATATTGTATTTTATTACCCCTCATTTGTTATCAAGGTGGAAGTTATAATATGTAATCATGTTTATTGGATTTACCTCATTCGGGGAATGAGAGTTGTAATCATATTATACATTATTGTTATTGGAAACATGTGGTATCTCTTATGCCTTTGATGTAATTTTATCATATATGGAATGTTTGCATTCTTAATTCTTTAAGTAATTTAAATGTTATGGTTTTAATTCATGTTTCTTGTTTGGGTTTAAGTAATCTCAGGCTCGTAACCTTAGGGGTGGTTGGCAATGGGTAGTGATCTTGCATGTTAATTGTACTTAAACAAAAATAAATTTATTATGTTTGAGTAGTCAATTGCAACTTCCCCTAGGGTTGCGTGGCAGGTGTTACATTACATCAATCATAAAGATACCAAGCAACTAACTATACAAAATGTGTATAACACTAAAGATGCACACAGTATATATACTTCTCTCTCTCTCTCTATATATATATGTATGTATGTATCTTTTCCATTACACCCATTTTCATAGGAACTATTGTAGTTAAATCTTTTTTGTTTTAGCTAAAAAACAACATTGTGAAATGTAATTACCAAGATGCACATCTCCATGGGAAAAAAATGGTGAAATCCCTACTAGCCAAGCCACCTCAGGCACTAACAAATCCAATTCATGGGTGACCTAACAAACATCCCAACAACAACTTCAAACAAAATAGCCTATACGCTAATAACTGTCTATACATCTGTTTGTATATGTATATATGGATAAAGACATGTATGTATCTTTTACTACTAGTTCTATTACAATTTCCTTGTTTCTCTATATAACTAAATGCAAAATAATGCAACTCCTCTTATTCAATTACAACTATTTTCTAGAAAACTACAAAGAAGATGCCCACTATATTCAAATCAAAACCACTGGAGCTCAATGGACACACAAATGTATATATGCAAACACAAAAACTAATTTCACTGCCCAATAACCACAATCAAAAGCATGGGAGCATGATAAGCACAATGAAAAAACAAAACCAGGGGAAAATTACTAACCCTAATTGTATTTTTCATCAAGCAAAAAATATTTAAATCCAATGAATCCATCCATACAAACCGATAATGTGTTTGAAGTCTCCAAAAGTGGTTATAAATACAAAGATACAAACTACTAAACCTAACCTAATTTTTTGGGCAAGAGGAAAAAGATTTAACTACAATAAAACCATGCATAGAGAATGATTATCTCTTTTAAGTCTACAAAATGGGTATAATGGAAAATATACAAACAAATAAAAATGAATAATAAGTAGCTCTGTCGAAAGACATGAACAATAATTTAATCATTCAAAGAAAACTACCATGTAATACCAATTACAGATTCCACATCACAATAGCTTTAAAACCCTCCAACATGCTATAAAATGGAGTGGAAGGAAATGATTTTTATAGTCATCTGCTACCAAACCAACACCATAATGGCTATTTCCACAATGCAACTTAATCAATATACTTTCTCGCACACTTCACACCACAACAGTGTTAAAACCCTCCAACCTAGTATCAAAAGGAACAATAAGCACATGACGAAAAACATGAAGAATAAATAATTTGCTATCAAACCAACACCACAATGGCTCTTCCAACAATGCAACTTAATCAATATACTTTCTCACACATTTCAGACTACATTAGTGTTAAAACCCTCCAAGATGCTATCAAAAGCAACAATAAATAGAGAATGAAACACATGAACAATAAATTACTCATTTATGTGAAATACCCATCAAAAATTACTTACAGGTTTCACGGCACAATAGTTTTACAACCCTCCAACCTGCTAAAAAATGGAGCTGAAGGTGACAATTTTAACAATAGTCTGGTGTGTAACCCACACCACAATGGCTCTCTCAATAATATAACTTAATCAAAGTGTTCTTTCCCACACAAAAACATTCAATATAGCATTTCCTTTGGCCTGTGCCTCCGTGCAACAATGAGAAGATGCATTGGCCCTCGTGGCAACAAACACTTACCATTCACCTTCCCCATAATGATGACACCATTCTCGACCACCACCAACCTATGTAATTACCAATGCCCACATTGCCAAAACAAAAATAGTGTCCTCCCTACTTGCTGGCAGACCCCCAACACCAACCAATCGAATTCACGGATGGGATGACAAAAATCCTAGCAGAAACTTCAAACAAAATAGCCTTGTTTACTGGGTGAGAGAAAAAATATTTAATCCTAATAGAACCAGTACAATAAGCACATAATGAAAGACATGAAGAATAAATAATGTGCTATCAAACCAACACCATAATGGCTCTTTCGATAATGCAAATTAATCAATATACTTTCTCGCACATTTCGTAGTGCATCAGTGTTAAAACCATCCAACCTGCTATCAAAAGCAACAATAAACAGACAACAAAAGACACGAACAATAAATTACTAGTTTCTACAAAATACCCATCGAAAATGTCTTATAGATTCTATGCCATAACAGTTTTACAACCATCCAACCTGCTTAAAAATGGAGGTGAGGCCAATGATTTTAACATGCTCTAGTATCAAACCCACACCACAATGGATCTTTCAACAATACAACTTAATCAAAGTATGCTTTCCCACATAGCAACATTCAATATCGCATTAACTTCAGCCTCCACCCTCATACATCAACAGGAAGATGCATTGGTGCTCATGCCAACAAACACTTACCATTCACCTTCCCCATTATGATGACACCATTCTCCACCACCACCAACCCATGTAATTACGAATGCCCACATTGCCCCAAAAAAAATGGTTCCCTCCCTATCAGCTAGCAACCCCCCTGGCGCCAACAAAACCAATTTGCGGCTAAGCTGACAAAAATCCTGGCGGAAACTTGAAACAAAATAGCCTATTGACTAATTACATATTTTATTAGTAAGATTGGGGAAAAAAGTATTCTTTAAAAAATTTATTTTGTTATTTTTTTTATTAGTTACAATGGTCATCGCAAATGAGTTTTCCAAATAGTAAAGAGGTTATAAATAGTATCTACTTTATAATTTTGTGAATGCGATAGAAGGAAACACATACTTTGTACTATAATTTTAATTGAATTACAATTATTTGTGTACACATGTATATATTTAACAACAAATATCATGGAGATTCATCATACATTATTATTGTACTTGAATTAGAAGGTATACCTCATTTTGAAGCAACATGAATAACATGATACTAAATCTATACAAGAATTTGTGCATAGATGTATGTATGTAAGAACAAATATGTGAAATGATATGTAAAACCAAAAACCCCATGATCAGTTTCCTCCCTACCATATTGGCATCATGGAGCCCCATGGACTTTAGCCAAACCACCAAGCAAGACAAGGATGAAACATGCATGAGAGATGTCATGCAGTTTCATTGTACATCACACAATAGAAATCTTGGGCAATCTCAAGTGTTTCCATATATAATATATGATATTGTTTTGTTTTCATTGATGTTGCAACTTGAAAGCAACAAAATATGTTGGTTTTGAATCCCTTTGCATGCTTAAACCTAGTTCCTACAAATGGAATATAAGGGTTTGTTAGTTGACAAGGATGAAAAATCAAAAAGGAAGGATAAAAAGAAAGTATACAGGTAAAATTAATATTTACAATGTGAGGCTAAAAATAATGAATAAGTTTTACAACTAGTTACCTAGAGCTATCTATTGACAATGGGAAAGTGTTGTATGTACACTATTAATCATCTTCAATGAGGATGAGCTGCAGTGGAGCAAGTCGTAGGGACATGAAAGAATTTGAGATAGAGAGTGCACAATATAGTAATTTTCTTCAATGTGTATTATAATTTTGGCGGAATATAAACAAAATAATATACATATACAATAAAAGGGGTTAGCACCAGTTGCTAAAAATATAAACAGGTAAAGTAGAATATTTTGAATGTTTGTCATTTTGGCAAGGGATTGTCTATAAGCAATCTATTGGAGAAGTTTAAAAAAGAGTTGTGGAAACAATGAGCAATGCAACGATGGGTATGATAGGATTTGAAGGAAATAAAAAATAGTCACATATAAAATGAAAACCAACTCAACCATGACATTGTAAATGGTTTAGTTGAAAGGAACAATAAACATCATTCTCATTTGCTTCTAGGGATAAAGAATGTGATGGTATCAATAGATTGTTTATTCGATCAAAAGTAGATTAGAGAAGGGTTTTGTTTCTTTCAACAACCACATAAACCAATGCTCATTTTCCTCCCTTCCATATTGGAAACATGAAGCCTTGTGGGGTCTAGCCAAACTCCCGAGCAAAAAAAGGAGTCAAGGTTCATGTAGAATCCCATGGACACTTATCCTATACCAGAAAAAAAGAGACTTGGCAAAGGACATGTGTTTTCAATCAAATTCTGTAACATTATAGTGTTTTCTTTTGGCTTGAGAAGCTCATCAGATACCCCAGGAAACAATTGGGTATGTGCAGGATCATCATGCAAAAAATAGGCCCTTAAGTGGCAAAAAAATCAGAAAAATCAGTGTTAGGCAACTTGACGTGAATATTTGAATAAGTTATCTATATTATTTCAAAAATATGTAAGAATAGAATTTGTAGAAAATTGAATGTAGTTTCTAAAATACTAGGTTTATTTAAAAATAAATAAAATCTATTTGGTAAAATTTGAAATTTCAATGTAGTAATTTAAATTTCAGGGAAAAAATAGGAAGTAGGTGTCTGCCTAACCACCTCTCTAACCATAATAAATGATAATATTTTTGTAAGATTTTATATATAAGTAGAGGACTCATGTCTAGATGTGATGCATATTTTTTGTAATTTTTTCCAAGTAAATAATTAATTATGAATTTTTACACAACTTTTAGAAAATATAAAAACTGCCTATCTAACCACCTTAACTTGGTCAAACTTCATGAAATTTAATTTTTCTTTTTTTAATCCTATAGTATGTGAAGCATAGAATGACGCATGTTTTGGATTCAAAAAAATATGATACCGCTTTGAAAGTTATAGATGTTTTTCAATCAGCCTATCGACAGGACTTTAGTTGTAATTCTAATAGAAAATGAATAATAATAATTTATTAAATTCAAATTAAATCATAATTTATATTTTTGGAAAGCTGAGAATCTCCTCTAAAAACCCTTTTTGTTTCATTAATTTTGGGTGAAAAAAAAGTCATCAGCCACATACCCTACAAATATTGCACTTTTTGGCGCACCATGATCTTGCACATACCCAATTATTATAATGGGGTTTGAAGGGAACTACAAGAAGATGGATAAAATAAATATATAGAACAATGCACAATAAGTAAAAAGGTCCATCTAAGTTCAGAATGGAAGTTTATATATACCTATATTAAAAATACAATTACAATGTAAGGAAGAATATAGTAAAAATAGTCAACAAATTGACACATCAATTGTTATATAGATTGGGAGCTGATACATATGGTTTTTGAATCCCTTTGCATGGTTAAGCCTAGTTCTGAAAAATGCAATATAAGGGTATGTTAGTGGACAAGCATAGAAAATCAAGAAGAAAGGATAACAATTAAGTACATGGGTAAAATTGATATATATAATGTAAGGCTAAAAACAATGAATAATTTTAACAGTCAGGAAACCAAATCTATCTATTGACAGTGGGAGAGTGTCATATTGACAAACACTATTGATCATATTCAAGAACGGTGAGATACATTGGACTAACTCACAAGACCAAGAAAGAATTTAAAATAGAGAGTGCACAACAAACTAATTTTCTTGAATGCATATTATATTTCTGTAATAATCTAAAACAAAATAATATACCTATAGAATAAATGAAGTTAGCACTATTCGTTGTAAATAGAAATAGATAAAGTGGAATATTTTGAATGCACCCTATCTTGGTAAGGAATTATCCATAAGCAATCTATTGGATAAGTCTAAAAGAGACCTATGGAAACAATGACAAGTACAATGATTGCCTTCATGGGATTTCAAGGAAAAAAATGTAATCATGTACAAAATGAAAAGCAAGCCAACCATGATAGTGCAAATGGTTTAGAGGAATGTACCAATAGACACCATCTTCATGTGCTTCTAGGGATAAATAGTGTGATGCTATCAATAGTTTGTTTGTGCACTTAGAAGCACATGAGAGTGGTGTTTGGTTGCTATTCATAACCACATAAATCAATGGCCATTTTCCTCCCTACCATATTGGCATCATAAAGCCTCATGGGCTGTAGCCAAACCCTCAAGCCAAAGGAGTTAATGTCCATGGAAAATTTCATGGAGTCTTACCATACACCACAGGGAAAAGGAACTTGTGGAAAGATGGGTCTTCTTAACCAAATTCTATAACATTGTAGTTTTTTTGATGCATTAAGAAGTACACAAAAAATAGATATTGTAGTAAAGAAAAAAGCATAACATGTGATTTTAAGATGGTTAGAACAAGGTGGGTAAATGGAATATATAGAAGAATGGAAAATAAAGGAAATAATATCATAAAACATATTCACACAACACAAGAACTGCATGCAACAGTTGGTTGATTGGGCTTGCAACTTTAACTGCAAAAGAGAGCGATAGTTGCATTCTCTTTTATCTGTTCAAGTTTATATCTTTAGTTGATAGGCTATTTGTTTGAAGTTGCTATTTGTTTATAAGGTAGCATTTAATCATGTAGTATGTGTAAAGCTTGAAACACATGAGGGAAAAATAATATCATGAAACATATTGATATAAGATTCAATCTACATTCTTTTGTAGTAGATACTAAAAAAAATAGAGGAATTATCTAACAGGTATTAGAATAAGACTTGTTTGGTAGTAAATATCATAGACAAAGAGGAAAATTGTATTGAGTGCCCTAAAAGATAGATAGATACATATGCACATATATATATGTATTCAATTCCTTGATTGATATATAAAAATACCCGTATAGGCTGATATACATACATATGTATATCTAAATAGGTTTGTATATTATTTTTGTGTATTTATGTAGACTACGATTTTAAGTAGAGTTTAAAGTAGCATGTATAAGTATTGTCTATGTTGTGTAAAAATCACCACTATACAGTTATAGCATTGAATCATATAGTATTGAGATGTTGATAAGAATAAAGAATTTAATTTTGCAGTATGTGTAACATATTCATCATGCCAGAATGGCTCTTCTAGCAACACAACTAAATCAATATTTTTTCTTGCACATTTTGTAGTATACTTTCCCACATTGTAACATTGAATATTGTATTTACTTCCTGTTGTGCCATTGCACCATAATACATATATATAAATATATATATATAGATATACATATATGGAAACTTATATATACATGTACATATATATACATATACATCTATATAGATACATATATATATATAGATACAACTATATAGATACATATATATACATATACATATATATAACTATATATATATAGTTGGGCTCCTCTATTTTCCATTAAATATTATAGAGAAACAAGCAATTGCAAAAGAACTATCAGGGAAACACACTGGAGAGAGACATACATCTGATTCTTAAGTAACATCCTAATACCTCTTACAACTATTACATAGACTACTTGGCTTCTACCAATATGTTGCATGATACTATTTTTTCATCATGTGTTCAAAGCTTCCTATAAGAAACTCTTATTTTTTATTGTTCTTTTTCTTTGTAAGGCAAGAAAATGTATTGGTTAAGTTGCATTGTCAAAAGAGCCATTGTGGTGTTTCTTGTGTATGAGGCTATTGTAAGAATAGTGATCCTTGGGTCCATTCTATAACAAATTTGAGAGTTTTTAAACTGTTGTGCTATGAAGCCTGTAAGTTATTTTACATGGGTATTTTGTATAAATGTTTTGTCCAAAATATTGAATACCAAACAATGGAGCTCAAATTTCCAATTAATCCTCTATTTCTATATGCATTTTAGATATATCATTGCAAATTATAATTGTTTCTATAACATAGAGACAATAGGTGTTGCCTTGGAGAACTGGCTTTGAATAATTGCTTTGGGAAGTTGGAAGGGTAGATGTATTTTTTGACATTTATACACTTTTGTTACAATTTCCCTACTTCTCTATATGTAAATGTGGGTTGGGGTGGTGGAGTTGGTCTCCTCGATACGTGGAAGCTGAGTGGCATGTGTTTTTTCACATGAGGGTGGAGCTTAGAAATTACATGGGTTGGGGGTGGTGGAGTTAGTATCCTCAAACAAGGTAAATACAATGTTCAATGTTGCAATATGGGAAAGTATACTTTGATGAAGTTATATTGTCAAAAGAGCCATAGTGGTGTTGGTTTGGTAGAAGACCATTGTTAAAATTGTCACATTTGGCTACATTTTTTTGGCAGATTGGAGGATTTTGAAACCGTGGTGGTGCAAAATCTATACGTGATTTCACATTGGTAGTTTTTAAAATCATTGATGATTACTTAATTGATATTGTAAATAATGGATACATTGTAAATAATGATTTAACTACAATACCTCCACCCATATAGAGCGGTAATCTCTTTGAAGTCTCCAAGATGGTTATAACATCAAAGATAAAAATATATAACAAGAAGAAATTAACAATAAATTAATCATTTATGTAAAAAACCCATGTAAAAAAGAGTATAACCCCACAAACTTCATTAAAAATTCTAGATGCATTGCCTCATACTAAATACTATAGAGAAATAGAGAAATTCTAAAAGAGGTATTACAACAACACTAATGTAGCTTGGATTCTTGATTAGGTTTGTATATATATAGATATATATCTATATAGATATATATATATATATATCTATATAGATATATATATAGATATATATCTATATATAGATATATATATACATATAAATATATATATGTACATATAGATGTATATATATATATATGTACACACACAGACACATATATATGTGTGTGTGTGTATGTACATATATATATATATATATATATATATATATATATATATATATATATATATATATATATATATATATATATATATATATATATATATCTTATATATATATATGTACATATGTACATGTATATATATGTACATATATATGTACATATATATATGTATAAGTATACATGTATATATATGTATATGTATATATATATATTAAAAATATATACATATATAATTGTAGTGCCTCCGTGGCGCTGTTCTTGTGTGTGTATTTGTGTGTGCTTCATTGATTACTGTGTTATTTGATTGTGTGAAAATATCATATGTTAGTAGTCATGTTTAAATAATTAATTAAATCATAAGTGATTTGCAAGGTTATTTAAAATATAATTAGAAATTAAAATAATAATCAATTAAATTAAATCAAATGATTTAGAACAAATTATCAAATTAAACTAATTCGTTAAAAGTAAAAGTGATATTATTAGATAAATTGATTTAAATTGTTGTGTTAAATTGAAGTTAATAATAATTATGAACAAAATAATCTTGAAAAGATAATTATTATAATAAGAAATTTAAATGGATAAGGAGATAAGAAGTTGAAGTGTTTTAAAACAAGAAAAGCTGGAAAGAAACTACACCTATAGAGCATTTGGAAGTCGAAGAGAACTGTAGAATATGAAAAATAAATAATAACTTTATTTAGCTTATGGAAGGGGAGAAATGGGGATTCACCCATTTTTCTGTCATTGCATTCTTTTTCTATTTTCTAGAGAAATTATGGAAGAAGAAGGTTCAGTCTAAGGGAGAATTTGGATCTGTTGCTGAAAACAATCGGCATCGAAGGATTAGCTCTGCAAAAAGGGTAAAGCTTCCACAGATTTTTCTTTAGGCACAAGACACCAGGTTCTCCTTATTTTTTTATCTTCTTTCTGTAGCAACAAATGAAATAAGAATTGTTCTTTGTGAATGAAATTTTCTCCTGGGGTTTGAAATTTAATGCATGTGGAAAGAAAATCTTCGAATCTTTAGAAATGTTTTGGACTGTTATTCAATCACAGGAAATTTTACTAGGGTTCAGGATTGGTGTTTATTCAAAATGAAATTTTGTTGGGATTCTGGAATTGAACAGTATTACTGTAGTTTTGTTTTTAAAAAAATAAAATAAATCAATTAAACAATAATCTCCTTACTGTCAATTCTGGGTTGTGTATATTCTCGTTTATATATATATATTTTACAAATATTCTTTATATATAAACATACACAATAAATTGTACAGTTGATTATCATTTTTTTGAAATATTTAAAATACAATATATATATGTATATATATATACACATATATATACATATATAAATATTGAATGAAAAATTTAAATTCTAAGGTTTCAAATTTCTCCGGCCTTATTAATTTTTGTTTTGGTATTATGAAAAAAAAGCTGGTTGAGTGGTGGTTCGGCCTCGGCCATACTCACCACCCAGCCGGCCTTAGTAATGGTGTGACAGTCTGCAAACTGTCCATGGCAGTCCTTCGGACTACTGTGAATAGTCCGTAGACTGTCCACGACCGTGTATTATTCCGTGCCTTTGGATGGTCCGGTCTCCATTCGAAAAGAGCTTCGAATATGTGTTTTATTCAAAATGAAAATTCTTTTTAAATTATAATGTATGTTTATGTATTTATAAATATATATATGTATATATATATTTATATATATATATATTTATTAATTTATTTAATTATATTTTGTATGACACAATTTCACTATTAAATTAATTTAATTAATTATGTCTGTAAATAGATTGTTTCATTTTCTGGTATGAATAAAACAAGATTTTATTATAGTGAAAATATGAAAATAAAAAAAATCTAGTCATCTTATTGCTATCCAATGCAACCTGAGATAAGAAGTGAAATTAGTTGTTTGTAACTCGATAAGGCTTGAGACAAGATTGTATTTGATTAAGGAAGATGTTATATTATTATTAAAATCTTTGATTATCTAAGTATGTGTACCACAATACTATCTGTATTATATGAATATTGAACTCAATCTATATATACAAATATATATACATTTATAAGTGTTCTTAATTATTTGTGAATTATTGAATGATTAAGATGTGTAAATGGGTTAGGGATCTATTTGAATGTAATGGTTATAATATGACTTCATTTGTTGGATAAAAGTCCTTCTATAGAAATAGTATGTATTGATATTTGTTTTAATGGATTTTGTGTGGGAAATGTTGTAAGGACAATTGTGATAACTTTAAGGTAGTGGAAGGATTTCAGCCTTATTTTCAAAAGGTTAAGTATAGAAGAAATCTAAGAATGGTTCACCTCCTAGCTTAAAATTGAATAGAGGATAGTTACTTGCATATTTCAAACGTTAGAAAAGAACAATTTCTTTGATTCTAAAACTAAATGATTATATTAAATAATGTGAATTGGTGAACATTAGAATATTAGGGAAAAGAGTTATGCCTTTTTATAAATGAATAAGTTCTTACTTCATAGTGAAATTAGATGGTCATATAGTTTTAGTTAAGAAGAAAACTGGTATTGTAATGTAGTGTTGGTGAGATTAGTTATCCTTTTAAATATAATTAGGGTATTAATTGGCTAATCATGTTTATATATATGTATATAGTTATAGGAATGATTATAAATCCTGAATTGGAATAAAAGAAATTGGTTGGAATACTTTTATAACTTCTTTTATTTAATACAACTTTATGATGAGCATAGTGAGATGTTAGTAAGGTATGTGAATATAGCCTTTAATGAGTTAAAACGATTCCTTATCAAGTGTAGAGTCAAATCGTAGATGATAGTTCAATTGTTCTTTGAAGTTTATTGCTTTTGATTGTTGGGTTAGTATTCTGAGTGTGATAAAATATGCCTTGAGATAATTACGATATGTGATTATAGAGTTCCTTTATTTATTTTAAATTAATTCTTATTAAACGAATGGATAAATTGTATTTGAATGGTCATTGTTCATTTAAGGGTAATTTGGTGTATCCTATTTGTGGTGCCCTCTTTGGAATTGCTTGGCTTCAGAAGTGATTTCATTCCATTGGGTTCGTGTCCTTTTATGAGTGATTTGACATATCCTTTCATTGTGACTTTTCTTGAGTTGACGTGAGTTGGGGATCTTCTTTAAGTTAAATTGTGTTGCTATTCGTTTAACCTTACGTGGTGAATTCTTGGTTTGTTTTGAGTTGTGGGGGTCTTATTAATTGATTTTGTGGTGGAGTATTTTGGATACTAATGCAATGCTTGGTTGTGATAAGTTTATGCTTCTTATTGAATGCAGTCTTCCCACTTTTATTATTTTGGTGAAACATTAAATTATATTGTTGTCATGTTTGTTGATTTTTGTCAAAGGTCATTTGTTTACCAACTGTATGGGTATCTTGTGAGGAGGAAATTGAGGTCTCCCTTGGATGCCTGGTTGCATGCTTTTACCTTTGTTGTTGAAGGATTGTTTCTGGATGGTTCCGTGTCGGTGTGAATGCTTTTGGAGACTAATTTTGATTCATGGAATCCTTTGTCATTTAATTTGTGTTGCAATGTAATTGGGAACTCGTGTTTTGTTTATGAGTTGTGGATAGTTGATCTTCTTGAATTTTGATTTATTTCGTATCGAAGTTGGTTATGTAGTCTGGATGGAGTTGTTGATCTTATTTTAATGTATTCACTCATTATATTTGAATTGAAAATAGTTCTTTGAGGTCTTGCATTTATTGTTGTTAGTTCTTCATGGGGAAACCCCAGTGTAAGCCCTTTGAGATTCTTCCAGAGGCTTGATTATATTGTTGGTCAATGTTCCTCATTTTATGTGCTCTTGACATGGCAAGATATTGGTATCATTATTTTGAAAGGGTTGTACGAAACTTTGTGAGACTCTGATTTTGTACTTGTTAGCGAGATGGGTAATGCCTCGCACACTTTTATGTTGTGATTCTTTGTTCAAATTATGATGGTACAACCCTTGGTTGTTTTTGGTTTGATGTTGTTGGGTCTCTAGGGAGAGTGGATCCTCGTGGGGCCGTGCCCGTTTTAAGGGAAGGCATAGGATAACCCACGAGTGAGTTAGTAATGAAGTGAAACCTAATAATTAACTTAGGAGGGTTGGGTAGTAATATCATTATAAGATTTAAAAATGGATGCCTCATCTTCATTAGTGCTTCCACACTAATGGAAGGTGAGAAGGTCGTGGTCGGCAAGGTCGTGACCTCGTCTTCACGAGAGGTTTACGGCTCCGCATGAGTCACTCTATGGACCATCGCCTCTAGTTGGGAGGAAGGGCATAGGATAGCCATAGATGGGACCAGTGCCTCTAGTTGGGAGGAAGAGCACATGATAGCCCATGTAGGACTATGTGATGACACTCTCCCTTAGTTGCCTAGGTGTTTTACTTTATTGTGTTCCTCTGGAAGTATGTTATGGGAGTTGGTTTAGATTGTTGTTGAATGGACTTATATTGATTTATGGAATATTGCCTTGATACATCTTTGGTGTACTTTGTGGTCTTGTGTGATCTCATTTATATTTGACTTATGATCTTGTACTCTTTTGGTATTGTGATGTCGATGCTGTTGTATTGTTTAATTACAATTTGGAATTGTATTATGTTTTATTAATTTAGTTTGATTTAAGGAGTGTTCATGATCATCCTTTGGTTACTTGTTTCTTGGTCATTACTTTGATTTATGTGATGGGATTGACTTTAAGTTATTATGTTGACTCTTGGATGTTGATACGGGGTTATGTCATTGTAATCCCAGCAGGTTTTATGATACTTTGTATGATGTTGAGTCTTGTGGTTCCATGTTTGGATGTTTGTTGCTTGGTTGAGGACTCTTCTTGTCAGCTCCTTAGCATGGGGGGTGGGTCTTCAGACCCACATGGTCAGGTGGAACGTGCTAAGCACCCCATTGGGTCCCCAGTCGAGGATCGAAAGGTGCGGATTGATGCTGCTGCGGTGACTCCAGAGTTGTTTTTGTCTTGGAGCCAGTTATGATACTTGTATTCATCTATTCATTTATATGATGATTCTTGTTGTATGGTTTCCATTCATTTTTGGAAACACTATTGTATCATTGTACCTCTAGAACATTGTATTGTAATGTAACGTTAAACCTTGTGTGTATATTGGCCATGGCAATTGTTATTCAATGTGTTGAGTTAATCATGTATATGTTGTATTTACATACACCGATGGTTTCTTATCAATGATTTATCATGTATGTGTTATATTTGTTAATGTTTATTTTGTTATGGACTATATCTTTGACTTTTATTCCTTATTGTCGTTGTGTGGATCTAAGTTGCGTAATGACT
>VDFB02086081.1:101057967-101184263 GCA_007258455.2 Sequoia sempervirens | reverse complement strand
GTAAAAAAATTATAATTAATTATTTAATTTGAAAAAAATTACAAAAAAATATGCATCACATCTATACATAAGTCCTCTACTTATATCTAAAATATTATAAAAAATATTATCATTTTTTTGTGGTTAGGGTGGTCAGACAGACACCTGCTTCTTATTTTTTCCCTGAAATTTAAGTACTATTGTATTGAAATTTTAAATTTTCACCGAATAGATTTTTTTTTTTTTTTAAATAAACCTAGTGGTTTATAAACTAAATTCAATTTGCTACAAATTCTATTTTTACATATTTTTGAAATAATATAGATAACTTATTCAAATTTTTATGTCAAGTTGCCTAACTCTGATTTTTCTGAATTTTTTGCCACTTAAGGGCCTTTTTTTTCCATGATGATCGTACACATACCCATATCAAAATTCAATTTTATTTTTTTTGTTGGATCAAGGACTTCAATATCTGGTGCAGTCATATTTTTCAAATTTTTTTTTGATAATTTGCTATTTTTCCACGTGCAGAACAAAAATGTCAATTTTTGATGAAAAACCTATGTTTAATAAAACTAAAAAATCAAATACATAATAAAACCAAAACATATTAAAATTATATTTGTTGGATAGCTCGTTCTGAGGACTACTTCTTATAAGTTGGGTTTGTGAAAATTCCTCCATTTTCATCCTCAAATTGAGCTTCGAAGTGCCAAAATTTAGGTTTTTTTGTGTCTCAAGGAGGGGATGAGGAATAAAGGGGGTTCGAACGAACCCCTAGGGGGTTTGAGCTAACCCCTAGGGGTTTGCTCAAGCTAGGGTTCATTCCAACCTTGGTTCATTTGAACCCCCCTTCTATAAGGGGTTTTGATGGCCTTTCTGGCAGAAAAGTATTAGGAGGGTTCGCCAAAACCTAGGTTCTACTGAACCCCTAATGGGTTTGGTTGAACCAATAGGTTCGTACAAACCCATATATATGTACATATGTATATATATCCCTGGTTGGTTTCGCAGTAGAGTATTCTAAAAATCATCGACTTCGGCTCTGTTTCCTGGGAGGTTGCAGGGTTTTAAAACCATTTCCCTCTTGAGCCTGTAACTAAGTATACATGGGTGTTTTGCAAAAAGGATTTATTTATTTGGTTATGTTACATATATAAATATATGTGTGTGTGTGTGTACATATATATATATGTACATGTATGTATGTATGTATATATATCTATATATGTATGTATGTATATACATATATATGTATGTATATATATATACATACATACATATATATATATATATGTGTGTGTGTGTGTGTGTACATATATATGTACATATGTACATATATGTAGAAATATATACATATATAATGTATATATGTATATATATATGTACATATATGTAGAAATATATATATATATATATATATATATATATCCTTGGTTGGTTTGGCAGTAGAGTATTGTAAAAATCATTGACTTCGGCCCCGTTTCTTGGGAGGTTGTAGGGTTTTGAAATTGTTGCCCTCTTGAGCCTGTAATTGAGTATACATGGGTGTTTTGCAAACATGATTTTTTTTTATTTTTTTATGTTAAAATGATTGTCATGTGGAATTTGCAAGTCATTTTGCATGGGTGTCTGGCAGTATGGTTTTATATGGATGAAGAAACTGTAGTTAAATATTTTTTCTTTCACTAGAAAAAAACTATCCCTATGAGGATGAAAAGATCAGCATAGGAACATGGAAAAATGCACTGTGTAGAGCAGACTATGGTTACTTAAGTCAAGTGTATGTAAGTATGTGGGTGAAGTTTATGTGAAGATTTTCATCAGGCTAGCGGTGAATTGGATTTTTTGACATCAAGGGTGGCTCAGTTGGTGGGAACTTGTACGGGTTTTTTTTTTTGTGGCGACATGGACCCTAGTAATTACATGGATTGGCAATGGTCTAGCTGGTAGACTCAATACATGACAAATTAATCCTTGTGTAAAATATTTAGTAACAAATAAGTTTTATTCTAATACCTTTCATACAATTCCTCTGTTACACTTGAATATATTTATATATGTGTATATGTAACTTTCTATGCTTTGAAGCATTGACTTTTAGATACAATTCACATTTTATGTATATATATATATATATATATATGACTAATATGACAAGGAAAGGTAGAAGTGCAAATGACATGTTTGCTCACCTGCCCACGAATGTTATGGAGTTTTATTATATATCATAGAATAGTGAAGTCGCTAAAAAAAATCTATGTTCTAATTTATGTATTAATTTTCCTAGAGTTATTTTTGCTCCAATAACTTCCTAGGAAAAGAAAATGTCTAATAAAGAACTGTAGAAGATGGAATTCCGTAGATGAAATACACAAATATTGTTTAAAGGAAGACATCAAAGAAATAACAAAGGTTTTGTTTCAAAGCATACAATGTATAGGAATAACTTTATAGACATACCTGATTTTGGTATGGTTTGGAATGTATCTAATCACACAGAAAGAAAAGGCGTAAGTATACAACTTTGCTATGCATTGAAGGATGTCTAGCCCTACAATGAAAAAAAGGTGTAAATCTATAAGGTAGTAGATTATAAATTTACAAAACAAAACTATCAAAATATATATCTATGGTTAGGTGTGTATGAAATGGAGAAAAAGGTAGGGAAAAACAACTTACAACAACAATACATGTATGAGATAGTGTAGATTGCAGAACACAACACTTGTTGAACATCCAATCTGTGAACCAGTGGAAGTGCATTGTAGGTTTTGAGCATTCTTCACCCATCAAGCAACGTAACTAGCTCCACAATCGCCAACCCATCTAGTCAACAAATTCCACCATTGTTGTGAAGAGGTCTAGGCAAGGCCTTAGAAATTGCATGGACTGTTATGGGTATGTGCAGGATCATGATGGGCCAAAAAGTGGCAATATGATGGGTATGTGGCTGACGACTATTTTTCTACCCAAAATTTATGAAATGAAAATGGTTTTTAAAGGAGATTCACATCTTTCCACCGATATAAATTATGCTTTATTTTGAATTTAATAAGTAATTACTATTCATTTTTCTATTCAAATTATGACTAAAGTCTTGATTCATAGGCTGATTGAAAAATATCTATAGCTTTCAAATGACATCATATTTTTTGAATCCAAAACATGTGTCACATTCTATGCCTCACATAATATAGGATTAAAAAAAGAAAAAATGAATTTCATGAAGTTTTGACCAAGTTAAGGTGGATCAGACATACGAGTTTTTATATTTTTAAAAATTTCTAATAAAAAATTCATAATTAATTATTTACTAGGAAAAAAATTACAAAAAAATATGCATCACATTGGGGCATGAGTCCTCTACTTATATCTAAAATCTTATAAAAAATAATTATCATTTTATTGTGGTTAGGGTGGCCAGGTAGACACCTACTTATTTTTTCCCTGAAATTTAAGTACCACTACATTGAAATTTCAAATTTTTACCAAATAGATTTGTTTTAAACAAACCTAGTAGTTTAGAAACTACATTCAATTTGCTATAGATTCTATTCTTACATATTTTTGAAATAATATAGATAAATTATTCAAATTTTTATGTCAAATTGCCTAACATTTATTTTTCTAAATTTTTTGCTACATAAGGGCTTGTTTTTTCCATGATGATCGTGCACATACCCTTATAATATAATAAGAAAAAAATGGAATATACAGAAGACTATATATTTATGAAAGGAATACAGAGGAAGGTGAAAATAGTAAAATATTGAACAGAGAATTCTATACATCAACATTATACATATAGATATACACATACATATACTTATACATATACATATAAATATACATACATATACATATACATTCACATACACATATATATACATATACATACATGTACATATACATATAAATATATGTATACATATATGCATATAGATATACATATAGATATACATATACATATAAATATATATATAGATATACATATACATATACATATAAATATACATATACATATACCTACAAACATAGTTTTCACCCTTCGTTTATCACTTGTAGTAATCTATGTGCATCATTGGAATTATAGTCATTACCATATGACTAGTTCTAGTTAAATGTTCTTTCTTTCATCAAAAAAATATAGTTAGGGTCACTAATCTTTTAACCTCTTGTATTCTTCATGTACCTGGCACTAAATATTTCAGATAAATAAAGAACACTTGTCCAAGGCTTTTACTGATAGCTTGGAGCTTACCTCTTAAACAAAGAATCTACCTAAATGTTCCTCATTGGTCAATAAGCTTTGCAAAGAAATCATAAATTTACAATTGACAAGGCAATTGTTACATAGTAAATGTATTTTTAATAGGTCTTTAATAGTTTCCTTTCTTACATAGTAAATTTCTTTTTAATAGCTTGAATTTTGAGTTGAGAAGCGAACTGTTATATAGCTTGGTTTAGGCAGGATATAAGTTTATCTCTCTTAGTTTTGATATTCATTAGACCTGGAAGAATATATATATATATAAATTTTAGGTGAATAATGACTAAGAATCAAGAATAATTAGCATTTCAAGAAATTTTAAATTGAATACAATCTCATTAAACTGATGAAATAAATAATTTATGACTCCTGATTTTTCCATAATGAAAAAGCTTATAACACTGATGTAGATTTTAAATATGACATAAAAAAGTTTTCAACAAAAAAGAGAAAGTATATCAAATAAATATAATCTACTAGCAATTCTATATTGGGAATGTTAATATGCAAATATAAAAAATTACTATTTTTTTACAATAAAAAGATAAGACTACTTATATTCAAATTTGATAACTCTTCAACAATACATTTCAACTATTAGCCATTTACAAGATATGTCAAATCTATATGATAATAAATTATCAATTATTAGTCATATACAAAATATTTAATATTGAACCATAGATTTTTGGGTCACTATGAACAACTCTAGCTCTAGTGTTTTTCACCTAAAAGGAGAGAGATAGGACCCAAAAATGCATGGGGTTCATTCAATTAATGTTATGTGCTATGTATATAAGTTTATCTCTCTTAGTTTTGATATTCATTAGACCTGGAAGAATATATATATATATATATATATATATATATATTAAATTTTTAGGTGAATAATGACTAAGAATCAAGAATAATTAGCATTTGAAGAAATTTTAAATTGAATACAATCTCATTAAACTGATGAAATAAATAATTTATGACTCCTGATTTTTCCATAATGAAAAAGCTTATAACACTGATGTAGATTTTAAATATGACATAAAAAAGTTTTCAACAAAAAAGAGAAAGTATATCAAATAAATATAATCTACTAGCAATTCTATATTGGGAATGTTAATATGCAAATATAACAATTACTATTTTTTTACAATAAAAAGATAAGACTACTTATATTCAAATTTGATAACTCTTCAGCAATACATTTCAACTATTAGCCATTTACAAGATATGTCAAATCTATATGATAATAAATTATCAATTATTAGTCATATACAAAATATTTAATATTGAACCATAGATTTTTGGGTCACTATGAACAACTCTAGCTCTAGTGTTTTTCACCTAAAAGGAGAGAGATAGGACCCAAAAATGCATGGGGTTCATTCAATTAATGTTATGTGCTATGTTGTCTAATCTAAATGAAGTAATCTAAATGCAATTGATAGATTAAAATGAATTAGAATGAATGAAAAAGTGCAATTAAAGCTATGTTTGAAAACACATTGTGTAATGCAACAATGAACTAAATGAAAGAACTATGCAGAACAAAAAGAGAAGGGATGGATCTGAGTGCACCTAGATGAAGTGTGATGAATCCAGAGTGTTCTAGATGCTAATGTAATTGCTAATTTTTCACAGTGGGACTCATTCGCCTAGGGTGGCGAATCAGTCCTCTTGGTGAAAAACTATCAGGAACTGGTTTTTGACAGTTAGGATATGGAATCTGAAAAAAATCAGATTTTTAGTCCTAAGGTGGTACTCATTCACCATTGATAGCGAATCAATCCTCTCAATTTTTTTTGGAAATCATGAAACGACTCTGCAACACCAGATCTAGAAATATCTGTTTGTCGGGTTGTTGAAGTCAATTTTGTAGGAAATAGAAAGAAAACCTTCTTCAAGATTGAAATACACTTAAGTTGAATTGAAACACTTAGTTGACTTTTCTTTCCACTTTCAACACATAAATGCTTGATAAATTTGGATACCTAAGTCAAACCCTTGATAATGCAAGTTTGAAGTAATGTCAATGGATGCTTCAAAGTGCTTGAATGTTGCTTGAATTGATGTTGTAATATGCTTGAATGCTCCAATGAGTTAGAAGATTGAATGCTTGAATGAGGATATGTAAAATAAAGTGAAAAAATCCTATTTATACAATCTTGTGTCTTAGTTTCTCTTTCATACCTCATCACAGGCCGACATCAACTGGTTTTTAATAAAATCCCAAAAAGAAATTTAAAATATTTTGAATTTGGCACCAAGGGGAACTCATTCGTCACCCATGGCAAATGGGTCCCACCTCGGACCTAAAAACAAGTGTCATGAATTAAGTTGCATTTAATGTTGCTTGTCGGGATAATATCCAAAAATACACTTAATTAAAGCATATGAGGGCATAAAGGGGTCAAATAAGTCATAAGAAGAGATAAATAGTGAAGTTGTTCCTAGGAAAGTGTGAAATCTTGTTACAATACTTTACAACACTTTAAAATAATACTTGATGATGTGTAAAAAGATGATTTTTAGGTGAATTGTAATGAATAGAGTCTAGAAGAATGTAGAAATGTCTTACAACAGTTCACAACACCTTCACAAGACATCATTCTTTGAGGTTTAGTACCTAAATATGCATGTTCAAGCCATGTTGCAACATAAAATCAAAGCAAAATATATCAAATACCATGAAACAAGACCTAAAAGGCCATGATAATGAGAAGGGGCCATTTTTCTATGGCACAAATATATATTAAAATATATTGTCAACTATCAATTGCCTGCATAGAAAATATTTGAAATATATATGGAAATAAATTGTTCAGTTGTCTTTGAAATTGTAATGTGTGTAAACATATCATATAATCATCCAACTGATTTGAAATATTTGAAAGTAACAATGATTGGAAAATTGATGCACCATTCTATAATAAAAAAGATGGTAGGTCAATAAATGTGCAAATATGTAGATGCAAAAATAGTTATAAATTATGTCCATATTTCTAAAACAAAAGTCTTAGCATCCCATACTGAGCATTTAAAATTCAAGGCTATGAGAAATGATCAGAAGTGCAAAAGAGTAGTCAAAGCATAGGCTGGCTGGTGGAGCCTTTTTTCTAGAGCAGGACTAGATATCTTCATTATGTCTGCAAGAAACAATTTACACTCTACTTTGAAATCAACTTCCTTTGCTTTGACAATCATTGTTTTTGGCTGGTCCTTAGAATTATAAGTTTTTGTTCTAATCGAAGCAGTAAAGATGTATGGTTTACAAACAAGGCCTTTAGTAACAACAATAGGATTTTATGTAGAGTCAGAGTGTTCCTGCAATGTGTAGAGGTCTTTTGCTGGAATTTGCAACAAATTAGTGGCAGCTTCATCAAAATAAATACACCAAAGGCTACTTGAATGGTCTTGCAGCTTTAACTGCAAAAGATAGCAATAGTTGCATTCCTCAATTTCCATCTAGAAATGATAACAAAACCAAACATCAGCATCAGGTATGTGCATTTCCTTTTTCATTATTTACCATTAACTAGCAAGGGGAAAGCAGGGTAACAAAAAGAGTTTTTGCAATTTGAATGGTTGCTTTAAAAATGGTTTCAATAGTTTTTTGCAAACAAAGGTAGTTGTTTAAGATAAATGCAATAACTTAACTCTATCATTTGAAGGATACAACCTATGAGGTACAAAAGAAGATGAAGCCACTTGGTATACTTTAATTTGGCCCTTCAATCTAAGAGTGTTTGCCTCATGAATAGAAGAGTCAATCTCAAGGACTGTTCCTATTAATGTATTGCTAACTTTCCAATTAAAGTAGCCTAGATGACCACCGCAGAAAAAAACAATGAATATTTCACCAGAAAGGTACATCCACTCCAAGGTATCACCTTTTTCTTGCCAATTTGGGCCCCACAAATTAACATAATTGAAAGAAGTGGAGATATCATATAGTTTAATGGTTTGTTGGATTGTTTCAATTCCATTTTTCCTAGAGATAGTTCAAATGTACCCAACATGCACACTATAATTCCAATAATATCAACCAAGTTGTTATCACCATAGTTGCTAATGTCACTAATTGGCACAAAACCAGAGGTTATTTTTGGGATGAGAATCTCATCTTCACATCGTTTTATTGTTGATTTTTCATCCAAAATAATTTCAAGATTACTATTTAATTTATTGAATCTTTTATTGGCTTCCTTGACCAATCCCCTCGATATTAAATAAGTTGACCCCACCTCAACTTGACTGTAATGCAATTCAACAGTATCATCAAAACAAGTAATACGTATTTATGTTCCCTCCATATCTATGATGTAAAAACTAAAAAGTTTCCCTTCACCTCTTTGTTTTTGGAAATGATGCATCTCCCTAATATGTGTTACATGCCCTTTCACTATCCAAACATTTTGAGAAATGTACAAACCTTTAATGGGGTTGACCTTTGGAAGGTTTTTTTTTTTTTAGGGGACAACTACAGACCAAATTTAGGGGCACGTTTAGAAGGAGAAGGTGAGTCAGGCACCAACATTTTCTCTTCTTGATGCTTGAACAAATACCTAGGGGTCCCAATAATTTGACAATCAGGCATAATCACAACTAAGTTGGATATTATTAAGGCCCTGGAAAAGAAGCAAAACAATATATTTCACAAATTATATGAGGGAGAAACAAAAGAGAGAATTTTTTAAGATATAGAAGAAAAAACATAGCCCACCTTGAATCTTGGATATTCCTACAAATGTAGTCTTTTAAACATACAATGAAACCTATTTTTAAGGCACCTGTAAGCAACATATCATTTTATTTAGAAAGGAGGGTTCCTATTTCCAAATGGTGGCCATCAGACAAGATAGCCTTATATCGGTCAACCTACCCTTCATCACCACAAAATTTTTTGAAGGACAAAAGCTAAAGGACCAGAGAGGGAACAACATCACTAACATTGATGGAACAAATTTCAAATAGAGTCAAAGTCAGATGTTTCTTTGCATCCTACAAAGACAAGTGTATTCAAGCAAAACGCACATCGTCACACCAAATGGATAGAATGAGTAAGAAAAGCAAAGGATGGAAAGAGATACATTTTTATGTGTTCTAAAAGATCAATGCATGTCTAATTTCATATCTATATCCTCTAATATAGCCAAACATATATGTATACACCTAAATGCCAATAAAGTAGCAAGAACAAGAAAGGTAGGAAACAATAACAACAAGTTTGTAGCAGACACAACGAAAAAGTAGGACAGAATTACAGAATAAGAGTCAGTAGGTTGGTGGATGGCATCCTTAGAGCCGGACTCTATAGAATGACTTGTAGGAGGTGACACCAAATCAATTTTTGGGGGGCTTTGGAGACCCATCCACAGAGCACGATTATACAGACATAGTTCTGGGACCCTTTAAAGGCAAGAAATATTCCAACTGTACTTGATTGATTGACAGCTCTAAACCACAATAAAAATCAAAGCTTAATGTATTGCAACATTCAATACCAATTGATGGAGAACTTAGAATGCATGGAATCTTCTTTCTATATGTAATACCCCTCTATTTTGCATTCTAGCTAGATGGTGTGTCCTTGTTTGCATCAATGTACTTTTTGGTTATTCAGATATTGCATCATGTGTGTGATTTGATTGATAATAATAGAGCGATAGTTTATTGGTGTGATGTGATGTATCTTATCTGATGCTTTATTTGACATGTTTTAAATTGGTGTAAGGATGATTAGTTATTGTAACATGTTATGGCGTGAGATATTTGTTATGATGGAACTATCAGTCTATGATGAGTGTATTGGTGGAGGGGACATGATTGTATCACTCACTTGCAAGCGCCCTATGATTCCAAGATTTCCCCCTTCATAGTGTGTGTTATTATATCATATATATGGATGTTCGATATGCTCTTGTTCTCAGGTTAATAGGAACATGACATCAACTCCACCCTGATTTCACAGGTTTGAGCATGTCCATTGACCAATGGTAATTGATTGGGAGATAGTAGCTAGGTTTTCCGTGCCAAGTCGTCACCCTAGTCATAGTTTGTCACCGGGTTTAGTGGTTTTAATTTGGTTCATTCCTCCTTGGTTAATTATTTAATTTCATATTTTAAAGGTTATTAAATGGTGGGTATGGTTAAAGTGATGATTTAACATATCTAGTTTCAATGTTGAATATTATTTTATTTCATTGATTATTTTGGTTTAATTAATAAAATCATTTTTTAGTTTATTGGTTAACTAGGCCAATGGTCATAAATTAATTGAAATAGTTATTTTTCCATTATTGTATATTTATATTTAAATTTATAATGAAAATAGAAATCATGTTAGATATTTAAGTTAAATTTAAAATACAAATAGAAATGTGGATTATATTTCACTTTTTGAATTTTTGGATAAAACATATTCTTGCAACTTCGAGATTTTTGGTTTTTAAATGGAATTATGAAATTTTGAAATATCATTCTTGGAAATTAAATTGTTTTAAAAATTTTAAAACAAGGAAATATCCTCCAAAAGCTCAATGAATTTAGTGGGTGGGATATTTTAGGGGTTTGATCAAATTTGGGGAAGCTCTTTGTAAAGAAATGAAAAGTCATTTGTTATTCAATTTTTTGATTTTGGTGGACAGTTTTGCTGTGGCTGAATTTGGAGTTGAAGAGGAGATTGGAATCACCATTGTTGGAGTCTTCAAGCTTGGGGATAAAACACCAGGTTCATCTTAATTTCTTGTTTTCCCTTTTGAAATAATCCTCAAATTTCCTGTTTGTTATTTGAAAACTCTTTGGATGCTTTTTAGATGCAAGAAAAACTCATGTAAAATCATTCCAAATCTTGCAAACAGTTGTTGGATTAGGAGAGAAAATTAAAAAAACAATCACAGTGGAAATTAGAAAGAAAACCCAAAAGAAAATCTTCATTCAAATTGAATTTTTTAAACCCTTTGTTGTTTTGGAAAACTTTTTCTATTATTGCGAACCATGTTGATCATTTGCAAAATTTGGCTGGGAATTAAAATACGGGTATATATTTTATAAATATACCTCTGCAATTGCACACACAGATATATTTACAAATTTATATTAGGTTCTTTTTAATTTTGTTTTTTGAAAAATTTCTTTCCAATTTTTTTTTTCTATTCTTTTAAAATATACAAGGGATTGCCCTGTTTTCGTTAGTGTTTAAAAACATTTTTTTTTTATTAAAAAAAAAAATACATTAAATTTTAGGGTGTGGAGGGGAGGGTCGTAGCCCTGCACACCCCCACAGAGACTCTCAGGGAGGCGCTGCTCCTACACATCACCCCCCAGTGGGAGGAGTTGTGTGGAAGCAGCGTCGCTGCCTACAAGCAGTGGCACTGCCGACATAGTACCCCTCGTATGGGGAGGCTATGTGGCAGCTTGGCCACTCCCATATGGGAGGGGCCTGCACCCATTTGTGGGTTGCTTTTTTATTTAAAAATTAAATTCATTTTTTATTTTCTTAATATTTATTTTTAATATTATTTATATTATATAATAATATATATATATTATATATAATATATACATATGTTATATCTATAAATATACATATATTATTTTAATATTTAAATAATATTTAGTTTTTTAATAATAATTTATTTATATATATGTTATATATATAAATATACTTATGTATATATATCATATACATTTAGTGTGTATATGCATATATATAATGTGTATATGTATATTTGATATATTTTTAAATAAATTATTTAGTTGAATTAAACTATTTTATTTCGATGAGATTAGAAATTTAAATATTTATATATAAAATATATATATGCATCAAGTATATACTTTTATGTATATATATTTCGTTTATAATTGTACTCATGTATATATAAAATTTAGTTGCTTAATTATGTGAAGTTGAAATAAGGATTGATTTATTTTTCACTAGATGATTTTTTTTATCAAGTTGTTTTGATTTTGGAGTAGAATTGGGAAACTTAGAGAAAATATTTGGTGTTTAAATATTTCAACGTTGTGAGATAAATCTTGTGTATTTTTTTTGGATAAATGCACGTAACGTAGATTGAGATTGACTAGATATAGGAAATCCTAACCTTAGTTGTTTTTATTGCCTGAAGTGCTTTTAGCGATGTTTGGTTCATTTTTTCAATGTTGGGGTAATTGGGTCAATTGTTCTAAAGTCTTCCAGATGTGGTTTCATTTAATTGTATGGGTTGTCGTTATGATAGTCAACCTTTGGATTTCCTTGGGTAGTGCGTCTTAATGTACCCATTGTTTTACCTAATTTTCATGAATAGGGATGTTTTTGCCTCCTTTGGTTTAGGAGAGGGTCTTGACCTTTGTAGCCTCTAGTGTTTGGAAAGGGTTTTGACTTTTGTTTTCTCCAGTGTTTGGAGTGAGTTTTCTTTGCATGTTCCTCCTAGAGTTGGAGTGATTGTTTATCTTCCTTGTATGCCCTTTGGCATCCTTGGTGATTGGTTTCATGCTGGTTTGTTGTCAAGTAGAAGAGTGGCTTTTGTTAGGGGCCAGAGCCCAAAGAGGTGAACTGGGAAACCTTCAGAAGTGGTTTAATCAAGTGATAACTAAATTAATGTACCTAGAAGTTAGGTAGTATTTCACACTAATTAAGATAATTGAGCCTTGCTCATGGACGCAAGGGATTGTATAGACTTGGGATGAGACGGGAAGGCCTGGAATGAGTGAGCATGGGTGCCAGGATTTGGTAGAGGCCACTAGGACAACTCATAGTGGGGGCTGAAGCCTAGGAAGATTCCCATAGGAGATCCCATGATGAGCTGTGTGATGACACTCTTTCTACAACAACAGTTGGTATTTGATTTTCTGTGTATGGTCTTCTTATCATACTTGATCTGCTTTATTTTTGGAAGTAATGTGACCTATGTTGGTGATGTTGGAGTTGTACTTGTGTTATCCTTATGGATGTTTTGTTCATGTGTTTGGTTGGGTCAGTGTGAGTTAGCCTATGTCTAGTGGTTGTTGGTCTTTGTATAGGATTCCTTGTTACTATCTCCTAGCACGGGGGTGATCCTTCGGGTATCACATGGTTGGGTGGAACGTGCATCTTAATCAGTTGTGTCAGCTTTTGTTTGTTTGGACGAGATTTCTAGTTGGAGAGCTTGTGGGATCCAGTTCTTCATGCTTTATTCTTTTAGTTATTAATGTAATTTTATACCCCTCTTTGTATCGAGGTGGAAGTTGTAAATTGTAACATTATTCTTTGGAAGTATCTCATTCGATGAATGAGTGTTGTAATCTTATTGTAAAGTATATTTTGGAATCATGTGGAATTTCTTATGCCTTGTCATAATTTTATAATGTGTGGAATGAATGTGTAATTAATTTGGTAAATAATTGAATGTGATGTTGTGGTTTCATGTTTCTTTTTTGGGTTTTAAGTAATCTCAGTCTCGTAACCTTAGAGGTTGTTGGCAATGAGTAGTGAACTTGAATGTTATTTGTTCTTTAAAAAAAAAATAGTTCGCTTGTGTAATTAATTGCAACTTCCTCTAGGGTTGCGTGGTGGGGGTGTTACACATGGTATTAGAGCCTAGGTTTAAACATTGGGTACTCTGGGATAATGTGGAATCCATTAAGCTGTTAGTTGTGTAGGTTATATTCTGGGCACTATGAGCCGTGGCGTTGACCTAGGTGCTTTGTTCATTAGTTATGTTTTCCTTTTGGGTTGATCTCACTTGTCTACCCAGAAGTTGTTACATGGTGTAGGTCCAATGGTGTAGGAAACTAGTGGAAATGATAGGATCCTCGGTGTAGTGTACAATGCACCGATATCCTTCTTAGCGGGTGAATGCATTATGGACAATTGTGCAGTGTGTGAATTTGGTGTGTTGTGTGTGGTGGACGACAACTAGTTTTTTTGTGGTTTCTGACCCTTGCATGTCCTGTTGATGAGTTGTTTTGTGAGGGTTAGCTAGGCCCGCGAGCCTACTAAGAAGTGTGTTTTGATTGGTCTCCTTCTTGATGCATGACTCTTTCATTGTGTAAAGGGATGTGACCCTTGAGTGGTTCTTGAGTGTGGTTGTAGTTTGTTTGTTGGGTGTGTTCCAAGTGCTTGTTGGGGTGAGATAGTCATAAGACCTCTTTCCTTGAGTGCCTTAGTATGGCGTTTTAGAGGGTTAATTTTTCCAACCTTGTCTTGTGTTGTGGAGGAATGATGTCTCCTAGGTCTTGCCTTACCCTTCAAGATTGGAGTGATTCCCTTGGTTGAGAATCTTCTGAGGTTGAGATCGATTAATTCCCTCTATCCTATGTTGCAGGTGAGCATGTTGGACCTTAGTTTGTTGGTGGGTTGCAAGTGACATGTGTTGCCTAAAATTACCCTTGCTTGGTTTCTTTGCTCATGTTCTTGGAAGGTCTATTTGACCTTGGGGTGCCAAGAAGTGCCTTTTGTGTGTATTCTCTTCTGGAGTCTTGTTTTCTTTAATCACCATGCAAGTATCTGATGGATGTTTTCTTGTGCTTTACCTCATTGTGTAAGTGACTGCCTGATTGACCCTATGTGGTTTTAGAGTTGCTTTTGCATGTTATATTATTTTGAAATTATGAAATATGGTAATAGAAAATGAATGATCATGTTGTTAGTTCATAGAGATTTGTGCATACTCTCATATGGTTGATGCATTTTTGTGAAAGTGATTGTGTGATGATGAAACCACGATTGCATTCATGCCTATGTTAGAACTATAAATATCTCTTGTCTTCTACCTCTTCCCATTGGTTTAACGAAGATGCTTGTCCTTGAGTGGGTGGTGTATTGAAAGCCATGATATGTTGTATCTTATGAGAAAATGCTTATGAATTCATAAAGGTTGGTTTTATTAGATCAAACCTTGGGTAGAGGACCTAAGTCCCCAAGTTGCATTCATAATCATAAAAAATGCATAATATGAATAGAAAACCGTTTTGCAGTAAGGAAAAGTGTAGAGAAAAGGGATTAGTGAAACCATTGCATGTTAATGATAATTGCATAATAGGTGCATCTTGTTGGTGAGGCCTATAGTCCCCAAATTTATTGTTAAATCTTAAGAAATCATGAGAGGTTAGATTATTGTACTTGGATTCAAAATGCAAAATGTTAAATGAATGTTGAAGTGATAATGTTGCATACCTTGTCTTGAGTTAACATTGTAAGGATATTGCACTATGTGTGGCCTTGTGATGATTCTCGGTGATGTGTATTGGTGCATATGTGTATCATGTATGTTAATCCATGGATATGTGTTTTAGAGGTGTGGTTGGTGGTTGCTTCACCATGTTGATTTATATAGATTGATAGTGTGTTTGGCTGGGTTGATTATAGCACAGGTTGCTATTGTTTTATGCAGAGGTGTGGAGTGGTTCAGTTTTAGAACCATTGAATATGTGTGATTTTATGGAGTTTGTGCTAGGGGTGTTTGCAGGCTTCCAGGAGTAAGACTAACCCTAGGGGGGATGATGTAATACCCCTCTATTTTGCATTCTGGCTGGAAGGTGTGTCCTTGCTTGCATTGATGTGCTTTTTGGTTATTGAGATGCTGCATCATGTGTGTGCGATTTGATCGATAATTATAGAGCAATAGTTTATTGGTGTGATGTGATGTATCTTATCTGATGCTTTATTTGACATGTTTTAAATTGGTGTAAGGATGGTTAGTTATTGTAACATGTTATGGCGTGAGATATTTGTTATGATGGAACTGTCAGTCTATGATGAGTGTATTGGTGGAGGGGACGGGATTGTATCACTCGCTTGTGAGTGCCCTACGATTATGAGATTTCCCCCTTCACAGTGTGTGTTATTATATCATATATATACATGTTCGATATGCTCTTTGTTCATAGGTTGACAGGTACAAGACATCGACTCCACCTAATTTCACAAGTTTGAGCGTGTCCATTGACCAACAGTAATCGATTGGGAGATAGTAGATAGGTTTTTCGTGCCAAGTCGTCACCCTAGTCATAGTTTGTTGTCAAGTTTAGTGGTTTTGATTTGGTTCATTCCTCCTTGGTTAATTATTTAATTTCATATTTTAAAGGTTATTAAATGGTGGGGATGGTTAAATTGATGATTTAACATATCTAGTTTCAATGTTGAATATTATTTTATTTCATTGATTATTTTGGTTTAATTAATAAAATCATTTTTAGTTTATTGGTTAACTAGGCCAATGCTCATAAATTAATTGAAATAGTTATTTTCCCATTATTGTATATTTAGATTTAATTTTATAATGAAAATGGAAATGATGTTAGATATTTAAGTTAAATTTAAAATAAAAATAGAAATGTGGATTATATTTCACTTTTTGAATTTTTGGATAAAACATATTCTTACAACTTTGACATTTTTGGTTTTTAAATGGAATTATGAAATTTTGAAATATCATTCTTGGAAATTAAACTATTTTAAAATTTAAAAAAGGAAATATCCTCCAAAATTTAGTGGGTGGGATATTTTAGGGGTTTGACCAAATTTGGGGAAGCTCTTTGTAAAGAAATGAAAAATTCATTTGTTATTCATTTTTTTGATTTTGGTGGAGGGTTTTGCTGTGGCTGAATTTGGAGTTGAAGAGGAGATTATAATCACCATTTTTGGAGTCTTCAAGGTTGGGGAGAAAACACCAGGTTCATCTTCATTTCTTGTTTTCCCTTTTGAAATAATCTTCAAATTTCCTGTTTGTTGTTTGAAAACTCTTTGGATGCTTTTGAGATGCAAGAAAAACTCATGTAAAATGATTCCAAATCTTGCAAACAGTTGTTGGATTAGGAGAGAAAACTAAAAGAACAATCACAATGGAAATTAGAAAGAAAACCCAAAAGAAAATCTCCATTCAAACTGAAATTTTTAAACCCTTTGTCGTTTTGGAAAATTTATTTCTATTATTGCAAACCATGTTGATCATTTGTACAATTTGGCTGGGAATTAAAATCTAGGTATATATTTTATAAATATACTTGTGCAATTGCTCACACAGATATGTTCACAAATATATATTAGGTTCTTTTTAATTTTGTTTTCTAAAAAATTTCTTTTCAAATTTTTTTTTTATGTTCTTTTAAAATACACTGGGGACTGCCCTATTTTTGTCAGTTTTTAAAAACATTTTTTTGATTTATTAAAAAAATAAAAATAAAAATTTTAGGGTGTGGAGGGGAGGGTCGTAGCCCTGGACCCCCCCACAGAGTCTCTCAGGGAGGCACTGCTCCCACGTAGCACCCCCCAGTGGGAGGTGTTGTGTGGAAGCAACGCCATGCGGAAGCCGCTGCCCACACAACACCCCCCATATGGGGGAGGCCCCTAGCCACTCCCATATGGGAGGGGCCCGCACCCATTTGTGGGTTGCTTTTTTAATTTAAAATTTAAATTCATTTTTTATTTTTTTAATATTTCTTTTTAATATTATTTATATTATATAATAATATATATAATATATATAATATATATATAATATATATATGTTATATGTATAAATATATATAATATTATTTTAATATTTAAATAATATTTAGTTTTTTTTATAATTATATATATATATATATATATATGTTATATATATAAATATACTTGTGTATATATATCATATACATTTAGTGTGTATATGCATATATATAATGTGTATATGTATATTTGATATATTTTTAAATAAATTATGTAGTTGAATTAAACTATTTTATTTGAATGAGATTAGAAATTTAAATATTTATATATAAAATATATATATGCATTAAGTATATACTTCTATGTATATATATTTCGTTTATAATTGTACTCATGTATAGATAAAATTTAGTTTCTTAATTATGTGAAGTTGAAATAAGGAATGATTTATTTTTAACCAGATGATTTTGTTTATCAAGTTGTTTTGATTTTGGAGTAGAATTGGGAAACTTAGAGTAAATAATTGGTGTTTAAATATTTCAACGTCGTGAGATAAATATTGTGTATTTTTTTTTGATAAATTCAAGTAACGTAGATTGAGATTGATTGGATATAGGAAATGCTAACCTTAGTTGTTTTTATTTCCTAAAGTGCTTTTAGCAATGTTTTGTTCATTTTTTTCTATGTTGGGGTAATTAGGTCAATTGTTCTCAAGTCTTCCAGATGGGGTTTCATTTAATTGTATGAGTTTTTGTTATGATAGTCAACCTTTGGATTTCCTTGGGTAGTGTGTCTTAATGTACCCGTTGTTTTACCCAATTTTCATGAACGAGGATGTTTGTGCCACCTTTGGTTTAGGAGAGGGTCTTGACCTTTTTAGCCTCCAGTGTTTGGAGAGGGTTTTGAATTTTGTTGTCTCCAGTGTTTGGAGTGAGTTTTCTTTACATGTTCCTCCTAGAGTTGAAGTAATTGTTTATCTTGCTTGTATGCCCTTTGGAATCCTTGGTGATTGGTTTCGTGTTGGTTTGTTGTCAAGTAGAAGAGTGGCTTCTGTTAGGGGCCAGAGCCCAAAGGGGTAAATTGGGAAACCTTCAGAAGTGGTTTAATCAAGTGATAACTAAATTAATGTACTTAGAAGTTAGGTAGCATTTTACACTAATTAAGATAATTGAGCCTCACTGATGGACGCAAGGGCTTGTATAGACTTGGGATGAGACGGGAAGGCCTGGAATGGAAAGGTCATCTACCTTGTCTTTACGAGAGGTATTTGATTTTGCATGAGTGAGTATGGGTGTCGAGATTCGGTAGAGGCCACCAGGACAGCTCATAGTCGAGGCTGGAGCCTAGGAAGATTCCTAGAGGAGATCCCATGACGAGTTGTGTGATGACACTCTTTCTATGACAACATTTGGTATTTGGTTTTATGTGTATGGTCTTCTTATCATACTCAATCTACTTTATTTCTAGAAGCAATGTGACCTATGTCCGTGATGTTGGAGTTGTACTTGTGTTATCCTTATGGATGTTTGGTTCATGTGTTTGGTTGGGTCAGTGTGAGTTAGCCCGTGTCTAGTGGTTGTTGGTCTTTCTATAGGATTCCTTGTTACTATCTCCTAGCATGGGGGGTGAGCCTTCGAGTATCACATGGTTGGGTGGAATGTGCATCTTAATTAGTTGGGTCGGCTTTTGTTCGTTTGGACGATATTTCTAGTTGGAGAGCTCATGGGATCCAGTTCTTCATGCTTTATTCTTTCAGTTATTAATGCAATTTTATACCCCTCTTTGTATCGAGGTGGAAGTTGTAAATTGTAAGCTTATTCTTTGGAAGTATCTCATTGGGTGAATGAGTGTTGTAATTTTATTGTAAAGTATATTTTGGAATCATGTGGAATTTCTTATGCCTTGTCGTAATTTTATCATGTGTGGAATGAATATGTAATTAATTTGTTAAATAATTGAATGTGATGTTGTCAATTCATGTTTCTTGTTTGGGTTTTAAGTAATCTCAGTCTCGTAGCCTTAAAGGTTGTTGGAAATGAGTAGTGAACTTGTATGTTATTTGTTCTTTAAAAAAAAAAAATAGTTCTCTTGTGTAGTTAATTGCAACTTCCTCTAGGGTTGCGTGGTGGGGCATTACACTATATTTTTATAAACACCTATATGCAAACATTTGTATATGTTGCTACTTGTTGCCTTCATCTTTTTTAATGGAAATAATGGAATATAGAACAACAAGAATGAAAATACTTAAGTACATATATGGGTTGAATTTTTCCTTTGTCTAGACATTTTGGAAAACACAAATAAGTAGATATATATATATCCATATGTACACATGTATATATTTATCTATATATACAAAAATATATCTAAATGATAGTTCATATTCCATCTAGACCAATTAAGTATATTAAAGATTACATAATTTTAAAGATTAAAAAACAATCCTTGTTACAAGAACAATAGAATAATTTGTTGTAGGCAACTTTGAATAGATGAGTGGAAAAAAATATCATGAAAGTTATTGATAGTTAAACAAATGAGAGAAGAATAATATCATTAAACATGTTAGTAGAAGACAACAAGTCTAGGTAACAGTTGCCCTATAAATTCTAGTTCCATATTTTTTTGTGCAATACTTATTGACCAATGAGCAACATTTAGGAATATCCTTTGTTGAAGAGACAAGCTCCACATTGTCATTATAAACTATGGGAAACTCTTTTATAGTTCAATAATTTTTGCAATAGTCTTCTATCAAACGAACACCACAATGGATATTTCAACAATGCAATCCAACCAATATATTTTCTCACGCATTTCGCAGTATACTATCCCATACACATATATATATACACACATATATGTATATTTATACATACACACATATATATACATATATACATATATACATATATACATATATATACATATATATACATATATACATATATATATATATATATATACATATATACATATATATATATATATATACATATATACATATATATATATATATATACATATATATATGCATATACATATATACATATTTATGTACTCTACATCCAAGCTCCACTGTGTGGCACTAAATATTATAGAGAAAAACACAAATTCTAAAATGATTATTAGGAGAACACTTAAGAACCACATAAATTGAGAGGAGTGATTGTATATATATGGATATGCAGAGGGTTTGTTATCTATTTGAATTTTTTGATGGTATTTTCATCAGCCAAGCCATGAATAGGATTTTTCATACAATAGATGTCTTACAATTTCTTTATTGCTCTATAATATTTAATTCTACCCTATGCAACTCACATTTTCTGCGTAATATGCAAGGAAGTACATTAATTAAATTTTATTGTTGAAAGATCCATTGTGGCTACAATCGGCTATCAAACTAGTAGGTAGGATGCATCTCATGCAGGGATTTTCTATCAAACCAACACAACAATGTTGCTTTCAATAATGCAACCTAGTCAATATATTATCCTCACAAAACTTTTACATGGATAATAGAAGAGGAAATCTACCATAATGAAGAGTTTCTTATGGGGGAGTTGAAACAAATGAGGAAGAAAGAATATATATGTATATACATATATAGAGATATATATATACACACACACACACAAATATATATATATATAACACTACAATGGTTGTTTGAACAATGCAACTTAATCTAAGTATACTTTCCCACTCTGCAACATTCAATATTGCATTTACTTCATCTGCCCCCATCGTACAATAAGGAAAAAATGCACCAACCCTCGCACAAGCAAACACTTACCATTCACCTTTCACGTATAAAGGTCACCACCGCCAACCCACATAATATATAGATATATATACACATGCATACATACACACACACACATATCTACGTATACATATGTATACATATATACATATGTATACATATATACATATGCATACATATATACATATACATATATGAACACATATACATATGCATATATATACATATACATACAAATATACATATATAAATATACATATATATATACATACATACATACATGTACATTTTTATACATAAACACACACACACACACACATATATATATATATATATACATATGTAGACACATATATACACTTTGTGCATCTTTGGTGTTATACACATTTTGTAAAATTAGCCCCTTGGTATCCCTCTAATTGATTTCACTTCAAATGCTTACAAAGAGGATGTTTTAGATTGTGAATGGCTACGTAATTTATTCTTTCCTTTGCATAATAGATTTGCAAATTCATTGAGCTTCCATGGTTTTAATTTGAGTTTGGTGCCCACCTTCTTTGTAGTCTACTAGCAAATAGAGGAATTGTATAACAACATCTACATTATCTGACATTCAATATCATAGAGAAATGGGGAACTTGTAACATAACTATCAGTAAAACATACATACATATGTTTATGCATGTACATACATATATATATAGGCGGAAGTAAACATGCATTCATCTTTTTGAAGATTTTAAAATATATTTTCGTTAATCGTTCTATCCATGTACTGTGATAATGTGCATCTTCTTTCATTGCACTTGTTTAATAAATAAATAAATATAGATGTGCTTCCAGGTCTAATAAATATAAAGCTAGGACAAAGATAAAATTATATCGTACTTGGACCAATCTATATAATAGTTCATTTGTCAATTCAAAATTCAAGCTGCATTATTTGGCACTAAATATTATAGGAAAATACCGAAGGTGTGTGTGTCCAAAAAAATGGGTAGAGCAGTTGTATGAGCGTACATTAGAAGATCTATTGAGTGAATTTTTTCTTGTGCAGTAGAAGGAGTTTTGTGTAAGTAGAGCAGAGCAAAGAAGAGCAGAAGTGTGAATTGGATAGAAGATCTAGAATTTTTTTTATGTGCTTCATTGGAACTGAACCCAAGCATTTGTATATGTTATCTTCTTAGTTGATTTTTTTTTGTAATCACAAACTTCTTGTAAGGCAGTGAGCCTTCTTTATTTTGAGTAGTGTGCCTCAATGCAACTGCATTCTAATTTGTTCATACTTTTAACATAGTATAAATTATGGACTAATCTCCACCATAGTTTTTCCCCTAACAGGGTTTCCATGTAAAAGTATTGGTGTTATGGTGCTTTGATTATCTTGGTCATGTGCTTGCATCTTTATTTTTGTTTATGTGATGGAAATAGTTTATGATCAGAATTAATTGTTTGAATATCGCTGAACATCGATTCACCCCACCCCTCTAAGTGTTCCCTGAGTCCAACATTTACATGTATATATGTATGCATATGTAGACATGTATATATATATATATATATGTATATATATGTATATATGTAGACATGTATATGTATGTCTATATGTTTACATGTATATATATGTGTGTGTGTGTATGTTTACATGGGTATTTTGCATAAATGATTAATTTATTGTTCATTCCTCTTGGCTTTTGCTTATTGTTCCTTTCAATAGTAGTTTGGAGGGTTTTAACACTGATGTGCTACAAAATGTGTGAGAAAGTATATTGATTAAATTGCATTATTGAAAGAGCCTTTTGAAATAAGAAGATATATATTATATTTTTTGATGAAATTAAGAACATTTAACTACAATTCCCCTATAGTAAGGGGTATAAAGCCAAAGATGCATAGCCATAACTACAAACAATAAATAAGGGCTACAAAAATTACTGACCCCAACCATATTTTTTTGACGAAAGAAAGAAGATTTGACTACAATTTCCCTAAACCCACATTAAATAGAGCTCCTAAAGCCAATACGTAGCAATAATCTATGCAAAATGATGACAACCCCACACACTTCATTGGAAATTTGAGCTACATCACTTGGCACTAAATATTATAGAAAAATACAAAAAATGTAAAAGAGGTATTAAAATAACACTCAACAGCCAAATATTAGTAACCCTGACCATTTTTTTTCTAGGAAAGGAAGAATATTTAACTCCAATTTCTCCACCCACAAAGAGTAATAATCTCTTTCAAGTCTTGAAAATGGGTCTAACACCAAAGATAGAAACATATAACAAGAAATTAACAATAAATTAATCATATATGCAAAACACCCATGCAAACATTGGTATAACGCCACAACCTCCATTGAAAATTTGAGCTACATCACCTGACACTAAATTTTATATAGTTTAGGGGTATGTACAGGATCATCATGGAAAAAAAAGGTCCTTAAGTGGTGAGAAATTCAAAAAAATCAAAGTTAGGCAACTTGACATAAAAATTTGAATAAGTTATCTATATTATTTCAAAAATATGTAAGAATAGAATTTATAGCAAATTGAATTTAGTTTCCAAACTACTAGGTTAATTAAAAAAATATATATCTATTTGGTGAAAATTTGAAATTTCAATGCAATAGTACTTAAATTTCAAGGAAAAAAAAGTAGCTGTTTGTCTAACTACCCTAACCACAATAAAGGGATAATATTCTTTTATAATCTTTTAGATATAAGTAGAGGACTTATGTCCTAATGTGATGCATATTTTTTAATAATTTTTTTCCAAGTAAATAATTAATTATGAATTATTTATTACAAATTTAAAAAAATATAAAAACTCGTATGTTTGACCACCTTAACTTAGTCAAAACTTCATGAAATTCAATTTTTTTTTTAATCTTATAGTATGCGAAGCATATAATGTGACACATATTTCAGATTCAAAAAATGTGATACTATTTGAAAGCTATAGATGTTTTTCAATCAACCTATCAATTAGGACTTTAGTCGTAATTCAAATATAAAATGAATAATAATTATAATTTATTAAATTCAAAGTAAAGCATAATTTATATTGGTGGAAAGATGAGAATCTCCTTTAAAAACCTTTTTCATTTCATCAATTTTGGGTAAAACAAAATTCATCAGCCACATACCCATCATATCACCACTTTTTGGCCCATCATGATCCTGTACATACCAAAAATAGAGAAATTGTAAAAGAGCTACTAAAAAAACACTAAACAACCACCAAAGAAATTTTATCTCCAATATGTCAATGGTCTCATACAACCCTAAACCCTACACACAGATAGCTACAATTCCTCCTATGGTAATGGTTGCAATGCCAAAGATATACATAGATAATAAAAAAAATAGACCAACAACAAAACAAAGAAGATTTAACTACAATTGCTGCTATGGTAACATGTATAAAGCCAAAGTTGCACAGCCATAACTACAAACAATAAACAAGGGCACAAAAATCACTTAGCCCAACCATATCTTTTTCACAATAGGAAGAAATATAGAAATTGTATAACATATGACCAATTACAGATTAAGAGTAGTTCTCTCACTATGAAGTATTATTCTAATATCTCTTTTAGAATTTCTCTATTTTCTTGGGTTGACTAGAAAAGAGTATAACTCAAATTTTGAATTCACAACTCAACTCTTATACAAATTGCTTATCTTGTATTAATCTGTTTAATGTTTGGAAAAAAAAGAAACAGATATAAATATACATATGTACACATGTATATATTTATCTATATATACAACAATATATCTAAATGACAACATATTCCATCCAAAATAATTAAGCACATTAAAGATTACAAAATTTTAAAGATTAAAAAATAATCCTTGTTAGAAGAACAATAGAATAATCTGTTATAGGAAGCTTCAAATAGATGAGTGGAAAACAATATCATGAAAGTTATTGATAGTTAAAAAAATGAGGGTAGAAGAATATCATGAAACATGTTAATAGAATACAACTAGTCTATGTAACAGTTTCCCTGCAAATTCTAGTCCCATAATTTTTTGTGCAATACTTATTGACCAATGAGCAAAATTTAGGAATATCCTTTGTTGAAGAGACAAGCTCCACATTGTCATTATAAACTATGGAAAACTCTTTTATAGTTCAAGAATTTTTACAATAGTCTACTATCAAACCAACACCACAATGGCTATTTCAACAATGCAACCCAACCAATTTATTTTCTCACACATTTTGTAGTATACTTTTCCATAGATATATATATACACACACACACATATATATGTATATTTGTACATATACACATATATATACATATATACATATATTATATATATATAATATATATATATATATATATATATATATATATATATATATATATATATATGTATATATATATATATATATATATATGTATATATATATATAAATACATACATATATACATACATATATACATACATCTATATACATACATATATATACATATATATGCATACATATATATACATATATATGTAGTCTACATCCAAGCTCAACTATGTAGCACTAAATATTATAGAGAAAAATGAAAATTCTAAAAGGATTATTAGGAGAACACTCAAAAACCACAGAAATTAAGATAGGAGTGATTGTGTATATATGGATATGCAGAGGGTTTGTTATCTGTTTGAAGTTTCTGATGGGATTTTCACTAGCCAAGCCATGAATAGGATTTGTCATACAATAGTTGTTTCACAATTTCTTTGTTGCTCTATAATATTTAATTCCACCCTATACAACTCATATTTTTTGTGTAATGTGCGAGGAAGTACATTGATTAAGTTGCATTATAAAAGAGCCATTGTGCCTGTGATTTTCTATTAAACCAGCAGGGAGGATGCATCCTGGGTAGGGCTCTACTATCAAACCAACACAACAATGCCACTTTCAACAATGCAACCTAGTCAATATATTATCCTCACAAACTTCTTAAAATGGATAATAGAAGAGGCAAGCTACCATAATGAAGAGTTTCTTATGGGAGAGTTGAAACACATGAGGAAGAACGAATACAAATATATATAACACTACAATGGTTGTTTGGAAAATGCAACTTAATCAGAGTATACTTTCAATATTGCATTTACTTCATCTACCCCCATTGCACAACAATGACAAAATGCATCAACCCTCGCACAAGAAAACACTTACCATTCACCTTCCACGTATCAAGGTCACCACCTCCACCACTACCAACCCACGTAATATATATATATATATACACACACACAAATGTACACACACACACACACACACACATATATCTATGTATACATATACATATATATGTATACATATACACACATATATATACATATATACATATACATATACATATACATATACATACATATACATATATACATATACATATACATATATATATATATATATATATATATATATATATATATATATATATATGTAGACACATATATAGACTCTGTGCATCTTTGGTTTTATACACATTTTGTACAATTAGCCCCTTGTTATCCCTTTAATTGATTTCACTTCATATCCTTACAAAGAGGACGTTGTAGATTGTGAATGGCTACATAATTTATTATTTCCCTTGCATATATAGATTTGCACATTCATTGAGTTGCCATGGTTTTCATTTGACTTTAGTGCCCACCTTGTTTGTAGTATGCTAGAAAATAGAGGAATTGTATAACAACAACTTCATTATCCACCATTCAATATCATAGAGAAATGGATAAATTGTAACAAAAATATTAGTAAAACATACATACATATATTTATGCATACATACATATATATACAAGTTGAAGTAGACATGCATTGATATTTTTGAAGACTTTAAAATATATTTTCGTTAGTCGTTCTATCCATATATTGTGATGATGTGCATCTTCTTCCATTGCACTTGTTTAATAAAAATATAAATGTAGATGTGCTTCCAGGTCTAATAAATATAAAGCTAGGACAAGGATAAAATTATATCGTACATGGACCAATCTATATAATAGTTCACTTGTCAATTCAAAATTCAAGCTGCATTATTTGGCACTAAATATTATAGGAAAATACCAAAAGTACAAAAGATCTATTAAAAATACATTTACTATATAACACCAACCAAACTAATTTCATATATATATACAGGTGTGTATGTATATGTATGTATATGTTTACATGTATATATGTATGCATATGTTTAGATGTATATATACATGCATATGTGCACATATATATATATATATGTCCATATGTTTACATGTATATATATATTTATATGTTTTACATGGGTATTTTGCATAAATGATTAATTTATTGTTTATTCTCTTAGGCTGTACTTATTGTTCCTTTTGATAGTGGGTTGGAGGGTTTTAACATTGATGTGATGCAAAACTTGTGTGAAAGTATGTGTATATACACATGTGTATATATATACATATATATGTATATGTATACATGTATATATATGTGTATATGCTTACATGTATATTTGTATGCATATGTAGGCATGCATATGTACATGTATATATATATGTATATATGTCTATGTTTACATGGGTATTTTGCATAAATGATTAATTTATTGTTCATTCCTCTCGACCTCTAGTTATTGTTCCTTTCGATAGAAGGTTTGAGGGTTTTGACACTGATGTGCTGCAAAATGTGTGAGAAAGTATATTGATTAAATTGCATTGTCAAAAGAGTATTTTGAAATAGGAAGAGATATTATATTTTTTGATGAAATTAAGAAGATTTAACTACAATTGCCCCTATAGTAATGGGTATAAATCCAAAGATGCACAACCATAACTACAAACAATAAACAAGGGCCACAAAAATTACTAACCCCAACCATATTTTTTTGACGGAAGAAAGAAGATTTAACTACAATTTCCCTAAACTCACATTAAATAGAGCTCCTAAAGCCAATACGTAGCAATAATCTATGCAAAATGAGGAAAACCCCACACACTTCATTGGAAATTCAAGCTACATCAATTGGAACTAAATATTATAGACAAATAGATAAATTGTAAAAGAGGTATTAGAATAACACTCAACAACCAAATATTAGTAACCGTAACCATATTTTTTCCATGTAAAGAAGAATATTTAACTGCAATTTCTCCACTGACAAAGAGTAATAATCTCTTTCAAGTATCGAAAATGGGTATAACACCAAAGATAGAAACATATAACAAGAAGACATTAAGAATAAATTAATCATCTATGCAAAACACCCACATGTAAACATTAGTATAATGCCACAACCTCCATTGAAAATTTGAGCTACATCACTAGACACTAAATATTATATAGAAATAGAGAAATTGTAAAAGAGCTATTAGAATAACACTAAACAGCCACCAAAGCAATTTTATCTCCAATATGTCAATGGTTTCATACAACCCTAAACCCTACACATAGATAGCTACAATTCCTCCTATGGTAATGGCTACAATTTCAAAGATATACACAGATAATCAAAAAAATTGACCAATAGTGAAAGAAAGAAGATTTAAGTACAATTGCTCCTATGGCAACAGGGATAAAGCCAAAGTTGAATAGCCATAACTACAAACAATAAACAAGGGCCACAAAAATCACTCAGCCCAACCATATCTTTTTGACGACAAGAAGAAATACAAAAATTGTAAAAGAGGTATTAGAATAACACTCAACAACCAAATATTAGTAACCCCAACCATATTTTTTCCAGGAAAGAAAGAAGATTTAACTACAATTTCTCCACCTGCAAAGAGCAATAATCTCTTTCAAGTCTCGAAAATAGGTATAATGCCAAAGATAGAAACATATAACAAGAAGAAATTAAGAATAAATTAATCATATATGAAAAACACCCATGCAAACATCAGTATAATGCCACAACTTCCATTGAAAATTAGAGCTACATCACCTGACACTAAATATTATATAGAAATAGAGAAATTGTAAAAGAGTGATTAGAATAACACTAAACAGCCACCAAAGCAATTTTATCTCCGATGTGTCAATCGTTTCATACAACCCTAAACCCTACATAGATAGCTACAATTCCTCCTACGGTAATGGCTGCAATGCCAAAGATATACACAGATAATCAAAACAATAGACCAACAACAAAAGAAAGAAAATTTAACTATAATTGCTCCTATGGTAACAGGTATAAAGGAAAAGTTGCATAGCCATAACTATAAACAATAAACAAGGGCCACAAAAATCACTCAACCCAACCATATCTTTTTTATGATAGGAAGAAGATTTAACTGCAATTTCCCTGAAGCCATATTAAATACAACTCCTAAACCCAATACATAACAATAATCTCTACAAAATGAGTACAACCCCCACACACTTCACTAAAGATTATAGAGAAATCAAGAAATTGTAAAAGAGGTATTAGAATAGCACTCAATAGCCAAAAATTAGTAACCCTGACCATATTTTTTTGACGAAAGAAAGACTTGATTTTACTACAGTCTCGCCACCTGCAAAGAGCGATAATCTCTTTGAATTCTCTGAAATGGGTATAACACCAAAGATAGAAACATAAAACAAGAAGAAACTAACAATAAATTAATCATCTATGCAAAGCAACCATGCAAAAAATCAGTATAGCCCCACAAGCTTCATTGAAAATTCAAGCGACATTACCACAAATAGAGAAATTGTCAAAAGACCTACTAGAATAATACTGGACAACTACCTAAGTAATTTTATCTCCAATATGTTAATGCTTTCATACAACCCTAAACCCTACACACTGATAACTACAATTACTTTGATGGTAATGGTTGTTATGCCAAATATATAAACAACCAAAACGATAGATCAACAACAAACAAATAACTAACCCTAACCATATTTTTTGATGATGGAAACAAGATTTAAGTGCAATTTCTTGATCCATAGAGAATGATAATCTCTTTCAAATCTCCAAAATGGGTATATACACAAACAACCATAACAATAGACCAACAACGAACAAATAACTAACCCTAACCATATTATTTGATGAAAGAAAGAAGATTTTAGTGCAATTTCTCCATCCATGCAATTTCTCCATCCATAGAGAATGATAATCTCTTTCAAAATTGCAAAATGGGTATAACACCAAAGATACAAAAATATAGTAAGAAGACATCAACAATAAATTAACCATCTATGCAAACTACCCATGTAAAATGACTTACAAATTCTAGAACACAACAGTTTTCAATCTGGCATAAAACAGTTTCTAAACAACCTACTATCAAAACAGTGATGGAGCTAAAGGAAACATTTTCTTACAATAGTCTACTATAAAACCAGCGACGAAGCCAAACACAATGATTTTTACAATGGGCTACTATGAAACAAACACCACAATGGTTGTTTCGACATGGGTATAACACCAAAGATACAAACGTATAGTAAGAAGACATCAACAATAAATTAACCATCTATGCAAACTACCCATGTAAAATGACTTACAAATTCTGGAACATAACAATTTTCAATTTGGCATAAAACAGTTTCTAAACAACCTACTATCAAACCAGCGATGGAGCTGAAGGAAACATTTTCTTACAATAGTTTGCTATAAAACCACCGATGAAGCCAAACACAATGATTTTTACAATGGGCTACTATGAAACAAACACCACAATGGTTGTTTCGACAATGCAAATTAATCAAAATTGCTCCTATCGCGATGGCTGCAACGCCAGAGATACACACATATAACCAAAACCATAAACCAATGGTGAACAAATTAGTAACCTTAAGCATATTTTTTTATGAAAGAAAGAACATTTAATTGCAATTCCTCCATCCATACAAAATGTTAATCTCTTTCAAATCTCCACAATGGGTATAATGCCAAAGGTACAAACATTTGACAAGAAGACATAGATTATAAAATAACCATCTATGCAAACTACCCATGTAAAATGACTTACGGATTCCAGAGAACAACAGTTTTCAATCTGGCATAAGACAGTTTCCGAACAGTTTGGTATCAAACTAGCGATAGAGCCGAAGGCAATGATTTTTATTACATTCATCTACTATGAAACCAACACCACAATTGTTGTTTGCACAATGCAACTTAATGAAAGTATACTTTCCCAGATTGCTACATTCAATATTGAATTTACTTTGTCTAACCACATTTACTTCATCTGCCTCCATTGTACAACAATCACATAATGCATTAACCCTCAGGCGAGCAAACACTTAACATTCACCTTCCACCTTTCAAGGCCACCACCTCCACCACTACCAACCCACGTATTTGCGAAGGTCCACATGACCACAGGAAAACCCGATGAACTAATCGTTGGCCAGGTACATCCCCATTGCTAGAATCCAATTCACGACTGGGCTGACAAAAAATACTAGTGGAAACTTCAAACAAAATGAGTATAACACCGAAATGGGTATACACACAAACAACCAAAACAATACACCAACAATGAACAAATAACTAACCCTAACCATACTTTTTGATGAAAGAAAGAAGATTTTAGTGCAATTTCTCCATCCATAGAGAGTGATAATCTCTTTCAAAACTGCAAAATGGGTATAACGCCAAAGATACAAACATATAGTAAGAAGACATAAACAATAAATTAACCATCTATGAAAATTACCCATGTAAAAGGACTTACAAATTCTGAAGCACAACAGTTTTCAATCTGGTATAAAATAGTTTCCGAAAAACCTGCTATCAAACCAATGATGAAGCTAAAGGAAACATTTTTTTAACAATAGTCTGCTATGAAACCATTGACGAAGTCAAACACAATGATTTTTCCAATGAGATGCTATGAAACCAATACCACAATGGTTGTTTCGACAATGTGACTTAATCAAAAGTGCTCCTATTGCGATGGTTGCAATGCCAATGATACACACATAGCCAAAACCATAAACCAACGGCAAAAAATAAGTAACCTTAAGCATATTTTTTTTAAGAAAGAAAGAACATTTTATTGCAATTCCTCCATCCATACAAAACCATAATCTCTTTTAGATCTCCACAATGGGTATAATTCCAAAGATACAAACATTTGACAAGAAGATAGAAAATAAATTAACCATCTATGCAAACTACCCATGTAAAACAACTTACAAATTCTGGAGAACAACAGTTTTTAATCTGGCATAAGACAGTTTTCAAATAGTCTGGTATCAAACTAGTGACGGAGCTGAAGGAAATGATTTTTATTACTTTCTTTTGCTATGAAACCAACACCACAATTGTTGTTTGCACAATGCAACTTAATCAAAGTATATTTTCCCAAACTACTACATTCAATATTGCATTTACTTCATCTGCCTCCATCGTAGTACAACCACAAAATGCCTTAACCCTCGGGCAAGCAAACACTTACAATTCACCTTCTTCCTTTCGAGGCCACCACCTCCACCGCCACCAACCTAGGTATTTGGCAAGGTCCACGTCGCCACAAGAAAACCTAGCAAACTAACTATCGGCCAAGTACATCCTTGTCACTGGGAAATCCAATTCACGACTTGGCTAATGAAAATCCTAGCAGAAACTTGAAACAAAATGGGTATAATGCCAAAATGGTTATACACACAGAAAACCAAAACAATATACCAACAACAAACAAATAACTAACCCTAACCATATTTTTGATGAAAGAAAGAAGATTTTAGTGCAATTTCTCCATCCATAGAGAACAAAAATCTCTTTCGAAATTGCAAAATGGGTATAACGCCAAAGATAAAAACATATAGTAAGAAGGCATCAACAATAAATTAACCATCTATGCAAACTACCCATGTAAAAGGACTTACAGATTCTGAAGCACAAAATTTTTCAATCTATTATAAAATGGTTTCTAAATAGCCTACTATCAAACTAGCAACAGAGTTGAAGGAAACATTTTTTTACAATAGTTTGCTATGAAACCACTGACAAAGCCAAACACAACAATTTTTACAATGGGATGCTATGAAACCAATACCACAATGGTTGTTTCGACAATGCAACTTAATCAAAATTTCTCCTATCATGATGGTTGCAATGCCAAAGATACACACAGATAACCAAAACCATAAACCAACAATGAACAAATTAGTAACCCTAAGCATATTTTTTATGAAAGAAAGAACATTTAACTATAATTCCTCCATCCATACAGAATGGTAATCTTTTTCAAATCTCCACAATGGGTATAATGCCAAAGATACAAACATTTGACAAGAAGACATAGACAACAAATTAACTATCTATGCAAACTACCCATGTAAAATGACTTACAGTTTCCAGAGAACAACATTTTTCAATCTAGCATAAGGCAGTTTTTGAACAGTCTAGTATCAAACCAACGATGGAGCCAAAGGCAACAATTTTTATTACATCTGTTTGCTATGAAACCAACAACACAATCTTTGTTTGCACAATGCAACTTAATCAAAGTATACTTTCCCAGATTGCTACATTCAATATTGCATTTACTTCATCCACCTCCATCGTACAACAACCACATAATGCATTAACCCTCAGGCGAGCAAACACTTACCATTCACCTTTCACCTTTTGAGGCCACCACTGCCAACCCACGTATTTGTGAAGGTCCACATCGCCACAGGAAAACTCGATGAACTAAATACTGGTCAGGTATATCCTCATCATCGGGAAATCCAATTCATGGTTGAGCCGACAAAAATCCCACAAAAACCATAAAAAAATATCCTATCAACTAAATATAAAATAAAAAAAATGTTTCACTTTTAAATGTGACTACATTCCATACATCTTTTACATAAATTATACATCATATTTTTATATCCTATGATCCAATTGAATGAACTAGACCCGCCTCGGATATGCCTAGAACAAGCAAACTATTCCAGACAATATAACTCTTTAAAAGTATATGAAATATTATAGACTACAAAGTGACAAAACCAAGAGGTGACGTCTGATACACCCAAATTTTCGTGAACCAATGTCATTGAAAATACCATAAAAGATAAAATAATTTAACTAAGGGTCATTGCACGTCAGCGTGATTTACATGAATTTTTTCTTAATCTGACTGTAATCAAGATTCATTTCTACTTGAAAGGTGGTCAATAAGCAGTCGATGTACAATAGAATTGACTTGATTAATTCAAGTAGTGATAATTTGTGTGCTCCACCACGTTCCTTTCCTTTGATCAATATGGAAATTTTCAATTTTCTAGGATGCAAAGTTTTGAATTTGGCGGACATTATTCCCATGGATTCTCTCCCTACCATTCTTTCTATTACCATATCGGTCATTTTGGGCATTCTTCTCCTCTCTTTAAATCATTGGAAGCACCAATCCTTGCTTAAAATTTCCCCAGGAAAGTTAGGCTTCCCTGTGATTGGTGAGACCTTGTAATTCCTGAGTGAGCTTCGATCAGACATGCCTCAATTGTTTTTCCACGAGAGGGTTAAGAAATTCAATGATTTTTTCAAGACATCACTATTGGGACATCCCACGATGGTACTATATGGCCCCGCTGGAAATCGTTTAGTTATGTCGAATGATGACAAGCTAGTGCACATTTCATGGCCCAAGTCTTTTGTGAAACTTATCAGAGAAGAATCGATGGGGAGAAAAAGGGGAGAGGAGCATCTTCGCTTGTGTGTCACACTTGCTTGTTGTATGGGTCCTGAAGCATTAAATAATTATATATCTAAAACAAGTTTCAAAATCGAACATCATATCATAGAGAGATGGAAGGGAAAATCCCAAGTGAAGATGCTTCCTTATGTGAAGGAGCTCATCTTTTCAGTCACAACTAGCTTTTTCTTTGATATTAGCATTAATTCTGAAAGAACATGACTCTGTCACCTTCTAGAAACTGTAATTACTGGATCTTTGTCAATTCCTCTCGACTTTCCAGAAGCTCATTTCCAAAGAACGCTTAAGGCACATTTTGTCATGAATCAAATTCTCTCTTCTCTAGTAGAGAAGAAAATAATTTATTTACGCTCTTCCATGGCAACTAACCATTATGATTTACTCTATGTGTTGATCACCTACAAAGATGAAAGAGGGAATACACTCACCAACAAGGATATCCTTGACAATTTTAATGGTTTGCTTCATGCTTCCTATGAGACCACCGTTTCGACGATTACCTTGCTATTTAAACTTTTCTCTTCCAATCCTAATTGCTATGACCAATTAGTCCAAGGTATGTGAAGCACCTTCTCTTTTTATTTTACATTTTTAAATTAATAGAATTTGTCGTTAATACCAGACAAGCATATATCAAAACAAATGGTAATTATGACAAATAAAAAAGATGGAGAAGAAGTTAGTTGGGAAGATCTCAAGAACATGAAATACACATGGCAAGCTATTCAAGAAACACTGTGCATGAATCCTCCACTCTTTGGATTATTTTGGGAGGCCATCATTGATATTGATTACCAAGGTTATACAATCCCAAAAGGATGGAAGTAAGCTATAGATTTCTAACATTTTTTTATCGATTGGATTCAATCATAATAACTTTTTTTTTCTTTTTTTTATTGAAATCATTTAAACAAAATCCAGCATAATGACTATTGGATACATGTTTGTTATGAGTAGATCTTATGGACATTTTATAGCACGCATAAGAAGGAGGAGTATTTTAGTGAGCCAGATAAATTCATACGTTCAAGGTTCGAAGAGGAAAGCCGACATGTGGCTCCTTACACATTCTTACCATTCGCTACAGGGAAACGAGCATGCTTGGGATGGGAATTTTCAAAGATGGAGATATTACTGTTCGTTCATCATTTTGTTAAATCTTTCAATGGCTTCACTGCCATTGACCTAGATGAAAAAATAGCGACAAATCCACTCTTCAGTCTTCCAGCTAATGGTTTTGAAAAAACTTTTCCCCCGACTCTAAACTAGTTGAAGGAGGAAAACACCATGAATTAGCAGGTGGTTGGTGGTCTGTAAATAGATGTGATAATAGAATAAATATTGTACCCTAAAATAGTTAGAGTATTAGATCTTAATTGTTCGATTATTTTTTCGGTTCTATTTCCTGTACTATATATGCAAAAAGCTTAGTTGACATATTTATATTATTATTCATTGAAACATTAATAAAAAAATCTATTTATTGGGTATGTGCAGGATCATGATGGGCCAAAAAGTGGCAATATGATGGGTATGTGGCTGATGACTATTTTTTCATCCAAAATTGATGAAACAAAAAAGGGTTTTTAAAGGAGATTCTCAACTTTCCATCAATATAAATTATTCTTTACTTTGAATTTAATAAGTAATTATTATTCATTTTCTATTCAAATTATGACTAAAGTCCTGATTGATAGGTTGATTGAAAAACATCTATAGCTTTCAAACAGTATCACATTTTTTTAATCCAAAACATGCATCACATTCTATGCTTTGCATATTGTAGGTTTAATAAAATAAAAATTGAATTTCATGAATTTTTGACCAAGTTAAGGTGGTCAAACATATGATTTTTTATATTTTAAAAAAAATTGTACTAAAAAAATCATAATTAATTATTTACTTGGAAAAAAACTATAAAAAAATATGCATCACATTGGGGCATGAGTCCTTTACTTATATATAAAATCTTATAAAAAAATATTATCATTTTTATTGTGGTTAGGGTGGTCAGACAAACACCTACTTCTTATTTTTTCCCTAAAATTTAAGTACCATTGCATTGAAATTTCAAATTTTCACCAAATAGATTTTTTGTTTTCTTAAACAAACCTAGTAGTTTAGAAACTCGATTCAATTTGATATAGATTATAATCTTACATATTTTTGAAATAATATACATAACTTATTCAAATTTTTATGTCAAGTTGCCTAACTCTGATTTTTTCTAAATTTTTTCTAAAGAGGTTAGTTGACATATTTATACTATTATTTAGTGGAACATTTCGCATATTTTTGAGTAATGTCATGTTTATAATTGTCTAGTTTATTTTTTCTTTCTTGTATCTTTAATTATATATCAATTTTTTTTAAAATTTAATAAGAAAATCTATATAAACTTGCAATTCAATTCCTCATAGTGTTGTTCTCTTGAAACACCTTGACTGAATTATATCTATCATTAATCTATTTTTAGTTAGGCCCATCAACCTCTCTCTAGTTATTCATTGTTGGGACCTGATGAAGCCCCTAAAAATGCTTCATGTTTCATCTCTAAATTCTGCAAAATTTGGATTAATCCCTTATCTTGGGGATTATGGTTTTGTCTCTCATCAATACTTTAGTGTTTATATTGCTAGAAACCCTTCCTAAATGATCCCTAAGCTTGTGTCCTTGCCAACATTATATTTTGTTGTTGACTTCTTATTACAAGTTACCGGTTAGTTTAAGTTGTGACTTATACTATCAAGTTCATTCTTTTACTGACGCCTTGATCCTAGTGGTCCTAGTCAATGCCCGTGGTTGTATTAAAATTATTTCCTTATTTTAATCAAGGTCGATGTCTTTCAAAATATTTTGTGTAAAATCTAAGCTTGGGTTTTAATATTCACCTAAGGTTTTAACCTTAATTTTTATGTCCTCGACCATTGTCTACCTAGTGATGGCCCCTTCTTAAAACTAACATTTTTGGAATGTGCAGATATTGGGTTCTATGTTGACCATTTGATCATCACAAGCAAATCTCCATTGTTCCCTGCTTGCCTGTCTCACTTTATTCCTCATTAAAATAATCACATGGGCTAGCGAGGAGTAAGCCATGTTTCTTCTACATTTGCGGGCATGTTACCTTTAAATGATCTACAAGCGGTATTACAATGAAATTGACAGTGGTCATTGGATGATGTGGCTTCATCTTGGTCGCTCCCTCCCACCCTGTCTAATTTTATTTTATATTAAAGAAATATCACAGGCTAGTGGGCAGATTGACACATGTTGCTTCATGAAGGAACCCATGTGGATTTGGACACAACAAAAAATTTATGGAGCAAGGATTGATAGTTGATAGTAGATGAAATGGATCAATCCTGACCACTCCCCACCATCCCATGAGGGACCCACTCATACCTCTCATTTCTCTGCAAAGTAGGCAGGCATACTCTAATGCCTATGGTGGTACTTGAACATGTCTGAATTGGTGCATGACATGATCATGTAGAATGGTCTCACTATATAATCATGTCTGCCTAAAATAAATTGATCATGTTGTTGCTTGAATAGCTTGTGTCTATCATCTATCCACTTGGGAACCCTAAGATATGGTCTCTAAGAGATATCATCATCATCTAACTAATCAAATCTAATACACCAGGGTAATAAATATCCCTCCTGCAATGCTCATCTCAGTGCATAACTGAAGGCCCATGGGTAACTCATGGCCGCTATGGTAGGAAATCTAGTGGGTCTAGTACATATGATGTTCTCGAAGCACCATAATTGCAAGAGTGTACAATGTACTATTTTGTTAAGCTCCTAGTATACAAATCATCCCAAATCATAATATAGATCCACAAGCATACTACGACCCCAAGCATAAAAAATCCTATGGTCCTCCATGTCTATGATAGGATATGTACAGGATCATGATGGGCCAAAAAGTGGCAATATGTAAGTGATATGATGGCCCATGTAGCTGATGAGTTTTTTTTTACCCAAAATTGATGAAACAAAAAGGGTTTTTAAAGGAGTTTCTCAGCTTTCCACCAATATAAATTATTCTTTACTCTGAATTTAATGTGGTATGGTACTTGGAAATGCCCTATGATTTGACTTACATAATTTGATGTGGTTTTGTATTCACCCTATTTCCACCTCCATAAAGCAAGCATAATCAAGGGGCATACATCTACCCTTGAATTTGATTCTTTTCAAAAGTTTAATAAGAGGATTTTTGAACAACTAACCAACCTATGTTGCAAGATGTTGTCCTTAACATTGTGGTTTTGCATTTAACTGCAAATGGGGACTTCCTTCTCCCTAATGAATTTCCATATGAGCATCCTTTTTATAGAGTTTAATTCCTTTAGCTTGCATATGCATATAGTATCATGTGGCTACTAAAGTGGGGGTTAAATCTAGTGTACGAAAAGTATCCATTTTTCACACTTAATTTGGGAATAATTAAAAATAAAATGAGCCTAATGTTGCCTTGATTTAGTTTTGTAATATGTTTTTCATATTCACATTAAGTTTAGGGCCATTTTAAACTAAATGGACTTAATTGTGCCTTATTTAGGGTGTTGTAAGGTGTTTTTTATACTTTCACACTAATCTAGGGCTTTATTAATTAATTGAGGATAGTTCGCCTTAATTGACCCCTTTAATTCAAATCCAAGCCTAATTAAATGTAATTTTTTAAGGATAAAACTCAACATTCATAAATGCTATTACACAACACTCAACTTTGGAAGATGTGTGTCCTAGGTAGGTGACCTAGGACCCATTTTCCACATGGAAAATGGGTCCTCACTTAAACCTTGGACCTTGATTTTGCATAATATTTCACCTTTTTTGATGTGTGTCCTAGGTAAGTGACCTAGGACCCATTTTCCACATGGCGAATGGGTCCTCATTTAGACCTAGGACCCCTTTTTGAAATATGTTTTTGGTGCTATTTTAATGAATTGAAATCCATAATTTAATATCAACTTGTGATATTTGAATTTCAGAAATTAATCAGTTATGTATAAGTACGAGGTTGTTTCACTATGTTTCACACTAGAGAGTTTCAAGAGAAGAATCTAAGCAATTTCCATAAGACCAAGCATTCATATTCAAGAAGCAAACAAGAGTGTAGTCTTGGAGGAACATTATAGTTTTTTTTCAAGTCTTCAAGCTCATTTTGTTGTCAAAGATCAAGCATTGTTGAAGACATGATATATTCCTATGGAAAATCATGATAGACCAAGCCTAATGAATTGTTTCCTAAGTGATTCCATCTTCTATGATCACTCTATTTTCAAACTAAAGAGAGGTATATTCAGGTTTATGACTTATTAAAGGGATTTGACATCTCCTAAAGTAGGTCTCTTGCATTGTTCATGTTTCATTATAAGATCATATTCCAACACACTTAAGTAGGGTTTCTTTGCATCATTCTAGAGATCTTAATATTAGACACACTTAAGGTTAGGATTGCACACACATTTCATGTTTTCAATTTCTATTTATTGTCAAGGTTTAATTATGAAACTTGGGGTGTGATTGAGTCCAACCCCTATCCACCAACAAACATCAAATTTTTTTTTTAGATTATTGGTAGATCTAGATCTGAAAGTGGGGATTTCAAGTTACAAGAAGGAATTGCAATTCTGGAGCTTTAAATTTAGATTCAGAGTTTTCTGGAAAATCCTACCAGGACCCATTCACCATAGGGAAAATGAGTCCCTATTAGGGAGACAAAGAAAATAGGTTTTCAAAGTTCATGAGATATAGTTTATGATTCAAAGTCTCCTAGGAAAGTCTACTAGGACCCATTAACCATGGGGTGAATGAGTCCCTATTAGGGTTGCAAAAACAACAAGTTTTGATAGGTGCACAGTATTTATTACCTTCAATTTTTCTAGAAAGTTTATTTTATCTTTCTATTTTATGATAAATCTCTTCATTGCACTTTATGGATCTAGGTTTAAATTTGTTTTGTTATGTCAATTTTTTCTCCCCAAAGTACTAGTTGACCTAGACCCTCGTCCTAGAAATAAGCGAATTCAGTAGATTCACATCTTGGGTTGACTCACCTAAGGGTTGATAGTCAATGTTTGATGTGGATCTCATTTCCTAATGGTTTGAAGAAATAGAGGACCCCCTTGTCCCTCTTTGGATCTACCTTTTCCATTTTGGGACACCCTACCCTATTTTTCTTTATTTCAATATATAATGTCAAAAAATCTACTCCTTTACATTTCCACACTATGTTTGGGAACCTTAATTAAATTGGACTTAATGAAGCCTCTAATTGATCCAATTATGCATTTAAAATCCTAATTAGTATCATTTTGCAAAGGGAAACTTGTATTAAACAATTTTAAACATTAATTAAATTTCCTTGAAACTTAGGAACCAATTTAAAATATGTTTTTGGTGGTATTTTAATGATCCCAATTCAAATTGTAATTGTTGGATTTTGAATATTAATTTTTGGGAAATTAGGACAATTCTTATAAATACAAGGCTATTTTATCAATTCAACATGAGGAATCAAGAGGGCACCTTTCATATGAGAAAAAATCATTATCAAGAGCATTGAAGAGAAGATTTATCAAGCATCTACAACAACATTCAAGATCATATCATGACATTAAATTTTATGTGTGTTCATGCATATTCTTGGAGATAACATTGTGATGTAGGTTTCAAGCATTCAAGTAAAAATTCAAACATCAAGATCAATATCCAATCAAGCAGATTGGAGAGATATACTAAGTTGTAGTCCTTCAAGGGTTTCAAATCAAGGGTTTTGTGAGTTGCAACATAGCACTTTTTCATTAATCAATCCTTTCATGTTTCATTGTTTTAATTCAAGGTTTAATTAATGTGTCACCAAAAATTGTATACTCTTGAAGAAAGAGACAATTTTTTGATTAATTTGGTCCTATTTTAGACACCATTACATCAATCACCTCTTAAAAATTATATTTATAGGCCCTTAATGCTAATAATTTTGGACTTTAAGGCCTATTTCAATCATAAATCACTCAAATCCCAACAAGTAACAATAAAACTACTCAAATATCGTGAAACCCACCTCAAAAGTACTTGGTGGAACTTAGTTTCCTAGGGTGGTGACTTTGTCCCTTTTGGGGTATTTTCCACTTTTGAGCTGGAAAATCACCGACCTAGTTCAAATTCTTGAGGGATGTCAGCCTATGAAGTTAAAATAATAAGTAATTTGATGTTAATGCCTATAAATAAATGTTTTTAGGTCATTTTTCAAATCTCCTAGTCATTTTTTCAAAGAAAAATCAAGAGTCAAGAGAAAAATATCTTTCACAAGAAGATTCATTAGTCTTTCTATAGCAAAGTTGAAGCTTTAGGGTAACAAACTATGGTTTTTGAAGGTCTTCTAGCTCACTTTTGGTTCAAGATATCGCATTGCAAAGGGTTGATCATGGATTCCTATGGTGAATCATGGAGAAATCTAGGTTGAGGAGATGCAACTAGCCATCAAATCACACCTAAAGACTTATTTTCAAAGTGATTCCATCTTCCATTTCTCTCTATCCTCATATTTAAGGTTTTCATGCCATTTGCATTCATTTGAAATGTTGTAGGGTTTCTTGGATTGAATTCTTGCATTATTCAAATTCCATTTACTTATCTTATTCTAGCACATTAGAATAGGGTTTTCTCTTACTTCATATTTTCCTAGTCTTAGACACACTTAGGGCTAGGGTTTTATGTAGATTTTATCCCTTCCAAAGTTTAAATACCAAACTAGGAGTTTGATCAAGGAAAAATTCCCATTAGAAAACAAATTATCTTCTATTTTGTAGGTGTTTTCGAAGATTTAGATTCATATTCTCGGTAGAAAATAGAGTGCAGACTGTGGGCTTTTGTTTCCACTTTCAGATTCATAGAAAATCCAAAGTGGACTAAGTCACCCATAGTGGCAACTTATTCCCATTGCACTGGTTTTTTTAGGAATTTTCACAGTTTCAAACACCCATTTGGGAGAAACAACTTTTTTGGGTAGTTTCCCTGATCTGGGACTAAGTCGCCCAGCTTGGCATAAGTGTCCTAGTTGGCTTACAAATCAAATTTTCTAGAATTTTAGAGGTCCTTGCAATCTCCAGTCAGCTCTTATCCAATTTCAAGGTGCATAGTTACTATTTAGTGTAACGCCCCGCCACACAACCCCAGAGGAATTAAGCAAAATGCAACCAATTTTTTTTTTTACAAAACAAAGGAGTGAACATTTACTAACACAATGTAACCATTATTCAATTTTCATGACTTAATCCTTTGAGGTACACGAGGACATTACTTAAGAATTAATCCTTAACAACATGAATATTTAACTAACCATTACATGAACCATACATTCATACATACATAAATATAATTACATCAGAAACAACAATAAAGTCATAAGATAGAATAATATCCAAAGTTATAAAATCATTATAAATCCTTTTCATAACCAAGTTTACAAGTAAAAGTACAATGCATCAACATGAGATTACATCACAATAGCACCATGTGCAATAATTTACAAAACGTCCCAACTAGGTGGGAATGATACATCAGTATAAGAATAACATAAATACATAAATCTGGAACCCACGAACAAAGAATCCACTGATACTGCAACTCAACACTGAAAGATGAACTTGCATAAAAGAGAGAATCCCAACGGGGTGCGAAGCATGATCCACCCAACCACCCATGTGCTAGGAGTCGCTAAGGAAGGGTTACTGACCAAGAACATCCATACAAAGACTCACAACCAATTAATGAAAATCATACAACACATCAGACCACTCAAATTCAAACAACAAAAATCATCAATACAAGACAAGTGACCGATTCCAGAGGATTTCCAAAAGGAAATCATAAATAGGAATGTTAGAGGAGAGTGTCATCACATGGCTTCACATGGATTTGCAAGGTTACCTATCACAAGGTACCACCTCCATCTACTGACAGATTATCTAGGCAACCAAGCACTAGGAACCGCCTCCATCTATGGTTTGCCAAGCTAGCTATCTCAAGGAACCGCCCCATAGGGTTGCTCATAAGGTATCGTTACCTTTCGTGAAGACAAGGCAACAATCTTGCCAACCACGGCCTTCTCAATCCCCTTTAGTCTATGGTAGCACTAAAAAGGTAGATAAGGCAACAATTATCTTTTTAGTGTATTACTACCCACCCTCTAGTTAATTAATTAAAATTATCACTTATTAAATTCACTCTAACGAGGGCTATCCTGGCGCCCCTCTGTGTGCCGACTACCCACTTAGAGCCACTCCCTTTAGACATTCAACCACAAGACAATAACATCAAGGATTGTACCACATAAAGAACTAAATCAAATGACAATCAAAAGTGAGGCATGTCCATCTCACCAAACCACAAGGAAACACATCCACATTCTAGTACAATCCAATGTATAGCCGATCCATACGCATCACAAATCCAAATTCAAAATGAAATCAAGAGTAACCACATTACCCCACCTCTGGAATCACTTGGGCTCCTAAACAGGATTGTTAACCTCAGGTTGTCCCCACAATAAAATAAACCCAAATAACGAAACTAGAATTCAATCAATGAAAAATCTCATGCAAAACAAAGCCATAAAGTACATTTCAGGACACAATAATTTTTCACCAATTAAATAAATCATTGACTTGATAATGAACAAAATGTGGAACAACTCCATAAAAAAAATATTTCTAAGACACAATAATTTCATCAATTGCTAAATCTGGAGAACTCCATCTATTAACAAAGCACAAAAATCATCTCCATTTAAACAACTATGCTATGATTGCAAACATTCTTAAAAATTATCACAATGATATTCTCAGCCAAGTAAATTTTATATAAATATATATGTATATATATACTTTCCAAGCGTATATATGTATATGTACATTTATATTAAGAAAACAACATATATAAATAAATAAATTATCTTTATAAATCTTATGATAAAATTAACAAATTATCATGCTATTAACTTACAATATAATTAAATAAATATAAATATATATATATATGTTAACATTAATATTATATTTGTATTAATATTAACACATATATATATACATATTTGTATAACACAAAATTTAATAAACTTGGGATTCAAATTAATACTAAATTGTTTACATTTCACAATGCATTGAATACAAAAATCAACCGAACTGGGTTTATACATATTTCAAAATAGACATATATATATATATATATATATATATATATATATATATATATATATATATATATATATATATATATATATATATATATATATATATATATATATATATATATAAAATATAGGGGCGCGAAAAAGGAAACTATGGATTTAAACAAGTAATAAATCAACAATGAAGGCACTGACTATGAGCTTAGTACGCCAACGGATGGGGGCATCATACAGGTACGCCGGCATTAAAGGAAAGCTCGAGGAAAGACGTGGGCTAGCTGAGTGGAAATTGTGGTTTGTACGGCCTAAACACAGTACACTCAAACTAGAGCTAAAATGCATCAATATAATAACCTTCGTTTGAGCAAAGACTACTAATTCTGAAATGTAGAAGATAATGTAAATATATATATATATATATATAATTTGTACTCAACAAGTACCCAGGAAAATATCTCATCCAAACACAAGGCACGGCAATATCGAACATCATCCCTGCGAAATCACATACTTTCGGACCCGAAAATTGAACGGGTATGAAGATAAAATTTTAAGCAAAATCCTATATTCCTTATACGAACACCCACCTAAAACAAAATGAAATATAAATGTAAATAAGAATAAACGAGTTAACACCCTTCCAATAAACTCACACCAGAACCCAAAATCAGTAAATATATGTATATAATATATATATATATATAAAAGAATAACGATTTAACACAACATTTTGATATCATTCTAATTCTATTTAAATATAAATATAAGTCTATAAATTTTATCTTGAACCAGAGGTTTGACAAATTTAAACAAAAGGTATTTCATTAAATCTCATAAAGATATGGGGTGGAAATTTACCCAGAATAAACAGATTTCAAATCAAGGGAAACCCCTACACACAGAAATTTTAAATTCAATCTCCACAATTACGCACAGAGATTTAAAATCCACTTTTAAACAAACACATGCACAAATCTAAATTCATATTTTTTTTATTTTAACAGCAACACACATACAATTTAAAACTCTTTAAACAGGACAGCCAGAAGTATTTTATTTTATCTGAAAATTAAATAACCAAAAAAAAGAATATGAGAGGAACCTGGCGTCCTATGGCTGTAGAAGAAATCCAACACAGATGCTTTCCTCCTCTTTTCAACACTGATCCTTTCCTGCAGCTTCCTTTTTCAAAATCAAAATCTGAGACAATCTTCCTAATCTTCTTGCATAACCCCCCTTTCTCTGTTTCTATTTTTTTCCAATAAAAAGAATGCAAAATCCCCCTTTCTACAGCCCCCTTCCTCTTCCTCTTCCTCTTCACACCAAAATAGATTTAGAATTAATTAATTTTATTCTCTGAATAACCCCCACAAGAATCTCTCCAGATTTTCTCATTTAATTACTTTTTAAACAATAATTTTTAATCACCACCACTTATTTCTAAAATTTAATTAAAACAAGCTTTTAGTAAATAAATAACTTTTAATTAAATATAATTAAACTTCAATACTTACTAGATCATAATTAATAAAATAACTTTAATTAAAAATATAAAATAATTAAATTAAATATCCCCAAACCATAAATAAATTAACTAAATCATTTAACTCAAAAATCAAAATACCAATACAAGACTAGGTCAACACATGACTCAACAACCTCCTAACGAAATGACGGACTTGGGATGGGAATTCTTCCTTAACAACTCCTTTTAACAACATCGTACCCATTGGGTTCATTTTGTGCTCGCCCTGTCCTGCCGAAGCAGGTGGAATTGAGACTTTTAATCCTGCAATATCTACAAATGGATAAACGTTAAGTAACATATAATCTCCACTGAAAACACACCATGAAAGGTAATAGTGGGGTAGCAGGGTGCTCGCGAGCGAGTGGTACTACTCCGTCCCTTCACCAAAATACACTGAACATGTCCTCATAACATAATATCATGGAAATACATCATCGCATATAAATTTAAGGAAAACCATTGCATAATGAATCAAAACATCAAATGTCACACATAATATAAAGAGCACTAAACAAGTAACTAAGAAGCCACACATGATCAAATATAAATCCATGACATAGAGTATCGAGAGTATCTAATGAATCAGCAAACATGGGGTTATTACATCCTCCCCCCTAGGACATGGCTTACTCTTGGAAGCCAGAGAACAAATAAGAATAAGCCTCTCTAATAATAGATGCATCCTCCCAAGTCGCGAGGTCTCATAATTCGGATCCCACTGGACTTGCACCTAATCAATATCTCTACCCCTAAGGGTGAGACTCTGACGCTAAAGCATGGGCACGAGCTCTAGAGGTAGCTGCCCGTCCTCGACCTGCAAATCATTCCAGTCCAGCACATGAGTAACATTAGGAAAATGAGGCCTCAGAACAGAAACATGAAAGACATCGTGTATTTGCGACAGGCTAGGTGGCAAAGCTAGGCAGTAGGCAACATGTCTGATTCTCTTTAACACCTCAAAAGGCCTAACAAAATGGGGTGCCAACTTAGAACCCTTTCCATAACGGATAGGACTCTTACGTGGATGCACCTGGAGAAACACACGATCCCCAACTGCAAACTGTCGATCAACATGATGTGCATTAGCATACTTTTTCTGTCTATCCTGAGCTGCAATAAGATGTTCTCTGATACGAGCCACCTGCTGCTCCATATCTCGAAGCATGTCAGTTCCAAGAAGAACCTTGTCCTCTAACTGATCCCAACTCAAAGGGGTACACCAAGGACGACCATACAATGCCTAAAAAGGTACCATGCCAATGGAGCTATGATAACCATTATTATAGGAAAACTCAACCAAATGCAAATACTCCTCCCAACGAGATTGTTGGTCCATGATGTACATGCGGAGCATGTCCTCTAGCACCTGATTAACTCTCTTAGTTTGACCATCAGTCTCAGGATGATAGGTAGAGCTAAAATTCAATTGAATCCCTAGAGACCGCTGCAAGGAAATCCATAGTGCCAATGTAAACACTGGATCTCTGTCAAATATGATCCTCTGTGGTATGCCATGTAATCGAACTATGTCCTGCATGAAAACCTTTGCTACCACAGATGCAGTATAAGATGATCTGATATGGGAGAAATGGGCTACTTTGGTTAGCCTGTCCACAGTGACCATGATCGCATCGTGTCTCCTAGAAGACATGGGCAAACCAACTATAAAATCCATCGAAATGATATCCCATTTCCACTCAGGAACAAGATTAGGCTGTAGTAATCCTTCTGGATGATGATGTTCTGCCTTGACCCTCTGACACTCCATACATCTAGCTACAAAATTAGCGATATCCCACTTCATTCCTGACCAAAAATATAATGAACGCAGATCCGCATACATTTTCTTAACTCCTAGATGTGCCGAATAGGGTGCCCTATGGGCTTCAGTCAAGATTAGGGTGCGAAGACCCTCTACAGGAGGTACATACATACGCCCTAAATAACGCAACACACCATCAGAATCCAAAGAGTACCCAACAAATTTCCCCTCTAGAATCTTGCCTGACTCGATCTCAGACTTCACCTCAGAATACCAACTGTCTAAAGAGAGAGCAACGAGGATTTGACTCCTCAAATCAATCCCAAGAGTCACAGCAGAAATCTCATGCCTACACCTACTCAAGGAATTTGCTACCACATTCTCCTTACCCTAAATATATTTCACTTCAAAGTCATACTCACATAAAAATTCCATCCATCTCCTCTGCCTAGCATTCAAATTCGGCTGTTTGAATATGTATTGTAGACTACGATGATCAGTATGCAGCTCAAATTGATGCCCCAAGAGAAAATGTCTCCATCTAACCAGAGCATGAACCACCGTGGCCAACTCAAGGTCATGTGTAGGATAGTTCAATTCATGATCTTTGAGTTTCTGGGATTCGTATGCAATCAATGTGCCCTTCCTACATCAAGACGGATCCTAAGCCTTCCAAGGAGGCATCATTACACACAACAAACTCTCCTGCAGGATCTGGTACTGCGAAGATAGGTGCACTAGTCAGCTTCTCCTTTATAGTTTGAAAAGTAAGCTGACATTTATCTGACCATAAAAATTTATTCCCTTTCCTCTGGAGAGAAGTAATAGGGTGCACAATCCTAGAAAAGCCTTGGACAAACCGTCGGTAATAACCTGCAAGTCCCTTGAAACTGCGGACTTCTGAGACATTAGTAGGTACAGACCAATCTACAATAGCCTAAATCTTTGCAGGGTCCACAGAGATTCCTTCACCTGAGATGACATGGCCAAGATACTGAACTTTAGTCTTGTAAAAGTCACACTTTGCCAAATTGGCATATAATTGGTTTTCCCTCAAACACTACAATACCTGCTTAAGATGTTCCTCATGTTCCTCTATAGACCTAGAATAGATCAAAATATCATCAAGGAACACGAGAAAAAATCTATCCAAAAAGGTTCTGAACACCCCATTCATCAAACTCATAAAGACTAAAGGTGCATTCGTCAACCCAAACGGCATTACTGTGAACTCGTAATGTCTGTATCGAGTACAAAATGCGGTTTTATGAATATCCAATTTTGCAATCTGCAATTGGTGATATCCAAACTTCAGATCAATCTTGGAAAATATCTTCGCCCCTTTTATCTAATCAAAGAGATCATCTATCCTGGGCAAGGGATATCGATTCTTCACTGTTACTTTGTTCAACTGTCTATAATCAATGCATAGGCGGAGAGAACCATCTTTCTTCTTCACGAAAATCACGGGTGCTCCCCATGGAGAGACACTCGGATGGATAAACCCTTTTGCTATCAATTCCTCCAACTGAAGACGAAGTTCCTAAAGTTCTTGTGTGGTCATTTTGTACGGAGCCCGAGAGATAGGCTCAGCTCTAGGTACTAGGTCTATCCAAAAATCTATATCTCGCTTAGGCGGCATTCTAGGTATCTTGCTCGGAAAAACATCGAGAAATCCCTTAAGAAGAAGGTAATCATCCAATGATTTCTCTCGACTATCATTAGTCTCAAGATCATTTACTACCACAACAAAGAGCTGACAACCCTGTCGGAACAACCTTTTTAACTGCATGGCAGAGATCATCTGCAAAGAAATAGGCCTCTGAGTGCCAACGATCTCCACCTCCTTTCCAGAGTCATTGGTACATTGCACTGCTTTACAACGATAATCTAACAAAGCATGATGTGAACTCAACCAATCAATTCCCAAGACTACATCATATGAGCTGAGGGGTAAGATCCGAAGGTCCACTTGAGTTGAAAAAGCTCCCAAATCTAACTTACAACCCTGAACAAACTCTTCTACAAGAAATTTTGACCCAAAGGCTAGTTCAACCTGCCAAGTTATGCCTTGCCTAGATGCCACCAATCCACATCAGTCCACAACGGAAGGAGATATAAACAAATCAGAAGCACCAGAGTCAAAAAGTATAGAAACTTTAGCACCCCTCAACACACCTGATGTATCAATCACGGTGCCCTGATGCTCGGCTTGCCGATTGTCCACTGTTGCAAAAACTCGATGAGCTCTTCCCACATTGCCCATTGTCAGCTCTGAAACAGCTGGCCTCTGACTAATTTCTGAAGTAGTCTTCTGTGGACACTATCTAGAAATATGCCCTTGCTGCCCACACAAGAAGCAACCTATACTTCTCCCAAAGCCTTTAACCCCAGATGGTGCACTTGATTACTGAAAGCTACCTCGGGATGGTGCTGACTATGCACTTTGTGCAAACTGCACAGAACAATCAGGTTTACTTTGCTGCCAACTTTGAAACTTCTTGCCTTGAAACCTGTCCCCCTGCTAAGACTGCGATTTATTCTGCTTGGGTTGTGACTGCTGATGATGTGAACCACCCTTGGAGGGTGTTTGAAAGTTCCTAGAAGGCCCTACAGCCTAAGACTGCCCACCTCTAGAACCTGTACCTGGTGTCGGAGCACTGCCAATCTAAACTCCAACATGCCCTCCAAGAGCCATAGCCAAGTTTTCCTCTACTAACCGAGCCTTCTCTACTGCAACCTCCATTGTCTTCGGCTTGAAGACTCTCACTCCACCACTGATACGAGCATTCAGGCCCCGAAAAAAATGTTGAACAAGCAACCCCTCATCATGATTGATCCCAGCATATTGCTTGAGTTTGTAGAACCACTGCTCATATTGCTCAATGGACAAAGACATCTGCTTAAGATCATGGAACTCATCAGCTCTGCATTGCCTCCAATGATCAGAGAGAAATTGAGCCCTGAACCTATCCAAAAACAACTCCCATGTAACCACACTAATATCCAAGTGCAACTTCTGTTCTTCCAACCCCACCAGGTAGATGCGAAACCCCACAAATGCATTACTGTGCACTGAGCCTTGGTATTGCTACCGAATGGGTGCATTGCGAAGAAATGATCCAAATCTATCAACCAGGTTTCTGCTTCTAAGCCTCCTCCCGAGCCATCGAAGGTAGGGGGTGAGCTCTCAACAAATCCCTCATATGCCCTACTATTATTACATCCTAATCTGCTGGAGCATCCCTGTACCTTGGAGACCTTTCCCTCTCTCTCTCGATTCGTGACTCTTCCTAAGGCCTGGGTCCCAAAAGATCAAGGAGCTCTCCTAGAAGATGTTGTAACTGACCATCCAAACCAGGTTGTCCTGGGTTCTAGTCACCAACTAGCAGATTACTTTGAGGATTTGAAATTTCCTCATGCTCAAAACCATGGAAACTCGGTGGTGATGGACTATGATGATAGGCTGCTCGACCGCCACCTCGGCCTCTTCCACGGCCACGACCTCTAGCTCAAGGCATGATCCTGCACACAGTTATAGTATGTAAGATAGCACAAAGGCTGCCTAACAGACACCAACTACCCAGAGACCCCAGCGTTAGCAACCTTGGCTCTGATACCAAGTTGTAATGCCCTGCCACGCAACCCCAAAGGAATTAAGTAAAATGCAACCAATTTTTTTTTTTTACAAAACAAAGGAGTGAACATTTACTAACACAATGTAACCATTATACAATTTGCATGACTTATTCCTTTTAGGTACACGAGGACATTACTTAAGAATTAATCCTTAACAACATGAACATTTAACTAACCATTACATGAACCATACATTCATACATACATAAATATAATTACATCAGAAACAACAATAAAGTCATAAGATAGAATAATATCCAAAGTTATAACATCATTATAAATCCTTTTCATAACCAAGTTTACAAGTAAAAGTACAATGCATCAACATGAGATTACATCAAAATAGAACCATGCGCAATAATTTACAAAACTTCCCAACTAGGTGGGAATGATACATCAGTATAAGAATAACATAAATACATAAATCTGGAACCCACGAGCAAAGAATCCACTGATACTGCAACTCAGCATTGAAAGATGAACTTGCATAAAAGAGAGAATCCCAACAGGGTGCGAAGCACGATCCACCCGACCACCCCCATGCTAGGAGTCGCTAAGGAAGGGTTCCTGACCAAGAACATCCATACAAAGAATCAAAACCAATTAATGAAAATCATTCAACACATGAGACCACTCAAATTCAAACAACAACAAAAATCATCAATACAAGACAAGTGACCAATTCCAGAGGATTTCCAAAAGGCAATCATAAATAGGAATGTTAGAGGAGAGTGTCATCGCATGGCTTAACATGGATTTTGCAGGCTACCTAACGCAAAGTACCGCCTCCATCTACTGACAGATTATCCAGGAAACCAAGCACTAGGAGCCGCCTCCATCTATGGTTTGTCAGGCTACCTATCTCAAGGAACTGCCCCATAGGGTTGCTCATGTGGTATCGTTACCTTTCGTGAAGACAAGGCAATGATCTTGCCAACCACAACCTTCTCAATCCCCTTTAGTCTGTGGTAGCACTAAAAAGGCGGATAAGGCAACAATTATCTTTTTTAGTGTATTACTACCCACCCTCTAGTTAATTAATTAAAATTATCACTTATTAAATTCACTCTAACGAGGGCTATCCCGGTGGCACTTTGTGCGCCGACTACCCACTTAGAGCCACTCCCTCTAGACATTCAACCACAAGACAATAACATCAAGGATTGTACCACATAAAGAACTAAATCAAATGATAATCAAAAGTGAGGCATGTCCATCTCACCAAACCACAAGGAAACACATCCATAGTCTGGTACAGTCCAATGTATAGCCCATCCATAAGCATCACAAATCCAAATTCAAAATGAAATCAAGAGTAACCACATTACCCCACCTCTGGAATCACTTGGGCTCCTAAACAAGATTGTTAACCTCAGGTTGTCCCCACAATAAAATAAACCCAAATAACGAAACTAGAATTCAATCAATGAAAAATCTCACACAAAACAAAGCCGTAAAGTACATTTCAGGAAAGAATAATTTTTCACCAATTAAATAAATCATTGACTTGATAATGAACAAAATGTGGAACAACTCCATAAAAAAAATATTTCTAAGACACAATAATTTCATCAATTGCTAAATCTGGAGAACTCCATCTATTAACAAAGCTCAAAAATCATCTCCGTTTACACAACTATGCTATGATTACAAACCTTCTTAAAAATTATCACATTGATATTCTCAGCCAACTAAATTTTATATAAATATATATGTATATATATACTTTCCAAGCGTATATATGTATATGCACATTTATATTAAGAAAACAACATATATAAATAAATAAATTATCTTTATAAATATTATGATAAAATTAACAAATTATCATGCTATTAACTTACAATATAATTAAATAAATATAAATATATATATATATGTTAACATTAATATTATATTCGTATTAATATTAACACATATATATACATATTTGTATAACACAAAATTTAATAAACTTGGCATTCGAATTAATACTAAACTGTTTACATTTCACAATGCATTGAATACGAAAATCAACTGAACTAGTTTTATACATATTTCAAAATAGACATATATATATGCCAGTAAAATATGGGGCGTGGAAATGGAAACTATGGATTTAAATAGGTAATAAATCAACAATGAAGGCACTGACTGCGAGCTTAGTACACAAATGGACGGGCACATCATACAAGTATGCTAACATTAAAGGAAAGCAAGAGGAAAGATGCACGCCAGCCGAGTGGAAATTGTGGTTGGTATGGCCTAAACACAGTACGCTCAAACTAGAGCTAAAATGCATCAATACAATAACCTTCGTTTGAGCAAAGACTACTAATTCTGAAATGTAGAAGACAATGTAAATATATATATATATATATAATTTGTACTCAACAAGTACCCAGGAAAACATTTCATCCAAACACAAGGCATGACAATATTGAACATCATCCCTGTGAATTCACATACTTTCGGACCCAAAAATTGAACGGGTATGAAGATAAAATTTTAATCAAAATCCTATATTCCTTAGATGAATGCCCACCTAAAACAAAATGAAATATAAATGTAAATAAGAATAAAAGGGTTAACACCCTTCCAATAAACTCGTACCAGAACCCAAAATCAGTAAATATATGTATATAATAAATATATATATATAAGCATAACGATTTAACACAACATTTTGATATCATTCTAATTTTATTTCAATATAAATATAAGTTCGTAAATTTTATCTTGAACCAGAGGTTTGACAAATTTAAACAGAAGGTATTTCATTAAATCTCATAAAGATATGGGGTGCAAATTTACCTAGAATAATTAGATTTCAAATCAGGGGAAACCCATACACAGAAATTTTAAATTCAATCTCCACAATTACGCACAGAGATTTAAAATCCACTTTTAAAGAAATACACGCACAGATCTAAATTCATTTTTTTTTTTAATAGCAACACACATACAATTTAAAACTCTTTAAACAGGACAGCCAAAAGTATTTTATTTTATCTAAAAATTAAATAACCAGGAAAAAGAATATGAGAGGAACCTGGCGTCCTACAGCTGTAGAAGAAATCCAACACATATGCTTTCCTCCTCTTTTCAACGCTGATCCTTTCCTACAGCTTCCTTTTTCCAAATCAAAATCTGAGAAAATCTTCCTAATCTTCTTGCATACCCCCCTTTCTCTGTTTCTATTTTTTTCCAATAAAAAGAATGCAAAATCCCCCTTTCTACAGCCCCCTTCCTCTTCCTCTTCCTCTTCATGCCAAAATAGATTTAGAATTAATTAATTTTATTCTCAGAATAACCCCCACAAGAATCTCTCTAGATTTTCTCATTTAATTACTTTTTAAACAATAATTTTTAATCACCACCACTTATTTCTAAAATTTAATTAAAACAAGCTTTTAGTAAATAAACAACTTTTAATTAAATATAATTAAACTTCAATACTTACTAGATCATATTTAATAAAATAACTTTAATTAAAAATATAAAATAATTAAATTAAATATCCCCAAACCATAAATAAATTAAATAAATCATTTAACTCAAAAATCAAAATACCAATACAAGACCAGGTCAACACATGACTCAACAACCTCCTAACGAAATGACAGACTTGGGATGAGAATTCTTCCTTAACAACTCCTTTTAACAACATCGTACCCGTTGGGTTCGTTTTGTGCTCGCCCTGTCCTGCCGAAGTAGATGGAATCGAGAATTTTAATCCTGCAATATCTGCAAATAGATAAACGTCAAGTAACATATAATCTCCACTAAAAACACACCGTGAAAGGTAATAGCAGGGTAGCAGGGCACTCGCGAGCGAGTGGTACTACTCCGTCCTTTCACCAAAATACACTAAACATGTCCTCATAACATAATATCATGGAAATACATCATCGAATATAAATTTCAGGAAAACCATTGCATAACGAATCAAATCATCAATGCATAATGTATCATCAAATGTCACACATAATATAAAGAGCACTAAACAAGTAACTAAGAAGCCACACATGATCAAATATAAATCCACCACATAGAGTATCACAGAGTATCCACAATATCAAAGAGTATCGAGAGTATCTAATGAATCAGCAAACATGGGGATATTACATTTAGCATCTTTATTATGTTCTTTATTGCATCTTTTTCATCATTTAGCATATCACACTGTGTTTTCCAAAACGTTGCATTCCTTAGGTTTAACATCATTAAATCATTTATTTTCCATTTCATTGCATTAGAAAATCATATTTATATACATTGCATCCCTTTTAGATTAATATTGAGTGTAGACATTAGGATTTTGGCCCCAATTCCTCTCCTTTTAGGTGAAAAACCTAGAAGAGTTAGAGGCAACCTTGGGCAATCCAAAATCATTGTCCACATTTTGGTGAACCCGAATTTTGAACATTTTTGCTTCTAATTTAAAAAGCATCCTAGGTTTACTTTGCATTCGAATTGCATTAGGTGTTTCATTGTTTAAATTGCATCCTAGGATTTTAAAAGTTACATTACTGAAAAGCTCATTCAAGCTTGCATTATTACATTTTATTTCCTTGCACAATAGTGAAATTCTACATTTGCACTATAGATTTGCATGGTACTATACAAAAAGAATTAATATCCATTAGAAAATTCATAAAAACTCAAAAAATTCTCCTACTAGGACTAATTCACCACCCTGGGTGACTTAGTCCCTATGCACATTTTGCATCAGTATTTTTGGAATTTTATTCCCAGTTTCTTCAAATTTTGTTTGTTGCAGTTAATTTTATGTTTTTGTTCACTTATTTTCTATTACACTAGAATCATTAGCATTAGTATTATTTACTTTAATGAAAATTATAGATAGCATTATATTTTTACAATGTTCATTTTCAGCATTAGTTCCTAGTTCATTTTGATCAGATTCCTCATAAAATGCAAAAAAAGGTGTTAAACAATCACATGAACCAATAAAAATAATGCTTCACTTTAGGAAAACTCTATCATCCAAACCTTTTAGTAGTGATGAATTGGATAGGTTAGATGAATCCTTACAAGGTTTCCTCTCACTAAGTTCATCCACTAAGGCTTGTGATGAAAAACCTAAAATAATTAATGACAATTTATCTCCCAAACCTTTTAGTAGCAATGAATTTGATATGTTAGATGAAGCCCTTGAGGAATTCATCTCACTAATGCCATCCACTTAGGTTTGTTGTGAGGAACCAAAACCAAAATATGTCAATGTTTTTGATAAAGGGTAAAACAGGTTTCATAGGGACCCAAAACCACAAAGTTTACAACGTAAAAGATAGGAAAGAAAAATCCAACAAAAATAACCAGCTACACAAAAGGTAAAAAATAGAACAAGCAATAGCCACCCACCAAAGACTAGGAACGTCAAACAAAAAATCTAGTAGAAAGGCCAACAAAAAACTACTCGTGACTAACCTAGAGTCTTCAGGACAGACTCTGTCTCTGCCTCCAAATTTTGCATCTCATGAACTCCCTTCTTAAACATTTGAATCATTTGCAGAGTGGGGGGAGCCTTCATCTTTAGATTGGCCCTAGTTCTCTTAGAGATGCCAACATCCTCCTCCTGGTTTCTTTCCTCGGTTTCCTCCAGATCAACAACCAGAGACCTCTGTTGGGCTTTGTCCAATTTCTCAGTCATGGCATTGATGATAATGGCATTGTGTCTAGCCATATGGTTGTTTTTCTCACCAATAATTTTGATAGTATTTTTCATTTTTTCCATCTCAATTTTGATATTTCTATTCTTGCCAGCTTGGTTCTGAGTGTCATTGATGAGACCATAATCTCTTCGTTTCACCTCAATTTTTCCAATTGCCACAACCTTGGCTCCCAACTCTTCCAGCTTACTTTGTAGGGCCCAGTTTCTTATCTTTAGCTCATTGATTTCATTGAAAGTCCATTTCGAAAGTTTGAAATGGGTATGAGCATTATTTCTAGTTAAATTCAAAACATCCACAAAGGGATCCCTAGCAATGTTGAGACAAGTATTAGAAGGGATAGGAGAAACAGGGGACCCAGTTCTAGCAATTCTATCCACCAATAGGTCAACAAAGGGCTCAGTATTATTAGCACCAGACGCCTCAGAGTCGGGGGAATCTTCAGAGTACGAAACTAGGTTTTTAGCCTTGGGATTCTTATCAACAAAATTAGTTTTAAGGGAAGGGCTTCCCATCTCTGGCACAACACAACCTTTAATAGTAAGAGGGTTAGGGTTTTTCTTGCCTGAATGGACAAGAGGCGGGCTAGGGATAGTTCTAGCTAGACTTAAATTGGGAAAAAACCTCAAGCAGCTGGGTTCAGTATCATCTTCCTCACAGTTAGGGGAGGCTTCAAGATTAGCAGGGATGTGAATTTTTTGGTAATGCTCCACAATTAATCTAATTTGACTAGTGTGCAAAATAGGGAATCTTCTAGGGTTTTTCTTATGGTCATCCAAACTTTTCCTCAAAGAGAAGAAAAGATAATAGGGGAAAGACCCCTCACCTTGTAGCAGAAATGGTTGAGTAGGGAAAAGTTACAACCGTAGACTCTGGTGAAACAACCATCTACAGTTATGTACTCCATGATGACATGTAGTACCTTTCTTCACAGGGCTTTTATGATGTCGGCATCAAAGAAGCTATTAGCAATTTTTACCAATTTCAGTTTTTCTTTCTCTTTTTTAGGAAATCTGATGGTCCGGCATCATCACAAAAAACCCTATCCCTAAATTTTTTTTTCCCTTCAGTCAACATACTGGTTACTTCATCTATCAAGTTTTCATTGAGCTCAACTTTCCTACCGAAAAGGGTAAGATTCCCATTATCTAAATTTTTCTCAAAAAGATCTGTAGCCTCTTGACTGGAACCATGGAGCTTCTCCAGGAACAGAAGTAATCCCCCACTTTTAACTTTATTCCAAGCCTTAACATTTCTTGTGTGCATCTCATAGCTATCCGCCTCAATTCTTTTCCTATCTCCACCGATCTTAGCAAACACAGTGGGGCATACAAACACAAGATCTTTACTAGAATTGGTCCCACTAAATCTAAAAACCCATGAAGTGTGCCAATCCACCTTACAGACTAAGCTAAGCTCGGTCCCATACAGTCTAATGATTTTGATGTGATAACTCCATCCTGTCCTAATTAAAGAGATCACATGCCTCTTGTCCATGTGATTTATCATAATTCAATAAAACACAAACATTAACACTTAGATCATTAAAATTTAACCAAGTGCATTGATCATTACTCCTAACCCCTTCATTAGCAAAAAAATCCACCACGGCATTAGCTTCTCTATAGGCATGTGAAATTTTAATTTTGTCAAACTTAGCAAGTGTCGAGGTGGCATCATCAATCCATGATTTAATTGTCCACGAGGGGGGGGACTTTCCACGAAGACAGTCAATAATATTTTTGGAATGTCCTTCAAGCCAGAGATTTTTAAAGTTAAGACTATGGGCTAAATTTATAATGTGAAAAGTGCCAGCGGCCTCAGCCAAGTGATTGGTTTGGGACCCAAGAGGAGTAGTCGTAGCACCAAGAAAGTTACCAAAGGAATCCCTTATGGATCCACCACAACCCGCCACCCCTAGATTACCTTTAGCCACACCATCAAAGTTAGCTTTGACCCATCCAATAGGCGGAAAAGACCAGTGAACTTCCTCTCTATCCTTCTTGGCTTTTTTAGGAGCACAAAGAAAATCAAGATTTATATTCCATTCCTTGGAAACTATAAATTCATAAGAAGATTGAGTTTCTTTCTCAAAGTTATAAACCTTCTGGGGGATAACATTGACATTCTCTTTCAAGAATCTGATAATTTTACCAAAAACAATATCCACCAGAGCTTCTTTATCTCTGTAAATTCTATTGTTGTGTTCTTTCCAAAGACCCCAACCAACATGAGGGAAAGAGAAGTCCCATAAAAACCTAAGAACAAGATTATTAGTCAAGGTTTTCCATTGGAGGAAGACGTCTTCAACAGACGAAGGAAAAACCCAAGAGAGATGTCAAAAGCTGATAATTTTTTCCCAGATTGAAGCAGCAAAAGGACAATGAAGGAACATATGATGCATTGACTCGGCTTCCATTTTACAAAGAAAACATCTATTAGGTATTTTAAAGCCACGTTTACACAAGTTATCAATCGTAAGAACCTTATTCTGGAGAAGGATCCAGAAAAAAATGTTGATTTTAGGGACCAAACGTTTGAACCAAGCCTTCAACCAAAAGGGAGGAGAGCCTTGGGAAGAAGTAATCCTGGCACAGGAAGAAAAAACATAATAGTTTCCCGAGGGTTCATGAAACTAGACAAGATGATTTTCCAATTGATCAGAGCAGATTCTAATAGCCAATAAGAATGATTGAATAGGAGCAAGAGCATGACTGATAAGACATAGATCCACCCATTTTCCATTCACTTTGTAGTCTTTCACATAAGATCCAAAACAAGCTTTGAAATTCTCAACCCACCTACTAAATGAATCAATTTTTATAAGGGGCTCCTTCAATAGCCATCTGTCCTCCCAAAATCTAGTTTGATTTCCACTTCTAACTTGCCAACCAGTTCTTGAGTCCACAATATTTTTCTGAATGATCAGATTATTCTAGTAGGTTGAACCTCTAGGAAGATGATGGGAATCCTTTAAAATAATAAGAGAACAATTGTTCTCTAAATATTTACTAGCAAGGATATCAGTCCATTCACCTGAAGATGAGAAAATTCTCCATATTGTTTTGCTAGGAGGATTTTGTTAACCATTATGATTCTTCAAAGACCTAATCCTCTGGTATTTTTTGGTCTGCACACCAGATCCCATCCAATTAAAGGAAGTCTTTTCTTTTCTTCGACACCTGACCAGAAGATTCCTTTTTGAATCTTTTCTATAGCATCTGCAAACATAGAAAGAATCTTGAAGAGGCTCAGAGCATAGATCAGACAATTCTGCAGGGAAGCTTTGAGCAGTTGAAGTTTGCTCACTTGACTTAGCAGAGCTCCTTTCTAGCCAGCAAGCTTTTTGCTAAACCTCTCAACCATAAAAACCCAAAAGGATTCAAGGGGTTTAAGGCTCAAGGGTAAGCCAAGATAGGTGGCAGGCAAGGAGTCCACCCTACAACCAAGGATTCTAGCAATTTTGGTATGTCTATGATTTGGGGTGTTGAAGAATAACATAGAACTTTTTTGATTATTAATCAGCTATCCAGACACTCTCCCATATTTATCAAGCAAAGATTTCAAAATTTTACCTTCCGAGACTGAGGCTTTACCCAATAGCATAGTATCATCAACAATTTTTTGATGAGAACAAACCAAGTTGCTTGAGGAAGGGTTGAGACCACGAAGGGATCTATTGTCAACTAGCTTTTTCAAGTTTTTTCCAAGACTTTTAGCCAAGATTGTGAATAAAATAGGAGAAATAGGATCACCCTGTCTTAGAGCTCTGGTACTTTGGAAGAAAGTAGTTGGGCATCCATCAACCATAACAAAAATAGAAGCAGTAGACACAAGTTGTTCCACCATTTGAAGAACCTCGTTGCAAAATCCAAAATCCTTCAAAATCTTAAATTAAAAAGTCCAGTCAACTCTGTCATAGGCTTTAGATATGTCCAACTTTAACCAAAAACCTTCAGTCTTAGATTCCACCAAAGAATGGATGTTCTCATGTGCAGTAACAATAGAGTCAAGTATTTTTCTACCAGGAACGAAGCCATTCTGTTGAGGTGAAATCAAAGAAGGAAAAAGAATTAAAAGTCTAGATGTCAAAACCTTAGATATGATTTTATAGATAGAATTACAGAGGCTTATGGGTCTAAAGGCCTCAAATTTTATCGCTCCATGCTTCTTAGGGATTAGAACCAGGAAGGTGGCATTCAATTCTTTTAGGAGACTTCTGGATCCAATTTTTTTTTTACAGCACTCACCACATCATCTCCAACTGTCTCCCAGAACCATTGGAAGAAAAACAAAGGGAAACCATGTGGACCCGAAGCTTTGCTACCATCAAAGGAGAAAATATCCCATTTGACTTCCTCTTTGGTAGGGATAGCAGACATCATAGAGTTATTTTCCTGGCTGATCACTTTCGGTATAGCATCTATTAAATGGTCCTAGGATCATTTTCGTTAATTTCATCATTCTTAGAAATAAGGTTTCTAAAGAATAAGACAACATGCTTTCTAATATCCTCTTCCTCCTCATACTTAGTACCATCCACATCAATTTGAGATATTCTATTAATAGCTATGTGTTTTGAGGCCAATAGATGGAAATACCTGGTATTTTTGTCACCTGCTGATAACCATAAAGCTCTAGATCTTTGCCTCCAAAACTCCTCCTCCTTTCCAATAATGTCATGCATTTTAATAAGTAGCTCATTCTCTTTTTCCTTTGTGTCATTCACATATCCCTCCTAGATTTTATATTGAATCTCCCCCAGTTCCGCCTGAAGGTCAGATTTGATCTTAAAGATGTTCTCAAAGGACTATTTTTTCCATTTTTTCAAGTTAAATTTCAATGTCCTTAGTTTTTTAGCTATTCTAAACATAGCAGTACCAGAAGTACCTATATTCCACCATTTCCTAATTTCCTCTTTAAAAGTAGGATGAGAGAGCCACATTTTTTCCACTCTAAAAGGGATATTTTTCTTCTTTTTTATAGGATCCGCAACAAAACTAATAGGGAAATGATCAGAAAAAATCCTTGAGAGAGCTTTAAGAGAATAGTAATACTTAAAAAACTAGTGATTGGAAACTAAATATCTATCTAATCTAACATGTATAAGCTCCATCCCCTTTCTGCAGTTCGACCAAGTATAGGAAGCTCCATGCAAATCGAGATCAATCAGCCCCTAGTTATCAATGAAGCTCTAAAGATCCTCTTTTCTCTCTGCATTGATCTGGGAACCTCCAAATTTTTCTCCATTCATTTCATTAAGGGCATATTGAAGTCACCCATAACAATCCAAGGTTCTCTATAAAAAATCCTCCTAAAAGAAGCCAGCTCCATCCAAAAGTATTTTCTCAAACCTTTTCCATTGGGAGCATATATATTCAATTGGATCCAACTAAAACTATCCCTAATATGTGTGAATCTAGTACCAATGTGGTTCATTCCTTCCAAAATCGGATCCCCTTTGATTATGTGATTATTCCAGAAGGTAGAAATACCTCCAGAAGCTCAGTTCAAATTGTTTCCACGAGTACTATAGTGCTGAAAAAGTTTCACCTTTTCTAGTTTTTCCTTTGACATTTTCATCTCCTAAATAAGAATAATATCAGGCTTGTGGTCTCTAACAAAATTGCGTAGAACATCCTACTTGTGGGGGCTATTAAGTCCCCTAATATTCCAAGACATAATCTTCATGAATTACCAGGGGATTTGAGGCATTTCGGGATGGTTTTTTGAGACCCATCCGCAATATCCTGAAAACTGTTAGGCCCTCTTGTCCATTTAATAGATATTTTCCCTTGAGAGTTCTTTGATGCTCCACAGTTTTCCTTTGCTTTTGATCTGGTAGAAATACCACTTGGAGTCTTCCATTGTTTGTTTTTATTTTTCTTTTTCTTTGATAAGAACTCTTCTTTATCAGTCTCTTCTTGGCTATCTGTATCTTTACTAGATTCCCATTCCTTATCAGTTAAGAGCCTTTGTTCCCAGGGTAATGTTTCCATGATGCCATTCAAATGAGAAGATGAGAAGTTTCTAGAAAGATCAGTTGAATGTTCTAGGTTTTCAAGGGAATCCTTAACCACATTGAAGGAGTTAGGATCTGTAAAGTACTCTACTCCTGGAGGAGAAAGACCAGCAGGGGAATGGAGAAGGAGAGGGATATTCAGTTCTAAGGATAGCCCCTGAATAGGAATATCCTCCAAGCCTGGGGTCTCATCATTTTTCATTGTTGGGATTAGTTCATGGGAAAGGGGATTAGCATCTTGGTTCATATTTTCTTCCCCACCAACTGATCCTTATTGGATTCATTTTCCTTAATAGGTAAAGTCTTCTTTGGATCCATATGTTGGGGTTCCAGTGGAACCTCTCTGTTGTTTTCCATGACTACTTCAGCCTCATTAGAGGTACTCTAACCATTAGACTCTTTATTTTTAAGGCTATCTCCTACTGATTTCTTTCACCATACTAATTTCAAGGAACTAGTTGGTTTCTCTTTCTCTTTGGTAGCATTTAAGGGGCATTTCTTAGCCCAGTGCCCAGATTTTCTACATTTGAAACAAGCGAAGGGAATGATTTCAAACTCTATATCCTACAACTAGGAACCCAGTTTTGACTGGATCTCGATTGATGAGGGAATATCAGCATTCTCAGAGACCCCTACACATATTCTTGCAAATACCAATCTCTTTCTAGTAGCTGTCATCGAATCAATAGAAAGGAGCTCACCAAAGGAGCTTACAATACCATAAAAAATGTCCTCATTCCAATATTCCAAGGGGAACCCTAGAAGTCTGACCCATACTGGAACATTCTAAAAAATGGGGTCTGAAAGGTCCAAATTAGAGGACCACTTCTTTAGAGTCAGGGAAGATTTCCCTATAACCCAAGGACCCCCACTTCTAATATCCAAGTTGTCTTCTCTGCAAGTGAATTCAAATGCAAAAAAACCCTTTGGAAGAGAAGCAACTAAAACTTTTTTGTTCATTCTCCATTTATTTTTAATGAACTCCCTAACAACTTCAATGTTTGTTTTAGGGCCCATAAACTTCCCAACCAAGGTTCTTTCCATTAAAGCAATATTGTGATCAATTAACAAATCTAGCACAAAAATTGTAAACTTACCTTTTTCCAAGGACGAGATATTTTGCACCGGAGTTAAAGAAGATTTTTCATTAGGTTTTACCCCAAACAGAGATGTCTAGGGTTCTAACCCCAACTTGTTCTTTACCCACCTTCACATCAACCTCAACCTCCACCTAAACCTGAGTTTACCCTTTACCCACCACAACATGATGTTGTTGCACACACACACTACACTAGAAATAATTTGCAACCACAACAACCTACTCCAACATCCTTACCTTCACCAAACCCCATTTTTCCTAGTGCTCCTTGAATAAATTCACACCTTAGGGAGTACTATATCCTTGAATAGCTTAAGAATACCCCCACAAAGATACCCCTTTGGGATCTTCTTCAAAATTCACCAAATTTCCATTCAATCATCCAAATAGCCTTGGAACAAATAGTGGTTCCTCCTGGTACAAACAAAAATGATGTGGCAACTCTTATAAAAGGAATGAATGTAGTTAATGTATACATTACCTTTCATCAACATGAGCTCCTTCTATTAGAATTAAGGAATCAAAATGAGGCCTTTATGATCATTTCCCAATATAATACAATAGGCATCAAAAGAACCCTTGTTGACAATGGTTCTTCCCTAAATGTGTGCAGTGAAAAAATCTTAGATCGATTACATGTGGATAAATCATAAATCAAACTTGATTCCTTATCTATTAGAGAATTTGACAATACCACAAAACAACCATTTGGTGTAATCACTTTGCCTATAAAATTTAGAGTAGCTACCTTGCAAACTCCTATTCATGTCATGCCCTATGATCTCACATATAATCTTCTATTGGGAAGGCCATGGATTCATGAGATGCATGTAGTGCCTTCAAATCTTCATCAGATAATGAAATATTCCTATAACAACCAAATTCATCAAGTTGAAATAGACCCTGAGCCTGAGAGTTGTTTCCAACTTGAAAAAGGAACAAGAAGTCCTCTAAACACATTAATTTCAACATCTTATATTGAACCCCTTGAGACTAGCAAACAAGAAGAAGAATCTATCTAAGTTGCTCAATGATAATTAGGGTACATTGGAATTCACACCCTCATTTATGGATGAATACATAATCACCCAAAAAGAAGATGAAAAACAAGAAAAATGAATAGTTGTGTCTACTTAGAATTCAAACAAATATTCCCCCTTGGAAGAAAATACAACATACACAATTTTTTTTGATGAGATAGATTATCAACATCCTCCAAACCCAAAGGAAATGGAAAGACTTTATGGGAAATGCTATGCACTAGCGAAACAATCCAGATACAACGGTAAAGTGTGTGTAAAGAATGAACAAGAAATCCAAGTACCTATAGAACCTAATACACAAGAAACAAAGACTGGTTTGGGATATTCCTTTTCTAAGACAACAAAAGAAACTCAACAACCCTCATTAAACATCAACACCATCACATGTAAACCAAGAACCAATCTTATGATAAAACATCCTAAATTTCTTGATATGGATTCTCCACCATCCTAGGAGTATGTTGAAAGTGATGAAGCCCTGAAACAAATGTTAAGTGCTATTGATAAACCATCTTCCTCCAAACAAAACGTTACCTATGCTTTCATAAGTATAAAGCCACACAAAACTGATGATAATGAGAAAACCATGGAGCCATACGCTTTTGAATCTCCTAAGTCAAATGCACTCCCCTTACGAGATACAATTGATATACCAATGGACATAGATGATATAAAAACTGTCATTAAGATTGGGAAATTCCTTGATGATGAAGAACAAGAGGATACTACAATCTTGCTCCATGACTTTCCTAAAATTTTTGATTGGAAATATTCAAATATGCTAGGAGTAGACTCAAAGATAGTAACACATAACATTGTTCTTGCAAATAACGCTAAGCTTGTTCGATAGAAGATACAAAAAAATGATTCCTAAGATAGCCTTGCATGTTAAAGGAGAGCTTGAAAAACTCCTTGATGTAGGTTTCATTCACCCTACTGATTATTCTCCTTGGATCTCAAATATTGTCACAGTTGCTAAACCTAATAATTATATTAGGATATGTATGGATTTTCATGACTTGAATAAAGCATCCTTAAAGGATTATTTTCTCCTTCCTAATATTTACATGATCATGGATTCAACTGCTCGACATGCTTTGTTGTCATTCATGGATGGATTTTCTCGCTATAATAAAAAATTTATCAACCTAAAAGATCAATACAAGACAACATTTACAACTATTTGAGGAACATTTTGTTGGGTTATGATGCCTTTTGGATTAAAGAATGCAGGTGCAACTTACCAAAGATCAATGACATTGATATTTCATGATTACATACACAAAATATTGGAAGCTTATGTGGATGAAATCCTTGCCAAATCCTTAACACAACAAGACAATGTGAATGTACTTTGACAAATCTTTGAACAAATGCACAAATACATGTGACTTAATCTAAAAAAGTGTGTCTTTGGAGTAGATAGTAGCAAACTCTTAAGGTTTATCATATCTCACAGAGGCATCGAGGTGGACACAAATAAAATTGATGCTATTGTAAACATGTCACCTCCAAGGAACATTTCTCAATTACCCAAATTGCAAGTATGAATTCAAGCCATCTGTCATTTTATCGCGTCTTTAGCTGATTAAGCACTACCTTTCGTGCATCTCCTCAAGAAGGATGTGCCTTTTGATTGGAATGAGGAGTGTAATGCCCCATCTTAATAGCCTAAAGAATGTTGCAATTGAGTAAAAAGGTGAAATAATTTTATTTTTTTTAAGTATAATTATTAAATTAATTAATTGCATACATTCATTAAGCTATACGACGTTACACTACTTTGAGTTTCCATAGACAACTTTAGTATTTCACATTGCACATATTAAATAACATTAACAAAAAGATAAACATTACATAACATTTGAAATTCCATTCAAGATAACATAAAGTACAAATATGTTTCCTTACATTGCATTTGATAAAATAATACAATACTCATTCATCTGATGAGGTAGATCAAATAATAGTTACAAGTTACATTTACAATGTTCACCTCATAAACAATTGAGGGATGTTTTTAAATACAAGGTTTACAAATTACAATGAAGAAGTACACATAAGTCTTCAAGAGCAAGCTCTCCATCCATGAAGCTCTCGATGCCATGATCACAAACTGGGGACCCAATGGAGTAAGGTGCATGTTCCAGCCAACCATGTGGTACCCGTAGGTCCACCCCCCGTGCTAGGAGATAGTAATATGGTTACCTAGACATAATCTACTAACCCTAGACACAAGTACACACTAACTGATGGTTACATTGCTTGCAGATTTAAGACAATTATATGTACTACATACATAAGGTTAACTATTATTTTAGGTGGAGTGTCATCACAATATTATAAAGGTTACCCTTGTGTTTCTTCCTAGGTTCCGGCCCGCAAATTGGGTTACCCTGGTAACCTCTTACGAAACCTAGCCCCTATTGCATACTATTGCGGAATCGAATGTCTTTTGAAGTAACAAGACACCGATTTTCCATTCCAGGCCTTCTCATCTTATACTCATGACTATACTAGCTCAAGAGTCAATAATTGAGGCATAAACTCTTGTTAAAGATTTTAATCTAACTACTATGTTATTTAGTTATCACTGACTTACTAACTCTTTGTAAGTTACCCTGACACAACTCTGTGTGTCAGCCCTTACAAAAAGCCACTCCCCTAAACATAACAAAGGTATTCTAGGTTTTCTTCACTAAGGCAACAAGGTGTACAAATTACAACATAAAATTTCTACACTTTCATAATGAACATAAGTTCACAAACTCAGGTGTCTACACACCATACAATATCATGTACACATCCTTAGCCAATACAAGAATTCAATAAAAAAAACAAACACATTACCCCATGTTAACCAACTTGTATGGAAGACTTGTTCTTTTAAGACTTCCCAATTTTCCCAACAAAGAAATAAAAATTAAAGCAAATTGATAATTTAAAGATTTACATTAGGATATACTAAATCCAATCAATCAAAATATGTGATACACAAAATCAATCAATTAAAGTATTATTTATTTTCCATTCAATACCAAAAATGAGATCTATGCTTTGCTTAATTTCATAAGCATTTATTATAATGAAATTTATAAATACTTCAGAATAAAAGTCCATTCTAAGCACAAATAACATAATCAAGATAAATTAATTATTATAATATCTATTTCTAGATATTTAATAAATCATTTCTTTTAAATATCTCATTTAAACATGATAATACTTCAAATATATATTTTTTATTTTTAAATAAATGCATATAATTATAAATATTATATATATATATTTTATATATAACATATATTATATAATTAATATACATTATATATATATCATATATATACATAATAAATATAATATATATTTAAATTACAAATAACAAAATTGTGAATTTAAAAACTGCATTAAAATATAATACACATTGGAAGTTAGGGCAAAAGTCCTAACCCCGCGCACAGTGGGTAGGGTTTCCTTCGCAGCCCGCCCCACAAGCTCGTCCGCGGTGGCTGAGCCGAGCGCTGCCCTCAAGGGCGGTGCTGGGCTCAGCCCTCTCCGTCGTCCTCCTGTGGGGTCGGCTCCGGGTAGCCCCCGCCCACACAGAGCTTCGACTATCTCTAAAAATTTTATAGATAATTTTTTTTAATACATTCACAAAAGTATAAACATACTAGTTTAATTTGATTTCCGACTGCGGATATTTCATTTCCGTTTCCCAAAATTTTCCGCATCACAACTCGCCCGTATGGTGATTTCAAATTTGAATAAACATAAAATTTAATATAAGTTTCTTCCACAATCCATTTTATAAATAAGATAAAATATATGTATAAATTTATATATATATATATATTTATACAAATTAACAAGGTTTTCATACAGAGGATTATTAGAAAACTCTACAGAAGTTCAACAGGGTTTGAAAAGGGGAAATTGGGAAATTTCTCAGAACACATAAAATTTTATTTTCAAGATGATTTCAATAATTTCCTTTCACATAAACTCATTTTTCCAGAAAGAAAAGAAACTTAATAAATCCCATTCTGGAAATACACAGTAAATAATTTTTTTTTTGAAAAATACAAAGGATTTAAACTAAAGAGATTTCTTTCACAGATATTCTTTCAATACAACAAATTAAAACCACAAGAAGAATACCTTATTTCCCGAAGCTTTAGAAATTGGTTTGGTGATGAGAACCTCTGTAACCTCTGCTACCTGTACCCTTCCAAAACTATTCCCAAGAACAAAACCCAAATTGCAACCGGAGATTTTCTACAAGTATACAATATTTCAAAAGCATATATAGAAAAATTAAGCAAAAGCATTGATATTTTTCCCATGAAGAGAAAATAGAATTGGAATCCCTCTATGTTTTTCCAGATCCAAATTAACCTTCGTGAACCAATTCCTCAACCATAATCAATAAATGGAACTTGCACATATGTCGAGAAGTGCAAAATATCCTCAACCACTTCTCCGTAAAAATCCTTTCTTTCAAAAATTGCATGCATTTTAATTCATTTTATTTTCCAATTTCCAAATACAAAATTTTATTTACAATTTAAAATACTATTTCCACAAAAATATATTTAATTTAAAAAAAAAACTATTCACACACAATTTAAACAATATTAATTTAATTAATTAATTTATTCAATTAAATAAATTCAATCTTTACGATGAAATTACCTAACTAAACAAACTAATTAATTAATTAATAAATATTAAAAACCTTATTTAACATTTAAATATTAATTTAAATAACAATAAATTAAATCATGATAAACTATTATTAACAATTAACATTTTTTGTTCCTTTCAAACAATTAAACCAAATAGAAAAATACAAGACAACCACGACTCAAACTAAAACTGACAATGTACAGTGATCGGGTTAAAGACTAGACTAGGATGAACCTAACTACTACCTCCCAATCAACATTTCCGTTGAGTCTTGACATGCTCAGACTTGAGTAACCAAGTGGAGTCGGTGTCATGTACCTGCAATCTTGCAACCAAGCAAATAACATGCATATACATATATAAACCTTTGTACAGGCACACCGTGCAGAGAAAATCATGGACATCACAGGGCTCTCGCAAGCGAGTGATGCGATTCCGTTCTCCACACCAATACACATCACATCAAACTGACAAATTAAATAACAGTTAGTCCATCAAAACATATACATAGTAGTAATCAACTGAAAATAAACATCTACGCTATCTCAAAGCATATGAGAAATCAAATATCACCATACAATGTATCATCATGTCACAGAATAAATCCACTATCACTCAAAACCAGTGATCAAAATATCCAGACAAAGTATCATAGTCTAACAGTGTAAAAAAATATCAGCAGAAAACATAAGCATAAATGGAGGGGTACTACATCCTCCCCCCATAGGATCAAGCTTGCTCCTGAAAGCCTACGAACAAATAGGGATAAAGTTCCCTCATGTGTGTCGCATCCTCCCAAGTAGCAGAAGCCTCATGGCTAGGATCCCATTGGACCCTCACCTGATCAACATCTCGACCCTTGAGACTGAGCGTCCAGCGCTGTAGAATGTCCACGGGCTCCAAAGGCAGCTGCCCATCCTCTACCTGTAATGCATTCCAATCAAGTACATGAGAAATGTCAGGATGATATGGTCTAAGAACTGATACATGAAAAACATCATGAATATGAGACAAACTGTGTGGTAAGGCGAGTCGATACACCACGGGACCAATTCTCTCTAAGATCTTGAATGGACCAACGAAACGAGGCGCAAGCTTAGAGCCTTTTCCATAATGGATTGGACTCTTTCACGGTCGCACTCGAAGAAACACTCTATCACCAATAGCAAACTGTCGGTCTATCCTATGCGCATCGACATATTTCTTTTGCCTATCCTAAGCTGCTATCAAATGTTCTCTAATACAATCAACCTATTGCTCCATATCACAAAGCATCTCAAGTCCAAGTAACACTCTATCCTCTAGTCAATCCCAACTTAGTGGAGTTCGACAAGGACGACTGTATAATGCCTAAAATGGTGGCATACCTATGGAACTCTGATATCCGTTGTTATAAGCGAATTCTACTGAGTACAAATAATCCTCCCAACGTGATTGTTGGTCCATTATGTACATTCTAAGCATATCCTCTAATATTTGGTTAACTCTCTCTGTTTGTCCATCTTTTTGAGGATGATACGCTGAACTAAAGTTCAACTGTGTACCTAGAACATGTTGTAATGAAGTCCATAGGACTGAAGTGAATACAGGATCTCTATCGGAAATAATCCTACGAGGAATCCCATGCAATCTAACGATATCCTCCATGAATATCCTAGCTACGGATGAAGCATTGTAAGATGATCGTACTGGTGAAAAATGAGCTACCTTAGTCAATCGGTCAACAGTTACCATAATGGCATCATGTTGACGTGATGACGTAGGTAACCCTACAATAAAGTCAATGGATATAATATCCCATTTCCATTCAGGAATGAGATGTGGCTGCAATAATCCAACGGGATGTTGATGCTCAGCTTTGACTCGCTGGCATTCAAGACATCTCAATACATAATCAACAATATCACGTTTCATACTAGGCCAGAAATACAATTGTCAAAGATCAGCATGCATTTTCTTGACACCTGGATGAGTTGAGTATGGAGCTCGATGAGCTTCAGTCATGATTAATGTACGAAGACTGTTGAAATGTGGTACATAAATACAACCTAAATGCCATAATATACCATCTGGTTCAAGGACATACCCTGCAAAATGACCTTCTAAGGTTCTACCAAATTCAATCTCCATCCTCACTTCCTGATACAGTCTATCAGTAGGAAGTGCTGCTACTATTTGACCTCTCAAATCTACTTCAAGAGTAGTAGTAGAGATCTCATGTCGACGATGACTAAGAGCATTAGCCGTTACGTTCTCTTTTCCTTGAACATATTTCACTTCAAAATCATACTCACACAAGAACTCCATCCATCGTCTCTGCCTAGCATTCAAGTTAGGTTGCGTAAAAATGTATTGCAGACTATGGTGATCAGTGTGAAGTTCAAAATGATGACCTAATAAGAAATGCCTCCAATGAACTAATGCATGCACAACTACAACTAGTTCTAGATCATGAGTGGGATAGTTTAATTCATGATCTTTGAGTTTGCGGGACTCATAAGAAATCACACACCCATCTTGCATCAAAACTACTCCCAAACCCTCTAAGGATGCATCTGTGCATACTACAAAATCCTTACTAGGATCAGGAACAATCAGTATAGGTGCATTATTCAACTTTTCTTTAAGTGTCTAAAAAGCCAACTGACATTGCTTTGTCCAAACAAACTTCTTCCCTTTTTTCTGAAGAGAAGTAATAGGATGACCGATTCTAGAAAATCCCTGTACAAATCGCCTATAGTAACCAGCTAGACCCATAAAACTACGAACTTCACCTACATTAGTAGGCATGGGCCAATCTACAATAGCTTGAATCTTTGAAGGATCCACAGCAATACCTTTCCCTGATATCACATGTCCAATATATTTTATTTCAGTTTGAAAGAAATCACACTTCTTCAGGTTCGCATACAATTGATTTTCCCTTAAACATTGCAATACCTGTCTCAAGTGTTCTTCATGTTCCTTCATGTTCCTTGAATAAATCAAGATATCATCGAGAAATACAAGAACAAAGCGATCAAGGTAAGTACAAAAAACACCATTCATTAAGCTCATAAATACTGATGGTGCATTCGTTAACCCAAACGGTACTACTGTGAATTCGTAGTGCCCATAACGAGTTTGAAAAGCAGTTTTATGAATGTTTGCTTTGGCTATACGCAATTGATGGTAACCAGATTTCAAATCAATTTTAGAGAACACATTAGCTCCGTTGATTTGATCGAAAATATCATCAATTATAGGCAAAGGATAACGATTCTTAATCGTAACCTTGTTCAATTGACGATAGTCAATGCACAACCTAGGAGATCCATCCTTCTTCTTTACGAAGATGACAGGTGCTCCCCAAGGGGAAACACTAGGATGAATGAAACCCTTTTCTAATAATTCCTCTAACTTGATACGAAGTTCCTCTAACTCCTGAGTCATCATTCTATAAGGAGCTCTAGATATAGGTTCAGCTCCATGAACTAGGTCAACTCTAAAATCAATATCCCTCTTCGGTCGCATTCCAGGTATATCATCTAGAAACACATCAGCGAATTCCCTAAGAATAGGATGATCTTCAAGAGATACCTCTTGACTCTCACCTTCTTCCAAATCAGTAACTGTTGTTGCAAACAGTTGACATCCCTGACGAAGACATCTCTTTAATTGCATAGCAGATATCATCTACAAAGAGATAGGTCTTTGAATACATATTATTTCCACTTTCACACCTAAATCATTAATGCAACTAACTGTCTTAAGTCGACAGTCAATCATATCATGATGAGATGCTAGCCAATCCATACCTAGAACTATGTCATACGATCCTAAAGGTGTAACATATAAATCTACTAAGGTAGTTAACGTACCAATTTTAAGTTCACAATTATATACTAAGTTTTCTAATGCTACTTTCACCCTAGAGGAAAATTCAACCTACCACTTACCACCTTGTTTTACCGCCACAAGACCACATCGGTCAACGATGGTCAGTGAAATAAAGGAGTCGGTAGCTTCGGAATCAAAAAGAATGGAAACACTAACACCATGTAACTTACCTGAAGTCTCAACCACTGTGTTTTGGTGATCAGCTTGGTAGTCATTAACCACAACATACACTGTATGTGATCGTCCTGCATTGCCCACTATAGGCTCTAAAACTGTAGGTCGAGGCCCAAAACTAGTAGAACCTCTCATCAGACACTGCCTAGCTATGTGTCCCTACTACCCACATGAGTAACAACATGTGCCTCTACCGAATCCTCTGCCACCCAAAGGTGCATTGGATTGTCAGAAACTACCCCTACTGATAGTAGACTAAGCCCTCTACGTAGGTTGATCCTACCTATTACGCTTGTTGCGCCACCAGTTGTGACCCTTTCCTGATTGAGGACTATTACCTTGTTGTGGTTGTGGATTATTATTCTTTTGAGGTGTACATTGTTGTTGTTGCTGCCCACCCTTTGAGGGTTTCTATTGGTTCCTAGAGGAACCTCCTGTCTGTGCCTGTCCACCCCATGGACTAAAACTTACTGCAGGAGCACTGCCAATCTGTACTCCTGTGTGACCACCTAACACCATAACAAGGTTCTCTTCCACTATAAGAGCCTTCTCCACCGCAACTTCCATAGACTTTGGCTCAAAGACTCTTACACCACCACTAATGCGGGCATTTAAACCCCTGATGAAGTGTTGTACTAGCATAGGCTCATCATCGCCAATACCAGCATACTGCTTGAGTTCATAGAACCTACATTCATATTGCTCAACAAAAAGAGCCAATTGATGTAGATCATGGAATTCATCAGCCCGTCGCTACCTCCAGTGTTCCGATAGGAACTGTGCTCTAAACCTCTCAAGAAACATCTCCCAAGACACTGACCCAATATCTAAGTGGAGCTTCTGCTCCTCTAGGCACCACCAAGTAGAGGCGAATCCTCTCAGCTACATGATAGTGCATCTTGCACGGGTATTGCTACCATATGGGTGCATGGAAAAGCATCTACCCAAATCTAGTAGCTAGGTCTTAGCCTCTAAGCCACCTCCCATACCATCAAAGGTAGGAGGGCGTGCCCTCAGTAAATCCCTCATCTGTCCTACAGTAATAGCATCCTGATGTGCTGAGTCATCTACTCTCCTAGGGGATCTATCTCTCTCTCTAACAACCTCCTGCTCAACCTCCTGTCTAGGTCCAAGTCGAGCTAGGACCTCCTCTAATAAAGGACATATCTATGAACCCTCTACTCCTGACTGTTCAAGATTCTGTCCCTCATTCCTCTAATGCAACTATTCTACCTGATCACTGTGATGAGGGCTCAGAGGGGGAGTAACCTCAGGGATTGGCCCTCGGCCTCCTCCTTGACCTCTACCATAACCTCTTCCACCTCACCTAGGCATGTTCCTACACATAACAATAATGAGTCTTAGATACTATTCAACCAAGGCTAATAGTTTGCGACACTACGTACTAGGTCAACCTAATGGGCTCACGATTACCCAGAGCGTCCAGTGTTTGTAACCTTGGCTTTGATGCCAATCTATAATGCCCCGTCTTAATATCCTAAAGAATGTTGCAATTGAGTAAAAAGGTGAAATAATTTTATTTTTTTAAAAGTATAATTATTAAATTAATTAGTTGCATACATTCATTAAGCTATGCAATGTTACACTACTTTGAGTTTCCATAGACGACTTTAGTATTTTGCATTGCACATATTAAATAACATTAACAAAAAGAAAAACATTACATAAGATTTGAAATTCCATTCAACATAACATAAAGTACAAATACGTTTCCTTACATTGCATTTGATAAAATAATGCAATACTCATTCATCTGATGAGGTAGATAAAATAATAGTTACAAGTTACATTTACAATGTTCACCTCATAAACAATTGAGGTATGTTTTTAAATACAATATTTACAAATTACAATGAAGAAGTACACATAAGTCTTCAAGAGCGAGCTCTCCATCCATGAAGCTCTCGATGCCATGATCACAAATTGGTGACCCAACGGAGTAAGGTGCACGTTCCACCCAACCATGTGGTACCCGTAGGTCCACCCCCCATGCTAGGAGATAGTAATATGGTTACCTAGACATAATCTACTAACCCTAGACACAAGTACACACTAACTGATGGTTACATTGCTTGCAGATTTAAGACAATTATATGTACTACATACAAAAGGTTAACTGTTATTTTAGGTGGAGTGTCATCACAATATTGCAAAGGTTACCCTGGTGTTTCTTCCTAGGTTCAGGCCCCCAACTTGGGTTACCCTGGTAACCTCTTACGAAACCCAACCCCTATTGCATACTATTGCGGAATCAAATGTCTTTTGAAGAAACAAGACACCGATTTTCCATTCCGAGCCTTCTCATCTTATACTCATGACTATACTAGCTCAAGAGTCAATAAGTGAGGCATAAACTCTTGTTAAATATTTTAATCTAACTACTATGTTATTTAGTTATCACTGACTTACTAACTCTTTGTAAGTTACCCTGACACCACTTTGTGTGTCAGCCCTTACAAAAAGCCACTCCCCTAAACATAAAAAAGGTATTCTAGGTTTTCTTCACTAAGGCAACAAGGTGTACAAATTACAACATAAAATTTCTACACTTTCATAACGAACATAAGTTCACAAACTCAGGTGTCTACACACCATACAATACCACGTACACATCCTTAGCCAATACAAGAATTCAATAAAAAAAACAAACACATTACCCCACGTTAACCAACTTGTCTGGAAGACTTGTTCTTTTAAGACTTCCCAATTTGCCCAAAAAAGAAATAAAAATTAAAGAAAATTGATAATTTAAATATCTACATTAGGATATACTAGATCCAATCAATCAAAATATGTGATACACAAAATCAATCAATTAAAGTATTATTTATTTTCCATTCATTACCAAAAATGAAATCTATGCTTTGCTTAATTTCATAAGCATTTGTTATAATGAAATTTATAAATACTTCAGAATAAAAGTCCATTCTAAGAACAAATAACATAATCAAGATAAATTAATCATTATAATATCTATTTCTAGATATTTAATAAATCATTTCTTTTAAATATCTCATTTAAACATGATAATACTTCAAATATTTTTTTTTATATTTAAATAAATACATATAATTATAAATATTATATATATATTATATAATTAATATACATTATATATATCATATATATACATAATTAATATAATATATATTTAAATTACAAATAACAAAATTGTGAATTTAAAAACTGCATTAAAATATAATACACATTGGAAGTTAGGGCAAAAGCCCTAACCCCGTGCACAGTGGGTAGGGTTTCCTTTGCAGCGCACCCCATAGGCTCGGCCGCGGTAGCTGAGCCGAGCACTGCCTGCAAGGGCAGCGCTGGGCTCAGCCCTCGCCGCCATCCCCCTTCGGGGTCAGCTGCGGGTAGCCCCCACCCACACACAGCTTTGGCTCTCTCTAAAATTTATATATATATATATTTAATACATTCACAAAAGTATAAACATACGAGTTTAATTTGATTCCCGACTATGGATATTTCATTTCCGTTTCCCAAAATTTTTCGCATCACAACTCGCCCGTACGGCGATTTCGAATTTAAATAAACATAAAATTTAATATAAGTTTCTTCCACAATCCAATTTATAAATAAGATAAAATATATGTATAAATTTATATATATATATATATATATATATATATATATATTTATACAAATTAACAAGGTTTTCATATAGAGGATTTTTAGAAAACTCTACAGAAGTTCAATGGGGTTTCAAAAGGGGAAATTGGGAAATTTCTCAGAACACATAAAATTTTATTTTCCAAATGATTTCAATAATTTCCTTTCATAGAAATTCATTTATCTAGAAAGAAAAGAAACTTAATAAATCCCATTCCGGGAATACACAGTAAATAATTTTTTTTTGAAAAATACAGAGGATTTAAACTAAAGAGATTTCTTTCATAGATATTCTTTCAATACAACAAATTAAAACCACAAGAAGAATACCTGATTTTCCGAAGCTTTAGAAATTGGTTTGGTGATGAGAACCTCTATAACCTCTGCTGCCTATAGCCTTCCAAAACTTTTCTCGAGAACAAAACCCAAATTGCAACCAGAGATTTTCCACAAGTATACAATATTCCAAAAGCATATACAGAAAAATTAAGCAAAAGCACTGATATTTTTCCCGTGAAGAGAAAATAGAATTGGAATCCCTCTGTGTTTTTCTAGATGCAAATTAACTTCCGTGAACCAATTCCTCAACCATAATCAATAAATGGAACTTGCACACATGTCAAGAAGTGCAAAATATCCTCAACCACTTCTCCATAAAAATCCTTTCTTTCAAAAATTGCATGAATTTTAATTCATTTTATTTTCCAATTTCCAAATACAAAATTTTATTTACAATTTAAAATACTATTTCCACAAAAATATATTTAATTTTAAATAAAAACTATTCACACACAACTTAAACAATATTAATTTAATTAATTTATTTATTCAATTAAATAAATTCAATCTTTACGATCAAATTACTTAACTAAAAAACTAATTAATTAATTAATAAATATTAAAAACCTTATTTAACATTTAAAAATTATTTTAAATAACGGTAAATTAAAACATAATAAACTATTATTAACAATTAACATTTTTTTTTCCTTTCAAACAATTAAACCAAATAGAAAAATACAAGACAACCACGACTCAAAATGAAACTGACAATGTACAGTGACCGGGTTAAAGACTAGACTAGGATGAACCTAACTACTACCCCCCAATCAACATTTCTGTTGAGTCTTGACATGCTCAGACTTGAGTAACTAGGTGGAGTCGGTGTCATGTACCTGCAATCCTGCAACCAAGCAAATAATATGCATATACATATATAAACCTTTGTAGAGGCACACCATGCAGAGAAAATCACGGACATCACAGGGCTCTCGCAAGCAAGTGATGCGATTCCATTCTGCACACCAATACACGTCACATTAGACTAACGAATTAAATAACAGTTAGTCCATCAAAACATATACATAGCAGTAATCAACTGAAAATAAACATCTATGCTATCTCAAAGCATATCAGAAATCAAATATCACCATACAATGTATCATCATGTCACAGAATAAATCCACTGTCGCTCAAAACCAACGATCAAAATATCCAGACAAAGTATCATAGTCTAATAGTGTAAAAAAATATCAGCAGAAAACATAAGCATAAATGGAGGGGTACTACAAGGAGTGTAAATAGGATTTTGAGAGTTTGAAGGAATACCTTTCAATTCCACCTATTTTACAACCTGCTATGCCAAGCAAACCATTCATCCTCTACATAGCAGCATTAGCTCATGGTCTGGTAGCATTATTAGCTCAACAAGATGGCATTGGAAAAGAACATCCCATTTCTTACATTAGTCAAAATTTAATCGATTATGAAACATGATACACACCAATTGAAAAATAATGTCTAGTTCTTATATTCACTACTAGTAAATTGTGATATTATTTACTAAATGTTGAAATACAAGTCAGGACAAAATTTTATCCTTTCACACATATTTTTAACAAAACAGACTTATCAGGACGTTTAGCTAAATGGGTTATGTTGTTGATTGAGTTCGACCTCAATTTTTTTTTTACAAAAAGAAATTAAAGGAAAATTCTTGACCAACCATTTAGTTGATGCTTTTTCGCCTCTTGTGTTACCCGATAATGATTCTTTTCCTGATGATAATGTGTTAACAACAAATGTTTCTATATGGGAATTATATTTTGATGGATCTAAGTGTAGAATAGGCTCTGGTACTGGAGTAATATTGGTTTCGCCTGAAGGAAATCCTATTCCCTTGTCATATCGATTGAATTTCCTATGTACGAATAACAATGTTGAATATGAGGCCTTAATCGATGGATTACGTACTACTTTAATCATGGGCATTAAAGATATCAGGATCTCTGGTGATTCACAATTAGTGATCAAATAAATAAATGGCATCTATCAAGCTAAACATGATAAATTATCAAAATATAAGGATCTTACAATGTCCTTGTTGATGAAATTTAACTCATTCACCATTGATAACATCCCACGAAAAGATAATGAACATGCAGATGTCATGGCGAGTGTTGCTTCTCTTATCTCTCCTCTAGATCCTTCAAAGGATATTATATTCATTGTTCATCAAATCATGAAACCTTCCATCAATGATACCACTATTGACACGTTAGGAACAACCAAGGTCAATTCAAGTGAATGGTATGATGCTATATATAATTATATAAGAGATGGTACCATTCTCGAACCTATAACAAATAACACTTGTGCTCATTTAAAAAAATTAGCCACCAAGTACATAATTCTTGTTGATGTGTAGTATAGAAGGTCCTTTGATGGCATTTTAATTAGATGTCTTCTCATGTAGGAAGTTGTGGTAGTTATTTTGGAGCAAAGACCCTAGCACAAAAACTCATTCGTACAGGCTACTACTAGAAAAATATGGAAAAAGACTATTATGTGTATGTTAAGCAATGTCACAAATGCTAAGAACATAGCAATTTATTCAATGCTCCTACTTCTGAGCTCCATGCCCAAATCCCTACTTGGTCAATCTTTGTATGGGGGATGGATATAATTGGGAAAATCTCATCACCATCTTCCACTGGACATACTTTTATCATCATTGCCACTGATTACTTCACAAAATGGGTAGAAGGTATTCCTCTTCGATCTATGACTCCTAGGGTAACATTTCAATACATCCTAGAACACATAATTGCTCATTTTGGACTCCCTTCTACATTAGTATTTGATAATGGCACACCATTTAAGAATAATGATGTGAAAAAATTCTTAGAGACCTTCAATATTCAACATCATTTTTTGACACCTTACTACCCACAATCTAATGGTCAAGATGAATCAACTAATAAAGTCCTTGAACAAATTTTGAAGAAAACTATTAATAATAATCACAAGGACTTGCACACACAATTGCACTATGCACTTTGGGCTTACCGTATAAGTGTTTGATCCTCCACTGGAGCCACACCTTATAACCTAGTTTATGGTACTGAGGCAATCATGCCCTTGGAGTTAGAAATCCCAACATTACAGATTGCTCTTCAAGGTTTGATTGACAATAACACTTATAAAGCAGAATGATTACATTAGCTTGAGATGCTTGATGAGTAGCACATTAATACTCTTGAGCATCTCCAAGCTTACTACAAAAGGAAACAACACTATTACAACCTTAATGTTATCCCTTGATCCTTCCAAAAGGGTGACTTAGTTCTATCTACAAATCAGTGTAATATCAATGTCAACCCTAATGAATGTGGAAAATTTAGTCCTAACTAGTTAGGACCATATATAGTCAACAAAAGTTTTTAGTCTAGTGCATATGTCTTAATGGAACTCGATGAAACACATCTTAAGGAGCCTATAAATGTTGTGCATTTGAGTCAGTATTATGTCTAGTCCTTTGAATAGTATGAATAATAAAGCAGTGTTGTTAAAGTTATGGGGGTCTTATCCTATATGCTTTCACATTGCTTCATTCTTCACAAACCACTTATGTGTATGTCTCGAGCACTAAAGTGATTATTCAATCACTTTATGTTTCAGGCTATTCAAATTCATCTTGTGTGTTATGATAAGTTAAATTTAATCTAGCATAACATACTCAATCACCATGTTATATCTAACAAGAAATTGTAATATGTTTTAATTAGATCACATAAATTCTATTAAATCATGAAGACATTAATTAAGTACTCTTGCAAAGGTTATTTAGTTAATCACATTACCATTTAACATTCCAACACATTAAGATAGATCATAAAAGCATCATATGCTCATATATATAGATATCCAAAGTTTTATGTGCATATCATCATAATATACAATATCATCGAGGTCTGTAAGAACTAGACCCCTTAGGGTCTAATGCTCATGATCTGGTAGTCGGATGTCAGGAGAAGGTCATGTGCAATTGTGACCACAATTCACCAAACCTGAGTGAAAAATCTAGACCCTTTATCCATCCAAGGGCCACATGAAACTCCTATGCTATTCGATCCCTCTCGTCCTATAGCTGTGATACCTCTACCTATAGTCTCTCCACATCTACTGAGGTCTAGGGTGACTATCCTACAGTCTCAGCTCAGTAGAATCATCTCCTCACACTCTCATGTGCTACCCATAGCCTCGTGAATGGTTTGAGTAACTCTAGCTTGTCCTCCATGATAGGTGGTGGCACAAATTCTGAGTCCATCTCCTCCTCGTCGATGGATGCAGTCACTATCTTTGCAACAACCTGGTGGTAGAACTCTTGCTAGTCTATCATCACTCCTACAAGGTAGAAATAATACACAATCAATAAACATCATCATGATATATTTATAAAGAGCATAAGCGCTAAAGTACATGCATAAAATAAAATATCATCACCTATATCTCTAGTAGGTTGAGCAATCTCAAAATAATCATGTACAGGGGACATGGAGGATTGCTAGCCTCCCCTCGATTGTGGGTACTGGTGCTTGTTGTAGCTACTACTCATGGCCTTGTCATACAGATGGGTGAGGGATCTCCCCACTCGTGTCGATCCTCAACTGCTTCCTCATCACTCTCACTCAAGGATGGATCCTCCTCTTCATCCTTGTCCTCATCCTCATCCTCATAATCCTCCTCCTCCTCTCCCTCCTGGACATCATAATCTGGATCCACATCCTCATCATACTCATCATCTATAACATCTGTGAATATATATGTAGCCCTGTAGTGTGTCTCCTTAGCTGTATCCTCTTGTTCATCTCCCTCATCTGCTAGTGGATCTACATCTCCCACCGGCTCATCCATCGGGAATACCGGTGGTGGTCGTATCACTATCCACCACTCCTCATAATCCCCTGTGGCACCGACGTCATCTATGTCGGAGACTGGTGGCTGGTCGTGATCAGAAAAGTTGGAGTCACTCTCAACTACATTCTCTAGAGTGAGTGGCATTATATCACTTGGTCTTTGGGAACTCTGCACTAACCTCCTAAAAGAGGATCATGCGCGGGGTAGTGTCTACACCTATCCAAATGTCCACATGACTCGATCGTAGTAGAAAGGTCATACTACGTGACCAGTCATGATGGCCAACCAAAATCTATCCATCTGCATCCTCCTCAACTATTTGGTATGATCTGGCCACTGTATTGTTAGTTGATAAGGTCTCCAAAGGATCTCATCCTATTCCAGTTGGTCAAATGATACTCTCCAAAATTGCAAATCACATTATTGCCACAGTCATCGTAGAGGATAGCGAAAAGCTTGAGGATACCCTACTATTGTTGCACATGGATAGCCAACTAGTATGGTGCATGTAATATGCTCAAGGAACCACACCTATATATGTGTGTAGTGCACCATACTCACCACCTTCTAAAATAAAAATTTCCTAATATAGACGTGTCAGGATACATCGATCCCAGGTGTATATTGTACGATGCTCTGCCATCCCTCAAATAATATGGACTAGTCCTCCCTCGAGGTGTGTTGCTCACCCATTAGGGATGAGAACAAGTGCTAGAGTGTGCATCATAATCTGTTGAACCACCGGTTCCCATGAACATAATAACATCGGCAGCTCAATCCACCCTCTCACCCGATAATCATGAACTGGACCATCTAGACAATACTATAAATTGGATTTCTACTCATGGAAGATGCAGTCTTTGCAAAAATTTACTTGCTCTCCTTAAATCAGAATGTGGAGAATTCGATGTACATCCTTTAAGACGATTGTCATCTCCCCTGTTGGCAGATGAAATGTGCATGTACCTATATCCCATTACTCATAGAGAGCCATCAACATGGCATCGTGGTACCTCATGGGAGGCATAAGGTACACCTAATAGATTCCCATAGCCTGAAGATGCTCTATCTCCTCTACTGACAGTGATGGGGTTAGATCTCTTAGGAAGTTCAACTATCTCCCTCCTTGTTGTTGTTGTAATCGGATGGGTACCTCTCATAATTCCACAAATTTTCTCTAAAAATTATCTAATATCTTCATTTTTTCCATTATTCATAATGAAAGTGTACTAAATTCCATCTAGTGTGCTTTCCTAAAGGCCCCAGACACTTTAGAACCATTTTGGGACACTTCACAAAGAAACAGGACACTTCGCGAAGAAATGGGACACTTTGTGAAGAAATGGGACACTTTGCAAACAAAAGGGACAGTTTGCGAAGAAATGGGACACTTCGCGAAAAAAGTGGACACTTTGCAAAATATTTTCCAAGATCCTAAATTAACCTATATATGCATAAAAAGCATTAAACCATTGCAACATCACAAAGAAAAGGTAGCAAAATTGACTCACCTCATGTTGACACTCACCATGTGCCACCTTGTCTCGAAGAACGTCCAGTCTCGCAGCTGTGTAGCCTTGTCTTCTTGTCATTTTTCCATCTCACTCACCACTCTCACAGTGCAAGAAGGTAAAATAAAATACTAAGTGACCAAATACTTCACTTTCACCTCTTTTAACTCTTTTCATTCCTTTTAACCTTATGCATTAACTTAGGGTTTTTCTTATCTTAAGGGTTAATAAAGTACTTTTTATTCAAAACACCATAACGGGTGCTAGGGAACTCTATTTTCAATGTCATTTGATGTGTTGGAATCATGATTGTGCACCTGACATCATCAATTGTCTATCGTTATGTGACATGGTACTTGGAAATGTCCTACGTTATGATGTTCCTTATTTGATATGGCTAGATTGCTACCTTGATCCCACCTCAGGAAAGCAAGCGAAATCAAGGGAGGCATACATCTACCCTCAAATTTGATTTCTAGAAGTTATGAAAAATTAATTTTGTACAATTAATGAATTTTTCTTGCAGGATGTGATTCCTAATGTTGTGGTTTTGTAGATAACTACACTAGGGGCTTCATTCTCCTGTCTTTTGAATAAGAATCCTTTTATAGTAAAGAGTACTATTTAGAGTCCTTTAGCTTACATATGCACATAGAGTCATATGGGTGCTAAAGTGGGGGCTTAATGTGTCATCAAAAATTGTATACTTTTGAAGAAAGAGACAATTTTGTGATTCATTCGATCTTATTTTAGACACCCTTACATTAATCACCTCTTAAAAACTACATTTATAGGCCCCTAATGCTCATAATTTTGGACTTTAAGGCCTATTTCACTCTTAAATAACTCAAATCCTGACAAGCAACATTCAAACCACTCAAATTTCATGAAACCAACCACAAAAATCCTTGGTGGGACTAAGTTGCCTAGGGTGACGACTTAGTCCCTTTTGGGGTATTTTCCACTTTTGAGTAGGAAAATCACCGACCTAGTTCAAATTCTTGAGGGATGTTGGCCTATGAAGTTAAAATAATAAGAAATTTGGTGTTAATGCCTAAAAAAACATGTTTTTAAGTCATTTTTCACATCTCCTAGTCAATTTTACAAAGAAAAACTAAGATTCATGAGCAAAATATATTTCACAAGAAGATTCATTAGTCTTTCTACAGCAAACCTGAAGCTTTAGGGCAGCAAACTAGGGTTTTTGTAGGTCTTCAAGCTCACTTTTGGTAAATATCTCACATTGCAAATGGTTGATCATGGATCATTCCTATGGTGAATCATGGAGAAATCTAGGTTGAGGAGATGCAACCAGCCATCAAATCACACCTAAAGACTTGTTTTCCAAGTGATTCCATCTTCCATTTTCTCTCTATCTTTAGATTTAAGGTTTGCATGTCATTTTCATTCATTTGAAATGTTGTAGGGTTTCTTGGATTGAATTCTTGCATCATTCAAATTCCATTTACTTATCTTATTCTAGCACATTAGAATAAGGTTTTTTCTTACTTTAGATTTTCCTAGTCTTAGATACACTTAAGGATAGGGTTCTATGCAGATTTTATCCCTTCCAAAGTTTAAATACCAACTAGGGGTTTGATCGAGGAAAACCCCCCATTAGAAAAAATATATCTTATGTTTTTCAGGTGTTTCCGAAGATTCATATCCAGATTTCCATCAGAAAACAGAGTGCAAACTATACGCTTCCATTTCCACTTTTGGATTTGCAGAAAATACAAAGTGTACTAAGTCACCCATAGTGGGGACTTAGTCCCACTGCATTGGTTTTTCAGGAATTTTCATAGTTTCAGACACCCATTTGGTAGAAATAACTTTCTGGGCAGTTTCCTTGATCTAGGACTAAGTTGCCCAGCTTGGCATAAGTGTCCCATTTAGCTTAAAAATCAAAATTTCCACAATTTCAAATGTCCCTGCAATCTCCAGTCAACACTTCATCAGTTTCTAGGTGCATAGTTTTTGTTTAGCATCTTTATTATGTTTTTTATTGCATCTTTTTTCATCATTCTGCATATCACACTATGTTTTCCAACAAGTTGTATTCCTTAGGTTTAGCATCATTAAATCATTTATTTTTTAGTTTATTGCATTACTACATCATAGTTAGATACATTAGGATTTTGGCCCCAATTCCTCTCCTTTTAGGTGAAAAACCTAGAAGAGTTAGAGGCATCCTTGGGAAATCCAAAATTATTGTCCACAATTACCAAAATGAGGATTGACCAAGGAAAACCCCCGTTCACCAAAAACAAAAAAATCCCTCTTGTGTGTTTTGTAGATCATAGGTTGAAGAAGGATTGAAGATATATCAAAGGAGAAAATTTGGAATAGTTGTCAAAGTGCTCATCAAGCCAGGAAAAATAACTTTCAAAATGTATTTCTAAATTTCTAACTCTGAAAGCCAAAGGAATTAGGAGTGTAGACATAAGACCAAAGGAATTTGAAAGAAGATTTTCAACTCCTGTAGCTAGACCCATTTTTCCTTGGGAAAATGAGTCCCAAAGGAGACTTAGTAATAACATTTTGATGAAAGGTGCAAAATACTTAACCTCCTCAAATCTATCGAAAGTTGCAGGTTTTGTTAGATTAAGGTTTATTTACTATTTTTAGTCTTTCTTCCAAAAATGGTGTTTTAGCAGATCTACCTTGTCCTAAATCATAAGGAAAAAAACTAGATCTCCTCCATGGTTGACTCACTTAAGGGATGAAATTCAACCTTAGCTCAAGGGATCTCTTTTTCCTAATGAGATAGAGGGGGATATGTGCACTATACCCCAGTTTTTTCCTTTCTATTTATAGTAAATTATTGGTGAACGCCCATTTTAATAGAAAGATTCTATATCCCTTTATTTCAATGTATATAGTCTGAAGAAGACCAAGTATTTCTTTGGGAAGTTGGTTATGTCCTAAAATGAGATGGCAATGTAATAGGAAATCAATTTTTTGGTCTACATTTCTCCACACTATATTATCCTTCCATTTGTTTTGACATGATAATGGTATGTGTTGAAGGAGTCTATATCCAAAGATTCAAGGTTGTATTTCTTTTGTGCACAACAAAATATATTGATGATAGAGTATTGGGCTTAACAGAGACATAGTTATAGTTACATAGTTCATGTTGGAATGCTTTGTATTCCACCACAAATGGTCATTATTTTTTGTATATGTCATGAAGTACTTGAAGGTGTGAGATGTGTGTGCACTCTGAGTGTCAAGTACTTTGGTGGTCCACATGTCATGTTTTTAATGAATGCTTGGTTCATTCAATTGTTGCTTCACCAATTTCATTGCGTGATGCCAACCAAAGGGTTTTGGGGTCATGTGATATTAAGTTGAGTATGAAGTAGATTCATAGGAGTGATTATAGGTCATGCCAACCTATTTTGGTGAAGAACATGTTTTGGTTTCTTCCTCAAGGTATGCATGATGGAGTTTTGAGTTGATAGGTTATGGTGTCACACATTTCATCTAATTAGGCTAACCTAATTGATGATATGATTATTTGTGAAATATATACATATATATATATATATATATATATATAGAAAGTCAATTCATTGATGGTATCATGATGTAGATGATGATGAGTGAGAGTGTGAAGTGTGAAGTTTGAAATGTGATAGTGGTGAAGAATGAAGTGTATTTTAAGTCAATTTACTGAGCCTAACTAGAATTGTATCTTTAGCATATTGTAGATGCATTATTAGTAGTTCAAAATCTAGCAGTGAGCCAACATTTTCTATATCTTTTGTAATTTTGGAAGATGTGATTTTCCTCGGGTAGTGATACCTCCTATTTTATGGATAGTCAGTCCTCCAAGTAGTGAACCCTCCTAGAAGTGAGCCTCTTGTAATGTATTGTAAATAGTTATGATATATTGTGAATTAATCTTCATCATGGTTTTCCCTTCAAAGGTTTTTTCATGTAAATCTAGTGTTCTTGTGTTGTTTGTTGTGACCTACATGCTTCAATTATTTATTTCCATTTATGAAAGTTTAATGATATTCTTTGAATTCATTTTTAAGTTAATGAATTTTAAGGAATATTGATTTACCCCCCTCTCAGTATTAAAAGTGATCAACAAAATTATCACCCATGTAGTATGCATTGCAAACTATCAACAAAGTCATAAAGAGAAATGATTATTAGAAGAGGGTACAAAATTATAAAGGATTTGATTGATACTAATGATAAGGGAGCAACGATTTTACTAAGGATATGCAACAAGGGAGTGATCTAGTTTGTGAAGGTAATGTTTTCATTTGCAAAGGCTCCAAGTTTATTTGTTTGAGGCTGACTCCCTTAGTTTCCTCCCTTAATATATTGAAAATAAAATTAAGTTAATTATAAATAAGGCCAACCTCCTTTGTGAAGGGTCACATTATTTTGAAGAGAAATATGTGTGGTATAAAAGGAGATAATGGTAAGAAAGTAAGTATACAATGCAATATATCAATTGATTTAGAGAACAAATAAAATCAAATGGAGAGAACATATATAAAAAAACATATACATGAAGGATTATCACATATTGTAGACATGCAAAATTAGCATTATGCATTCAATCTGGTTCATTCATCAAGTAAACCAGGTTTCGCATTCATCCACTCATTAATTTAATCAAACTCATCAAATCCATTCATCAAGTAAATTAGGATTATTAAATAAATCAACTTGTCTCACATCATCCCTCTAATTAAATAAATCAAACATTAATTTAATTAAATCTAAATGTATTTTCCATCCTTTTCTAATTTAAATAAATCAAATATTTAAGTCATAAAATTCAAAGCCCCTAATCATCATCCTAGCTAATTAATCATAATTAAAGCTAATCTAATGCATGCCACATCCTCTAGATAATCCCACTTGCATAAATAAATCAATTTATTGATTTATTAAATCCAACATTTTCCATCAACATGGCATCTTTGGGGAATATTCCCTCAAGTTTGAATTCAAAATCAAGTGGGCATGTACATCCAACAAAGCAATTAATAAGCTCTTACATGTCTTGTCTCTCAAATTCAAATTTGAATTTCCTCCTCTTGGGCACATTTCCCAAATCTTGCACACTCCTCAACCACTCACAAGTTGACAAGCGGCCTCATATCATTCAAAAAATCATTATCCCACATTGCTCCCTCTTGAGTACTCTTAGCATTTGAAAATACATAAAATAGAGGCTTCATTTTTAATGAAATCCTCCACAATCTTAGCATTTCATCTACAATCATCATGCAAGGTCACTCTCTTCATTGGAGAATTGATTTTCTCCACACCATCTTCATATCATATTCATATCAATTTTATCATCAAGCTTAAGCAAGGGTTGGGAAAGGGCTATTTTCTACAATAGCACCTTGAATCCACTAAGAGATAAAAGTTGACTCATGTTGTTTGTATGCTTATTTAGTTTTTCTTGTTGTTTTAATATCTTATTTAGCATATCTAACATGTTTCATTATTTCATAGGGATGTTGATTATTAGCTTGGTTTTAAAATGCTAACCATTTTCAGATTTTGACATCCACACATATTTATGAGAGTCTATGAACATATTTAAGAAGATTCTATGAGCATATTTAAAAAGAGTTTGTGAGTAGATTTATGTAAGATTGTATGAGAAAGTTTATGAAGAAGTTATGAGAAGATTTATAAATGAAATAATGTGAAATAAATGATATTATCTTGGATTAATTAAACAAGGTGAACATTGTAAGTGGAGAAAATAATATCACTCAAATTATGTGTGAATATTTTGAGCAGGAGAATATAAAAGGAGATCATTTGAGGCTATTTGTGAATAATATTTATTCTCAAGAAGAAAAGATTCTATTGAAGAGGTTGGTGACTCATAGTAGAGAGGTTGGTGCCCCATATTGATGAGGTTGGTGTCTCATATCAAAGGGATTGGTGTCTCTTTCCGAGTTGGTGCTTAGTTGTGGGGAATGGTGTCTCTAGTGGATTGGTGCCTACAAATTTTACATGTGAGGATTGGTGTCTCTAGCAGGTTGGTAGCTACAAATTACGAGGATCCAATGTCTCCAATGGGTTGGTTCCTACAAATCATATAAGAGGGGATTGGTGGCTCCTATACTTTTTTGTCTACAAAGATTGTAAAAGAGATTTATATATAAGCAATATTTTATTGTTGTTTTTCCTCGTAAGTGTTTGCACATAAATTGTGTGTTCTTGTGTTGCATAATTGTTAGATAGTATGTGAATGATATTGTAAAATTGATCATATTTTGGTTGTTAGTTTGAGAAAGTAAAATATTTTATTATACTAGTTCACCCTTCCTCTAAGTATAATTGTGTGCTCATCAGTTCATATTAGAGTTGGTTCCTTTGGACATAGTTTAACCACTTGAAAGTAGATCTAAAAGAGCACACATGTAAATAACAAATGAAAATAAGGGAAAAGGTAATAAAAAATAGAGTGTTGATTGAAACAAGAAACAAAAAAACCAAATACAAGTGATTCCAAAGAAGTAATTAAATATCATGGGGTGACAAATGGAACACACATGGATATAGAAATGAAAGGTGAGGAGGAGAAAGAGGAGTCAAAAGAATATGATGAGAATATTGATATAAACTTAAAGGAAGAAGAATATGATGAACATGAAGGAGTGCTTGATCTGGAAGTAGAACTTATTTATGCCTTTGGAAAAATCATGAGTCTTAGGAAAAATAATAGACAAGAAGAGGAGAAAATTCAAGAGGATAGTGAATTTAAAGAAAAAATGCCACATGATCTTAAATAATCCAAAAATATGACCATTGATCTAAAAATTCAAATTGAAGAAGGGAAAAGGATTGAAGAAGAGTTAAGAATCCAATTGAAATAAAATGAAGAAGATTACTACATGCCTTGAATCATATAGATGGCTTCTAGATTCTAAAGCTTCTCACCATATGACTTCTTTACAATCTATATTATCTTCTTTTTAGTCTTGTGTTATGCCACCTATTTTGATGGAAAATTATACATATCTGAATGTAATTGGGAGGGTATTTTTTTATATAATTGGGAATGACACTATCAATGATGTTTCAAATGTACTTTATTTTATAAATAATATTCTTTCCATTTATCAAATTACCCATAGTGGGGAAAGAATTGTGAATGTGATTTGCTAGGGTTTCTTGTTTCTCTAGTCATCCTTGGCCCCTCTTACATTATACCATGCCTTAGGTACATGATTTTTCATTTACTCTATGTTGTATGACCACATTTACTATGGTTTTTGTATTTATTATTATGCCTAAAACCAACTATAACCTAGTATTTGTTGGTTTTGGTGGTTCAATGGATTTGCTCAATGACTCCTCCAAAAAAGAATCCCTATAATTTTTTTCTAAAAGTGTTCCATGAGGTAAGTCTTTTAATTCTCCAATGGATGTGATGTTACCCATCCAAGATTTTGATTCTGCATGTTAATGGTTAGAACAACATACTCTTGTTGGTTATTTTGCTGGGAGGACTCCACATTAAAGTGTGCTTAAATAATGGCCTAGGTCCCTCATGGGTTCCGTCTTGATATGGTTCAAAATTTGACCAAAGGCTTTTCTCTTTTTCATTTTATGGAGGTTAGTCATGTTTAGGAAATATTGAATCATGGTCTTTGGTATGTCTAGTCCACATTGTTGTGTTTTTATCCCTGGACATGGGACTTCACTATCTCAGATGACACAAAGTTATGGGTTGTAGTGTAGATTGAATTTCTTGGTCTACCCTTGCCTTGTTTTCATTTATTATAGCATATTTGCTTCTCTATGGGGATATTTGTGTGTATCGAATTAGATAGGTTCTTTCAAGCTTGACCTCAAAAGTGATACTATATCAAAGTGGACCTTCCACAAGATTTGAAAGAGTCCATTGATATTCAAATTGGTACTTTTCAGCATACCCAAAAGGTCACTTATTTTAATCTTCCCAACACTTGCTATTAGTGTCAATCTACTAACCATAAGATTAATTATTTCCCTCTTGCATCCCCCATACTTAATCTCCACCATGGGAAGCCTAAAAGCCCCGTCAGGTAAAAGGTGCTACTACCAAACTAGAGGAAAAATAGACAATGGTTACCAATTGAAAAAACAAGTCTAATGGCTTTGGGGTGGTTGCCAAAACCCCTAAGCTCACAAAAGAAGTTTCAAACCCTTTAAAGTGAAGGGAAAGGAAAACCAAATAGTTTCTAATAACATTCCAGTTTGGTGAAGGCCCTTTACCATACCTCAACCTACCTCAGTGATGATAACTCAGCTGACTGTGTCTCCTCTCATGTCAGGAATCCATGGGATCACACAATCCTTCTCAACCTCTTGAAGAAGTAGATTATGTTGAAGAAAATCAAAGGAATTCATCTCCTCCCATTCAAATTAGGGTAGTCCCACCAAATTGTTTTTAGAATTACTATTCCTCTCTAAAAAAAGCTAGAATCCAATGAAATGGTTGATTTTCTAACGTGAATTTTCTCTCATGGAATGTTTGAGGTCTAATAGACCTCTCTAGGAAGTATTTTGTTAGGGATACTCTTTAGAAATATGTTGGTATTGATTTGTTGTGTCTTCAAGAAGTTAAAGTTGATTTTTTTCTATCCTCTAATTTCTAAACTATTTGGCCGACCAATAAAAATTTTTGTTCTAATAATGAGGCTGGATGTGGTGGTGCGGTCATCCTTCTTTCCCCATGATGGCACACTTGTGTGGTTGATCATGGGTCCAACCCCACAAATTGGCTCATCTGGATTCTTTTCAATATTGATAATCATTCCTTTTGGATTATTAATGTTTATGCCTCGAATGATGTTTTTAAAAGATCTCTTCTCTGGTGATGGATTGTTGACTCATTGCCAACTACTACCTAGATTCTTTGTGGGGATTTTTGAGATGGTGTCTGATAAGGATGGTACTCTGCCATTTCGATGGGTAGTTGGAGAAAGAGAGGATTGGTTTTACATGCATGATAAATTGGGTCTTTTTTATCCCAATATTGGCTTTCGCCACTCTTATTATCTCTGGCATACTTGGTGTAACTATCGAGTTAGTTCTGATAGGATATTTAAATGCCTTAATAATTTGATGATCTCAACTAAATATTTTTTTCCTTTTCTAGCTCTTCCCCACTTCTGGTTAGGCCATTAGTGGATGTGATGTTGTCAAACCACTTTCGCATACTTTTGGAATTGAATGGAAAGTGAGGTAGTCTCGTGCTATTAGGACCCACTTTTTTCTAAATACCTCTTTTTTGAGTCACCAACGCATGTTGGCCCACATCAAAAACATCTAGAATCTTGAATGTAGACCACTCCACTCAACTTCTTGGATCAAGTGGTGGAATTTTGCCATCACCCGTACTGTGAGGTTTCTTCATATTTAGGGTTGCTAGCTGGCTATTTTTTGTAGATAGTCTTATGAGGAAACAACATCTAACATTTATAACAATGCTGAGTATTTTGCAGATAACCACTTCTCCCCTCCTTTGCAAGTAAGGGTTGTGGAGGTAAGACATCAAAAGAAAGTGGCTAATAATTATCTAGTCAAAGGAGCATAGATCAAGGCTAGATTGTACTGGCTCAAGGTTGGGGACCATGCCTTGAAATAATTATTACTGGCTCTTCATGCCTAACATTCATCACTTGGCATCAAGAGAATCAAAGATGGAAATAATGTGCTTTATGATTTGCTTTATATTCTTCAGCCATTTGTTAAGCACTATGAACAAGTTTTCATAGTCCAATATTACACACCAAAGCGAATTAATGCACTCTAGGACTACCTTGTTGTTGTGCTAATTAGGCTTTCCACAACCCAAAAATATTTTTGTGAGCAGCTAATCAAAATTGAAGACCTCAAAGAAGCTATTTGCATAATGGATGATGATAAAGCTCCAAGAATTGATGGGTTTTCATGCGTGTTTACAAATCAATTTGGGGTAGTTTAAGTGGTAGCCCATCACACTCAATGTTTCCTACAAAATAATAGACAAAGCCCTCACTTTAAAATTTCACCATCTTTTTCGTCAAATTGTGTGCCCTTAATAGACTAGTTTTATTAAATACATGTTCATCTTGGAAAACATAATTGTTGTCTAGGAAGGCATGGAGTGGGTGAGACACTATAATCAAAAGGAATTTTTTCTCAAAAATGATTTTTCCAAAGCTTATGACCACACTAAATAGCCTTTCATTTTTCATATGCTTTATGTGTTGGGATTTAGCCCAAATTTCATTTAGTCTATGAAAATATTATTGTCTGAAGCTTCAACTTACATCACCATTAATGGCCGACAGTCTCAATTCTTTGGTTAGTTTCGCTCCATTCGTCAAGGCTACTCGCTTGCCCGCTCACTTTATGTGCTGGTCACTGAGGGATTTGTCTATCTTCTTGTTCACTCTACTTCCCAGGGGCTTGTTCATAAAATCTATTTTCCTAACTCACCAACTCAATTAGCCAATGGCCATTTTTCCAATGATTCCTTCCTTACCTTACTGGAAGAAGAAAATAATGTCAAAGGTACTCCTGATTGTCTTGAGACCTTTTTCTTGGCCTCTGGTTCTGCAATCCAGTGGCACAAAATCTTATGTTACAACCAATCTATTCTTCCTAGTCCTATCTGAATTCATCAATATGAGTGGAAGTGAATTTCTCTAAGAAAAATCTTCAAATTTCTTGGCATCCCTTTTGACTTCCAGGCCTCTTTTGTTGATCTCTAGCAAGTGTATCTCTCTCAAATTGAGAAAAATTTAGCATTCTAGATTACCAAGCCACTCTCTTTGGCTGGTAAATTCCAAGTGTGCTCTAAAATTCTAGCAGTAACCCATGTCTATTACTCCTCAAGTTGGGCCCCTTCCAAGGCCTCTTATGGGAAGTTGAAAAAATTGCTCAAATATTTTCTTCGAGCCTCCTCTAAGATTCAAAAAGGCTTTCACCAAATTTCCTAGGATTTATACTACCTCCCCAAAGATTCTAGTGGGCTTGGCCTTCTTTCCACTTAGTGGAAAGGGACTTCTCTTTGTGTCAAATGGATTATCCATGCTCTTACTAACAACGAGGCATGGAAAATTCTCCTTAGGCATTGTATTGAAGTGGATTATCTCACTCATAGACTATCTTGGAAGGGAATTGGCTTTCAAATCCTTCTTACAATGAGGGAGCCCATTTAGATTATGGGTACCTTTGTTTCCAAAAGTATTTAGTTGGCCTAGGAGGCTATCAAGCCCTGGCTCTACTAGACTAGGATTGGATTTTGTGATGGGATCTCATTCAATCAACATAGTTTTTGGTGGTCTCCTCTTTTCGGTAATGTAGGTCAATCTTTGGCCAAGCTTCCTTTTCTTAAGGCCCTTAGATTCCATAAGGCCCTTAGATTCCACAAGAAGGGTATTAAAACCCTTCAAGATCTATTTCATATACCCACCATGAGTATTTCATCTTGGGAAGCTTTTCGTTCCTAGTTTGGCTTACAGAACCATGATAGTGAAACCTTCAAAGCTCTGGTGAATGCCATTCCAGTTGATATGCTTCATAAAGTGGGTATCTATTCCTCTAAGCCTCGGTGGAAAGATTGGAAACGGTATCTAAACATCATGTTTAGAAATTATAAGCCTTGGCTTGGCTACCAATGGCTCTCACCTCACTTTCTAATGATTGACAACCTAAACTAAAAGTGGAACATCTAGTCCTCAGTGTCTGTTTGGTGCAAAATATTTTCTGCTACATGGTCTACCATTATGGAGCCCAAGCTTGCACACTTTCCTTGGAGTATTATTTTCCAAGGATTACTAGTGGGGTCTTGTCTTTCTCACTGGGGTTCCAGGACCCTCGATGCCCTTTTTGTGGGTAGATCAAGTCATTTAAGCATCTCTTCTAGCTTTGCACCAGAGCTCAACAGCTGTGGAATTGGATTCATGATTTCTTTCAACCATTTCAATCAGAGCCTTTCTCTAGGCATATGGTTTTGTTGGGAGACTCTCCCAGAATCCCTAGTAAGAATACCCTGATTTGGCACATTTTTTAGGGTGGAAATCCTCTTCAGTATTTGGAAAGATAAAAATTCCTACATTTTTCTCATAGCTAGATTGATAAATTTGTTTCTTTATATTCTATAGACATTATTTTCTTTAATATTATTTTGTAGATTCAAGTGCAAACAAGCAAAGTTGTTCTTGAAGTTGCTCACCTCTAGGAGCTTCTAGACCACTAGGGTAATGCCCCTTGCATTGTGGATCACGTGCCTCCCTCTGCCACTTCCTTCTTATGCCATTCGCCTTCACGAGGTTTGCCATCAATTTTTTCCCACATTCTTAAGCTCCTCCTCATCACATCTCTCACCCTCATAGGTGGATTCCCTCTCCTCCTCTGTAGGTTGACCTTGGGTGGCATTTTGGAGGAATGATGCGGGGTGGAAGCGAAGCTTCCAAGTGTCCTTCTAGTGATACTCATGGAGGAGGTTTTGGTTCGCTGATTGATACCTCTAAGTGGCTCATGTGTTTGGATTTGGTAATTTCACTTCGTTGTGAAGATATTTAGACAAAGAGAAAGAGAAAGATGATGATGGTTGGGCTCCCCCTAACATCACTCTAGACCTTGGTTTTGTATGGGGAAAACTAGATGATAATGACCTACCATCCTATACTAGCACTGTTATGACTGCTTAATGGCCTTTCTTCGATTTTTGTATTATTGTAATTTTTTCTAATTTCTGGGCATGGCCCAAGACTCTTTGATATTCTGGACTCTACTCATGTGACTTTGGAGGTGTTCCTTTTTACTACCCACCTTTTTTTGTGAATATTTGTATTTCTATCTTTTATTGATATAGATATAAACACTTATTCATCAAAAAAATTACCCATAGTAGAGTAGGGAAGACTATGGAACTCACATTGGATTTAGTTATCATTATGTAGCATCAACAATTATCACCCTTGACAATTTTGTACTAGGTTTACTTCCTCCCTATGTGCTTGGACCTCATTATGTACTGATTACCCATTTTATAAACATTCTTGGAAAATCAAACATGGGAAATCAAATTCTTCATTTTATATTTTTCCCCTCACACTTTTAGACCCCAGAAATGGTGGATCTAGTCTAGGGTGCACTACACCCTAGACCACCTAATTTGGCTCCAAATTTGAATATGATGGTATTGGTAATTTATTATTTGAATTTCCAATCATTTTTCAACCATCAATATTTTATTTTTGGGAAACTAGAATAATTTTTTATAAATACAAGGTATTTTGATCATTTCAAATCCTAGAAAATGTATTGAGAAAATTGAAGATCCTAGTTTCAATCGATGGTAGTCAAGGGAATAATTAGCAATATTATTACAACACTCCCATCAATCAAGATAAATATTCCAAGACATAAAGAAGAATGAAACAAATTATGTGCAAGAAGCTATCATGATCAATCATGCCAAATCATGAAGATGTATGGATTTATCCTCTACATGCTAGTTACAACAATCCATTATGTTTCATGAGCTAGCATTTTGTAGGTCTATCAAGAAATCAAGGCATCCATCAATCAAATTTAGTGGCAACTTGTGTAACTTCACTTCATCAAGGGTTTTCACATCAAGGTAACATTATCATTTGTCATTTATCAATTTCAATCAATTATTATTGTTTTGGCCCCTTTCTAACCTAGGGTATGCTCTCTTGATCATCATCAATTGTTGGATGTGGAGGTAGAAATACCAACATAAGGTTTAAATTAGGCAATACCCTATACAAAACAACCTGTTCCCCTATTTTTATGTGTGCAAGTAAGATTTGGAGGTTTCTATAAGTGATAGTAATAGGAAATAGAGTGCAAACCTTAATCCAAATCTTGGAAGTTTCAGATCTGAAAAATCAAGAGTCTAGTCTAGGGTACACTATGCCCTAGACCAGCCAATTCAAGCTCAAAATTTTATTACACGTTTCTCTTTATGTCTTAGAGTCATATCTGAAGTTGTTCTACAACTTTTTGATCTCATCTATCTATTAAAATACATTTTCAGATCTAGGATTATGTGTCAAAAAGGCTTGTCAAATCACACATCAAATTTATCATCCTCACAACTCAAAAAAAAACATAAACACTAAGGGATTGACTCTCCATTGTGGCAGCAAGCTAATCATCAAAACCCTAGTCAATTTATGTTTCATGTTGAGGGAAATGAAAAGGAGATAACCTTAGTTATCTTAAAATTAGATCTAGGATCACTTTCCCTACTCAACAAATTAGAGAATTGAATAATAGAGAGATTATTGTAACTAGGATGGTTTATTGTGTATCTCATTATACATCATTTTATACTTTTATATTAATGATGGTTCTACTCTTTTAGCTATCAATCACACTCCTAGCACATGAAATTAGATTTTGAGGAGAATTTTGGTTAGTTGAACTTGGATATTCTCACATGATAATCTAGTTTTTGAGAATTTTATTCCTTATCCTTATCCTCCCTCTTGTTCTAACATCAAAATTATAGTGGTGTAGGAGGTTAACATTGGTCTTCCTAACCCAATTCCTTGGGATATGTTCCTACTAGAAATTTCATTTTTGTTCATAGAGCTCCACATTTTAGATTTAGTAGACATTATTGATTTTATTTATATTTTCTTTGATGAACCTAATTATAATTCATTTATTTTGAGGTCATATTTATACCATCTTGTTCTTCCTTTCCCTACATCTACTTTTATACTGATAGTTTATGTAGATATTCATGAGTCATATTCAATTCTATCACCAATCATCTTTGCATCCTCTATAGAAGTACCAAATTCTTATTGGTCTATTTGTCTTACCTATGACGAGAATCATAAATCTATGGTCACTGTACATAAATATTGTATGGTACTTAATTCATCTAATTAGTATTTATCATATATTGGCATTGACTCGAAGATTTTTAACCAACATTTGGAGGCATCTTTGTCATTAGAGGAGATATCTTCATCTTTACATATCTTGTTCAACATTCATCACTACACTAGATTTTGGGTTATCACTTTCATCAATAAGGTTTGGAACCCTTGATTTTTTTGTGGCACCCTTTAGCATTGACATGGAAACATGTGAAGAATATTTCAAAGACTTCATATATTTTGAGCTTTCTTCCTTCAAATTTCTCTTAAGAATGGGTAGACATTCTTCATGCATTTTTAGTTTTATTTCTTCCTGAGGGGAGAAATGTAGTTCAATGATTTTGGATCATCTTCTGCATCTAGTTTCAAGAATCAACCATTGGAATAGTTGACTGCTTGTAGGAGGCTACATAGTTTTACTTTTCCTTTCTCTTTAGGAGGGGGATTTTTCCTTGTATGAGATTCTTTCTTGTGTGTGATTTTTTTTTTCTCTTTTAAGGAGGATTTTTATCCCATTGGGTTTTCTCCTTTTCTCTTTTTGTGGGAGATTATTTTGTACATGGGTGCCTAACATGGCCTTGTAGTCAGGACTTATCTTTGCATCTTTCAATATTTTCACCCACTTAAGCTACACTTAGAGGGGTATTAGTATAGGCTTTTTTAATTTTTCATATGTTAGGGAATATTTATTTTTCCTACACATTATTAAGCTTCCTTAGGTTATACTAGACATGGTTGATATGAGCATATATGAAAAAATACATCAATTACATGTGTCACAATTATTCACCACCACTCATAAACATTTGTTTGTCTTACTTGAGTATGTGTAACTATGTAATCTAGCATTTACTTATTTTAGGTATTTTGAGAGTTCTTACTCTTGGAAGTATTTGTTCTTATCTTTTATATATATACATCACTTGCATCTCCTTTTGGATAGTTTAGTGAAGGGAGTGCTGATTTATTTCATCTTTGGATTTCTATTCTTGGCTTCCTTTAGTCATTTTGATTATGGGTGGCTTCATAGCCAAATATAACATGGTATGGAAGTGATTCTGAGTTGTGGGTTAGCAATTTTTTAGGAAGTCTAAGAGTGTAAAGAATTATTTTTCAAAAAATTGAACTCTAGAGAGAACTAAGATAAAACAAACAAAATGGGTTTCAAGGATCAAAGAGAACTTGGAACCTAGAACCTCAAGGCCCAAGTTCTACCAAGAGTCTAATCTCCACAAGATCTACTATAGGTGTCAAGTTCCCATAAGGACTCAAAACCAGCTTGATGGGGTACAAAAGGGGCCCTTGTGCCCAAAGAATAACAAAGAAACTTGAAGAAATAGATGCAAAGCAAAACACAGGATGCATAAAAAATATGATTTTTTTTAAAAGATAAAAATGACAAAATGAAAAGAGAGGTCCCTGAATTATCTAATAAAAAAAATGAGATGTGTATGCAAACATAACAATACCCTCTATTAATTTATTATAATAAATTTTATATTTAATCTCACTACTATTTATAAATATTTGTAAACATTAATAATAATTTTAATTTCAATAATTTCAAATAACCGTAAATTATAAATCAGCTCAAAATTCTAGAATGTTCAAACATTGACTTTAAGAAATGTGATCCTCCAAGATGGAATTCACTTTCACCTCTTTGTGAGACAATTCTATGAAAGATCTGCAAATTTCCTTTATGTGTGTGGACAGGGTAAATGTGACTAAATAACACTTTTGGGAGAGCAAATAACATTAAATATGTAACCTAAGACTTGATTAATGTAGATGTAACATAACATTAACAGAAACAGTCAACTTTATGTAAATTGGATGAGTGGAAGACACTTAAAACCTACCTCAAAATCAATTGCAGAGTCTCTTTTGATAGAAAGAGTGACACAGCTGACTAGACAAGGGTTTTGGGAGAAAGATTAAAAATACCAAATGCAATCATTTATGACATGTTTTTTAAGGATCTTAAAAATAAAGGGCTAAAAATAGACCCTGAAATTACACAAAGAAAAATCTAAAAATAGCTATAAAAATGACATGAACTGTAATCAAACTATGATGTTAAACATATCGAAGTAATCCAAAAATCATGAATGATCTTCTAAGAAGAAATAATGAGAAGATATTTGGAACCTACTTTGAAGAGTTGAGTGAAATGAAACAATGAAAAATGTGGGAAAAAGACAAGATCCATGAACCCTAAATATCCCCAAGCACAATAATCTTTAGGTGATATCAAACAAGAAAGTAGAGTGCCACTAGATCATACAAACTAAGTTATTGGAATGCAAGAGACATTAAAAAAGTATTTTGAATGCAAAAGTGAGGAAAAAATGGAAAAAAGTCAATACATAAACCCTAGAAACAACACGTGCTCGAGAATTAAAGGTCTTGATTAGATGGGTTACGAATCATCAAAGGTAATTGGAAGCTAGAAATAGAGGTTCTAAATTTTCGTTGGGCTTCATAATCCAATAAGAAATATAGCATAAAGACAAGTTGAGGTGGATGACGAAAATGACTTGGAACTTAAGGGTCTAAAGTTTTAATGTTCTTCGAGAATTTGAACTCATGAGGGAACTAAGGAGAAAAAAAATAGATTGTAGGGATCAAAGAGAACTTGTAATTTGGGACCTTAAGGTGCAAGTTCCTCCAAGAGCCCAATATCTATAAGAACTACTATAGGTGTCACGTTCCTTTGAGAACCCATACAAAACTCTAAGGGGTACAAAATGGGCCCTTGTGACCAAAGGATAAGAAGAGACTTGAAGAAATAGATGCAAAACAAAACATGAGATGAATAAAAATATAAAAAGAGATCAAATGATTAAACTGAAAAAATTAAAAGAGAGGGCCCCTAAACTTGTTCAAACAATCTAGAATAATGTGTGAATGTGAGACATAAAATACCCTTTATTAATTCATTACTAGTAGACTTTATAATCATTAGATCACTATTATTCATTAATACTTGTAATCATTAATAATAATAATAATTTTTTTTTTTTATTCAAGGGGTAAACACTTTTGACCGGAGCTATGAACCGGAATACAACCATTCAACAATACCACCCCAATGGGGTTTGAACCTTGGTGGCAAGAACAACAATGCCACCATTAAACCATCACACCATGCCAATACCGGCAATAATAATAATAATTTTACTTTTAACTTTAATTTCAAATAATTATAATTATAAATGAACTTCAAATTTTACCAAGTATAAAAAAATTCTAACATTGACTTTTAGATGTGACTCCATTCCATACATCTTTTGCATAAATTATATATCATATTTTTATGTCCTATAATATAATTGATGTTTTAAATATATTATATAATAGAACTAACAAATTATATAATATAATAATATATGTTAATAATTATAAATTGATATATATATATATTAGAGATAACCTATGTAAATTATATCATTTAATAATAATTCAAATATGATAATAATTACTTAATATATTATTTTATTTATTTAGAGATAACCTTATGATTTTAACAATACAATCATAATTAAATTATTATTTGTTCAATAGAATATATAAACTATAATATAACATATTTCTATAAGCTTTATTTAAATAAAATTTAATATAAAATTATACTTAAGTTTAGTCTCAAAGATCTATCTTGACGCTATGTATATAGATTATTTAAGAAGATAAATAAACTAATTATATCCTACAATCAGATTTTAAATGTGACTGCATACCATACATCTTTTACATAGATTATACGTCACATTTTTATATCCTACGATCGGATTGAACGAACCGGACACGCCCCCGGATATGGCCGGAAGAAATGCACTATTCAACAAAACATAATTGTTTAAAAGTATTTGAAATACGGTAAACGACAAAGTGACAAAACCAAAAGGTGACCTCTGATACATCCAAAAGGTGACCTCTGAACCAACGTCATTGAAAATACCATAAAAGATAAAATAATTCAATTAAAGGCCATGGCACGCCAGCGTGATTCAGATGAATATATTTTTAATCTGAATGTAGTCAAGAATCGTTTCTACTTCACAGGCTGTCTATAAACAGTCGGTGTACAATAGAATTCAGCTGACTACTTCAAGCAGTGATAATTTGTATGCTCCACCACGTTCCTTTCTTCTGATCAATATGGAAATTTTCAATTTCCTAGGATGCAGAGTTCCGAATTTTGAGTCTTTCCATACCATTCTGTTTTTCACCGTATCGGCTATTCTGGGCATTCTTCTCCTCTCTTTAAACCATTGGAAGCGCCAATCCTCGCTTAAAATTCCCCCAGGAAAGTTAGGCTTCCCTGTAATTGGTGAGACCTTGCAATTCCTGCGAGCGCTTCGATCAGGAACGCCTCAACTGTTTTTCGATGAGAGGGTTAAGAAATTCGGTGATGTTTTCAAGACATCACTAATCGGACATCCCACGGTAGTACTGTATGGCCCCGCTGGAAACCGTTTAGTTCTGTCCAACGAGGACAAGCTGGTGCACATTTCATGGCCCAAGTTTTTCATGAAACTGATCGGAGAAGAATCGATGGGGAGCAAAAGGGGAGAGGAGCATCTCCGCTTGCGTGCCGCACTTGCTCGCTGTCTGGGTCCTCAAGCATTAAAGAATTACATATCTAAAATGAGCTTCGAAATCCAACGTCATATCACACAGAGATGGGAGGGAAAATCCCAAGTGAAGATGCTTCCTTTGGTGAAGGAGCTCATCTTTTCAGTCGCAGCCAGCTTGTTCTTTGATATTAGCGATGATTCCGAAAGAACGCAGCTCCGTCACCTTCTGGAAACTGTAATTGCCGGATCTTTGTCTATTCCGCTCGATTTCCCCGGAACTCGTTTCCGGAGAGCGCTTAAGGCACACTTCGTCATGAATCAAATTCTTTCTTCTTTGGTAGAGAAGAAAAGAATTTATTTACGCTCTGCCACGGCGGCTAACCATCGGGATTTACTCTCTGTGTTGATCAGCTACAAAGATGAAAGAGGAAATCCACTCACCGACAAGGAGATCCTTGACAATTTTAATGGTTTGCTCCATGCTTCCTATGACACGACTGTTTCGGCACTTACCTTGCTATTTAAACTTCTATCTTCTAATCCCGAATCCTATGAAGAAGTCGTCCAAGGTATTCGAAGCCCCTGCTCTTTTTATTTTTCATTTTAAAATTAAAAGCATTTGTCATTAATACCGGAAAAGCGTATATCAGAACAAATGGTAATTATGGCAAATAAAAAAGATGGAGAAGAAATCAGCTGGGAAGATCTCAAGAACATGAAATATACATGGCAAGCTATTCAGGAAACACTGCGCATGAATCCTCCACTCTTTGGTACTTTTCGGGAGGCCATCGTTGATATTGATTACATGGGTTATACAATCCCAAAAGGATGGAAAGTAAGCTGTAGATTTCTAATGATTTTTTATCAATTGGATTCAATCATAATAACTTTAATTTTTATTTTTCTTTTGTTGAAATCACTAAAACTAAATCCAGCATAATGACTTATGTATGTTTGTTATGAGCAGATCTTATAGACGGTTTATAGCACGCATAGGAAGGAAGAGTATTTCAGTGAGCCAGACAAATTCAGACCTTCAAGGTTAGAAGAGGAAAGCCGACATGTGGCTCCTTACACATTCTTACCGTTCGCTGCAGGGCAGCGAGCTTGCCCGGGGTGGGAATTTTCAAAGATGGAGATATTACTGTTCGTCCATCTTTTTGTTAAATCTTTCAGTGGCTTCGCCGCCGTTGACCCAGATGAAAAAATAGCGACAGATCCACTCTTTACTCTTCCAGCTAATGGTTTTCACATAAAACTTTTCCCCCAGCTCTAAGCTAGTTGAGGGAGGCAAACACCATGCATTAGCAAGTGGTTGGTGGTCTGTAAATAGACGTGATAATAGAATAAATATTGTACCCTGAAATAGTTATGCAAAAAGCTTAGTTGACATATTTATACTGTTATTTATTGGAACATTTCACATATTTTTGAGTAATGTCATGTTTATAATTATCTGGTTTATTTTTTCTTTCTTGTATCTTTAATTATATATCAATTTATTTTCAAATATAATAAGAAAATCTGTATAAACTTGCAATTCAATAAAAAATTAAGTATTGTATCTTTGTATTGCATTTCATTTCCTCATGCTATTGTTCTCTTGCAACACCTTGATTAAATTATATATATTGTTAATCTATTTTCAGTTAGGCCCATCAACCTCTCTCTAGTTATTCATTATTGGGGCCTTTACAACTTTTCTCATAATTGATCTAATTCTATTCTATTTTTCCATTCTATTCAATTATAAATATTGAATCCATAGTTCAATACAAACATAAATAAATAAATAATTGACTCGATTAAATTCTCAAATACTTTGATCTTTGTTGAGTATCACTTAAGATGGTTTAAATTCTCCATTTCAAAGAAAATATTTTAAGTGTGTGTCAAACTTAAACAATCCTCCTCCTCACACTGTGTAGGGCTATCTACCTAACTACAGAAGTTATTCAATTGAATATGCATATAGGAATTGTGAAATTTGTAAATCCATAACATTTTCTAGTAATTTTTGTACTTGCTTAATCAAAATGTGTTTATATTATAATATATCAACAATTGGTACATTTTTATGTTAACTTTGGCTCATTGTCATATCCTTACATATCTTGATTTACCTCTCTTTACATCTATCTCTACAAATTCAACATTTAGTCATCACTATTATATCCTAATTTATGCTTCTCTACATTCATCCACTATGTCAAACTTACTATTTTATCCATAAGGCTCATTTCTAAGTAGCTTGAAATTGGCACATGGATCGAACCCAAGGCATGTAAGAGACATGGAATTTAAATTATTGATATTAAATTTTAACTTTATTTTTCCCTTTTACTAGTTCTAATGAGTTGACTTAATAAAATTTTATATGACATGCTATCTCTTGTTATGTAGAAATATTTAATGTGTAATTAATTTAAACAAGTGATTATAAGGAAAAAATATTAGAACACATTTTTTTAAAAATGAAACAAAGAATTAAATCCACATTGCTATACAGGTTCAATCTACAATTCTATATATGTTGTCTTAAATGTCATTATTTTTATCAATCCAACATGGAAAATGGGTTTGACCTATGAGTGATTGTTGACCTATTGACTATGGTAATTCCTAAATGATGTCCTTAAAGACCACTTTAACAAGCTTCATGATTATAACAGTAAAGGGAAATAAGGATTTTAGTTCATATTATAACATATTGATCCAATATAGTAAATAAAATTTCCATACAAATGGTCAAATCCATGATACTTGAGATAAAACTTGCAATAGTCAAATTTGAACCATAAACTTATTAGATCTTCAAACTATTCTGACATAATCATCAAGTTGAAGACTTTAAATTTTAATTAGTCATGAATGGATTTGATATGACATCATCAATATTTATAATAATCTAGAACCATGATTATTACTTTTAAATATTTTATACTCTATATGATAGTATCATTGGCCTTAAAAAAAATCCTTTTTTTTTTCCTATTTATATTAATCTTTATTTTATGCTATCATATTGAATGATCAAAATGAATTGTACTAATTGAAACATAGAAAAATAAATTAGAGTTCAAAACATATGAGATTTTATACTAATTTTGGAGTGTTTCACCAAACTTACTATAAATAGAAAGGGGAAAATGGGGTGTAATGAACCTAGCTATTTTCTATTTCATTCAAGAAATGTGATCCTCTAAGATAGAATTCACTTTCACCCCTTGGTGAGACAATTCTATGAAAGATCTACAAATTTCCTTTATGTGTGTGCACAAGGTAAATATGCCTGAACAACACTTTTGGGAGAGCAAATAACCTCAAATATGTAACCTAAGACTTTCTTGCACACATATCTGGATTAGATTGTGTGAGAATTTTTGCATCAATGTTTCGGATCACACTTCGTGATCCATCATCAGGATGTAAGAGCTCAAGGAGAAAAGTAGTTTGTTGCAAACCAAGAACAATTTTCTTATTTAGGTTGTTCTTGGTCTGCAACAAACTACTTTTCTCCTTGAGCTCTTACATCCTAATGATAGATCACGGAGTGTGATCCGAAACATTGATGCAAAAACTCTCACACAATCTAATCTAGAAATGTGTGAAAGAAATTGATCTGAATTGTAGAAACTTGATATCATTAACCCTAAGACTTGATTAATGTAGATGTAACATAACTCTAATAGAAACAGTCAACTTTATGCAAATTGGATGAGTGGAAGATACTTAAAACCTACCTCAAAATCAATTGCAGAGTCTCTTTTGATAGAAAGAATGATACATTTGGGAAAAAGATTAAAAATTCCAAATGCAATCATTTATGACATGTAACAATGATAGATTAAACATAAGGCTATCAGAAATAGTTATCATCACGTCTATTGATACTTTAAGGAACTATTCATAACATTGAGATTTAAGGAACTATTTCAGGGTACAATATTTACTTTATTATCACGTCTATTTTTAGACCTTCAACGGCTTGCTAGTGCATATTGTTTGCCTCCTTTAACTAGCTTAGGGTCGGGGAAAAAGTTTTATGTGAAAACCATTAGCTGGGAGAGCAAAGAGTGGGTCTGTCGTTATTTTTTCAGCTGGATCAATGGCGGTAAGGCCACTGAAAGATTTAACGAAATGATGAACGAACAGCAGTATCTCCATCTTTGAAAATTCCCATCCCGGGCAAGACCGCTGCCCTGCACCGAACGGTAAGAAGGTGTAAGGAACCACATGCCTGCTTTCCTCTTCGAATCTTGAAGGCCTGAATTTATCTGGCTCACTGAAATACTCTTCCTTCCTGTGCGTGCTATGAACTGTCCATAAGATCTGCTCATAAAAAACATGCATCCAACAGAAGTCATTATGGAGGATGTACTTTAGTGGTTTCAAGGAAAGAAAAAAAATTGAAGTTTTTATGATTGAATTGAATCGATAAAAAAACATTAGAAATCTACAGCTTACTTTCCATCCTTTTGGGATTGTATAGCCCTTGTAATCAATATCAGTGATTGCCTCGCGAAACGATCCAAAAACTGGAGAATTCATGCGCAGTGTTTCCTGAACAGCTTTCCATGTATATTTCATTTCTTTGAGATCTTCCCAGCTGATCTCTTCTCCATCTTTTTTATTTGTCATGATTAACATTTGTTCTGTAATACATTGTCGGGTATTAATGACAAATGCTATTAATGTTAAAAAGTAAAATAAAAAGAGCAGGGGCTTCGCTTACCTTGGACGACTTCCTTATAGCAATCAGGATTGGAAGATAAAAGTTTAAATAGCAAGGTAAGTGCCGAAACAGTGGTGCCATACAAAGCATGAAGCAAACCATTAAAACTACCCAGGATGTCCTGCTCGGTGAGTGGATTCCCTCTTTCGTCTTTGAAGGTGATCAACAGTGAGAGAAAATCTTGATGGCTAGTCGCCGCGCCTGAACGCAAATCGATTCTTCGCTTTTCAATGAAAGAAGAGAGAATTTGATCGACGGTGGAGTGTGCCTCAAGCGCTCTGCGGAACCGAGTTCCTGGAAAGTCGAGTGGAATAGACAAAGATCCAGCAATTACAGTTTCCAGAAGATGACGGAGTCGCGTTCTTTCCGAATCATCGTTAATATCGAAGAACAAACTGGCTGCGACTGAAAAGATGAGCTCCTTAACCAAAGGAACCATCTTCACTTGGGATTTTCCCTTCCATCTCTCTGTGATATGACGTTGGATTTCGAAGCTCGTTTTAGATATATAATTCTTTAATGCTTGAGGACCAAGAAAGCGAGCAAGTGCGGCACGCAAGCGTAGATGCTCCTCTCCCCTTTTGTTTGAAATGGATTCGTTTCCGAACAGTTTCATGAAAGACTTGGGAAATGAAAACTGCACCAGCTTGTCCTCGTTGGACAGAACTAAACGGTTTCCAGCAGGGCCATACAGTACTACCGTGGGATGTCCGAATAGGGATGTCTTAAAAACATCACCGTATTTCTTAACCCTCTCATTGAAAAACTGTTGAGGGGTGCCTGATCGAAGTGTCTGCAGAAATTGTACTGTCTCACCAATCACAGGGAAGCCTAACTTTCCTGGGGGAATTTTAAGCGAGGATTGGCGCTTCCAATGGTTTACAGAGAGAAGAAGAATGCCCAGAATAGCCGAGACGGTAATAGAAAGAATGGCATGGAAAGAGACCATGCGAAAAACATCTTCTAAATTAAAAACTCTACATCCTAGAAAATCCAAAACTTCCATTTAGACCAGAACAGGGAAATATGGGTGTCACTGATTGAAGTAGTAGGGTGAATTCTCTTATACACGATAATGTGGGTGCCGACTGTTTACTGAGATCCTCTGGAAAACAATTGAACCTATCCTCCATTCAGAAAAATATATTCATGTGAACCAAATTATTTTATCTTTTTCTGTATGGTATTTTCTATAAAAATTGGGCCACGTAAATTCCCTAGTATTAGACACCACCGGAAACCTTCATGACGTTATTACCAACGAATTAGGGCCCTTCCCTCTTTGACTTATCTTGAAAATGCAGTCCAGGAATCTTCGCCACTTCGTCGTATTTTATATGGTTTTTTCAGATATATTTTTGTTGAATTGAGAATTACTATAGAAAAATATGATACATTTCACATAAAAGATGAAGGGAGAAGGACACAGAATAAAGCACACAACATAAAATTACTATTTTGCATTAAGTTTAAAAGGTTTCTTACATATATGTGATCAAAAGAGTTTTAGTTTTGTGCTGTATACAAACAAAGAGCTCTGTTTTTTCATAAAAAAAAAATCTACATAATACAAAAGCTTCATCTCTATATATCTTGCAAAAACACACTAAAAAACAGGTTAAAATTCAATAAAAATATCATGTCGAGCAGCTACAACTCTATTTTTATGTACAAAAATAGTCTCCAATATTAGAGTTGTATAGACTCTACAACAAACAAGACAGAAAATAGAAGGAAGGAGGGGAAATAGTTAATTCTATTAAATGTTGTCCATATTAAGATTTAAGGAACTATTGATAAAATAGACGTGATAATAAAGTAAATAAATTATCCGCCACAACTGGAATTACTCTACGTATCAATAAATTGCGGAATAACTATCAATAGATGTGATAATAACTATTTACTTCAAAGGTACACTAGATTTACTTTATTTAAGATTTATTATCTATACTTTAAAGGTATACTGATTTGGCACTTTGTGGAATAACTCATTTGTCACTCCTCCATAACTTGTGAGTTCCTACCAAGAAATTAATTTAGTTGGTTTCTCACTATAAAAAATATGTACTATTGATCTTCTTCAAAGATGTAACCATTTTAAGCAACAAAGTCACTAAGCAATATTATATGTGGTATTGGAAATCATTTCTTACTTGTTGAAGGAATAGAGTTCAATTATACATGAGAGCCACCTTGTCAACTTAAATCTTGGTAAAGTACAAAAAATGGAGATTTTATGTAAAGGCTCAAAGATGGATAATAGAGATTACTGAAATAATTATTAGAAAAATAAAAATTACTGCATTAGTCAACAAAAAGCAAGAGTATGACACAGCTTGGACAAAATCACCATAAACATAGAGACAAAGGATAAAAAGTAAATGCAAATAGCCAACATTGATATTTCTTTGATTTAGGTGTCAAGAAAATTTACGACATGTGTAGCTCTATTTTTTTCCTTGCTTCAAGACATGATTACACATAGCTTTTTCTAATGTAATATGTTTCTCTCTAATATGCCATAGTTTTGTGATAAGTTTCAATACTCTCCTAAATCTTATGGACTTGAAAATGGTAACATTTTTTTACTATTGTGGTGTTGATGAATACCTTTTCTGATATTTTACAAGAGGATTGAAGTGAGAAACCTAGTTAGTTTCTAGTCAAGTCTCTTTGCTAATTTCACAAGACTGAAAACATGAAAGACATTGAAGATGCCAAATTCTTAAAGTCTAGTATCTATACAAAATGAATGTTGGAAGTGTAATGTTAGCTACTATATGTAAACTTTAAACAATCACTTCACAAGTTTAATATTATTTTCAAATTAACTTGATGTATTATAATATCTTAAAATTTGTCTATAAATACACAACCTTTGAAATTAATTTAAAATATTTATAATAACATTAATTAATACACAATAATTGATTTTTAATAATATTATGTTGAAGAGTTGTACATTTTGAAATCTTAAGAGGGGTGTGATTTCAATTTGTATTAAAAGAATTCAAACAATTCTAGTTCCATTAATCAACAAAGCTGTGTACTGAAGTAAATGCGGATTTGTAATTATAAAGTCATTGGAACAAACTAAAAAACCATGCTGTCATGAATTAACTTAGGAATAACGCCCTGTTTATGCCTACGGCAAAAACGACAAGTAACTAGCTTAGCCTGTAATTTCGGTCGTCGTCATCCCAATTATCGGAACGTGGACGATACTGAGAGGGAGGGCAAGGAGGGCGTGGAATATTCCTTTGCTGCTGCTGCCAAGGCCTATTACTAATGCCATTTCCATATAGAGAACGAGAATAGCCAGAACTACTACTGTTGTGTAAGTTAGGTTTTCGCATAGAACTGTGATCGTTATTATAATTGCCAGTTTGTCTTCTTTGTTTTATATTACTATTCGAACGTGATTCAGAAGTCCTCCAACTAGAATTGGAACTGCTATGTGATTCAGAAGTACTCCAACTGGAATTGGAACTGCTATTGTTATTGCCTCCTGTTGCAGTACGAAGATCGTTTCTGTATTTGGGAATGTTCCAGTTGTCATTTTCATTGGCTCTTGAGATAGGGTGAGGAGGGGAACGAGAACGTGGTGGAGAGCTACAAGAAAAACAAGACGTTTGACCAACTTGTGCAGACTGTGTCACAATGCTGGTCTTGCTCATATTTTCATTCTCGTTGTACTGTTCGCCAGCCCGCACCTTCTTATCATTCTTCTTGCCATGTTCTCCGTCTTTGGAGTCTTCAGTATGATGACCATGAACACGAGCATCGTTGTTCGGTCGCTTAGCTTGTTTCTCATACACCTGTGGGAGCACTTGTTTACCAATCAGAAGCTCCGAAAGACTCAAGGTTCTTCCCTTCTTGTTCTTCTTCATCCCGTGCTTTTGCTTAGCATTCTCATTTGCGTTCGACATTTTGCAAATATTATCACACAAACTAGCTATATTTGGAGAATTCAACAACAGTTAAAAATTGAGTTACTTCTCAAACAAGGGGAATGCCCACTTTATGTCTTCTCAACCGATGCCACCATTCCGAATCCAATTGAACAAGAACCTTTCCACATCAGATGGCCGTATAGCTACTCTTTGTATTACTATTATTATTATTTTTTTTTCTTTTATGAATCATTATTGAAAGTAGTTTGTCTTAAACAATACATTCTAAATTTTGGTTTGTTTAAGTGACTCATTTCAAACTACATTTTCATATGTGCCCTTAAACAAGTCAAAGCTTAGAATGTGTTGTTTAAGTCTGACCTAAGTTAAGGAAAAAAAAGAAAATGTTTACATTATATCCAAATTCATCTCTATTTCAATATTTATCTTCTACACATTCTACCATTAATATCCTTAAAGTAGCTAAAAATTGGTAGTACATGAACTTTTGTAATCTAGATTCTAAAAAATTCTTATTAGAGATCCACAAATATGTCAAAAGAACCGTGATGATATTAGAGCCAATTCATTGTAGTTGTTAATGCTTTTTTGAATCTACCTACATTCGATAATTAATATTGGAAGAGATAAAAGCATTTGTTTTTATGTGATCACATATTCTATTTGGGTACAATTGTAATGGGTTTGGGGAATCTATTTGTAAGAATTTAGCTTATAGTGTTAGGTGTATTTCTCTAATTATTGAAAAGGTCCTAAAGGCACACAAATTTAATGGCTACCTATTTACCTTGAGTTCAAATAATAGAAGCACCTAGGTGAGAGAAAAAACTTTCATGTAAAGAGGAAAAGAATTTTCTTTATCATCAAGAGTAATATTTTCAATGATGTCTAGAGATAAAAGATAGTAGAAGCTCTAAAGAAAATCTATAAACTAGCAACATACAAAGGAAAATTTACCATATCTTGAAATAGATAAATTATCCCAAGAGAGGAACAAGATGAAAGGGCTAAAATAGATTGAGAATCTAACTCTAAATATTTTATCCTAGTAGACACATCTACAAAGAGAGGTTTAAGATCTCAATTCTATTATGAGGATATTTTTGTTGGGAAATAGTAGTTTGTATAATGAATAATTATACAATTCTAAGTTTATGTATAACATGCCATATTCTTAAAATGACAAACCAAGTCCATAGAGAAGAACTAAGATCCTAACTATTGTTTTCGAGCTAACTAAAAAAGGATAAAAATCTTATATAATAACCTAGAATATTATACTACAAGGTAGTGCAAAAATTCTACAACCAATCCTTTGAGCAAGTAAACTTGGTTCTAGACCCAAAATATAAATCATGACATTTATAATCAGCTTTTGAAACTAAGGGGTCCAATATAGAAGAGAGATTATGCCTCTAATCTCATGAATACAATTATGGTGAATTCGGAAAACTTTTTTTCCCACCTTTTTTTAGCCAAGTATAGGTTTAAATTATTGATCATGGGGTACCACAAAAGATTATGATCATTAAAAAGAAACTTGGATATGATTTAGCCAAGTATAGGTTTAAATTATTATTATTATTATTATTTTCATACTTAGGAGGTATCTCCAACCAAGGCCCAGCAATTCCTACCATACCTTGCCTCAGGCTTACTTTTTGCTGCTGAGTTGGGATGATGGTGGGGCGAGCCAAGGCGAAACTAATCCCCCTGGGGAGAAGCCCCGAGCCCGCAACAGGAATCCTCCGGGTTAACCTGGCTAGCATGAATCGAACCTTGGATCTATAGGTTTAAATTATTGATCATGGGGTACCACAAGAGATTATGATCATTAAAAAGAAACTTGGATATGAAATTATCATTGGCCCATTTGAGGAATGAATTAACTACAATGAATGAGATAAGTGTTTTTCATAATGAATTATTCTTCCTTTTGAATTGGATTCATTGTGATAAGAAAAATGTTGAAAAATAAACTTATTTCTTATAATTTGAAACATTTGAAAAATGTGAGGTAATCAAGGTGAAAAAAGGTGTGTGATATACACACGTACACTTTCCTAATTTTATTAGGGAAAGAGATCCCCAAAGGTAGGATTAATTTTCAACCCTTAGGTGAGTCAACCCTATTAGGAGTTCTTGTTGTTTTCCTTTATGAGATAAAATGGTAAAATATGCTTGAAATGCACATTGGAGAGATAAATTAAAAATGCTTAATGTTTTGAAGAAAAATAGTGTTTTTCATCAAGATGATGAACCACTAACCTTAAAACATGCAATTATGTGTATGATATGATGCAAATAACAATCAAAAATCAATCCTAACTATTACAACAACAATGAGGGAAGTTTTGAGAGACTAGAATGGTGTGTACCTTGCTGCAAAAAGGTTGTTTCTAGGTTACAAAGGATTCATTCACCTTTATTGGTGAATGGGTACCTATGAGGGTTTCTGAAAACTGAGATCTAGGTTTTGTTCTTCAAGATTTAGACTCTCAACTCCTTGGTAATTAGCTTGCAAAAACCTGAAACAAATTCTGTAGCCTTGTTTTCATGTTCTTGCAATGTAGGTGACAACTTTGCAACTTGATAACTTTGACAACTTTTCTCCAAATCTTGCTCTTCAACCTAAATCCTGCAAACACACATTGAAGAGGAGAAAAACTTGTTGATTGTTAGAAGATAGGGGTTTGCCTTAGTCAAATCCTATTTAGGTAATTAAACCTTATGATGAAACAATGAAATAGAAGCATGGAACATGAAATATGCAATGATGATACCTTGGAATTTATCTTGGAATGTAAATCTACAAACTAACATGAAGTGGCCATATAGATCTAGAAACCAAAGCCCTCCAAAACTAAAGTAATAAAATTCTAAAACAAATAATTGAACACAATTCATAGTTTAAAATGTCAAAATAAATGTTAGAATCATACATTTACGAAACACCCCAAGAAAAACATTAAAAGAGGTATAATCTAGGTAATTTTGTCACTACAGCTATAAAACCTGAAATTTGTAGGTGTTAAAATTAGGATGCCATCCATTGAGACCAAAGTGAACCGAAGTCTATGGATGAAAATAAATCATGAATTCTTTTGATCTTTGGCGACAGCGGAGCTACGTGGGGTCTCTCCCGTCCAATTATTTTTCATCATACGTGACTGTTCATTTTTATAAGTTATTTCCGATGTCTAATCTAATGGTGACATCAATATCTTACTCTGAGAGGAGAACGCAGAAACGTTTACGTGGAGCATACACTATAACTTACGGACATAAAGTCCAGGACTGTTCACCCACTTCATGAGTTGCTTAACCACTAGGCCTCGCTAAAATTACTTTTGTAGACCCCAAGGCACAGAGATTGTCTATCGCAATAAAGATGGGTGGGATAGCATTGAAGGAAGAGAATGAGAAATATGAGGGAGGCTTATAACAGCAACCAATCCTTAAATGTTCCCACACTGTTGGGGGGATTATTAATTATGCTAGCTCTCGTGGGCCTAGCTTTTCTTCTCTTATTATGCTGCAACGGTGAGAGATCTACTGCATCAAGTAGCAGGGGGAGTCAAACTGAAAGGGAGCATGATGGAATGAATGAAAGATATAGCTGCGATGAGATCGAGGAGCGAGTAATTGTGATAATGGCAGGGGATGTTAACCCCACTTTCATTGCTAAACCGGCGTCCCTTGCAGCACCAGATATTGAGAGTTCTTGTATGGGTATCTGAGTTTAAAGCATGTGAAGATTATGTGTTAAGAGAAGAAAGTTTTGAAGCGTTTGATATGGATTTATTGTTGAATCTCATGCACTATATCTTCTGGGTTCAAAACACACTTTGAACTGTGTACCATAGTGGAGTCACACAGTAATTTAGGGCATCGATGAAACCAAACTGCTACTTTAGGGATAATATGCAAAACTAATTTGAGTCTGGGCTAGTAAAACAGATGACTGGAGTTCATGTAGAATTATAATTGAACAGTTGTATTTCCTTATGACTCTTTTCCTGATAGGTTGTTCTAGACTATTCTTTTTAACTGAAAATTCTCAACCATTATAATGGAAATTTTTATTTAAAATATGAATGTTTGCAAAGAGATATGTTTGTTGATATAATGAGGCGACTGGTTTGAGTTTTGATTTAATTGTTATAGTTTATTTTATCAGAAATATTTAATAATTATGTATTGTTTAGTTAACTGGTTTATGTTGGTTATGTTAGGATTTTCATTTAAGATTATGAAAAAATCTTGCATTTCCACAAAAATATACTTGCAAACAATATGTTCAATTTTCCATTATCATAATGATATTGATAAAATAATTATGTTGATTACCATATGAGCTTGTCTAAATAGGCAAGGTAGAGGCAATCCACGTTCTATGACGTGGATTGACAAGTGCCCCATGAAGTGGCACAAATGAGTAGACAAGTGTCCTATAGGTGTCAACCTCAGGAACACTTGTAGTTTGCAAACCAACAACCTCTATGACCAAACCATCAACCTTGTGTGCCAAGTGTTGAGTGACCTTTGAGGTGAGATGGAAAGTCTTCCAACCTCAAAAGGTGTGTGCATGAGGTTTACCAAATAACGTGGTAACCTCTAGAGGTTTAAAAGGTTGCACATTTGGTTAGACAAGATATTGACCTCGTCAACCTAAGTACACTTATGTATAGTGAATAGATTAATAATTCACACTAATATGTTATAATGAAGATACTTAAATATTTTAATAAAGGGGCTATGGTTCAGTAGTAACAAACAAAATAAAAACAAATAATATGGGGTCGAGGTATTCATAAAATGTTGTTATAACCTTTAGAACCTTTGATAGTTTCTTATTAAAAGTTTTATGTCAAGAAATTAATAAAGATTTTCAAGACTAAGTGCTGTTATTTTTAGGAAAGAATCTCATAAATATTTAATTGTTATCATTCAAAGGGAAAATGGGCTGCATTGGGGTTATATATTGATGAGTTTTTTGGCCTTTCAAACAATTAATAATCTATTCAAAATCTTCTATCATCGTTTGAGTCTTGTGTATTGCTATAGAAATTGAGAAAGAAAACTATTGGATACTAGAGATTAGAGGACAAAACCTCTTTGGTTTCTAAGTGATTGGAGGATAAAAGTATTTCGACTTCCTAAAGGCAATCTCACACATAAGCTGTATTTATACTTCAAAATTATGCATAGAATTTATTATACATTTTACTGTTCATGACAATATTTGTACTTCTAAAGATTTAGCATATTGAGGAAGCATATATTTTGTAATTAGTAGAACAACATTTTACAATATGAAAAATTTACTACTCTAAGCTATACATTGTAGACTGAAAAATGTATCAACTAAACAAAATTTCTTTTTATAATTTTTTAAAACTATTATTATTTACATTACTCAAAGATTAAAAATTGATGTTGGATATAATATTAGAAAATTTAAATGGTAATGCTATTAATATGTATGATCATAATATTTAGAAGATTAGTGGTTAATTTTTTATATCAATAGCTTACATTTTGTTAGTGTAGTGTAGAAAAAAGTAGCTCTTTTTCACACTTAATTTGGGAATGAATAATTAATGATAAAATGAATCTAATTGTGTCTTATTTAAGGTGTTGTAAAGTATATATTTACACTTTCACACTATTCTAGGGATTTATTAATTAATTTGTCTTATTTATGTTTTAATTGGCCCTATTTTGCATCCACAAGTTTTATTAAATGCATTTTTCTATGGACAATCCTGACACATCACAAGTGGAAAATCATAATCTAATATTTTGGGTCATTCGTTCTAGATCTAGTGATCTAGGACTCATACGCCACCTTGGCGTATGAGTCCCACCTAGATCTTGGGACCTGATTTCAAATTGCACATTGAACAAAACACTTCTAGAAATCTATGCCCCAGGTTTTAGCCACTTGGGACTCTTATGCCACAAATGGCGTATGAGTCCCGATTTAACCAAGAACTATTTTGAATTCAATTCTTGGTGGGATTTTATTCTTCTAGATCTGATGTCGGCTTGTAGTGTTTTAATTTTGGGAAATTTGGCATAAACAAGTATAAATACAAGGTTATTTCACATAGTTTCATCTAAGAAATCCTAGAATTTCATAAGAAATCAAGATTAAAGAATCCTAAGACTTCACAAGAGAATTATAGAGTATTCAAGAGAATTCAAGGCATTCAAGGGTAGATTTCTTCATCATTTTTTGCAGCAATTCAAGATCCATTATCATGTCAAAGACATAATGCATCAAGCATGTTGTTGAGCTCGTATTGTGATGTAGCATTCAAGATCCAAATTAAGCATTGTTCCACATCTAATTCAAGATCAAGATCTACATTCTTCATGGTCACTTCATGTTAGATTGCATATTTACACTTCAAGACATCATCCAAGGTATCAATGTTCATGTTTCATGTTTCATGTTCATTTTTCATTGTTTCATCATAAGGAACTTAATTACCTAAACAGGGTTTGACCAAGGAAAATCCCCATTCCCTAACAAAACAACACTTTTTTTCTCTTTTTGTGTGATTGCAGGTTTATAGGTTGAAGAAAAAGTGGATTTGTGTTGGGAAAATGTGTCTCAACCTTGCAATTATATGGTTTATTGTTGATAGGTGGTGACTGATCATGCAAATTTGTACACTCATAGCAAGATGTTGAAGAAGCGAACAAAGTTGGAGAATAAGGATGCGAAATGTATCTTCATCGAATATAGTTATGGTCTGAAAGGATACAAGCTTTGTGATCCTGTTGCACAGAAGGTAATTCATAGTAGAATTGTTATTTCTAGAGAAAATAAGCCTTCTTCTATTACATTTCAGCCAGATCAAAGTAAATAGGAAGATGTGATTCAATTTCCTTCTACACCTGAGAAAGTTGAATCGAGGCCCAAGGATAGACAAGAAGTTGAGGAGAGCTCATCTAGTTTTGGGTCTTCAGAAAAGGAAGAAGAACCTCCAACTCAACTTGTTTGTAGGTCTACAAGGCATAGACAACCGCCTGAAAGGTATTCACCTAATGATTGGAGATGTATTTTTTCTTTGAATACTAACATCATGGATGAACCCAGATCTATAGAAGAGGCATCATGTATGAATGATGCAGAATCTTGGAATATTTTTATGGATGAAGAAATGGCATCTTTGAAGAAGAATAATACATGGGATCTTGTACCATTTCCTGAAGGATGAAAACGTGTTGATTGTAAATGGGTGCTCAAGAAAAATATTGGTTCAGATGGAGGTATTGAGAAGTACAAAGTTGTGTCACACTTTTGGCCAACTTATCAGCATAAGTGAATTTTAGTATTTATAACTAAAAATCAATTTTGGTCAAACATATGATCTAGTAAGATTTGTTCTAGATAAGTTAAATACTTCCGCAACTTTTCCAACTAAAATTGTTGGCTAAATGCATATGTAGCACCACTTTGAGGCCAATTTACTAAAAAAATGACATTATTTGAAAAATTTAATGTTTCAGTTCAACTACTACTCATATAAATAACATTTTTTTTAAAATGTAAAAATACCCTTTTGTAGATCCATAAGTGTAGTTTTAAAATATATATTTATTTTAATAGTTCAATTATTATTTTTATTTTTTTACTAAAAGTAGGTTATCAACACAAGATTATTAGGTTGATTATCATGCCAAGAAAAATACTAAAACTTATTTAAAAATAAAATAAAAAATATGATGCCCTAGATAAAAGAATCAAGATTAAGATAGCATAATTTGTTTTCTATTTTAGATATATTTAATATAAAATTTGACGTCGACTAGAAACAACCATGTTTTATTTCACGCACATTAAAATATTTATTTAAAAATGTTTATTTATTAAAATTGCAAAAAGATATTTCCATGTCCTAAAGTTTCCAATTATAAATATACACAAAAAAATTGAAGGAAAAAAAAATTACTATATAAAGCTTGACATCTCATGTAACATCATTTTTCAACATTTTATCAGCAACTAAATTATAGTGTTAATTTATAAAAAACTATATTCAAATAATTTTTTAATTTTTTCAAAAAAATACAAACATAAAATATACTAAAAAATACACATTTTATTAGTTTACATCATTTCAAAATTCAAAACATATATGCCACTTTCTAGTGATTGAAGTTTAAAAGTTAGATCAGTGTTGGCCATTTCCTTTATAAAAGTGTGACACAACTTTGTACTTTTACCCATTAGTTCAGATGGAGGTATTGAAAAGTACAAAGAAAGGTTGGTTGCAAAGGGTTACTCTCAAGTTGAGGGTGTTGATTATGGTGAGATATTTTCTCCTATTGTAAAAATGACATCCATTAGATTTTCTCTTTCTATTGCTACTGCTTATGATTTAGAGGTTGAGAAAATGGATGTGAAAACTACTTTCCTTCATGGTGATTTGGATGAGGATATTTATATGACACAACAGGAGCACTATGTGGTGAAAGTTAAAAGTAAGTTGGTTTGCAAATTGAAGAAATCTTTGTATAGCTTAAAACAGAGTACTAGGATGTGGTACTAGAATTTTGATACATATGTGTTGATTTTGATATTTGAGATTCTAAATCAGATCATTGTGTTTATTATAAAACTGATGGTGATCATTTCCTTTTTATTGCATTATATGTTGATGATATGCTATTTATTGGTAGAGGGAAAGGTATGATTTCAAAACTAAAATCTCAGCTTGCTGCTAAATTTGAAATGAAAGATCTCAGTCCAGCTAAACACATTCTTGGGATGGAAATTTAAAGAGATAGAGTAAACAAAAAACTTTGGCTTTTCCAAAGTAAGTATTTCAATTCAATTTTACAAAGATTTGATATGCAAGATTGTAGACCATTGTGTGTTCCTATTTCAATTGGAACAAAGTTATCAATTTTAGATTGTCCAACATCTCCATCAGAGATGGTTTCAGATTGTCCAACATTTTCATCAGAGATGGAAGACATGAGAAGAGTACCTTATCAAAGTGCAATTGGAAGTTTGATGTATGCTATGGTTTGTACTAAACCAAATATTTCCCAAGCAGTGGGAGTTCTTTCCAAATATATGTCTAATCATGGTAGAGTTCATTGGGATGTAGTTAAAAGAGTCTTAAGATATTTGCATGGTACCTTAGATTATTCCTTATGTTATCATAGTAATATGAATGAAGATGATATTTCTCTTGATATTCATGGTTATGTGGATTCAGACTGGGTAGGTGATGGTGATAGAAGAAGATCCACCAATGCTTATGTGTATTTTGAGAGTCTGATAGCGATCATGGTGTCTCCTGATCTCTAGTGGTGATACTCCTATGAGAAGTTTTCTCTGCAAGTATATTATAATCTTTTTATTTTTGAATAATATATTGAGCATCTTTTGGAGTGTGCATCTTTTAGAGTGTGGGATTTTTCTCTTGAAAGGGTTTTCCCCACGTAAATAATTTTGTTATGGTATGCATGATATTTGTGTTTATTTTTGTTTAAGTTTTTGTAACTATTAAAGATTTGTAATTTTTTTTGCATTATTCTCCTCTCAAGGTTAGTGTAAGAATTTGTTCCATTACATTAGATTCCTTACAATTTGAAGCCTTCAAAAATTACAAAATGACAAAGTTGTAAAAATGACAAAGTTGTCATGAAAATTTGTCAAGGCTCACAGAAACTCATATCTTGAGAATTATATCCAACCTATTTGCATGAAATAAGTGGGAAAGTACTTATTTGATCCATCTTCACAGGCTCACAAAGTTTTGCTTCAAAAAATTTCTCATGGGACACTTTGCAATAGTTTGGGCATATGATTCCCAATAATACTTTTTTTCCAATCTTTAGCAAATCCAGAATAGGCATCAGGAGGTTCTAGACCCTACCCAAAAACCTTATATTGGGACTAAGTTTCCTAGTCTAGCGTATGAGTCCCAATGAGCATTAAAATTCATAATTTTAAGGTTTCAGAGCTTGTTTTGATCACACCTTCCTTCTAGGTACCCCTCTGTTTATTCTTAGTTTATTATCTTGATTTTTAGCTTCATTTCATAGGTCATTTAGTTAGGTTTGCATGATACTTTCATCTCTTTCTTTCCAACCATTTGCTTAGTGGTGAACCTCCCCTTTTTAGTCTTTAATCACACCCTAGGACACCTTATTGCAGATCCATTTCCATCATTCCATCCTTATATTGAGATCTCTAAGGTTTCCTTGAATGAAACTTGTAGGAAATTGGTGGTTCTATCTCCCGAAATATAGAGTGACAATTTTCTCTGTTTCATTTTGGTGAACCTAGCCTTTAGAACACTTTATTTTCTAATTTGGAGTGCATCATAGTCCTAGATTTGGCTTGCATTAAATTTTCATTAGGTATTTTGTTAGTCAATTTGCATCTAGGGTTTCTAAATCTTACATTAGTGAAAATGCATATAGGTTGCATTTTTGCATCTTGCATCATTGAATTTTATTTGAAATCCATAATTACGCATTTTCTAGACAATATACAAGTTAGAAACATTAGAATCAACTCACATTTTCTTGAAGTTGGTGCAAAAACCCTAATTTGGGACTCATTCACCCATCTAGGAAATTTAGTCCCTGTACAAGTGTTTTTCCTATATTTCTAGGAATTTTGTGTTGTATGTTTTTCACTATTTGAACCCTCTAAAAACCCTAACTAGGACTCCTATGCCCCTCTGGGCGATTTAGTCCCAGATCTGGCCTGAAACTATGTTTTACAGCATTAAAAACCTCGTTTTTGTACTTCTTAAGCTTGTTGGTAACCTATAGTATCAATTTAGAAAGTTTTAGGAACTTTTTTTTTATGCATCTAGATCAATAACTTCAATTTAGAGTAGTCATTTTTAATTCTTCCTAAATCATTTTAATAGAAAAAATCATCAGATCTGAAAATGTTCGCATTTCTAGAACTTTGCATAATATGGATAAAATTAATTTTCACTTTTGCATACACAATGTTTACATTCATTAAGCTTTGCATAAGTTTGATAACAGTGATTTTCATTTTTGGATACACATTATTTTCATTCTTAAAGTTTTGCATACATTGCATAAAAGTACTTTTCATTTTTGGATATACATTGTTTACATTCTTGAAGCATTGCATAAGATGGTTAGAAGTACTTTTCATTCTTGGTCAAATAATGTTAATATCCTACCTATCTAGGCATGCTAAGAAAAAGGTCATATCCCCTCCCTATGAGAATGCTTTAGTGAAAGAGAATACAACCTTGGGCAATCATAACAATCATATTCGTTCTTCTCCTAATATCTATCCTATTTGTGAAGAAGATATTTTGGTGTTAGAAGAACCGATCAATGAGATTTTTGAGACTCCTAGTTGTTTCTCTCCTCCTACCTCTCTTATTAGGAAATAAATTGATGAACAAGAGGACACAACCATAGGAAATCATCATGATCACATAAAAAAAAGACACCGTTGAAACCTACTTAAAAACCACCTCAACCAGTCTACATTCATGTACCAACACTTTGGACAATGTTGTAGTAGAAGAGGATGGAATTGTAAGTAAGGACAATAGGTTGGTATTAGATGATAGAATCTTTAATATCTATCACAACCCTATTTACTTTTCTTCCCCTACCTCTCCTATTTTGGAAGACACTATGGGACAAAGGAATGTAATCATAGATGACCATGATAATCATACTTGTTCTTCTCCTAATATCTCTCCTATTTGCGAAGAAGATTTTTGTTGTTAGAAGATCAAAGCAATCAGAATTTTGAGAATCTTATGTGTCTCTCTTCCCCTAGGGAAAACATTGTTGACCAAGATAATGCCATCATTGATAAGCAATACAATACAACCATTGATAACTCCCTTACTTGCAATGAAGTCATTATGGAAGAAACAATCTTTGAATGTCATGAACATCTCATTTTTAGTTCTCCTAAAAAATCTCCTCCTAGGGAGGATATCATGTTGCAAGAAAATGACAACATTAACAATAGTGATGTTACTCCCTTAGATCATGGTAAAGGGATGACACTATACTCTCGTTCATTCAAAAGGAATCACACCAAAATTGTTGAGGTTATGAATGCAAAAGTGTTCATTAGACCCCCTTGATTATTGGACCTTCTAAATACCCTGTGGGACATCTTAAGAATCCTCTATTTTTTTTACCTACGCTCACAATGAAAACAAACTAAAAAAAACCCATCTTCATCCTCAAACTACTTAAGAATAATGTTTCATAGCAATTGAATTATAACATCATTTCTCATACATATAATACTAGAAACAATCTGCAACCAAGATAAGCACCTAAAAAATCCCTCCCATTACCTAACCCTATCTTGACTAATACTCCTTGTTTTCCATTACAAAATGAAAAGCAGTACAATCTTGTTGAACAATTAAAGAATAATCCTGCTAAGATATCCTTATGGGACCTTATTCAAGCCTCCCCTCATTACCTTACCATGATTCAAAGTGCTTTACAACAAGTCCCTGCCATTCCTAATGTGCAATCAAATGATGTGGTAGCCAAAATTCAAGCTATAGCACCAATAAACTTAGACATTTCTTTCCATCAAGATGAGTTACCCCCACTCAAAGTGCCAAAAAAAAAAAAAGGCTTTCATGATAATAGCTATATATGATAGGATTGGGATAAAATGAACCCTTATGGATACTGGGTCAACCTTTATAGTGTGTAGAGTAGCCGTTTTGGATAGGCTTGGTGTGGATAAATAAAAAATTCAGCCTTCATCTTTATCTATTAGTGGGTTTGATAACATGGGAAACCAAGCGCTTGGTGTGATCACATTACCTATTACAGTCAAGGTGGCCACATTACAAACCCTGATCCATGTTATGCCTCATTGAATCTTTCATACAATATCCTTTTAGGAAGACCATGGATTCATGATATGCATGTGATGCCTTCTACCCTTCATGGTATCATGAAATATGTCTA
>VDFB02086081.1:100596256-101057867 GCA_007258455.2 Sequoia sempervirens | reverse complement strand
AGTTATGGTACATTGAAGAAAAATGCAATGAACATCATGAACCTGCAATATCTAGAAAAAAAAGGAAAATTTTGGTTTTCAAACCTTTGTGGATAGAAAAACTTCATCTCTAGATTTCCTTAAACTATTTTTTCACCAAAATTTGACAATTGAGGTAAAAGTTGTGCAAGTTCAAATGCAAAAAAGGCTCAATTTTTCCTATAGGAGGGCCCTTGGGTATTGCCATCCATGGTCATGGCCACTGAGTGATGAGGTGATGGAAGTGGTTAGTGGTAGGTCAAAGTTGTAATTTTCTATAGTTCATTAGTGGTTAACAGACAATTTACTATCATAGTTATTATAGTCATTGCTGGCTATCCTTAGCAATTACTACCATAGGAAGCCTTAAGGCCATGGGACCTTACTCCTATTTGATTATGTGTTGGTGCTAATTACTAGGAAAATTTATCTCAACCTCACAATTACAAAAGGTTTACTATTGATAGGTGAGCATAGGGGTGGGAGGTACTCTCCTTGTGGGGTCTAGGGGTTCATCCCCCTAATGGGAAGTTTGAGGGCTACGCACCCTAGCAGGGGTTCAAAGGAAGCACCCCTGAAAGCCACATTTTATGTGGGAATTGTATTACGATTGATCATTGTGATGTATTCTAAGAGTCTCATAATGGTTGTGTTACCTCTAGATCTATGGTTGGTGATACTCATATGAGAATCTTTCTCTACAAGTATATTGTAATCGTATTGATTTATGATAATATATTGGGCGGGTTTTGGAGTGGGGTTTTTCTCCTAAAAGAGTTTTCCCCTTGAGTAAATCACTATATTGTGGTATCCATGATATTTATCTTTATTTCTACTTAATTTTCTATAAATATTGTAAATATCTATGAAGTTTTGTATTATCCCCCTCTCATGATTAGTGTAGGAAGTTGTTTTTCTACCTTAGCTTCCTTACAAGTGGTATTAGAGTCTGATCACATTTTGTTTTAGTTGTGGGTTGTTGGGTTTTTTAAACTAATCTAGATTTGAGTGGGAGCTTGTGCGGAAGATACATTATGATCTTGTTATAATAATTTTAATATGGAAAGTTCATTAGGGAGAATAAAGGTGGATAGGTTTTCTAGAAATAATTTTGAGATGCAGAAGTTGAATATGGAGGATCTATTGATAGATCGAGATCTATGGGATGCTATTGATGAGAATGTTTCAAGGCCTACATATCCTACTTTAGTTGCTGAATATGATGCTATGGACCATAATGCTAAGGGTCTAATCAGACTGTACTTGGAAAAAATTATTTTAATCGATGTTCATGAAGAGACCTTTGTACAAAAACTATGGAAGAAACTTGGTGAGATGTATCAATACAAATCTTTAGAAAACAAGATTTTCTTGAGGAAGAAATTGTATTTCTTGAGAATGGAAGAGTACAGATGAATTACATACCACCTAGAAGCATTAAATATGTTGGTGGATCAATAAAAATCAATTGGTGTAAAAATAGATGAGGAGGAGAAATTTTAGATCTTGTTGTGTTCTTTGCCTAATTTGTGGGATTCTCTTGTTATGGATATTGGGAGTTCTTTTGTTATCTTGAACATTGAAGATCTTGTGGTATATTTTATTTCTTAAGAGATGAGGAGAAAGGTATCCATCAGTTCCAAGGAGGCCCTAAATATTTGTGGAATACCTAAGGGAAAAGGAAAGAAGAATGAGAAGTGTGATAAATCCAAGTCTAAGGGGAGATCCAAATACCTTGGAAAGTTAAAAGTTATTTGTTGGAATTGCAGTAAGCCTGGACATATTTGGAAGGATTGCAAAGAAGAAAAGAAGAAAATGAGGATATTTGATTCTAATTCCAATTTTGAGAAGGAAGATGGTGATGCATTCATTGCAACTTTGACAACTTGTGCAAGTAATGATGCATGGTTAATTGACTTAGGTGCATCTTTCCATATGACTTCTAATGAAGGTAAGGTGTACTTGGGTGATTATTCTTATTTAAATATTGTTAGCCATGGTAAATTTAGAATTAGGTTTCTTAATGGTAGAATAAAAAGGATTAATGGTGTGTTGTGTATCCCTAGATTAGCACAAAATTTATTATTTGTGAGAAAGCTAATAGATGTGAGTGTGCATGTAGTTTTTCATAATGGAGGATGTAAGATGATTAGAGGTGTTATGGTGATTACTAGAGGTGTCAAATATGGCACACTATATAAGCTTGATGCATACACTGATGAGTGCAATAGTACTTCTATGAAAATAAATTTTGTGGCTACTTCATTGGAAGAGGTGAGGGTTTCATATTCAATGGATGGTCATGGCTTCTAGGTACCTAAGAGTGCACTTTATTCAAAATAAAAGTTACTTGTAGATAAAACTATGCTATGGCACCAAACATTTGGCCATATTGGAGAAAAGGGTCTAAGGACCTTGAAAAATAAAAACCTTGTTGAAGGGTTGTTTGATTGTAATCTTGAATTTAATTTCTATCAGCATTGTATTTATGGCAAAAAAAAAATGTTTAGTTTTACTTGAGCTCTCATAAATCTTGGGGTGTATTGGGTCTAATTCATTCTAATGTTTTTGGTCTTGTAGATGTTCATTCAATTGGAAAACCCACATATTATGTTTCATTCTTTGATGATTTTAGTAGGACATGGTTATATTTTTTAAAGAATAAATATGAAGTTTTTAGTCAATTTAAAGAATTTAGAGAAAAGGTTTGGTTGTAGATTGGAAATAAAATAATTTTTTTGAGGACTAATAATGGCAGTGAATTTTTCTCTAATAATTTTTATAGGATCTGTAAAGATTGTGAAATTCATAGACAAAAGAAAAATTTATATTCTCCATAGAAGAATGGAGTTGCACAAAGAATGAATAGGAGACTGATGGAGAAGGCTAGGAGTATGTTGAGTGGTGCTGGTATAGAAAAAATTTATTAGGCTAACACTAATTTTTACTTGATTAATAGGTCTCCCACATCAAATATTATTTATAAGACACTTATGGAGGCATGGTCAGGTGACAAGCCTTCATTAATATATCCTAGAGTTTTTGGTTGTGAGGAATATGTGGATGTTCCAAAGGAGAAGTGAACAAAGTTTAAGAACAAGGTTGTGAAATGTATCTTCATCGGATATGATAATGGTGCCAAGGGATACAAGCTTTGAGATCTTGTTACATAGAAGGTAATATATAGGAGTGTTATTTTTATAGAAACTAAAACTTTTTTTGTTACATTGCAACCAAAACAAACTAAATAAGAAGATGTGATTCAACTTCCGTATACACTTGAAAAAGTTGAATTGATTCCCTTGGATAGACAAGAAGTTGAGGAGATCTCATCTAGCTCTGAATCTTCAAAAGAGGTGGAAAAACCTCCAACTTAGCTTGTTCGTAGGTCTACAAGGCATAGAAAACCACCAGAAAGTTATTCACCTCATGATTGGAGATGCATTTTTTCTTTGAATACTAACATGGATGAACCTAAATCTACAGAAGAGGTATTAGGTATGAATGATGTGGAAAACTAGAAGATTTCTATGGATGAAGAAATGACACCTTTGAAAAGGAATGATACATGGGATCTTCTACCATTTCTTGAAGGAAAAAACGTGTTCGTTGCAAATCGGTGTTAAAGAAAAGTATTGGTTAAGATGGAGGCATTGAGAAGTACAAAGCATGGTTGGTTGTGAAAGGTTACTCTCAAGTTGAGGGTGTTGATTATGTTGAGATATTTTCTCTTATTGCAAAAATGGCATCCATTATATTTTTCTTTCAATTGTGATTGCTTATGATTTAGAGATTGAGAAAATGGATGCAAAAACTTCTTTCCTTAATGGTGAATTGGAGGAGGATATTTATATGACACAACTAGAGCACTACATGGTGAAATGTAAAAGGATATTTATATATCACATCTCTGTAGGTATGCCATGACACTATCTACTCACTTTGTTGCTTGAAGGGTGATATTTTTAGCCCTACCTTTTTTATCTTTATTATTTTTAGTTATGGATACTAAAATATTATTTGAAATGCTTGTGTGATTCTAATAATTGATTTTGTATTTTTTTACTAGTATTTTAAAGATAGAGCATCATTTCAAAAGAATAGTTCTAATGCAAAATCTATTTCCATATCTATCATTTTTATGGTGCCTGTGCATTTACTTTCTTGTTGGATGTTTGTAATTAATTTGACATGTATTTTCTTACAGTTTGTATGCACATTAGAGTGAGGATAAAATTTAGTAAAAAAGAATTGTATATCCATGCCCTTTTCCCTTGTGTTTTGGGCCCAACTAGATTAGACATTATGCTATAAAAACATGTAAACTATGTGTTATTTTCTAAGAGTGGGCACACAACTCAAACCTTATCCATTCCTCTCTATACTCTTTCCCAAGGAATAGTCTTGATCTCAATTTTACTCCTTTCCTACCCAAAATCAAATCCACAATCACAAAAGTGATCTTGATCACATTAGCATTTTCTATTATCTACAGTGCCATAAAAAGGGTTTTTTTGGAGACTATAAGAAATTATTGTGCACACAATGTGAAGTGCTTAGTTTTGATTGTGAAGTATCCCATTAAATGAGAGTGTTTTTAATCCAAAAGTAGTATCTTTGAGCTTGGACGGTCCTCATATGTAATGTATAAACATATTGTATTGAAAAGATGTGTGATATATGTAGTATTGTATTGTAATGTTGCAAATTGCTATTTAATTTTTTTTTTCAAACATTATATATTCTATTAATATTTTTTCAATAAAAAATTGCTTCAATAACAAAAAGAATACCATAAAGGGAGCATCTCTGCTTCACCCAGTGCTTAGGAGGTCCAACCCACCCACAAGGGGCCCCTATCCTTTGAAGGAAAATTTCTATTCCTTGCTAAGGAATGATAGGTCATTAATGTCCTTAAGCTATTGGGTGACCTGTAGCTGGTCAAGCCCTTGATTGGTTCTACTCCATGTTTTGCATTTTGTCTTTGTTGGTCTCTGTGTTAGCTCTTTTTTTTACTTTTTAGATGTCTCATGTCTCGTGAGCCCCCTCACTTGACCTTTATGGCCATTTTGTAAATGGGTACGGGCCCTTCCTTTCTTTAATCTAATCAAAACAAAAAAAATACCATTATAATTTTAAAATCCAATTTTTTTCCTTTAATAGTGAAATGAATGCAATGATAAATTTTCCATAATAATGGTATTTGGCATATCTTAGCATGACTATCATAATATTCTATCCTCTCACTTTTCAATGAGATGGAGAATTGTATTCCAAATTTAAGTGATTTTTTTTTAAACTTAAATAGCTTTGATTTGCTAGGTTATATATTTTACATCTATGATACTCAATAGTATCAAGATTTAATTAGAGCAAAGAACACATACACAAAAATTAAAAAAAAAGGTATGGAACATAATTTTCTCAATATGAATTTTTTTTATGCATGTAGACATAGATCTATATGTATCTATCTATGTATGTCCATCTAGATAGTCTCTCTCTATATATATATGTGTGTGTGTTGTGTGTGTGCGTGTGTCTATGTATATGTATATATACACACATATTTACATATATGTACATGTGTGTATATATATATATATACATATACATATATACATATATGTATATATGTGTATATATGTCTATGTGTATATATATGTATATATACATATGTATATATACAGATGCATATATACACAAACACACACACACACACAAATATATATTAGCAAAAGGAATATAGTCTATATATATATATTATGTGTATCAAATTTACAAGCATATTACAGTTTGAGAGAGTAAATATTGGAGGGTATACATGATCTCTTGAAAAGGAAAAATTAGGGAAAAGCTTGTGCAAACTTTATATATAATTTGTTAGAAATTTGATGTATATTTCTTGTGTTAGATAGTTCAATCAAAGAATTTTTAGTGTTTATAAAATTGCTAGTGATCATAAAATTGTACATAAAAAAATCATTTTATTAGATTTATTATTTTCACTTATAGCTTTGAAATGGTTTATTTTTGAGTGTTTTTAGATTATTGAGGTAGCATTCTAGGTATGATTGTTAATTCCAATCTTTAGTAGGGTCACTCATTGTCTTATGCATGGAAATGTGAACATAGTCAAACTATTTTGAGAAGTCATGATTCTTAGACATGTAGTTCTTAGTCCCCTCTAAGGATATTTAGGATTTGGTATGTTGGTGGTCTGTCTTAGCCATATAGCCCATCTTTTTCCTCCTCTTATCCACATGACATATTGATTGTATTGTATCAATCTTTCTTACGTTAATTTGGCCATCTCCCATGCTCATGACACTCAACCTATTCAAGAAAAAAATGAAGTAGAAACTCCATTAGCTTGGAGTTTATTCTTGATGATCCAAATCTTGTTGATGTATGATGCAAACTAGATGACCATGATTGACATCCCCTCACCATTCCATTAGTATAACTTTTACCACTTAACAACTTTATCTTGTTGTCTTGTATTTTGATGGGTTTGGACTTTGTCCCATATAAACTTATAGTCACGACACTTCTTCCACCGACCTTTCTTTATAAATAGATATAATATTATCTTTCTTTTCAAATAATATATTGTTAAAAAAAATCCCAAATAAAATATTATATATTTAATTTCTCTCACTTTATTATTGTAACTTCAGATTGTGCGTATACGGCTTCTTATATGCTTCCTTTTCCTACCATTTTGTTAATGAATTATGCTGATTCTTTCTGATTTCTAAGCTATCCACTTCTTAAGGTTGCTTTTAATTTTCTCATTGGATGGGGGCACATCACTAAAAACATTACATCACAGATCAATTGAAGTCGTTTTGATACCAAATCCATCAGATTCCAGCCAGCATTGAGCTTCAAAACATAGCTAAAATTCATAACGACCATCGAATCACTCTGAACAAAACCCAAAATAAATAAATAAATTAAGGTAGATGGAGGAACACAATATGAACCAAAAAGCGTGTTTTGTGCTCCTAACAATGTAATCTCCTAAAAAAATAGAGCCATCTTCAGAAGCTGTCGCCTGCTTTCTCTATCGCCTGATCATTCTTTGTTGTATTACAGCAGCCCCGATTTGGACGTGGGCTTAGCAATGAAGGTTGGCGTGTCTTCACCAGCCATGATCACAATAACCTTCTCACCATTGTCACCCTCTGAGCAATACAAACCGTCCATCATCATCTCATTCTTGTCATCCATTGTTGGATCACTTCTGCCATTATCTATCTCTTGGGAAGGAGTAGTGGGATTCTTCCAGAAGGAACATGCTAGAATTATCAAGGCAAAGGCTAAGAGGGCGATCATGGATCCCAGTCCCCCTAAAAGATATGGAACTGGAGAATGCCATGCGGACACTGGCGTTACACCATGAGAGGCTGCAATATCTCTCATTGCTCTTCTTATACTCTTCACAGACTAGTTTTCCTTTCCTCAGTGAAACTCAGGGGGCAAATATAATCATGGAGATGAAGAGAAACTTGTTTATATAAATGCAGAGGCCTGAATTTCCTTGAGCTCACAGCATTTTCTCTGGATGTGATACAAACCAGTTTGCTTTTGTTCGTGTTCCTTGGATTAAACAACTTGGAAACCGGGAAAGTATCGTAAATTTGTTTATGTGAAAATGGATGCTTAACCTAATTATTAAAGATTAGATTGAAAGTAAGGTGGAATAATAACTATTTATGTAATAGATAGTTTTATTTTGGGTCCCAGTATAAGTGGTTTCCCCGGGGCCTGTGTCTTTGAAAGGCGTGACAATTATGCTTGTTTCCTGGTGTGGTGTGTCCCTATTGGTACGGATGGGCAATAGCTTAAAGGCTATGATTAGCATAGGATAGTGTGGCAATAATTCATGGTTAGTGGATGGTGGGCCACACTTGCCTATGAATCCTATGCCATTACGCCTTTGTTAAGATTCCTGAGCAACTTTTTTCAAAAAAATATCATTACATTTTTGGTTATTTAGGTTTAAATAATTTGTGAAGTGCTTTAGTATTTGTTAAAGTTTAGGGCTTAACTTTTTAACTTTTGATGTTGTGTGTTTAGTCTTTTTAAGCTCTTAATAATTGTACTTATATTAAAAATGTTTTGTATAGGAGAATAATACATGTTTGATATAGAGTAATTGATAAATGATGCTTCATATTTTGACGTGTATATATAGGTTATAGTCTACTTTATGTGTTTAATTGGTTCATAATATTATGATGTCATGTTAGATTGATATGTCTATTATCTCAATCAATGAATTTAAAATATCATGTAAACTTAAGATTAAGTGGGCTTAAATTAACTTTTACATCATTTAATAAATATTCAACTGTAATAAAATTCTTCCATATCTAACAATTATCATTCATTCCCAAATCTATAATAGTGAAGCATTAAGAGCAAAGATAAAATAGAGAATGGTAACCCACCTACCACACTAAAGTTAATGAAACATATTGAATGTTGACATGTAACAACTCACCAAAGGCTTACCAATTCAAACACATCAAGCAATGAGATCTTTGACATCAAAACCAAAAGCAAAGGTACATGCTCTAGATTCCTAGGAAAAGTACTTAAACAATGAGAATAAAACATGTCAACCACTAATTATACTCAATAATTAATCAACATGAGACCACTTGAAAAATACATATGTGTTGCAAGTATGTTGGTGGTGTTGTCATTGATGTCAACATTTTTTTGTGTTGGTCATTGATGTCAACTATATGGATATTGTGTGTTGGAATTGTTGTTGTCATAATTAGGGAGATAATTGTCAAGGGCTTATGTGGATGTGTTGTGATGTGATAAGAAGGTGTTGTGGTGTTGTCATTGGTATTGTCATTGATGTCTTGGTCAATAAGAGTTGTAGTTGTAGTAAGTTAACTTGGTTTCCAAGTTCTTTTGAGAAAATTTAAATAAAAGAGTCTACAGCATGAAAAAGGTGTGTTTAGTGTTGTGCTCCACATTTCCTCATAGTTGAAGATATGCCTATGTGGTTTGGATATGACGATTAGAGGTGTTCAAAGGTTTTATATCCAAAGTTTCAAGTTTTGGATTGTTCTACAATGAAAGTTATGTTTGAAAGCTTATCCGTTCGTGTAGAAGGTTGTCTTTGAGAAATGAGATTTCTCCGCATTTCTTCGCAGTAAGGTTTCTTGTCTTTTAGATTTTAGAATAAGCTTATATTGTTTGTAACTTGCTTCCCTTGAGGTTTTACGTGTTGAGGTGTTCAACAAGATTGATTAGTGAGTTGCATTTTGTGCTAATGTGTTTGGATGCATAGAATAATGGTGTTCTAGGTCTCAAGTGGTTGTGGAAAATTTGTAGAATATTTTGATGATAATAAAATATTTTGAGATGTTGTGAGGATGCTATGAAGTGTTGTTGTGTGGTCTGCATGGCCTAGAGAAGTGTGTATGTGGTCACTTGTAGTGTTAGTTCAAGTTTGGATGACCTAGCATACTAGCACTATTTGCAGAGGTACCTCATGGATTATGAATATGCCAAGTATCGTGGTGATATGGATTTGGGTAATAGATACCCATTGGTGTGGTTTTCCTTCACTTATTTCCACTAAGGAGGTGTTTGGTGCTGACTTGTTTTGGTGTTGCACATTTTAGGTGCATACATTTTACTAAGGCCAGCTAATTGAGATTGTTTAAGTCATGGATGGTATATAATTAAGGTGAATTGTTTGATATGAGTGTGGATTTGTAGAAGGTGTGTTGAATGCACAAGATAATTGAGAGGGGGGTGAATCAGTTGTAACTTTAAAATTCAATATCCTCATTAATATTTAGATCCATATTTATTCATTAAACCCTTAATCTATTATAATGAATTAGCATGAAAAGAAAATAATAGAAATTGAAAAAAATTCACACCATACACAAAAGAGCACAATATTTACATGGAAAACCTAAGAAGGGGAAAACCAGGTTGAGGATTAGCTCACAATATAAGTAATATCAACACTGAATACAATAGGGCTCACTACAAGAGGGCTCACCGCCCAAAGAAGAAAGGCTCACTACCAGAATAAAAAATAATATAGAGAAAGAATGTTATACAAAGAAAAGCATCTCAATGAAATAGATAATCCACCATAATGACATCAACGCCTTCACAGTATGATTGAAGAATTGTAGCCACCTTCTGCTCACTGCATCCAATAAACTAACACATGAATTTTTGCATTGCACTTCTCAATTTTGCACTCTAACATTGCACTTCATATCATTCATATATATCTTATCTATCTTAACATACTTCAACAACTCAACTCATACTTATACCATCTTCAACCTTGAAACCAACTCCAAGGTTGGCTATGCACCTCAAACATGCAAATTCAAATTAGGTCAACACCAAAAAACTTTGGTAGTGGATAGAAGTGAAAGCGGGCCACATCAAACCTTAATTGGGACCCAAATCAACAACACCACTTAACCACATGCTTCCTCAAATAATAATTATCCATCACATGTAGTGTAAACAATAGGTCGATTGTCACCCTACAAACACCATTAAAATTTTAGGCATATGTTCTTCCTCAAACCCAAGGATGACTTGCAAATCATAGACCATGCTTAAAAATGATCTAGAATATTCCATGAACACCTTAAAATCTAGTAAAATCCTTCACAACAACTTTCACCTAAAGAATGTACACACCTAGTATATCTAGACAATTCCGCCATACACTGTAACTTAGAAAACCATCTTCTAAAGCACCAAACCTCAAATCATCTTAATTGAACAAAGATACCGTCACTAAAAAAAATTCTTTAAGAATCACAAGACCTAAAATCACTCTTTAGAGAAACACAAAGCAAAGACATTTCTCCCATACACCTTTGCAATACAATCACACATTGGTGAACACAACTTATTTTGTACAATGATCCAACACATAAACGTTTGAATACAACACCTTTGAACACCTCTCACCAAATTATCTAAATCACACAAGAAGATCATCAACCTAGAAGAAGTGCAGAGAAAAACCATAACACAACTCTAAAACCTAAAGCACCATTGCAACACACTTTTTCCTCTTTTTATCAAATTTTCTAAAAAGAACTTGGAAACCAAGGACCAAAGACATATCAAAGCTTAATTATCTTCAATAAATCTATATCCATAGATAGAATCTTATCAAAGAAACATTAGACATTGAAACCAATAGCTTTACTATTGACAACATAATGCAAGTAATCAAAGCATGGATAACATCAACTGCTCATACTCTTGAAACCCTTATCTAACAATAGAAATCAATGACAACATAGTCTTGTTGACATCAATGAAAACACTAACTACTCATACTTACAACAATCCCCCCCTTTGTCATTGATGGCAAGACATGATGTGAAAAACCATCAAAGACACAATAGCTCTACACCATACCTATTTCCTTTTCTCTTTTCTCCCCTTTTGTAGCTTATCCTCTTTAATTTTTCCTCTCCCTAAATGGCTTGTTCTTTTTAACATGAATTTCTATCTCTCAAGTATCACTTATTATTTTCACATGTTTGTCTCTCCCCCTTTGACATCAATGGAAAAGACAAAAATGTTTGCACTATTTATTCTCTTCCTTTTACATTAATCAACTTTCTTACTTCTACAACTTCTTTCCTTTATTTCTTTCAATACTCTCCATTAAAAGGACACGCCAAATTGTACCAAATTAACAATCTCTGCATAATGACAACACACACTCTTTTGACTGCAATAATGAACAATCCTACTACTTTCTCCCTCTGAGAGGTAGCTACCAACATCATTCTAGAACAAAGAATGAATCTTGATATCCATTGGACTGATGTATCTCTTTATTCATCTAGTTTAGAGAAGGAGGGGAAATACCCCCCAAATTCTCCTAGAGATGCTCAAAAGTATCCTTAGGAAGAGCCTTAGTTAATATATCAACAATATGATCCTTTGTGGGAAAATATTCAAGCTTCACTTCATTCTCCAAAATATTTACTCTCAGAAAGTGATATCTAATTGAAATATGTTTTTTCCTTGAATGCATTACTAAGTTCTTTGAAATATTGATTGCACTTGTATTATCACAAAAGATAGAAATTGGTTCTTCATACATTACTATGATATCCTTCAATGTTTTCCTCATCCATAACACTTGCATACAACAAGATGTTGTTGCAATGTACCAAGCCTCTATAGTAGATAAAGTTACTGAATCTTGTTTCTTACTTAGCCAAGATACCAATCTACATCCAAGAAAGAATGCACCACCACTTGTACTTTTTTTTTCATCAACACAACCAACCCAATATGCACATCTATGTAAGCACACAAAGTTAAGTTAGTATTCTTTGGACACCACAAGCCATGATTCTGAGTGTCCTTCAAGTATCTAAATATCATCTTTACTACTACAGTAAGTGAATCTATAGGATCTTCTTTAAATCTAGCCACAAGACAAACTACATGCATGATATTCGATCTAGTAGTAGTTAGATAAAGTAGTCAACCAATGATTGATCTATGTACTTTCTTTGATCAGCCTTAGAGGATTCATCATTCTTTCTCAGTTTGCAACTAGTAACCGTAACCATAAGAGTACATACTGATTTGGAGTCTTCCATTCCAAACTTATTCAAAATTTCTTTGACATACTTTGATTGTGAAATGAATACACCTTTTTTTGTTTCATTGATTTTCAGCCCAAGGAAGAAATTCATCTTCCCAAACATAGACATCTCAAATTCTTTCTACATCTCTTCTGCTATCTTCTTAGACATAGCTTCATTGCCTCCAAAAATTAATCAACATACACAACTACAATCAATATTTGATCTTTTTCAACCTTAAAGTAAACTTTACTATTTGTGATACCTTTGTTGAATCCTTGTTGTATCAAATAGTTATCCAACCTTGCATACTAAGCTTTGGGAGCTTGCTTTAGTCCATATAATGCCTTTTTGAATATGTAGACCATATTCAGTTTATCTAATAATTGAAGTCCTTTTGGTTGTTCTATGTACACTTCTTCCAATTCTCCATTCAAGAAAGAATACTTCATATGCATTTGATAAAATTTGAAATCCTTATGTGTTACAAAAGCTAAAAACATCCTAATAGCTTCCATTCTTGCCACTAGAGCAACTGTCTCCTCAAAATATATTCCTTCAACTTGTGAATAACCCTTACATACAAGCCTTTCTTTGTTCCTCATGACTTCTCCATTCTCATTCAGTTTGTTTCTTAATACCCACTTAGATCTAGTTATATTTTTTTTTGCGGGTCTTGGGACAAGTTCCTAAGTCTGATTGTTTTCAATTTGTAGTAGTTCTTCCACAGCTTTCATCCAATATTCTTCTTTGCATGCCTCAATCACTATTCTACATTCAACTTCATAAAGTAAACATAAATTTACCTCTTCTTCAACAACTTTCCTTCTTATCAATACACCTTTTCTTTGTCTCTAATGACCCATTCTTCAGAATGATTCCTCTCCACATACTTAGGGGTTCTAGGAGTCTTTTCTAGAGCTTCTTCCTCCTCAATCTACACTTTCTTTTCCTTAGTTTTTTATTTTTCTCTATAATGAGGCTCATCTAATTCATATCCATCTATCAACATTAAGTTATAAAAATCATCATCAACCTTAACACTTGCACTCTCAACAATATTTCTTAGTCTCTTGTTGTAGCACCGATAGGATTTTATTTTAGTAGAATATCTAAGGAAGATTCCTTCATCAAACCTTGCATCAAAATTTCCCAAGTTTTCTTCATCTCTTTTGATATAACACTTGCTTCCAAACACTCTAAAGCATTTGACAGTAGGTATCCTTCCTTATCACAACTCATAGGGGTTCTTTGTATTATTTTATTTTTCTTTCAAACTCTGTTGAGTATGTAAAAAGAAGTATGAATTGCTTCTCTCTAGTAGACTTTCGCTATGTTTGATTCTTTCATCATAGTCCTTGTAGCTTCTTGAAAAAACCTATTTTTCCTTTCAACCACTCCATTTTTTTGAGGAGTCCTAGGGGCAGAAAAATGCCTCTTTATGCCATGATTCTCACAAAACATGTTAAATTCATTGGAGGTGAACTCTCCACCTCTCTCAAACCTCAAACACTTGATCTTCATATCCATTTCATTCTCAAGCATAACTTTAAATGCTTTGAACCTATCTAGGGCTTCATATTTTTCTTTGATAAAAGTAACCCATGTCATTCTAGAATAATCATCAATAAAAGGCATGGAATACCTATCACCTTGAAGACTTCTTATACTTTTGGGACAAAAAAGATGTCTATGCACCAATTCTAGTAATCTAGTAGAAGATTGTTCTTTTCCTTTGAAACTTCTTACTTTTTTTCCATTATGACAATCCTTGTAGAAAGCATTAATAGGATTTGTAATATTTGGAAAATCACTCATTGCTTGAGCTAAACTGATTCTTACCAAATTATCAAAATTAAAATGACACATCCTCCTATGCCATAACCAACTGTCATTAATTTGAGTCATAAAATAGTGACCATCAACACCCTTGAGCTAATAAACATTTTCATTTGTCCTTCTAGCAGTAATCATAGTTTTAGACATTCTTCTAATCTCACATACATCATATTGAAACATAAGATTGTAACCTTTGCTACACATTTTTCCAATACTCAAGAGGTTATTGCTTAAACCCTTAACATAGTAAACATCATTAGTATTATGCTTTCCATCAAAACTCCTTGAATCTATTCCAAAAATATTAGCACTTCAATCATCACCAAATGTAGCTAGTACTCCATCATACTTTTCAATTTTAAAATTTAATTACTCTTATCTCTGGTCATATGATTAGAGCAACCAATGTTAATGATCTAATAGTTATTCTCATATCTAGCATGAAAAGAAGATACCAAAGTACCTTTAGTCTCATCCTTTTTCTCCGAAGGGCATTCCTTCACACATCTTTCAGATTTACAAAAACATATTCATCTTTCAAATCCATGAACAAGCATTCATCCTCATCAGATGTCTCCATAATCAAATTCATCATTAGAAATACTTGAATCTTCTCTAACATAATATCTTTTCTTAATCATCTTACCTTTGTTCTCTTTATTTTTGTCATTCACAACCCTATTTGGACATCTTGAATCATAGTGACCTATCTTTCCACAAATGAAACATTTGAAAGGTAACTTACATTTGTATGTACTAGTAACTCTTCTCATCCTTCTTACAATGTTAGCTTCCACATCATCAATATTTTCTTTATCTAGTTCTTCAGTCTTCTCTATTTTTGCAGCCTTAAAAGTAGTTTCAACTTTTACACCATTATTTGTATCAAATTCTCTCATTTCAAATGCAGTTAAAGAACCATGCAATTGATCTCTAGAATATTGATCTAGATTTGCAAATTCCTCAATAGTAGAAACTTTATGACTGTAAGTTTTAGGTAGGGTTCTAAGAATTTTCTTTACCAGTTTTGATTCCTTAACTTCTCCACTAAGACCTCTGATGGAGCTGACCACTTCATCTACCCTCTACATGTAGCTTGTAATGTTTTCATCTTCATTCATTCAAAAGTTCTCAAATATGATCTTTAAGTTTTGTATCTTAGCTTGTTTGACCATATCATCTCCTTCATAAATACTTTCCAAATTTTCCCAAATTTCTTTACCAGTTTTAAGATTCATAACTTTCACTAATTCAAAATTTGTAAGACTAATCAAGAGAGCATACCTTGCTTTACTATTGCTTTCATAGGATTTGATTTCAGCTTCAGTGCTTGGCCCACTTTCAGGCATAGTATATCCATTTTGAACTAATTTCCAGACATCATATCCCAAATAATCCAAAAATCATTCCATCCTTGTTTTAAAAAATGCATAGGTCATTCAATCAAACATAGGGGTCTCCTTCTTATGAGCCATCCCGGATCTACCTTAAGCAGTTAAGATTTTCTCCAAGGAACCTTGCTCTGATACTAATTATTGAATTCACAAGACAATTGAGACCTGGGGGGTGAATCAGTTGTACCTTAAAACTTCAAAAACCCTCTTTAATATTTAGATCCACATTCATTCATTAAACCTCTTAATCTGTAAAACCCAAGAAGGGAAAAACCACGATAAGGATTAGCTCACAATATAAGTAATATCAACATCGAATACAATAGGGCTCACTACCAAAAGAAGAAACACTCACTACTAGAATAAAAAATAAGATAGAGAAGGAATGTTACATAGATAAAATCATCTAAATACAATAGAGAATCCTCCACAATGACATCAACACCTTTGCAGTCTAATAAGAATTGTAGCCGCCTTCTTCTCACTACATCTAGTAAACTAGCACATGAAAGTATGAATTGCACTTCTCAATTTCTATCTCTACAACCCTAATATTTGTATCATTCACATATATCTTATCTATCTTAACATCCTTCAATAACTCAACTCATAATTATATTGTCTTCAACCTTGAAACCATCTCCAAGGTCGGCTATGCACCTCAAACATGCAAATTCAAATTAGGCCGGCACAAAAACACTTCTGTGGTAGATAGAAGTGGAAGAAGACCACATCAAACCTTAATTAGGACCCAAATCAACAACACCACTTAACTATAAGCTTCCTCAAACAATAATTATCTATCTCATGTAGTGCAAACACCAGGCTGGTCGCTACCCATGGAAACACCATTAAAATTTTAGGCACATGCTTCCTCAGATCAAGGGAGGACTTGAAAACCACACACCATACTTAAACATGATCTAGAATATTCCAAAATTACCCTAAAATCCATCAAACTCCTTCACAACAACTTCCACCTAAAGAATTTACACACCTAGTACATCCAAACAACTGTACCATACACTATAACCTAGAAAACCATATTCCAAAGCACCAAACCTCAAACCATCTTGATTGAAAAAGATACCATCACGAACAAAATTCATTAAGAATCAGAAGACCTGAAATCACTCTATGGAGAAATGTAGAGTAAATAAATTTCCCCCAGACACCTCTGTAAAACATAGTCACACACTGGTGAACACAACTTATTCTATACAATGATCCAACAAACAAATGCTTGAATACAACACCTTTGAATACCTCTCACCAACATATCTGAATCACACAATCTAAAATTCAACCTAAAGAAATGAAAAGCAAAACAAGAACAAAAATTTGTAATCTAGAATGTCAATGCAACACAATGTTTCCTCTTTTTATCAAATTTTCTCAAAATCACTTGGAAACCAAGCACCAACGACACATCACATCCTCATCATATTCAATACATCCATATCCATAGATAAAATCTTATCAAAGCAACACTAGAGGTTGACACCAGTAGCTTTACTAGTGATAACATAATGAAACTAATCAAAGAAAGGATAAAATCAATTGTTCATACTCTTGCAACACTCTTATCCAACAATAGACATCAATGACAACATAGGCTTGTTGACATCTATGAAAAAAACAACTACTCATACTTGTAACAAGGTGTGCAAAATATGTGAATTTTATTAAGTATGGTGATCTAAGTGTGAGTTTAATGCTTGTGACTCCAATGTAGTGAAAAGAAAGGTCTACATTTATAGTGTGCTTGAAGATACTAGAAGCAGTGAGCCAAAGGTTGCAGATGGCACAAGGTTTCAGTGGTGGATTTATCTTCTTGCCTTGAGATAGTGCATCTCTTTGTAACATTATTCTACTATCTTCTTTCTTCTTGGTAGTGAGCCACCTGGTAGTGAGCCTTTCTTCCTTTTCTAGTTAGTGAGCCCTTGGTAGTAAGCCTAATTGAATTCAATGCTACAATTCATATATATGTGAGCTAATCCTCACCGTGGTTTTTCCCTTCTTGGTTTTTCCATGTAAATGTGGTGTTCTTATGTGTTTGGATGTGTTTGCATTGCTATTTCATATGTTTATAGTTTTCTAATGCATGATAAGGGTTTAATGGTTAATAAGGTTTTGAAATTATATTGAGGGATTAAATATTTTTGTATAGGAGTGAATTTTCACCCACCTTGCAAATTCCCCTTTTGCACCCTCCACCTTAGAAAACTCAAATCTGACTACATAATTCCACATCCTCATTCTGAACTTCATCCACTTGGTGCTTTATTTTAGTGTCAGTGGGAGAATTTCTATCAGGGACGCGTGCACGACGTGCAAATGTCTACATGACCACCATCATGAAAGGATTCCTACCTCTAGAATCTACAGAGGCATTATGTTCTCCATTGGTGATGAAATGTGATGTTGTGAGCCTTCCTACCGACCTTTGAATGAATCTTCCCTCCCAATTGATCTTCAAATACTAATTCTTCACTTTCAATCCATCTTCTTTACATCCCTTACACACTCATTCAATCTTGCTTCACATTATTAGCATTCTAGCTCCATATTATTGTAATTTCAAGCTACTAGATGCACTATCAAATCTTTCGACAATCACAAAATTCTTCACATCTACAATAGAAGCTACAAATTGGTGTCTTGTGAGACTAATTTCAGCATCACCGCAGCCATGTTGACTCTACCACAATTGTAGGCTTGCATTCCTCTCTCATTAGCCTTGAGTGATTTTGGTCAAGGGTGGTATCGCTTTGTTACTATTACTTTGTTGTTAAATTTGAATAGCATAGTGTTTGGTAATTTCCTTTCCAACATTTTTTTATTTATCATATTTCTATCTCTCTATCTATCTGGTTGTCTGTGGAGGTGGAAACACCAAAATAGGGGTTTGACTATGGAAATCCCTAAAACAACCCCAACATTTTTCCCTTCTTTATTGTGTATAGGTAGTCATTTGCGTGGAGATTACTAGAAAACTAAACTTCTTGTGAGTTAATCTTCACCACTTTTGTTCTTATCATTTTCTTATCATCTTCCTTCTCATTTCAATCATTTTGTCATTTTCCATTTCAATTATCACTTTACATTTCAGCATCTAAGCTATTAGTAGGTATTTTTCTATTATGCATGTACTTTTCCAATTTTTTTCTGTACAAACGCTAGCACACCTATGATACCCCAATGCACCACATTGTCATCCCTGTTCTGCATTGCTATCTTTTGGTAGAGAGTTTTCTAAGGTATATTTTGAATTCCAGAAACCTACTTGCTTAGTCCAAAATTAACTCTCAAGTTAATAGAGTGGTAGAAGCACTAAGGGTGCTTTTCATTCTCTATCCTCGACATTAAATAGTTGTCTAACTTGAGGTAGACTAGGGCACCCTTCCACTCTCAACTCTCCATGACCTGGAGTCTTGGTGTGGTTGGTCCCCCTCTACATTTTGGTGAACTTGAAGTGAAATTTTTTGGTTCCATTTGGTCGTGTTGAAAGATCCTTTCCTCGTATCCTAGGAGTGTTGTGGGTGTGAGTGTTGCAAGGTGTTTATCCCTTGTAACCTAAACTATGACCCCTTGTGGTTTAGTTGGAAGGTTCCCTAAGCATTTCAAAACAAAACCTTGAGTGGGTCACCATCTAACTATGAAACCCTTGGGGGTTTCTGTGAAAGTTTTGTTTAGTGTACGTAGAAATGGCCTCCTTATTACATCTACCCATCCCATCTGCACAACCTAAAAGTGGATCTCTTTCCATAACTTTCACCTTACAAGACTTTCCAATGATTTCAAAAGAGAACCATATCCCTTATACATCCCCGCATGTATCAATTGAAACACCATAGTGGGTGTTCTTGTTGATCCTACATGTTGGGTGAATGGCATTATAGAGGAGATTATGCTAATTAAATTTTTACATAAATATGGGTATAAAAAATCTAGGAGCACTATTCATACACATGATGGGATTTTCATTCCTCCCATCAGTTGCATCACATTGTTAGTCCTAGTTGGGCCTATAATTGTAAATGCACTCTTTGACATAATCTCGAGGTCTAAACTATTAAGGGTAAAGCTAGGAATACCTAGTTAGTTGCTATGAATGTAGTTCCCTCGGTAGTCCATAAGTTCCCAAAGTTTTCCCATGAGGGTTCAGTGGATGTACTCCATGACATCAATTATAGATCATCGATTACACATGGGGGCTACTCATTGGATCACTTTTGGCCTACCCCTATTGGTTTTCTTCCTCCTAGGATGTGTTGGATGTTGAGGATATGGTTGCTGATATGTGGTTGTCATTGATGTCAACACTATTAGCATTTGGTGTATTGAAGGATGTATATGTCGAGGATATTGAGAAAATTGTAAAAGGAAGTGTTCTAGGTTCCTAGTGGAACTGTGCAGGTCAAGAAGGCATTTTGTTCTTTACATTGAAGATTAGTTGGTGTGGATTAAGGATTTTATTGTTGAGTGTTTCTAGATCATCTACCAGAAGTTTTAGAGGTCTGCATAAAGTTTTGATTGTGTTGTGGTTTGATAGTGTTTTTGTGGTCTCTATCAGTCTTCCTCAATGAAATTTGTGTAATTTTTTGAATCTTAGTTGTTGCGGATGCTTCTCTATTATTTCTTGGTATTCTTAGGTGTCTCTAGATCATTCTCTATCTTTGTGGTATCTCCACATTATTCAGAGAGCTTGTGGTTGAAGATCTTTTCTTACGCATGTTCGATTTTTCATGTTCTTGGCCGACATGTTGGTGGTACTGTGTTGTGGATCTTTGTGGTGAAATTCATTAAAGTATTTTTGTGTTGGAGATGTTAATTTGGGTCTCCACTATGTTGTGGCCAACCTTGGTGGATACACATTAAAAATTTATTTGTACAATTGGGCTGACATTGTAAATATGTTTTATTTTCTTGGTCATCTAAGTTGTGATCAAATCCCATGTAGCGGATATATAAGAGCAATTGTTTAAGAAAAGTTAGTGTGTGCATAAGTGCGAATGTATGCCATAGAAAGTGCATATGTTTGAATAGTGTTCTAATCATTCGATAGCAGAGCAAAGCATGAAGAAGATTAAGAGAAGAGTGAAGAAGGTTTTCTGTGCTTAATTGGATCTGTAATTAGGCTTGTGTAGAAGCTATTCTTTCAGTTCATACTCTATGGATCTAATCCATATTTTTGTATTGTTGGATAGTGAGTCCTCTTCTGTATTTGAGCAGTGATCTCTAGGAAGTGTGCCTGAATACATGTGCATTCCCCTTATTATTTCTCATTATACTTTTAGCAAGGTATAATCTTGTGGACAGACATCCACCGTGGTTTTTCCCATAACATGGTTTCCACGTAAAAAATATTGGTGTTATCTATCTCAATGATGTATTAATCATTTGTGGTTTGTTGCTTATTCATCAGATTTGAGATTAAGTTAAGTAAGAAAAGTTTAAGTTTCTGTCATGCAACTGATTCAAACCCCCTCTCAGTTGTGCGTCCTTGTTCTTCCAACATGATGGACCTCTTGTATCGAACCTATGTGAAGTACAAGAGTGGAGGCATAATTCCTAAGGTGAGATACTCTCCTCCCTATGCCATTTCAGATGGAGCTTGCATGAAGATGAAGCTTGAGACTACCTTGGGTAAAAAATGGGAAGAAAAGAAATGTGCATAGGGTCATTCTTCTTCTTTTTATTCTTCTTTCTTTGTTCCACCTATCACTCCCTCTTGCCCTGTTGCAGTGCCATCAACTTCTACTCCTAGGTGCTTGTTGGAGAGTCCAATGGTTCCCACTTGGAGAAAGCCCAAGGGTTTGGTGTTTGAACTTCTCATCTTGTACCACGATGCCTCAACTCATTTGGAATGGTAAGGGGAAGGGTCCTTGTGGAGAGTCCTCTACATCTTAGCTTTTGTAGTGTCCTACTACTACCTCTCAAGTAGTGAATGGGAAGAGGCCCACCGGTAAGGCGTTAGATCCTACTCCCCTACTATTTTTCCATCATCCTTTGTGTCTCTCCCTCCTATTCTCATCCAAGAGTCTCTCCCTCTACTGGAAATGACTATGATGGATGCTCCAATGGTCGAATAGGAGTCTTCCATCCCTTCTCAAGTTGTAGCCTCTAGCTCCTAGAATCATAGAAACTGCCTTGTGTGTTAGAAAAAATGTCAAAGGAAGGATCTGGCCACTGAGTAGGCTGCCTTGTAGAAGATGGAAGACAAGTCAGTAGATCCTACTTTAGCACCTTCTATTGTGTCCTCCTCTTCCCTCCTCTCTACTTCAGTTCCTTTAGCTTTAGTCTTGATTTTGAATCCCACCATGAGCATGAATGATCCTCACCCAAAGATGGTGTAGGTATTAATTTCTCCTTTAGTTGAGCCACCCTTTTTGATGTCCCTTCTAGACATCCCATTGTTTTCAAAACCCATGGAAATGCCAAATACCTTGATGGTTTCAGCCATAGTTTTCTCCTCTTCCTTCATGCCCTCTGCTTCATCTGTGGGGATCTTGAATCCCCCAATGAAGCGAAAGATGGAGGATGACCCTATTGAAAATGAGGGTTCTAAGAATGGTTCACCTTATTTGGAGGGTGTTTCTATGTCAGCTTGTGTTGTCCTAGTGATGGTGGAAGCCTTGGTATCCCCAAATTTTATCACTTCCCTCAAGTATTTCGGTGATTCTAGTAGTGGATCTTGGGCACCACATCCCTTGCCTATTGAGTTGATGCATGTGACCCCTATGAAGTGCATGTTTATCTCTCTGGATGAGATCTCAAACCTATTAGTGATTTTTGTGAGATCGTTGGCATTCGCCCCTTAAGAAATAAGTGGAGAAGACCTTGAGAGGACTTCTTCCTTGGCTCTTGTTGCGAAAGGGTTAGGTGGTCCCTCCTTGATATTCTTCCCTTGGAGGCTCATCCTCCCTCCTCGTACAATGATCTAGATTGGGAGAATGATGACCTATTGATTGATGAGGACTATGGGGCACCTCTTCTTTATCTATAGATTAGATTGTGTGTGTTTATGTATTGTGTTCCCCCATGCTTGTGTTATGTGTTCCTAGATGACCCTTGTGACCCTTGTAGGTTCTTGGATAGAAGGGTGTTTATGTGTCATAAAAATTCTTCTATTTTTCACATCATTCTTCATTTTTTGTGTATTGACTTTCGACAATTGGGGACAATGCAAAGTGTTTGGGGCATTTAGGCCTCCCTTCCATGTTGACCCTTTTTTAAATTTTTTTTTTTTCATGTGCCTTCTTCATATGGTTTGATATAGTAGGAAGTTGATGATAGTTTATTTATATACTATTATATCTATTTATCTATGTATATGAGCAGGTCTGACCTCAAAATATCATACCACTCCTGTCCCTTGTTCATGATGCTATTGTTTCTTCTCTCTTTGCACTTATCTTTCTTGCTTGTTTCATGATTTTGTGGTGCTCATGTGTTGTACCTCACATGTGTGACAACATTACCATGGTTACATCTTGTTATGTTCCGCGGGCCACAACATCACTTTTTTCATTCTTTCTTTTCTCTCCTTAGGATGTCATGTACATTTTTGCTCAACATGCACCATCCTAACGGGGGGCTATCATGTCACTTTGATTTTCAAAATATGCATTCGGTGACCAACAAATATTTTCTTGAAAATATTTCAATTTTTTTCTCAAGAAATCACATCCTTAAGAAGGACCCCTAGCAGAATAATTTTCCTTCATCATGGGTTCGTAAAGAAAGAATTTGAAAAAAATTCCTTCGAGGAGAGATCTCCTTCTCCCGTGGGTGAAGTTCTAACCTTCCCCTTGCGAGGGGGCCTTCTTCCTTTCAAATTCCTTGATGAAGTGAAAATATTTCAAAAGAATTCCCTGATGATCAATTGATTTATGAAAAATAAGTATCTTGCACTTTCAAATAGAGCTTCCCTTTAGTGGACCCCTTTTCTTTCAAAGGGTTCCTAAGGGATCGATTTGAATGCTCTTTCTTCAATTTTTTGACTATCTGCATGAATTTCTGTCTGCTTTCTTGCTTGTGTGGCTTTTTGTTTTCTAACATATTGCTTTGCAGGTGTGTCTATGAATTTTCTTTCCAATTTGACTCTTCTGAGTTCCCTTACACTAGGCTTCCTTCAGGAGAGAGTACCTAGGGGTGCTTTCTTTGTAGGTCTGAGTACTTGTAAATTGCTTACATCTTGCATGATTTTTTCATCAATGGTCGATAGGCCTCTGGTGCACTTTTCTCAATCCTCCTCAGGAGAGAGTACATGTGGAGCCATTTTCCTTCCCTGTGGTTTCAAGTACGCCAGATTGCAGTAGGTTTCCTTGATGGTTCAATTATATATTTTTAGAACTCTTTCAACCTATTTTATAAATATTTCTTTCAACATATTCTTTTCTTGAAAATCTTTCAAAAATATTTTTCAAGAAATCACATTCCTCAACAAGGACCCCTAGCAGAATATTTTTCCTTCATCATGGGTTCATAAAGAAAGAATTTGAAAAAAATTCCTTTGAGGAGAGAGCTCCTTCTCCTATGGGTGAAATTTTGACCTTCCCCTTGCGAGGGGGCCTTCTTCCTTTCAAATTTCTTGATGAAGTGAAAATATTTCAAAAGAATTCCTTGATGATGAATTGATTTACAAAAAATACTCTTGCACTTTCAAACAAGACTTCCCTTTAGTGGACCTCTTTTCTTTCAAAGGGGTTCCTAAGGGATCCCTTTGAATTCTCTTCCTTCAATTTGTTGACTGTCTCCATGACTTTTTGTCTCCTTGCTTGCTTATGTGGCTTTTTGATTTCTAACATATTGCTTTACAGGTGTACCTGTGAAGTCGCTTTCCAATCTGACTCTGCCAAGTCCCCTTACACCGGGCTTCCTTCAAGAGAGAGTACTTGGGGTTTCTTTTTTTTTAGGTTTGAGTAATTGTAAAGTGCTTACATCCTGCATGATCTATTCATCAATGGTCTACAGGCCTCTGGTGCACTTTTTTTAATCCTCCATAGGAGAGAGTACATGTGGAGCCATTTTCCTACCCTGCACTTTCAAGTATGCCATATTTTAGTATGTCTCCTTGATGGTTCAATTATATATTTTTGGAAATATTTCAACCTATTTTATCCAACACTCATTGAAACTCATGTTCACTAAAGTGGACGCAAAATATATAGGAGTGAATTTGCACCCCCTGGAAAATTCCCCTTTTGCACCCTCCACCCTAGAAAAATAAAATTTGACCACATAAATTCTAAATCCTCATTCCAAACTCCATCCACTTGGTGCTTGTTTTTTAGTTTCAGTGGGGGATGTTTTGTTAGTGACATGTGCGTGATGTGTGGATGTCTGCATGAAATGCTATTGTCTTAAAAGGATTGATTCCTTTGGAATCTAAAGAGGAATTACATTCTCCATTAACGAAGAAACATAACTCCCTATGCCATCTGAACCATATATTTTTTGGGATAGGCCTAAATGTAAAGAATTGATCAAAGAGATGATTTATTAATGCAAAACTAAGGAATGCAAGATGTTTAAAAACACATTGTGATATGAAAAATTAAGTAAATATGCAAACAAAATGAAATCGAAATTGATGAAATTGGAGAGGTGCACCTCGAAACTAGAATGTGATGTAGAGAGGCTCTATAATCCTAAAGAAATAACTCTTGAAGCCAACTAGGACACTTACGCCAAGCTAGGCGACTTAGTCCTGTTTTGGGGAAATTATGTCGAAACAGGTTTCAGCCAAAAGGGTATCCAAAATTGTACAAAACACTATTTAGACTTGGAAGTAGGACTAATTTTCCATTTATGATGACTTAGTCCACCTTCAACTTTCAAGAATTTCGAATATGCAATCTGTAGCTCTTGATTTGCATTTATGTTTCCGATAGGTTCTTGAATTTGAATTTGTTAAATATGGTCTATAGGAGATCTCCAAGCTTCTTTTAGGGTTTTGTTGAATTTGAAAGAATTTGATGAATGGATTACACCTTTTAACACCTTTCTCTTTGACAAATCTTCATATAAGACTTGCAAAACACACATGCAAAGAGGGGAAAAAGGGTTAAGGGTTAGTGAATAGAGGTTTACCTTGGTCAAACCTCGGTTTGATAATAAAACCCTTGAAAATGAAATGAAATGGAAAGAGAATAATGAATGAACATGTAGTGCTAAAACTCACCAAACCCTTGAAGTAGAAATCTGAATATATGCAAGTAGATGCTCCAATGGATGTAGACTTGATAATACGAAAGTGATTGCTTGATAATTGATTGAATAATTAAGTGAATAAATTAATGAGTGAATGAGTGGGGGTGAAAAAAGAGGAAAACCCTAAATTTATACATGATTATACAAAATTTCTCAAAAATACCACATCACAGGATGACCTTAAGGTCTAGAAAATAATATCCAATCAGAATTTTGAAATAATTTTGATTTTTGAGTCAAGTGGGACTAAGTTGCCCTAGTGATGACTTGATCCCACCAAGGAAATTTTAATGGGTGTCAGGAATTAAAGTGTATTAAATGATGTTTAATGGGATTATTCTCTAAAACACACTTTACTAGGGCTTTTAAGTGTATTAAGGGGCCATTTAAACATAAGGGTAAAATTATTAATGACAAGCCTAAAAAAGTGTGAAAGTTTGTTACAACACTTTGAAATAAGGCTTTGTAAGGGATAAAAAGAGGTTATTTAGATGAATTATAATAAAAAGGTCCTAGAAAAGTGTGAAAGTGGGTTACAATACTTCACAACACTTTTACAACACATCATAGAATTCTTATTATTTCACAAGGGTCCAAGACCTAATGTGAATGTGTTGACCACATTACAACATTAAATATATGAAAATCTAGGCCAACATCCATTAGAAAGACCCAAATGAGCATGAAAACGTCCAGGGATACATTTTTTTGCATTAAATTTATCCCCGACTTTAGTGAGAGGATGAACTTACTTCAAAATAACACTAAAGTAGCCAAACATGCATATAAGGAGGGATCCAAATACAGTCATGCTAGAAAGATGAGAAAACCACAACCAAGAGGGGTGATCAAGCCCCTAGGATCAAGCTCCCATGGAAAACCAAGCATAAGCATAAAGGAACACACAAGAGAATGATGTAAAAGAATGAAAGGGAGAGAAGGAAAAAGAGAATCAGATCAAGGTTCAATCATTTTTCCATCCCATTGTGGAATAGATCTAGGCTATTTGTCCAAAAAAAATACTCACTTTGAGGTGACAAAACTTATGGTTGTCCAACGGGTGAGAAGTCCCAAAAGGTGAGAAACATAGACTCATGGCTGCTATGCACTCATACACATGTAGGTGGCTATGGGGAAAGTCATTCCTCAGAATGGGCTTCCCGCTCAACCATATCAAAGTTATACCTCCTAATAACTTTAATAAAGCGCCACAAAAGAAAATGACTTTTTGAGCTACACGAGACAAGCAAAAATTCATATGCTTGGAGCTCATGAAGGAACACGATGGTGCCACAGTTATGCAAGGTGGCCATATAAAAAATACAAAATGCAACATGCAAATAATTTTCAAAGGAGCCTTGCTTAGTTCATGCGAGGTATTTAACTTAGGGGACATTGTGTCTAATGTCTCCAAGAGAGGACCAATAAAAGAATAGAAAATTCTCAACTTAGGGGATGTAGTGTGTTGTATCAAGCCACCAAGAGGAATGCAATATGTTAAGATAGATCACACTCATGAAGGACACTATACCCAATGTCATACACAAAGTGACAAACACATCATATGAAGTAAGAAGGCTACACTAAGAACCAAACAAAAGGAAAAATGAAAATGAATAATGTGAATGTATGCCCCCACTTTAAAGGAATTGCTACACACCATACTGTGAGAAATTACTTTAAAGTAGAAAATGAAGAATGAAAACAAGAAGAAAGACATGAGAGCCAACTTGGAAATCCCTTATGCCAAGTCATATGTTTCTGAGTAAATTTGTGTCATGTGAAGGAAAGGAAAATAAAGGAAAGGGGTTTCCCCCAAAATGAAAAAACCAAACACATAAGGGATCTATGGATTTGGGGTCAATATGTTCTTTGCTGCAATGTTGTCTAGAGAGCTCAAAACTATGACCATTCCCCAAGTACATAGAACTAGAAGAATGACACAAAGAGAGTGAAAAAAAACAAAAGCCCTTGGGTAAACATGGAAGAGACATAGGTTGTCTCGACACTTTCCATCATCCCTAGAAGGAAAACACAAGACAAATGAAAAAGAAAAGGGAAAATAAAAATGAAAAGCTTTTGGGTCAACATGAAGGAGACATGAATATCTCAATGCCTTGCATCATCCCCAAAAGGAAAACACAAGAAAAAGAAGACAAAAGAAAAAGGAAAAGAAAAAGAAAATCCATTTGGGTCAACATGAAAGAGACATGAATTTCTCAATGCCTTGTGCCATCCCTAAAAGGAAAACACAAGAAAAATAAGACAAAAGAAAAAGGAAAAGAAAAAGAAAAGCTTTTTGGGTCAACATGAAAGGGACATGAATGGCTCAATGCCTTGCATCATACCCAAAAAGAAAACATAAGAAAAAGAAGACAAAATAAAAAGGAAAATAAAAAGAAAATACTTTTGGGTCAACATGAAAGAGACATGAATGCCTCAATTCCTTGCATCATCCCTAAAAGAAAAATATAATAAAAAGGTAAAAGAAAAGTTGAAACTGATGTACAACATAGAGAAGAATGGAGGTACAAATAGAGGAATGAATATAGAGAGAGGAACACCAAACATAACATCATGGGGGAACACATTACACACATGAAAACAAACAAAAGAAAATGCAAAAGACTAGTAAGGAAAATGTGAGTCAACCTTCGAGCAAGTCATCTACCTCCTTGTCATGTTCAGGATATGTCGAGGGTGACTAGCCAAAGGGACAATAGCAAGTTCCAAACTAGGGGAAGTGCCAGGTTCAACACTCTTTATAGGATATATTTTTTTGTTTAATCTCATGGAAGAGAAGAACAATGTGTTCAAATCATTATGCACCTCTTTGTTGATTTTAGCGATCGCGTCATCATCATCTAGATTAATCACAACAAGAGGACAAATGATAATGTCCAATAAAGAGTGTACCTCTTATTGTGATTGTTGTATGGAATCATTTTGTTGTGTTTGGGGAGGAGAGTCATCATGCATTGCTTCCATCAAGTAAGGATTATTATTTTCTTTATTTTCTTCATGTAACTTACGAGAAAGGGCATGACATCTATGCCTACGCTTCCTAGTGCCTCTGTTTCTTTTGGTTTTGTTGTCAAGTTGTGTTTGTGAAGGAGCAGGTTAATCAATCATAGGTTGATTTTCTTCTTGAAGGGGAGGAATGGAAGGAACCATAAAAGGTTGTTCATCCACTTTCTCCTTTTCTTTGTAAACTTGTTTCATTTGAGGAGGCATGGTAGAGTTGTTTTCATTGTCTCTTGGTCGTTTAGACGATGTTGGGGAAGTTTTTGGTGTTGTTTTAGCTTGGTTGTATGGTTCTTGTTTAGGTTGAAGTAGTATTTAATCTAAGATAGGAGTGTAAGAAGTGGATGTGGACATGTGCCAGAGAGACAATTCTGTTATTTTCTTTGCTTTAAATTTTTGGTAAGGAATGAAAAAGAAGTCTTGTCGAGGAATTATAGGTTCCATGGGCTTGGGCCAAAAGGATTCTAAGGAAAAGTTTCCTTTGGAAGACAAGGGGTTAAAGCCACTATGGTGAACATTGAATATTTCATTTTTAAATGGAAACTTTAAGAATTTTTGTATAACCAAAGGGACAACATTCATTGAGTGAAGCCATGGGTCTCCTAGCCACAAATGAAATTGGTCCAACTGTGATACGATGGAGAATGTGGAATACAATTATTTTGGTCCTATTTGTAATGGAAGGATGTTCGATCCTATCATAAGGAAAGTGAAACCATTATGTGTCTTGATCCATGCTTTTTGTTTATTATAATCATCTTGATAAAGGTCATGTAATACCAAAAATTCCTTAGTGATCACATTCTCTCCACAAGCAAGATCTATTAGTATCCCATTAGTGGGCTTGTCATAGATATGGATAGCTATGTAAAGAGGACCCTCTGGAAGATTTTTAAGTATGTCCTTAGAGGAGAAAGTAATATCAAGAGATTTCTTAGGTTGGACCTTATGAGGGATAATGTCTATCGCACCTACCATTTCATCCATAGGATTAATATGGGTGATATGTGGAATGGAATCAAGATCATCATCTGTATCAACATTCATCACATCATTCTTTGTAGTTTCAATAGCTTTGACAAATGAAATATTATGTTTGGGCATTAGATCAGTGAAAATTTGCAAATTTTAATGTGGAGGGGCAAAAAACTTATTACCTTGATCATTAACACCTACAATGGATAGATGGCCAAAAACAATGAGGTCTTGCACAAGATGTTTAAGACACTTACAAAATTTTGTGTCATGTCCATTTTGTCTATGATAATGGCAATAAGCATTGGATTTAAAGTTTGGAGGTAAAGGATTAGTAGGATCGGGTGTTTTGATGACATACAAGGTAATCATTTGTTGTAAACATTGGAACATTGTGTTATGAAGGGTATCAAGTAAAGGGGTGAATTGTCTTTCTGGGTCTCCATAACTCAAGGGAACCATGATTTTAATAGTTGCTACTTGGTTGTTGATAGTTTGAGGTGGTTGTTGAGGGTGGTTGAACTATAAAAACCCTTTTTTTTCTTTCTAAATGGTTGAGAATTTTTCAGGTTGGAAAGTTCATATTTCTCAGCTTGGCTAGAAGTGGACTTTGCATCTTGACTACTAGCCAAATTGTGATAATCGTAAAGGGAAATACAAAAGTGCATGAAGGAAGGGAATTTCATCATAGTGAGTTTTTCCTGAAGTTTAGTTTTCAAGTTTTCTATAAACATCTTTTGAAGGTGTGGTTTAGGAATCTTGACATCGATTTGAGAATAAAGTGATTGATAGTGTGATATAAAATCAATTATCTTTTCTTCCTCATTTTGCTTGTATATCATTAAATCAGCCAAGGTCTTCTTGGGAGTCATATGCACTTGGAAATGACTGATAAAGGAATCAACAAGTTCATTGGATGAATGAATTGAATTGTTCAGTAAAGATGAAAACCATTCCGAGGCAGTGTCTTTTAAGGTTCTAGGAAATATTTTTGCTAATAGTTTATCATCAAGGACAAAGTCACCACATAAGGCGGTGTAGTAATTAACATGGTTAGAAGGATGTCCCTTCCATCCATATTTCTCAAATCTAGGCATCTCTACTCCTTGTGGCATCGGTGTTCACAATATTTCCAAAGACAATGGGTTGCTTCGAACATCATAGGTGGGTGGTCCATTTTGATTTTGGTTTATGGTGGATATTTGTTTTTGCATGGATGAAACTGTTTGGAAAATTTGGGTTATCAGAGGGTCATTGTAAGTGGTATGAGGTGGAAGTGAAAGTGGTGATGGAGTGTATGTAGTGGTAGGGCAAGTGAATGGAATGCTTATAGATGGTATTGTAGAAGAGGATAGAACATGTGATTCCACATAGGAATTAGGGATGCTAGCAAGAATAGTCAAGTAAGGAATCACATTACTAACTTGTTGGAGTGTTGTTGTGACATGAGGAGTGGTATAGGTAGGTATGTAGGATACTATTGAGAGAGGAGGTTGAGGTCCTCCTTGGCTAACCACAGTGTTTTTTGGTTGAGATGTACTAGAGGTGGAAGGGACATGTTTTGTATAATCTCAACTACTTGTTTCACAATGTCTAGGCCTTCATCACTTTCAAGCATGTGATGGATGTTTTCTATGGTAGGAGTTGTAGTGGCTGAATTTTTTTCAAGGCTTACTTGATGTTGGATATGTGTTAAGTCCTCGTGAAAATTATTTTGTCTTGCAGAATATGATCAATTTGTGTATCAACTTGCATGTTAATTGAAGGAAAAGAGTTACTAGGAGTGGAAGCTATAGATAACCCAAGATCCACAATGAGTGTGTTATCATGGGATGACATGAGTCTCAAAATTATTCTCACTAAGGTATTAGAAACAGGACACCAAACGCTCATGCAAAGGTCTCTAAATGCAGGTGAATGCAAATGAAATGTAAACTAATAATAAAGAAATTCTTAAAACTAAAATTTTGAAAAATAAAACTGAAATGCAAAAACAACAAGCATAAGCTCAAAAATTACAGATTAAATCCTAGGAAATGCAGTGATAAATATGTAACTGGACTAAGTCGCTTAGGGTGGCGAATTGGTCCAAGTAGTATTTTTTGTGAAAATTTTCAGAATTTTTAAATTGTATCTTATGCTTCTTGGGTTTTCAAATGTAGATATAATATGAAAATGCAAAATTTTGATTGATCTTTAGTGAAATGCAATGCAAAAATGCAAGCTAGATGAGCTTTTCACTAATGCAAATTTTAAAACCCTAGGATGCAAATTAAACAATGCAATGCAAGGACAATGTAAGCTATTCCTAGGATGTAATTCACTTAAAATAAGAAATAGAATGTTCAAAATGTAGGCTCACCAAAATGAACCATAAATTTTTGGTGATAATCACTCTCTTACACTTCTAGGGTTTTTCACTTAAAGGGAGAAAGGTATCCCAAAAATCTATGGTTGGTTCACTCAAGACTAATGCTAATATGATTGAAATATGCTTAAATGGAATGCCCTCAATGTAAAGAAATGATAAAAGAGATGAATTATCAATGCAAAAATAAGGAATGTAAGATGTTTGAAAACACATTGTGATATAAAAAATTAACTAAATATGCAAACAAATTGAAATAAAAATTGATGAAATTGGAGAGGTGCACTTTAAAACTAGAATGTGATGTAGAGAGGCTCTGTAATATTGTAGAAATCATTGTTGAGGCCAACTAGGACACTTACGCGAAGCTGGGTGACTTAGTCTTGTTTTAGGGAAATTCTACAGAAACAAGTTTCAGCCAAAAGGGTATCTAGAACTGTAGAAAACACTTTTCAAGCATGGAATTGGGACTAATTTACCACTAATGGTGGCTTAGTCCACCTTCAGCTTTTAGGAATTTCAAAGATGCAATTTGTAACTCTCGGTCCACACTTCTATTTCTGATCTAGGTTTCTGAATCTGAATCTACAAAATATGGTTTGTAGGAGATCTCCAAGCTTCTTTTAGGATTTTTTTGACTTTGAAAGACTTTGATTAATTGATTACACCTTTTAACACCTTGATATTTGAAAAATATACATACAAGATTTGCAAAACACACATGCAAAGAGGGGAAAAAGGGTTAAGGGTTAGTGAATAGGGGTTTTCCTTGGTCAAACACTGATTTGATAGTAAAACCATTGAAAATGAAATGAAATTGAAAGAGAATCACAAATGAAAAACATGCAATGCTACAATTCACCATACCCTTAAAGTAGAAATTTGAAGATATGCAAGTAGATGCTCTAATGGCTGTAGACTTGATAATGCCAAAGTGATTTCTTGATAATTGCTTGAATAATTAAGTGAATGAATTAGTGAGTGAATGAATGGGGGTTGAGAGGAAAACCCTATATTTATACATGATTATACAAAATTTCCCAAAAATACCACATCACAGGATGACCTCAAGGTCTAGAAAATAATATCTTGCCATAATTTTGAAATAGTTTTGATTTTTGAGCCAAGTGGGACTAAGTCGCCCATAGTGGTGACTTGGTACCACCAGGGAAATTTTCATGGGTGTCAGGAATTGAAGTGTATTAAATGATGTTTAATGAGATTATTCTCCTAAACACACTTAAGTAGGGCTTGTAAGTGTATTAAGGGGTCATTTAAACATAAGAAAGGGTCAAATTATTAATGACAAGCCTAGAAAAGCCTAAAATTTTGCTACAACACTTTACAACACTTTGAAATACGGCTTGGTAAGTGATAAAAAGATGTTATTTAGATTAATTATAATAAAAGGCCCTAGGAGAGTGTGAAAGTGGGTTACAACACTTGACAACACTTTTACAAGACATCATAGAATTCTTATTGATTCACAAGGGTCCAAGACCTCATGTGAATGCGTTGACCACATTACAACATTAAATCTAGGAAAAACTAGGCCAACATCCATAAGAAAGACCCAAATGAGCATGAAAATGTCCAGGGATACATGTTTTTGGGCTACACCTTCTTGTCAACCTTTGAATGACTCTTTCCCTCCCAATTGATCTCCAAATGCTCATTCTTCACTTTCAATCCATCTTCTTCACATCCTCTACTTATTCAATATTGCATCACGTTCTTGGCATTCTAGCTCTATATTATTGCAATTTCAAGCTACTAGCTACACTATCAACTCTTTCAACAATCAGAACGTTCTTCACATCTACCATAGAAGCTATAACTTGGTGTCTTGCAAGACTTCATTTGGCGTCTCTATGGCCACATTGACTCTATCACAATTGTAGGCTTGCTTTCCTCTCTCATTGGAATTGAGTGCTTTTAGTTGAGGGTGGTATCACTTTCTTACTATTACTTTGTTTCTAAATTTGAGTAGCATAGTGTTACTTGTAGAATTCAATAATTTCCTTTCCAACATTATTTTATTTATCATATTTCTATCTCTCTATCAATCTATCTATTCATGGAGGTGGAAACACCAAAATGGGCATTTGATTGCAGCAAGACCCGAAATAGCCCCAACATTTTTACCTTCTTTATTGTGTATAGGTACTTGTTCGTGTGGAGATTGTTGGAAAACTAGACTTTGTATGAGTTAATCTTCACCACCTTTGTTCTTATCATTTTCATATCATCTTCCTTGTCATTTCAATCATTCTGTCATTTTCCATTTCAGTTATCACTTTACATTTCAACATCTAAGTTATTAGTAGGTCTTTCATTATTCTAACTGTCCTTTTCCACTTTATATCTATATGGACGCCAGTGCACCTATAAGACACCAGCGTGCCACACTATCATCCCTGTTCTACACTATTGTCCTCTAGCAGAGAGTTGCTTGAGTTACAGTTTGAATTCTAGTAACCTACTCGCTTAGTCCAAAATTAAGTCTTGGGTTATTAAAGTGGTAGAAGCACTGATAGTGCTCTTTATTCTCTATCCATGAATTTAAATTATTTTCCAACTTGAGGTAGACTAGGAAAACCTTCAGCTATCAGCTCTCCGTGACCTAGAGCCTTGGTGTGGTTGGTCACCCTCTACATTTTTAAGTATATAATTGATTCAACCCCCCTCTTAGTTGTCTTGTGCATCTAATAATTGGTATTAGAGCTACAATTCCTTGGAGAAAGATTAACCACTGATAATTGAAGAAATGGATTTCCCGAATGACAAAGTTCAAGATGAAGAATTAGTTCAAGTGAAGGATAAAAATATTCCAAAAGGAATAATTGAGCTAGAAAGACTATTTGATGTGGATTAGATAGTTCAGAAGAAAGACCTACCTAAAAATAATGGAGGATAGTTTGAGTTATATAATTTGAATATTGAAGATGAAGAATGTGTTTATAGGGAAGGTATGTACTAAGGAAGAATGAAAATATATTTCTCAAGAACTCAGAGATTATTGGAAAGTTATAGCATGGACATATGAAGATTTGAATACTGATGATACTTCCATCATTACACATACAATTTTGTTAAATCTTGATGCAAAGCCTTTCAAACAAAAACAACAGCCTGTAAATGCACTCTTGGAACCTTTGATTTAAAAGGATGTACATAACCTCCTTTTAGCCTAGATAATTTTTCCCATAAGACATTCTACCTGGGTGGAAAATCTAGTGCATGTTAGAAAAAATAATGGAGATATATAGCTATGTGTGGATTTTTGAAATCTTAATAAGGCATCTAAAAAAGATAATTACGCTTTGCCTTCATTGGATGAAGTGTTACAAATCATTAATGGTTCATAGATGATGTCCTTCTTAGATAGATTCTCCAGGTATAACTAGGTAATGGTCATGAAGGAAGATCAGATGAAAACTACATTCACTACAAAGTGGGGAACTTTGGTTTACAAAAGGATACATTTGTTTGGATTAATGTTGGAGCCACATTCCAAAGAGCTATAGATTATGCTTTTAGATATTTGGTAGGAAAGTGCATTATTATATACATGAACGATCTTATGGTATTTCCAAGAACAAAGAAGATCATGTTCACGATCTCAGAGCAATATTACAAAAGTGTGAAACTTATGGAGTTTCATTGAATCCTAAGAAATGTATTTTTTGGGTGACTGAAGGAAAGTTGTTGGGACACATTATTTTTGAAAGAGGTATTTCAATAGACCTAGATAGAGTGAGTTTCTTACTCAAGTTACAACCCTCGGGAAGTTAGAAAGAATTAAAGTAATACTTCGGCAAGATCAATTTCATCCAAAAATTTATCACCAGATTTGATGAGATAGTGAAACCACTCAATGATATATTGAAGAAAGATGCAAAGATCAAGTGGAAAGCGAGGCTAAGATCGCCTTCAAAAATATGAAATATGCAATTGTAGAAACATTGGTACTGATAAGTCTGGATTACATTAAACCTTTAATATTTACTCTTTTTCTTTTGGTCATACATGTGCAACATCATTGACACAAATGGATGGGAACAAAGAAGAAAAGTGAATTGCTTTCATGAGTGTTCCCTTTAAGGAGGAAAAGTTAAGAGACATGGATATTGAAAAAAAAGCCTTTTCTTTGGTTAAGACAGTAAGAAAATTTTGACATTACATTCTCAGAAGTATAGTCAAGGTGATTATCCTTGATGCCTCAGTAAAAATTCTACTAACGCAAAGTGAGCTTAGAGAAAAAAGAGCCAAATGGGTTATGATCCTGCAAGAGTTTGATTTAGAGATTATACCCATGGAATTAGTTCACATGAAAGCCTTAGTTAAATCCATTATTGAGATTAATCCACAAATCTCTAGCCAGTAGTATACTTTGGACATAGAAGAGCAAGATGATTGGTATTCAGATATATGATACAATCTGGTTAGCAACAATTGTTATCATAATATACAAAGAAATAAAAGAAGATCCCTAAAGATTAAAGCCTTGAGTTACATTATTAAAGGATGGGTTCTATTCAAGAGAAATCATGAAGGAATTTATTTGAGATGTTTGAATAAGAGAGAAGCAAGTGAAGTGTTGCAGGAATTACATGACAAATTTGGTACAACTCATGGAGCACCTTTGGCTACCGCACACCTCATCTTGAGAGCTGGCTATTGCTGGCTGAATATTTTCAAAGATACCTATGAGCATGTAAAGCATTGTTACACATGTCAAACTGCTATAGATAAAGGGATATTTAATGCTCAACCATTATAGCTAGTAATGGAGATGTTCCCTTTCTCACAATGGGGATTAGACTTCATCGGTATAATTAATCCTCCATTGTCCATAGGTCACAAATTTGTACTAACTACCATCGATTATCATACCTAATGGACTAAAGCATGCCACAGTAAACAATGCACCTTAGAGGTGGTAATCAAGTTCTTATCTAGGAAAATGTTATTACTAGGTTTGTAGTACTGTATGCCCTAGTATGTGATAATGGCCCTACTTTTTCCTTATTTAAATTTTCTAATTGGGAATTTGAATACGATATAACATTGAAATTCCCATCTAACTATTACTCGTAGGGAAATGGATTAGAAAAATCATCAAACAAGAACTTGTTGCTCATATAATTAGGAGATTAATTGAAAAGAAACCTAGAGAATGGAGTTCTCTATTAAAATTTACCGTTTAAGTATATCACACTAGGATAAAATCTGCGTTGGGAAATTCTCGTTACCACTTAGTCTATGGGATCTAGATCCTATATTGCCTATAAATTTGAAAATCCCTACTTGGTAATTTTTCCAAGAGCACATTGGATTAGATGATCATAATGAAGCTTGGTTGCTGCAACTATTGCATTTAGATGAAAAGCATACCAAAGTTATAGATCATTTTTCTAGGAACCAATCTATGGTAAAATGATGGTTTGACAAAAGGGATAGATTGAGAACATTTAGAATATCTGACTTATTTTTGTATTGGGACAAAGTCCATGAGCATAAGGGTAAACATGGTAAGTTTGACAAGTTGTGGATTGTCCCTTACCAGGTATCTAAAATTTTAGGTGACAACACTTACATGCTTAAAACTTTAATTGGAGACATCTGATGATCCATTACCTATCAATGGAAAATTCCTGAAGCATTACTTTCAAGCTTAGTGTTGGTTTCCTACTTGTTGTAAATGTGTAAATAGTTTTTGTAATTAGTTTCTTTATATAAATAGTTTTTGTTTTATTTTTTTGGATTTTTGGTGCTTTCTTTTTTTTGGTTTGCTTTTTGGGGTTTTGCATTGTAGAGATATACAGTAGTTAGCAACCTTTGAAGGTGGTAAAAATAATAGAATGTAAATTTTGGAAATTTGATTCATGCTTTGACTGGAAGTAGTCCTTTAATTATAGATGATTGGGGAATTATTTAGATTCATTGACTTTAGTTTGCATAAATCATTTAGTTGATGTTGATCTCAAAATTCCCATACATAAATCATTCTACTGAATTTAGGATAGCAATTGTTTGGATTGAGTGAAAAATCAAAACGTGACGGGTATGTGTAGGATCATCATGGAAAAAATAGGCCCTTAAGTGGCAAAAAAATCAGAAAATAAGAGTTAGGAAACTTGACGTAAAAATTTAAATAAGTTATCTATATTATTTCCAAAATATGTAAGAATAGAATCTGTAGCAAATTGAATTTAGTTTCTAAACTACTAGGTTTATTTTTTATTTTTTAAATCTATTTGGTGAAAATTTAAAATTTCATTGTAGTAGTATTTAAATTTCAGGGAAAAAATAAGAAGTGTCTATCTGATTATGATTTTTTTATTACAAATTTTAAAAAATATAAAAACTCGTATGTCTGACCACCTTAACTTGGTCAAAACTTCATGAAATTCATGTTTTCTTTTTTTAATCCTATAGTATGCGAAGCATAGAATGTGATGCGTGTTTTGGATTCAAAAAATGTGACACCTTTTGAAAGCTATAGATGTTTTTCAATCATTCTATCAATAAAAACTTTAGTCGTAATTCAAATAGAAAATGGATACTAATTATTTATTAAATTCAAAGTAAAGTATAATTTATATTGGTAGAAAGCTAAGAATATCCTTTAAAAACCCTTTTCATTTCATCAATTTTGGGTAAAAAAAAAGTCGTCAGCCACATACCCTACAAATACCTATCATATTGCCACTTTTTAGCCCATCATGATCCTGCACATACCCTGACCTTTACTACCACTGCAATTCCTAACCTAATAGTGGGCTTCATTGCTTGAAAGTTGAAGCAAATGAGCTTACAAATAAATATCAAATAAAAAATGAAAAAAAAATAGTATTAAAGAAATATCAAAAGAGAAAATTCAACACTTTAAGCTATCTAAATATTCCTACTAGGGCTATGGACTCTTGAAAAGCAGTAGAGCAATATTTTGGGGGAATTACAAAGATAACCTTGTTGGGTCTATGGATGCTTGACTAGTAGTAAGGCTCTATCCAAGGTTGGCTTAAAAGAAAATTTCCAAATTATATAGGATAATGCAAACATTTGTTATGCTCTGAATTTACTGTAGCAAAATAAATCAATTGCACACACATGAGCTCAATAAAGTTTAATCTTGTATGTTGGCTAAAGTAGAGATGGAATGTCAGAATGAGGGTCATATTTTTTAGAATTTAAGGATTGCAAGAAGTTGAAGTATGGTTATTTAGGTCTGAAATTATCTTTCTATTATTTTGTTGGGTTTTGATAGTTGCTAGTTGTTGTGTGGTCTCAAAACATGCCCCATTTTTCTCTTCAAAAAAATGTGGACCCCCTTTCTCTGCTAATTTACTTTCCCTTCCTTTTCTTTTTCTTGCTTTGGTGTGCTACTTTTGGAGGAAATGGTAAAATGGAAAGTTTTGATTTTTCCCAGTCCGTTCCTAAGTTCTTGTCTTTTCCAAACTTGGAATGTTGCAAAATCTTCCTTGGTCTTATAGGTTTATAAGACCCAAGGTCCTAGGAGTTGATGTTGTTGCTCTAAGGATTTTGTATCTTTGGAAAGTTTCACTTTTTTCTTGGTAAGTAAGTTGTGCTCAGTGGGTCATCATCTGAATAAATTGTCTTGATGCATGCATTCCCCCTTTATATGTTGGTTGGCCTAGTAGTGGCCTTTTTGTTTCTTTAAAATCAAAAACTAAAAAATAGAGGTTCTTTTGCGAATATATTTTTAATCATTTTTTCTTGCTTGAACTTAGTATTGGGTCTCCCTTTGCACTTGATTCTCATGAACCTAGTGGGTAAAAGTCTCGACTCTCAGTAATCTTTTCAAATACTAGTTCCAGATGATTAAAACCACTTTTGATTGTAAATTGTTAACTATCCAAAAATAAAATTTATTATTAAGACTTTGCCTCGTATGTGTACCGCATCAGCTTTCTATACCGTCTTTTTCTCTAATGGTGGGACTTGCATAGAAACCCAAGTGTTTGTGATTTGAACCCTAATCCACCATAATTGCATATTTATTTAGGGAAATTAATGCATTATAAAAGGAATTAAATGAAGGTGGTAAAAAAAAAGGTACTTGGCACCACCTTAAGCATACAACTTCCTTCATAACCCTCTACCTTGCACCATACTTCTCACCTTTAAGGACATTGAAGAATTAAAACTAAGATTGTGGTGCACAAAGAAAGGTAAATCTTGAGAAGCCACATAATACAACTACCAAGGCTTTTGAAGATGCATTTAGGAAAACAAAATCATATCACCAAAAAAACTAGGTATCCTTTGAATAACTAAAATTCTGTTAATTTTTATATGCATGCATGTCTTAGGATAAATGGTGTTTCCCTTGGTTTGGTAATTAAAATGTTGATTATTTTGAAATAAATTTAACCTAATTGTAGATTGAAATTTTATGAATTATTAAAAATGAATGGTTAGATTTAACCTTAACTTGCACACAAGGCACATATCTGCTAATAATGTAGGAAACCCAGGAAAATATGAGGACTTCAAGAAGGAAGCCAGATGAGGAATTCGAGTACCCTAGTTTGCAATCCATATCAATTGGATAGATAATTATCAACACTCATCCAAGATGGTTTAGTGACATTGAGTTCATCACATAGATTCGACAAGAGAATGCCTCTTAGTGTGTAAAGAACATTATTGCAAGTAGGGTGAATTTGGTAGGATGGTTTCTACCAGCAATGGAAGGCCTAGAACTGGTAATGGGTATGTGCAGGATCATCATGGAAAAAATAGGCCCTTAAGTGGCAAAAAATTTAGAAAAATTAGAGTTAGGAAAATTGACGTAAAAATTTGAATAAGTTATCTATATTATTTCAAAAATTTGTAAGAATAGAATCTGTAGCAAATTGAATGTAGTTTCTAAACTACTAGGTATGTTTAAAGAAAAAGAAAATCTACTTGGTGAAAATTTGAAATTTCAATGCAGTGGTACTTAAATTTCAGGGAAAAAATAAGTAGGTGTCTGTCTAACCATCCTAACCACAATAAAATAATAATATTTTTTTATAAGATTTTAGATATAAGTAGAGGACTCATGCCCCGATGTGATGCATATTTTTTTTAAATTATTTTCGAAGTAAATACTTAATTATGAATTTTTTATTACAACTTTTTAAAAAATATAAAAACTTGTATGTCTGACCATCTTAAATTGGTCAAAACTTCATGAAATTCAATTTTTATTTTTTAATCCCATAGTATGTGAAGCATAGAATGTGACACATGTTTTGGATTCAAAAAATGTGATATTGTTTTAAAGCTATAGATGTTTTTCAATTAGCCTATCAATCAGGACTTTAGTCATAATTTGAATAGAAAATGAATAATAATTACTTATTAAATTCAAATTAAAGAATAATTTATATAGGTGGAAACTTGAGAATCTCCTTTAAAAACCCTTTTCATTTCATCAAATTTGGGTAAAAAAATAGTCGTCAGCCACATACCCATCATATTGCCACTTTTTGGCCCATCATGATCCTGCACATACCTTAATGGAATGTATGAATTGGTATAACCCAAACAAAAGTGTCATTGGGAAAGAAGGGAGAGTCTATATAGACCTCTCTATAAAAGGGTTTGTATACACATTTGGGCTCCCCACATTTAGCCAGATGAATCCATTGGATATGAAGGTCTTGTCCACAACATAACTGAGTATAGAAGAACAAACTAGAAGATTTATGAATGAAACATGGTTCTAGGAGGAGATTACCAAGCAAACAAGACCAATCCTGAGGTCTATGTTTATTTAGGATTTCCAAGACATCATAACCCTATTAAGTAGGATAGTTACAGTACTAAGAGATGCTAGAAAATTTGAATCCTATATTTTCAAGCTTATAGTGAAAATAATTGAAGCCCCTGCATAAATTCATTGGGGAAGTTTCATCAGCGATAGGTTGCATGAAAAGTTAATGATTTTCCTGGACACCCTATGGTTTTCTATGTCTTTTAATGTTGTTTATTCCTACACCCTGAGGGAAAACATTCAAGGATTGAACAAGGTTGGTACCCTAGGAAGAGAATTAGGGAATAATTTGATATATACTCATGTACCTCAGATCACTATTTACTGATACCAAGATAAATACTAGAGGGTTAATCATGTGTTTTCTATGAAGATGGTAATAATAATGGAAGGTGAAAAAGCCAAAAGATTGTCCCTGGAAGCACAAAATGTCATTTAGTTTGTTGGGGGTTGGTACATTCAATTTCCTACTTTTTCCTACATCAGGGTGGAAAGATTCAAAGGATAACCCTTCATGCTATCCAAGCATCCAATAGAAAAAAAATTGTTATTAGAATTGGTGAGACAAATGCAACCTTCTCATGCCATTTTCTTGCAAGCAAACCAAAAATGTTCTATCAAATTGCCTATCACAATTAGGAATTATAAATGTGATGTGGCTAAAAATGTTGATATGTGTGAAGAAGAGTTGAAGATGTGTAAGTTGGAGTCCTCTGCACTCTGATGAAAGAATTATGATCTAGAGGGAAATTTTGATAGGAAAATAGGTAGCAAGTTGAACCATAGATTTTTGGGTAGGATTTATATGCTACTCTTGCACTCTTAGGATGTTTCACCTAAAAAGAGAGAGATAAACCCCACTCAAAAGTCTAAGTGGTTCACTCAAATAGAAGATTGTATGATTAAATTATTACTAAAAAAAATGATCTAAATGCTACTAAGTGTTGAAATTGATTGATTAAATATGCAAAACCTAAGAAATGTGACTTGTTTGAAAACACATTATGTAATACAAGAACACTTAGAAATCTGAACAAAATTGAATAGAAATGGATAAGACTGAAAGTGGGCACCTAGAGTATGAATGGAGACTGTAAATGGGTTCTGGAATGTTTCTAATTCTCATTTTTAGAATTGGTGGGACTCATTCACCATTTTGGGCAAATTAGCCCCAGTTCTACAAAACTGTGTCAGACCTCATTTGGGGAAAAAGGGTATCTAAAAATGCAGAAAAATAAAAATTGACTTGAAAGTGGGACTCATTCACCACTAATGGAAAATGAGTCCACTTTTTAATTTTTGAAAATTCAAAAGTGGAAACTAAAGTCCCCAATCTGCTCTTCGGCTCTTGATAGGTGTCTGCCTCTTAAATTCTGATTTCTGAACTTGAAAGTAATTTTTTTTTTATATTTTCACTTGATAAAAAAGGAGAAGACTTGAGCAACCTTGAAACTTTATCTTCAATGATTTCCAAGCCCTTAAGATGCCTAAATCTACAAACACACAAGAAGAGAAGAATACATGTTGAGTGTTAGGGCATGGGGGTTTACCTTGGTAGAACCCCTTTTAGGTAATTAAAATAAAATGATGAAAGAATGGAATGACACATGAAATAATGGAGTTGATTACCTTGCCATGATGTTTGATCTTAAAAGTTTGCAGCAAAAAAAAAAGGATCTGCCCTGTAAGGTCTAAAAATTGATATCTTGGTGACTTGAAATAATAAAACCCTAAGTTGCTTGACTTGAGATGGAAGAATGATGGATGAATGAATGACAAGATATGTGAATTAGGGTTAAAAGGATTATATTTATAGTAAATTCACCTATTTTACCCAATAATACCTCATCACAGGATGACATGAAGTAAGATTAAACTTAAATTTAACTTTTTTCCCACTTAGAGGTCAAAATTGTTCCAAATGGGACTCATTGGCCACCCATGGAAAATGGATCCCACTTGGGTGGGACTGATTTTCCTTGGATGGAAAATGGGTCCCATAGGGGCCATTTTGATAGCTATGATGCATGGAGATAAGGAAATAAGGTTAAAATTGCAACTTTGTCAAGTATTTGATCAATTTAAGCCTCAAGATGCACAATATGTGTTTATAGGGGCTTATTAGTGATGATGCCAAGGTCAATTAGAGCTTGTGACACAAAAATCAATGTGAAAGTGTGATTAAATACACTTTACAATATTAAAATGAGGTCCACATAGGCTAGGAAGGCACAAGAACCAATGTGAATGTGTAAAACACATTACAACACTAGTTTAACATTAATTTGAATTCACAAACCCTCTAGATTGATGTGAAAATGTAATTAAATATATTTTATAGTATTGAATTAGGGAGAAATGGGTTTATTAAGTCTAGAAAGGAATGAAAGTATTTTACAACACTTTAAAGCACCTTTACAAGACATCGTTAAACACATTTAGAAGGGTCCAAGACCTAGTGTGGATGTAAAAAACACCTCACAACCCCAAATCAAGGCCTCATTAAGTCTAATTTATCATAAATAAATCCCATTTCAAGCAAGAGGTCCTTTTCTCTATGGAAAATTTAGCCCCCACTTTAGTGAGAGGCTGAAATTGCTTCAAACTTACACTAAAGTAGACATTCAAGAGAGATATGAGTTTACAGATGCAGATGACAAAGAATGAAAAAGATTAAGAAGGCAGTAAAGCCCCCAGGATCAAAGATCCTAAGTCAAACCAACAAGATACATAATCATGTAGTGGCAAGAACAAAAAATGGGGTGGAAAATATGCACTCACTTTGGGGCCATAGAACTTCAGGTCATTTGCGGCGTGAGTTAACCCTCAAAAGTAATTTGAAAAATAAAAAGGTGGATCAAGCTTTGACCATTTGTCCAGCTAGTTTTGGATTAGATCAGGGTTGTTTTTCCAAAAATAAAATGCATACTCACTTTGGGGTGATAGAACTCTTGGTTGTTCGTTGGGTTAGAAGTCCCAAAAGGTGAGAAACATACACTAGTTGGTATGTACTCACAAATACGTAGGTGGCTATGGGGAAATTCGTGCCTCAGAATGGGATTCCCACTCAACCAGATCAAATTTATACCTACTGATAACTTTAATAAGGCACCACAAAGGAAAATATTGGTTCGAGCCTTATGAGGTAAGCAAAACTCCATATGCTTGACAGTCATAGACATTTTTAATGAAAAATAGTGTAAGGAATGTTCAAAGGAATTTTTCTTAATTCATGCAAGGTATCATCTTAGGGAACATCATGCTTAATGTCTCAAGGAGGATGTGTCAAAAGAAGTATCACACTCTTGGAGGAATCATGCCCAATGACTCCACCAAGAAAAGGACACATCACAAGAAGAAAGAAATCACACAATGAAATGTGAGTGGTGATGTATGCCCCATTTAAAGTATAACACTAGTACTATGAGAAATTGCTTTAAAGTAGAAGAAGGGGCATGATAGGCTTGGAAAGCCTTGTGCCAAGTCATATGTTGTCTACATCATGAAAAGGGGAGTATGTCACACATGAGTCATCTTAAGGCATGTTGTCCACTTCCCAAGCTTTCTCTTATGTGTTCATGAAAGGTTAATGACTAGCCAAAGGAGGAAATGACAAGTGACACATGAGGACAAGGCTACTAAACCCCTTTCCCCCACTGAGTGCAAGACAAAGGTGAACCGAAACGATTGATGAAATGTAGACGAGAGTGAAAATCAGTATCAATTAGAGGAATTAGGTTCCCCCATAGAGGGAAGCATACTAAATTCCTAAAAATGTTGGATTTTATGACTCAAAGCATTACAGTCATTGGTGGAGTGACCATGAACTCTATGATAGGTGTAGAATGAAGTCTTGGAATAGCATTTCTTACAAGTTCTAGGAGGGAGGGTGATCAAGTCATCTTGGAGGAGTCTCAAAAAAATACCTTCTTGATCAATGGTAGAAGGTGGTGTTGTGGTTGGCATAAAATATACATCTTTCTTAGTATGAGTTGTCATATCTACGCAAGTTTCTCTAGATAGAAATATTTTATTCTCTCCTTTATAGGAGAGTGTAAAATCTAATGAATTCAATTCGTGAGTGTTTTGTGTGATGACATTGACATTAATCGAAGGTGAATTTTTGTTTCATATTTTTTAAAGAATAATTATTGGTTCGAGCCTTATGAGGTAAGCAAAACTCCATATGCTTGACAGTCATAGACATTTTTAATGAAAAATAGTGTAAGGAATGTTCAAAGGAATTTTTCTTAATTCATGCAAGGTATCATCTTAGGGAACATCATGCTTAATGTCTCCAAGAGAGGATGTGTCAAAAGAAGTATCACACTCTTGGAGGGAATCATGCCCAATGACTCCACCAAGAAAAGGACACATCACAAGAAGAAAGAAATCACACAATGAAATGTGAGTGGTGATGTATTCCCCCACTTTAAAGTGGTTACGAACACTAGTACTATGAGAAATTGCTTTAAAGTAGAAGAAGAGGGCATGATAGCTTGCTTGGAAAGCCTTGTGCTAAGTCATATGTTTGTGATAAGCTACATCATGAAAAGGGGAGTATGTCACACATGAGTCATCTTAAGGCATGTTGTCCACTTCCCAAGCTTTCTCTTATGTGTTCATGAAAGGTTAATGACTAGCCAAAGGAGGAAATGACAAGTGACACATGAGGACAAGGCTACTAAACCCCTTTCCCCCACTGAGTGCAAGACAAAGGTGAACCGAAACGATTGATGAAATGTAGACGAGAGTGAAAATCAGTATCAATTAGAGGAATTAGGTTCCCCCATAGAGGGAAGCATACTAAATTCCTAAAAATGTTGGATTTTATGACTCAAAGCATTACAGTCATTGGTGGAGTGACCATGAACTCTATGATAGGTGTAGAATGAAGTCTTGGAATAGCATTTCTTACAAGTTCTAGGAGGGAGGGTGATCAAGTCATCTTGGAGGAGTCTCAAAAAAATACCTTCTTGATCAATGGTAGAAGGTGGTGTTGTGGTTGGCATAAAATATACATCTTTCTTAGTATGAGTTGTCATATCTACGCAAGTTTCTCTAGATAGAAATATTTTATTCTCTCCTTTATAGGAGAGTGTAAAATCTAATGAATTCAATTCGTGAGTGTTTTGTGTGATGACATTGACATTAATCGAAGGTGAATTTTTGTTTCATATTTTTTAAAGAATAATTTGAAAGACCACTTGTGTTGATGAGTTGAGGATGGATGAATGTTAAGGATGATTTAGGAGTGTTTTTTATGAGATTGTTGATGTTGAGTGAAGGCTTGGTTGTCTCGATCAAGGAACAATAACCAAGACCATGAGTCATTTGTTTTGTGTTAAACTCTATAGGGTTGTGCATACCTTGTTCTTGAGCACCACTTCCTTTTCCATGATATCCAAGCTATTTCATGAGGTCATAACCTTTTCCATAAAGCTGCTTCATTTCTTTTGGATCGGGTGGTGGTTGTTGATAAGCATTGTCAAAGGTGACTGTGTAGTTTTCTTCTTTGTCTAAAGTGGTTGAGGTGGATGCATTCAAAAGGTCATCTGACTTGTGTGTTGACATTATTGTTGGTTGTTCTTGTTTCTCATCTATCTTTTTTATGATTATGTATTTTCCCATAAATGATGGTGTGAATTCTAAGGATCCCCAATCGTCACCAAATAATTTAGACACCGATTTCTCATTGTTTTAGTCTATTTCAAGAAGGTCAATATTGGATATTGGAATCAATGTTTTTAGAGGATTTGTAGCTCATTTTTCAAGGTGCAAGCAAATTTCAGGCTCGAGGTCTATTTCAACTTGATAAATGTTATTTTTATAGACATATTTCATTTTATGATGAATGTTTGAAGGCACTGCATTCATCTCGTGAATCCATGCTCTGCCTAAAAGAATATTATACGAAAGATCATAAGGCATGACATGAATAGGAGTTTGAAAAGTAGCCACCCAAACTGTAATAGGAAAAGTAATTACACCGAGCGGTTTCTTTGTTGTATTATCAAACCCTTGAATAGATATGGAGTCAGGTATTATTTGGTACTTGTTAACATGCAATCTATCAAAGAGATTCACACTACACACATTAAGGGTAGAGACATTATCAATAAGGGTAGGCTTTATCACTATTCGATTGTATTGAGCAATGATCATGAAAGGTTCATTTTGTTTTTGCACTTCCAAAGGAGGGAGTTCACTTTGGTGGAAAACAATGTCACCATTCATTCCTTTGACCATGGTTGTGATGTCAGTTGGTTGCGTATTAGAAGGCACAAGAAATTGTCACAAGGCTGATTGGATCATGTTGTGATAGTAAGGGGAGGCTTGAATAAGGTCCTATAATGAGATTTTAGTAGGAGTATTATTTAGTTGTTCAACAAGATTGTACTCCTTTCCACTAGGAAGACTTGGTAAGATAGGTCTAGGGGGATAGGATTAGGAAGAGGTAAGGGTGTTGGGGTTGGTTGTGGTGGTTGTAGATTATTTCAAGTGTTATATGTATGAGCAATGGTATTATAACTCAAATGGGTATGTACATTATTCATCATGGAAAAATACAAGTTCGTGGCAAAAATTTAGAAAAAATTAGAAGTTAGGCAAAGTTATCTATATTATTTCAAAAATAAAGAATATAATTTGTAGAAAATTAAATGAAACTACTAGGTTTTATTTAAAAAAAATCTATTTGAAAATTTGAAATTTCAATGTACTTAGATTTTAGGGAAAAAAAAGAAGTAGGTATCATCCCTTAGCTCATGTCTAGATGTGGTGCAGTAAATAATTAATATAATTTTTATTACAACTTTTAAAAATTTTGGTTCTTGGTCAAAACTTCATGAAATTCAATCCTTCCCAGTGAGGAGGGTTTTTATTCAAGAACATACAAACTCAAATTTTTTCATTGAAATTCTAAGGTTAGTTCTTTCATTTAGGACAAGTTCAAGGGGTAAAGAAGTTGAGGTTGAATAATGTCGCAAGTTATGAGATATGCTACAATGAAAAGGACTTCATCACGAGTATGAGAATGCTCAATGGTTGAATTGTCTTGCCCAATTTTTTTTTTTAAGTGAAGAGGGACAATGAAGAATCTCATGACCTTCATTAATTGTGTTTTCTAACAACAAAGTATCTTCTTCACAAATATGAGAGATACTAGGAGAAGGAAAAATGTTGTTGTCATGATTACCTATGGTTGTATTGTATTGTTTAAGAATAATTTTGTGAGGTGAAGAGGGAAAACTAAGATTCTCATGATATTCATGGAATAAGTTTTCTATCATCAAAGTATCAACTTCACAACAATGAGTAATACAAGGAGAAGAAGAAATTGTAGTGTCATGATCATCTAAGGTTGTGTTATGTTGGTTGTGAATTTTTTGTCCACTAAGAGAGGTAAATGGAGAGAAACAACTAGGATTCTCAAAAATCTCATTAATTGATTCTTCTACTAAAATATCTTTGTCACCAAGAGGAGAGATATGATGAGAAGAACAAGTATGATCGTTAGGAATGGCCCAAGTTGTAGTCTCTTTCACTAAAAAAATCTGATAGGGAGGGGATAGGAAATGTGTCATAACATGTATACAAATGTAAGGTACTAGGATTGTTTGAATAAGAATAAAAAGCACATGTAACCATTTCATGCAATGTTTCAGCAATATGAACAATGTATATTCAAAGATACAAAACACTCTTATCCAATGTATACAACACCTTAAGAATGTAAACAATGTATATGAAAGAATGAAAGGTACTTTTATTAAATGTATACAAATTTTTATGAATAGAAATATTGTATATGAAAAAGTGAAAAGTATTGTTATGGAAAATGTAAACATTTTCAGATGTAAGGATGTTTGCAATGGAAGTGATTTGGAGAATGAGTAATCTAAAATGGTGTTTCTGAGCTAGATGCATAAAAAAAATGTTCCAGAAACTATCTAGGTTTATACTATATGATACTAGGAGGCTTAGGAAACACAAAAATGAGGTTTTAGATGTTGTAACAATCAGTTAAAAATCTAGGCAGGGACTAATTCGCCCAGCATGGTGAGTGAGTCTCGGTACTAGTTTTTTGCAAATTTTTTTATAAAGTTTGATTTTTTTTTGATATGTTTGATGTTGTATGATGCAAACCTAATATGGAGATACAAAGTTTTAGAAAATTTTAAGGAAATTGTATGCAAAAATGCAAGCTAAATGACCCTTTTATGAATGCAAAAAATTGAAACCCTAGATGCAAATTAACCAATGCAACTCTAATGGAAATTCAATGCAAGCTACGATTAGGATGAAAATAGGCTCCAAATTAGAAAATATATGTTCAAAAATTGAGTTCACCAAAATGAACCGTAGATTTTTGGGTAGGATTTATATGCTACTCTTGCACTCTTAGGATGCTTCACCTAAAAGGAGAGAGATAAACCCCACTCAAAAGTCTAAGTGGTTCACTAAAATAAAAGATTGTATGAATAAATTATGAATAAAAACAATGATCTAAATGTTTCTAAGTACTAAAATTGATTGATTAAATATGAAAAATCTAAGAAATGTGACTTGTTTGAAAACACATTATGTAATGCAAGAACACTTAGAAATGTGAACAAAACTGAATAGAGACTGAAAGTTTGCACCTGGATTATGAATGGAGACTAGAAATGGGTTCTAGGATGCTTTTGATGTGATTTTCAAGCTCGGTGGGACTCATTTGCCATTCTAGGTGAATGAGTCACAGTTCTGCAAAACTATGTCAGAACCTGTTTCAGACAAAAGGGTATCTAAAAATGCAGAAAAAATTAAAATTGATATGAAAGTGAGACTCATTCACCACTGATGGTCCACTTTTGAATTTCTAAAAATTCAAAAGTGGAAACCGAAGTCCCCAATCTGCTCTTCAGCTCTTGACAGGGGTCCACCTTCAAAACTCCGATTTCTAAACTTGAAAGTGAGTTTTTTGTTGATATTTTAACTTGATAAAAATGGAGAAGACTTGAGAAACCTTGCAACTTGATCTTGAATGATTTCCAAGCCCTTAAGATGCCTAAATCTACAAACACACAAGAAGAGAAGAATAAATGTTGAGTGTTAAGGCATGGGGGTTTTCCTTGGTCAAACCCCTTTTAGTTAATTAAACCAAAATGATGAAAGAATGGAATGAAACATGCAATAATGAAGTTTATTAACTTTCCATGATGTTTGATCTTGAAATTTTGCAACAAAACATGAATGATTTTCCCTTGAAGGTCTAAAAATTGATATGGTGACTTGAAATTAAGTTGCTTGACTTGAGATGGAAGAATGATGGATGAATGAATGATAAGAGATGTGAATTAAGGTAAGGAAAGGCCAACATGAAGTAGATTAAATTTCACCTTTTTCCCAAAAGGTCATGGACCAATGCTAAATGGGTCCCACTTGGATGGGATAAGACATGTGAAAGGAAATAAGGTTTGTTGGGTAAAGGGATACCTATTAGTGAGGAGGGCTTAGAATTCAATGTGAAAGTGTGATTAAATACACTTTACAACATTAAAATCAAGTCCACATAGCCTAGAAAGGCCCAAGAACTAATGTGAATGTGCACATGAAAAATTCACAAGCCTTCTACCAATAAATTAGGGACCCATGAAAGTCCCACAAAAGGTCAAAATTGGGCCAAATGTCAAGCAAGAGGTCATTCTTATGTTTATGATTTAGAAGATTTTTGGCATAATTATGATGATGAGCATCACGTAAGGAAGCGATCATACTAGAGGTTGCCATTACATTTAGAAAGTCTTCTAGAAATTAATGATATTCTTAAACAATTGGATATAGATGAAAAAGAGGTATTGAATCCAAATTATAATATAGAGAAGATTTTTGATGAACCTATCCCAGATCTAGATTATACAAAGAAGGAAATATTAACCATTAAGGATATTTTTGAACAAGTGTTGACATATACTCAACACTGGATTCATGGTTATAGTAAAGTATTAATAGAAGTTGGGGTAAATTTCACATAACTACCCAATGTGAAGAAGTAGTAATAAGAAGATGAAATAGGGTATGAGGAGATTGCTAAAAAGAAAAGAAAATTTAGAAAAGAAAAGGTAGCTGGACATGTTGAGGAGAGAATTCTTGATACTTAAAGCCAAAGAATTCTAATGACATCAGCTACCCTTCATAAAGGGAATATGGCCAGTCAGGCCAGTGTAACAATAAATCCTAAGGAAACATTTTATTCCACAAGAAAGCCAAAATTTTAGCCTATGAATGATAAAGATGTGACATAATGAAGATGAAAACTTGCGATAAGACAAGGTCTACATCTCAAAAGGTTTCAGAATTATTCACCTCTCCACCTTCAGTTAATATGACAACAATGAGAAAAACACTGGGAAGGACTCCTATAATTCAAGAGAAAAGTCTTGAGCTAAATGAAGAAGTTAGAGAATAGTAGGAGAAGCTGACTACCATAATGAAAAAGTTTGAAGAAAAATGATCTAAGGAAAATCCTATGGTATAACCAGTAGTGGAAGAAGTTATAGATAGCCCAACTCCCAAAATTAATGAAGGGTAAAGGAGATAGCTTTCTGTCAACTTTGAATTTAATAAATGGATTGATAAGCTGATTTCTAGAATAGGAAATATGATCATATGAGGATGAAGTATTAATAGAAGTTGTTAAAATGGGAATGTAGAAGATGGAAAAAAAATTTAAAAAGAAAATTGGGATGTTGTGATAAAGGGAATAGAGAATAAAAGTAGCATTGGACCTAGTAGTGAGAAACTAGCTACAAATCTATTCTTAATATTTTTGAAAGAATATAGGACAAGAAACCCACAAAGAAATGAAGAGAATAGTAGGAGAAGCTGACTACCATAATGAAAAAGTTTGAAGAAAAATGATCTAAGGAAAATCCTATGGTATAACCAGTAGTGGAAGAAGTGCTAGATAGAGGGTCAAATCTTATGGATAAAGAAGAATAATATTTTATAAGAGGAACACTCACCCCAAAGGTGGGAAACCCTGACAAAATTGATGAAAGAGAAACAAGGAATATAATACAGTTCAGAACCCCATTGATAATATTGGTAATGAAGATAGAGTTGATGATTAACTTCTAAAAGGAAGAAGTAAAAATGATGTTGAGAAACTATAGACTTCTGAGAAATCATGAGAGGGCAAGGTTGAGAGTGAAAATGTAGAGCCTTCATAGACCTTGGGAAGTAAAGTAAGAAATGAGGAGAATCTTCATGTTTCAAGACAATAAAAAAGTGATGCCCCAAGGACTGATGTTGAACACATGATAGAATAGGAGAATATAAGTCTAAAAAATGAAGAGATGGTGATAAATAAAGATAATCTGAAATCCATGATAGTGATGATAGAAGGCATTCAAGTTCTAGGAAGTTTGATAGGAAATGTTGATAGTTCAATAGAAGAAGTTCCTTTACATGCAAGTCATCAGGAACAAATAAATGTTGAATATGTAGAATAGAATGAAAAAGCACCTGACTGGTTACTTAGGGAAATGGCTCTATCTTTGGAGGTGAAACTGGTACCTCTAGGTCTCAAAAGTTTAATACAAGAAGTAGAGAACCCTAAACCTAGAGGTAGAAAAAAGACAAGGAATGCTATGAAGAGGAATGCAGATCGAGGAAGAATGCTCCAAATAGCTACTTTAGTGGGAGATAAGAGAAAGCGTGAAATAAAACCTAGGGGTTATAGGGTAACAACAATTAATGTTGGTCATTCATCCTAGGGACAAGAATTAAAAGAAATGAATGTGAATTCAGAGATAAATATCGCCATGGTACAAAATATTAAATAGAAGAAAAGAGAGCTAAAGGAGAAAATTTCTGACTTGGAAGGTTTTATCAAGTCATTGGCCCACTTTGATCAAGCGTAGACTAAATTGTCCTAAAATCCAACACTTATTTCTAATGAGCAATAGATGCCACTGCAGTGCTTCACTATAAGTTAAGCGTATTCGAAGAATGGATGGAGTACCTAATGAGGAAAAGAGAAGAGTTAATTAAGGGCACACAATTAGGAAACATAAGGAGGCATATCGTTGGTGTGAAAAGTCTAAAAATTTGGAAGGAGAATGCCTATTTCACTAGGAACAAATTGTTGTAGAAAGGAAAAAGCTAAAAGCTCCTATTCAGATAGATTTTTGAGAGTTCATGAATGAAAGGATAACCAAAAAATAGGAAGTTCTAATATTTGAGAAGTGGAGAAAACAAGTTACTTGGGAAAGTGACACTTTGCTACAATTTATAGAGGGATTTGAAAAGGTCACAGAAAGATAGAGATGAAAGCTTTATTGAAATGTTAGCAAAACAAAGTTGTGATCACCATACTTTAGGGTAGGGTGATAAAGAGGTAAAATATTTTAGGAAATGGGTTGAAAGAGTAAATAAGGACCATGTTCGTTTATTAACTTGGGAGGTTATAGATGGAATTATAAAGTGCAAGAATGCTATGGTCAAATATGAAGCAAAAATGATGCAGAGGAATCAGACATCATTCAAATATCAAAGGATTATGTTAGGCTTAAGTAAATTTGGAAAGTGATTCAAGTATGCATCAAGTGTTAGTCACTTTCGAATAGTATCAATAGAGGAAAGCTGAAGATGAGTCTTCAGACTTGAATTTCAATAAAGAATGATAGATAGTTGGATACTAGATACCAAAATTTTTATGCATTGATATGGTTTTGAAGTGGATTTTGTAGGCTTTTTCCTAGTCCCGATGAGGGTGGCTAGTCCCAGAGCTTTTTAAGAGTACCAATAATATTGTTGTATGCAAAGTATTTGTGAATTAGAATTTGAAGTTGAAGATTGATGTTGATAAAGAAGTCAAAGCCTTGACTTCGCCTAGAATTTTTTGATGACAACTATCACTTGCCATGTGCTACATTTTAATTTGTTTTTTATGATTCTCTTTGATGGACTAAGTTTAAACTCTTTGGGGCCTTGTTTCTATAAAATTTCATTCACTACTTTACTTTTATTTTATGTTCAAAATTTGTGAATGTTGGATAACCAAAACTTTTGAAGTTTTGTTCTTTTTCCATTTTTTTGTTCCATTCCAGATTAAAAACTTGCATGTTTCATTAGAAGTTAATCAATATCAAATCCAATTTGAAAGCTATTGATATGAAATCTTACGTAGTTTTTTGTTTGTTCCTATTGGATAAGACTATGTGCTACACCATTTAATGGTGCATAGTAACACTATCTGGTGGCAAATAGTCCCCATTTTCTTTAAAATATTGCATCGTTATGTGCCTAGCTATGAAGAAATTTGGTGACATATGGAATGGTTTTCTCTAGTTTGGTTATTTTCTTGAGGAATGCCTAGATGATACCTAGGAGAAATTTTACTTTTTTTAGTAATTTTTTATAATTTATTTCAGAATCGATGTTTAAATTTTAGAAAATGTTCCAAAAAAAGTGATGAAAGAATGGAATTTTATTGCAAACCTTTTGATTCCATGATATTGTTGAATTCTTTTAAAAAGCTAAATATACCTGGAAAAGTGCAATTTATTTTAATTTCATGAAATATTGTTGCAAATTTGTTGATTTCATGAAGTTTTTGAATGACCGGATTGGGATTATTTGATATATTTATGGTACCTTTCAAAACTAGAATGTCCATTTACCTCTCATGTGTAACAACATTATCACAATGAACCCTGAGCAAATGTAGTGAGCCAAGACCTGACATAAGGGAGCCTTGGGGTTAGGTTGAGTTAGCCTAAGATTGTGGTTGTCTCAGCACAATATTTCAAGAAAGATAGGTTCTTGCATGGTCTCTATGAGAATTTTATTTTTCTGTTGCTTGGCAACTAACATCATCATCAACAGGCTGATTGTATGCAAGTATTTTTGTGGAAGCACAAGGTTTTTCTTGTTATGATTTTGGATGGAAATCCTAACATGGTATTAGAGAAATGCAACAATACCATTCCCAAAATCTTACATCAAGTCTAGTTTAGAGTTCCATGCAATTTGATTTGCATGTAAAAATTATCTTTGTTGGGATGTAATCTATAGTTGACTGATTTAGTTGTAAAACATTGAAAAAATTAGCAAAGGGCCAATCTTCTCTCTGCCAATTTTCCATTTTGGTAGAAAATTTGTAATCTCTAGGTCTCTTTGTAGGAAATTTGGTGGCTATTTAAGCCTGTTGCAACTTAGAAAAACATATTGGCCTATTCGACCTATTTTATTGATTGTTGCATGCACTATGTTATTGGGATAATTTGTAGGAAGATCAAGTCTAAATTTGAGAAGAACCTATGGATCCTTCATGGAAAGTGGGTCATGCTAGTCCATCATGTAGGATTCCTTCACTAGAGACATGAAGGAGGTCCTAATTGGGTTGGTCCTAAAAGATACCCTAATTGAATCTATGTAAGTGTCATAGACATTAGAGTCGGGATGCTTGAGATGACTCACAATAATGGCTACCATTTTGGACAAATGAGACATCAAAATTCATCATAGGTGTTGGATAATGTGGGGAAGAGCTAGATGCATTCTTCTTTGATGATGCTCTCTGCAAAATTTGCAACTTGTTAAGTATTGTTCACAACTTGAGTTTATTAGGCATAAGAAGAATATTTATGCTTCTTTGTGATCATTGACTATGTTGTTGTACACTTTCTAAAGAGATCATGCTCTTCTCCCCCTAATGTGACTTGCTCCACCAATGCCATACATGGGAGATTTTATCTTCCCTATGCAACAAAAATATTCACCAACATTCTTCAATGTATCGGTCTTCTTTTCTAGCATGAGGAATTTCAGTATCATCCCTTATTAGTAGCATGGAAGATGGAAGCTTGATGAGGTGAAGCAGTTGTTTGTTTTTTATGAATAGGAATGTATCTATATTAAATCAAAGATAGAAATACATTTTGATAAATGAAATGTGGGTGGTAAAAAGGCACACCCCAAGAGTTACATGGGTAGATCCGAGAAGTTTAGAGTCACATGGGTTGAGCCTAGAAAGCAATAAACATTACAAACATAATTAAATAAAAGGTCATCAGGTGGCCATAGTCATTCCAATAGAGGGTAGAGGGTTCGTGTCATCTGATTTCTTCCCCCATACATTAGTGGGTTTTGGAGTGACATTAGGGGGAGCCCAACCGTCATCATCTTTCTCTTTATATTTTTCTTTCCAATGAGATGAGATTTCTAAATCCAACTGCATGAATCATTTAGTAGTATCCAGACAACCAAAACCACCACTAGATGCATTACTAGAGGGCCACCTAGAAGTGTTGTTATTTCCCCCCACTATCCCTCTAGAAGGCTACCCTACATTAGACCATGAAGGAGGACAAGGGAACCCCTAAGGAGGGAGAGAGCCATGTTGAGGAAGAGCTTGAGAGTAGGGGAAAGAGTCCCTAGCAAAGCTACTTTGCTGCTAGACCTATGAAGGCAACCGACCTTGGGAAGAAGTGGACAAGGGAGGCATGCACACCAAAGTGCAAGGGGAATTTCCCTAGTGGTGCAAGATCTCCTAGAGGTGAGAAAATTCAAGTGGAACATTGTTTTCTTGCATTTGAATCTGCAAAAGAACATTATCTAGAGCAAATCGTCACTTTAGAATATAAAGAAACAAATTTATCAATCTAATTGTGAGAAAATATGAAGGAATTTCTATCTTTCCAAATACTAAAGAGGATCTCCACCCCAAAAGTGTGCCAAATTTGGGTATACTGAGTGGGAAGCCTAGGAGAATCACCCAACAAAACCATATGCTAGGAAAAAGGATTTGGCCTGCTAAGTGATAAAAAGAAGTCATGAATCCAATTCCATAGCTGTTGAGCTCTAGTGAAAAACTAGAAGAGGTTCTTAAAAGACCATAGTCTTGGACCCCCATGTGGATAAGTTGAGACCTCACAGATAAGCGGGCAATTTTTGGCTCAACACTTTGAGACCAAATAGAATTTTTTTTTTTTACACCAAATAGAAATTGAAGATTGGAGATGCCATCTCTAGTTCAAACTGTTAATCATAGGAAATTGCAATGATAACCACTGATAACCAAGCTGAGGCTTGTAGTTTCTAAATGGTGTATCTAGGTACCACTTCCAGTCCTTTCACAAGGGCTTAGTGGTACAAATAACCACCTTATGAAGAATCTTAGCTAGAATAGCATTCACCAGGTCATCATAAGATTGATGGTCATGGTTTTGAAAACCATACTAAGCATGGAAAACCTCCCAAGGAAAAATATGCATAGTGGGTGTTGTTTCCCCAAATCAACAAATCCACTAAATCGTAGAAGTAAGCCAAATTTCATAGTCAAATCTAGTGTAGGATTTAGCCAACAAATAGGAAATGAGATTGGAATACATTTCCCCTTCACTTTAGGCCTTGTAAGACCTAGGGGGTGACCCTTTTAGCAACACCTAATGATTTTTACCCACACTCAACAAGGTATTGCTCAAAAGAAACTTCTCTCACAACAATATGCCAAGAAATAGGAAACATCACTCAACATTGGCTAAGATATTAGGAAACCTTCATTAAACAGCATGGAGAACATGGTAAATATCAATATCCTATAAAATAGGAACAATAGGACTGAATGGTTTGTTATTAAAGCATAGTGATTCCTTCAAGGTTTTGCAAACAAATAAACCTTCTAAGCTAGTGTCTTAACCATAATACAGTCAAGCTAAAATAGTCCCCTAGTAATAACATAAACATTAAATTAGTGGCCTCTGAAACATCAATTCATTATAGTAATGTAGCCACTTAAGGACATACTGTCAATCTACTTTGAAATACTTGCATAATAACAATGCTCTCAATGCTCAACTAAAAGATAAATTTAATTTATTCTTTGAATAAAATCCATCAGCTAAACATTCATCACAACAAATATGCAATGAAAATCTCAATAATCTTGGATTATATTGATAAAAAAAATCACTGTATTACACAAAGGAGACATTGACAATATGACATTCTTCATCTAAAACTGGAGATTGAATATGCCCGCCATTATTAGTAAAGCTTATTACATCACCTAAAACTGAAACTTAAGGAACAACTTGAAACCTAGCAAAGCTACTTTGTACAAAAATTATAGTTAGTCAAAAAATGGAGAGAAAAATTAACATCTCCCGGAATCCCTTTTCAACTGGAGTAAAAAGATAATAAGGAGAAGCAAAAACCCTAAAACTAAATCTTCAAGGGACACCTAGTTTCTTCATCCTCCCTTGATCTGTAACTGCCTCCAACTCATGAAAATTACTCAATATTCCCTTTGATTCCCAATTCACACATTTGCTTTGTAATAGAAAAATATTCCTCATGGGAAGACTCATCATTCTTCATCATTTTACCTTCCTTACAACTAAAAGAATATTTTGTTTGTTGTGAAAAACCCTTCATTGTAAAAACTTCTTTACTTGTGTATTTGTCATTTACTGTATCTGCAGCTCAAATCCTTTTCAATTTGTGCACTCACATTTTCCTTTCAGCACTTTAAAGTTTTAGTTCAATTCTATGAAGGCTCTATATTCCTGTGAAATATTTTATCTCATTGCCCCATTCAAAGTTTTTATTTAAAAACTTTATGAAAACTTTAAAAATTACAATGGCTCTAGAAAGCCATTCACCTGCGAGTTTATAATTTAAATGCCCAACATTTAAATATTACTTTATTTACTCATGGGCTTTAAATTGTAAAGTACTAGGCAATAAAATAATTTACCCTTATTTCATATCTCACCTCCAACAAAGAAAGATATTGTTTTTATTTGAGAAGGATTCAATGTATTTCACTCAAGCAATAAAATTTTATTTCCCATGCACCTTACTTGTAATTTACCTTCTCATTTATTTCCAACAACATATCTTTTTCACCGTTACCAAACTATATGAAAATTTTGTTTAAATGCCAACCATGGGTCCCACCGCACTTTACAAACTTTACCAGGAACTCTCATCGCATATCTCTAAAAAAAGAGAAAATGAAAATACAAATAGTGATGGAGATCATATCATCATACATCTATAATGCATATGGAAAAGCTAATATTTATTAGTGATGCACAGTAGAAACTAAGCAAATTTTTCCATCGTGAATGCAATATGGGAAAGGTGACATTGATTAGTGATGCCTAATGAAAATAAAGAAACCTTGTCTCATCACCAATTAACATGGAAAAGAAGAATCAAATAATTGATATACGACATCAACACAAAATGCCCTAGTTTTGCACTGCATTCTGCAACTTCCATGGACGCTGGTAGTATCAAGCAACTGTTTATAGTAGTCAACAAGAAAATTTGTATTCTCTTCATCAAAACCTAGTGTGCATGGGTTTTTCTTGAGCCATTGTTGGCCACACACATAAAAGGCATTCATTTATTCTATCACTCTTTGAAAAACCCCAACCATGCATTTACATTTTTTCTAACAAGCACAAAAATATTTAATTGCACCTTTTTAATCGACTATGGAAACCATTTTGCCATGCCTTTACATTTACCTTGCTATTAAAATTCCATCAAATATTTCCAAGGATGCTTTTTTGGATCCACCATTGCCTTACACAAGCATTATCGATACCACAACACAAGCATCACATATCACGAATGCTAGGAAAAAAGAAAACATAAATAAGAGATATGTGACAAAGAGGAAATGGTATTGTTCATCACTGATTTGATTTGGAAAAGAGACCTCAAAGCCACAATGGGTGATGAGAAACAACTACCATCGCTGATCACCAATTCAAATGTGAAAGACAAACCAAAACCACAACAGGTGATGGAGTTTTGTTGCAAACTTAACGAATAGAAAGCAAGAATTAAACTTGTTTTCCCTCTAGAACATTTGAAAATGTATTTTATGTTTTCCTTAAATGCTCTTTTACATTTGCACAATATTTAAAATATTCAAAATATTTTAAATATGAACATTTGAAACATTATAAAAAATTGTGACTTCTAATTACTCCTGCAGCCCATTTGGAGAAAATTCACTGCGGGTAAACTGGGACACAGTTTGGAGATGTGAAAATATGTGTAGGTACATTATCAATTGTTTAGAGAAAACCCATTTCCTCAAATTTTTCCTAGCCCTTAAAATTCAAGTACCTCCTTTGTAAATTGGCCTTAGAGACGTGTTCCCCACACCTGAAATACATTAAAATAGTGTATCAAATGACCTTGTTATTTCATGAAAATGGACCCATAAAGGTTTTAGACCAAAAAAAGAAATGGGTTGTTATTAGAATTGCAAAATTTGAAACTTTTAGGAACACAATTTTGGCCCTGTTGCAATAAGAACATGATTAAATAGCCCATCAAAGCTTATCCTGGGAGCCTGAAACTAAGCAAGAATGTAGAAATTTGACCAAATAATTTAGTACAACAAATTTCTTGGAGAAATTCATCATGAGGTGCAAAATATTAAATTCTAAAGTGGCTCACTCAAACTTTTCTGTAATTTGCACCTATCTGAAACCAACTTAAGCACACCGACACCTGTTGAAAATATATCAAATCACCTCATAGGAAGCTACCACTAGAAAAATTAGATCATTTATGTCCATTGAGCATGTTTACAAGAGGGATTTCCTCCAATCCATATTTATAACCAGATATTAAGGGTCAAACTTGACCACCTTGAAACATTTTGAACATGCATATGTAAAATCAAAATAATTTGCATTTGCTTTTAACCTAGTAAAAATATAAAAAAAGACCCTGAGGCTCTGAAATTGAACCAAGGAGCATATGAATGTGTGGGAATGTAAGGAATCAACCTATTTATCATGACGATCCTCCAATTGCAAAATATCAACTTGAATAGGAGGCCACTTCATAGAACTAAGAGTCCACATACAACAAAACAGTCTGAGAACCTTCTAGCTTTGCACTTCAAAACCTTATCAAAACTTATCAAAGTGGGCTGAAAACTAACATACATGTTCACATATGTCACATGAGTACACCTACCAAAGGATTTGACATGAAAATCAACTAGCTCAGATTTATGACCCTCCAAAGTAGGTCATTGGGGCAGATTTTTCAGATGCACTTCTAAGTGTGCAAATCAACTTTTTCAACATGGGAAATTAAAATTTTGCAAAATTTTGAAGGTGCCATTAGTGGCTCCGATTGGGGACGTATGCCCTTGTGGGAATGGTGAGATTCCAAATATCTAGGAGAGCAGGCCAAGTGCTCGAATCATTGGGTGACAGAATCTTTTTCAAAATTTTAAACCATATTTGATGGCCCTAGGCTACCAAATGAAAAGAAAAACTCATTTTTTCCTCTATCAAACACTAGCCTATTGAAAGAACTAATTTCCCTCAACCCACACTTACCTCTACCATACCATTGCAAGATGAGTGACTTCATTCTTACTAAAACAAGGATTGGGGCCCTTCTGAACAAGTGAGAATCAACTTGATTACAAACATTGCCACTAACATCTCTCACAATTTTTCTGAGCATACCATTTCTAATGTAATCTCTATCATTTTGCATTATATAATCAGACATAAACTAAAATTTTTCATCATCACATGACTCATATGTGTTATGTTCATCATATGAAACATGTTCATATTGAAAATAACATTCCTTGTTATTCAACCCCTTGTCATGCCCCATCAAGATGCCTCCCAGCTGAGCTGGAAACTGAAAGTATTCATACTATTCCAAGCAGTTGGTATCATGACACTCAACCTTATTTGCAACATTGTATCAAATGTAAAACATTCATAGGCAATGCCCTCAAGGAGCACACCAATGTGTTGCATTGTTTGTTTAAAGCCACATTCTAACCCTATGTCAGATGCATCATCAAAGTTCTCAGCAAAGAGTGGATTGTCTCTACACCGATAAGGATCATCATTTCTCATTTCTAGTGAAGATGGAGGCTCATCAAATAATGAGTTTTCCATTACATTCATTTTTGACATAAATATTTCAGCCTTTTCAGCATGAAGTTCCAAATTCTTCAAGTCATCATTGCACTAAAAATCAGTTTAATTACTAGAAAAGCAGATAGACACATTTTCAATTTCATTCCCATCCTTAGTAGTTAACATCTTTGACTCACATTCTGAAAACTCTTCACTGGAAGAAAGTTGTTCCTCCTCAAGCAGACATACATTTCCATCAATTATCAACATATTTCCAATTTATAGCAAAGGATTCTATCTCTACTTCATGAGGATAATCATGATTAATAGAGGAATGACCATATTCAATGTCATCATCATTACTACAACAAGAGGACTCATCGACATTGAAACTATGTTCAGATTCTTCAAATTGGTTGCACAGTGTTATGTCTTCCATAGGACTACAAGTGTTGGAATCTTCAAAAGAGTTGAAACCACATATTTCATTAGCTTCATTGAGGTATGCATTTTCAACCTTTTCTCCACTCTCTTCTTCTTCATATGATATCCCACTACTTGACTCATATGGAGCAGCAGAATCATTATCATTAGAGATTGAAAACATATTAGCTTTTTGATGATCATCTCTAATATTTTCGAAAAGAGAAAAGTATTCACATACTTGGTCAAGCCTAACAGGCTTCAACTCCTTTAGCAGAGCACTCAAACACGGTTCATAAGATTCATAAAATAAATCAATACATACTAAATTTTTAGGTCTGTGACACTCAGGAATTGCAACTCGAGTATCTATAAATCTTGCATAGAGATCATATGATAATTCTCCTTCATTTCTTCTTATGCAAAAGAGGGCTTGAACAAATACCATAGGATAAAAAATGCATGCAACTTCTTGGTAATGTGTTTGGGACTTTATGTGATCATCATTATGGAATAATGTATAAGCTAAAACAATAGGGGTGTAAGTATTCTCACATTTATTTTTAATTTTTGACTTACACCTTTCATCAACATTTGGTGTCTCAGGGAAGCAAACACTTGTAGATAGATAACTCCATTGCATTGCATATTTCTGGTTGTTTTCAATGTTCATGGATATCCCATAGGATTGATGAAAGGTTTTAAGATCCTTATCTTTCAATAGATAGCTCATCTCATTATCAAAAGTTCCCAAATAAACAACCAAACACACTGCATCACTTAGCCCTAAGAAATTAGGAATATCCCTCAATTTTTAGGAAATATTCGGTTAAATGTTGGAACTAGCTTGTCCTCTTCTTTCTCAATGCTCATAAATTTATTTAGCATAGAACTAACATTGAATCCTTCACCGAATTTCTCTAAGAACACTACTTTGAACTCTACCCAAGAACAGATAGAGCATTCTAGTAAATTACAGAACCAATCTCTTGCATCTCCTTTCAAAGACTGAAGAAATAACTTTATGATCACATCCTCATGATCTATTTCACAGTCATCTATTAAATTATTGAATTGTTGTAGATGCTTTCTTGTTGATTCACTCTTTGTACCAATGAATTTTGTTAACTTATCTCTGATGTCAGATGGAATAACATTTGGAAACCCCAAAATACCACTGAAATTTATGGATCTATGTCTTTCAATGCTGAAATTTCTCTTATTACATGACAAGGATTGAATACTATGCATTATTACATTTGGGTCCACACAGGGATGCATAGGTTGATGATACATTTTCTCACAACTCTACAAGGCTTTTCATATCAACTTTGCAGTTACATAGGGAAACTCATACTTCTTTTACAACATGATATTAAGCTCTTACAATGAAATTTTTTATGTCTACTTGCTTAAGAGCCTCTAAATGAGTTTTTTCAAAACATTGCATACATCACTCATAATAGATACTACAATCTAGTAATACAAAAGTATGCAAGCCTACCACTACTATTCCCTTTCTTAGTGCTTAATCACTCAATAGGGAATCAAATTTTTACAGGGCTTGCTTGGGTGATCCCACAAACCTAGTTTACAATTTCTGGGAGATTCTGATTTTTGTTGAAATCACATATTTTTAGAAAATATAATGACTTAAGCCTTAAAAATTTCCATTTAAAGTGTTCCAATTGAGGAGGGTTTGATCAAACTACCTTATATCAAACCCCCTTGGATAGAACCCCGCTAGTTTTAAACCATACCTATAACAAAGTCTCCTTTACACCTATCAAAATGTTGATATAAAATCACTTTTGATTTACCTTTTGGACGATCAAATGAATTCATTTAAAATTTACTTTTTGTAAGTATGTAGTCCTTATTATAAGCTTCCCAAAAAGTATAATTTTAAATCAATTTAATTTTATTATTATATTTATTTTTTATTTCTTGTGAATGTAGGTTTTTCACTGAAAATCAAGCTCTTTATTCTGCACGTGGAAAAATAGAAGATTATCAATTTTTTTTTTTTAAATATGAGTGCACCAAATATTGAAGTCTTTGATCCAATAAGACAAAATTCAATTTTGATACATGTACAAAATAAAGTTATGTGTTATACAGTCCGCCTATGTCTGAATTGTAATTGGTTTGACTTCGAAACTTGATTTAAAAGGAAAAAATATTCAATAAAACACTATGAAATGAATTGGAAGCACTAGATATTGTAGTTAAAAATCTGAATTAAAAAAAATAAAAAATTTAACCTTCATGGAAGAAAGGTTGTGTTATACAATGAGTGTCACTCCTTAAAAATGGTGTTTACTGATAAAAAATAGTTTTCGAAAGAGATGGAAAAATAAGTGCAATTTGATTCCAATTTTTTTGAAAAAAATATATTTAGAATCTACAGACAAAATGTCACAAATCACTAGTTTGCATCATCTTCAAATTCCTCATGGTTTAGCCGCTATAGGTGCCTGAAAGTGAAGATTTAGCTAGAAAAAATCAGTTCAGTGTCTAGTTTGGCCAAAAATTGTAAACCAATATTGTGGGATCTCCCTACAACTATGGTTCTCATACACAGATTTATCTTTCCTGAAAACCAAAAACTAGAAAATACTTAGATACATTGTAGTTGGTACAAATCCTTCCTGACTAGAAATATTGGTAGATTTGAAGCCTTCTTCACATCTTCATCAGGTTCTTTTGATAGAGACACCACCTCTCTTCATAGAGGATTGAAATTCAAGCAATATGAAGCTACTTCAAAGATGAATTTCCTTCTAGATCTCCTCTAACAACAAACTTCACACATAAATTCTTTGAAATCTGCTACAACACAACCACTTCCAGGTCTGAAAAGTTCTCAATATCTGAACCAAATGTTTAGATTCACCAAATTCTTGACTCTCTCCAAATGGATAATTCTAGAGATTTCCCCAATAGATTTGTCAATCTATTAGTGACTTGAATGGGCAAATAAGACTCCACAATTGTCAAGATCTTGTTACAAACTGATTTAAAACTTCAATGACTCTTAAGGATAGATGATCTCCTATAAGATATTTCTCAAATTCTCCCTAGTAGCTCGTCATCAATCTGTTGGTTCCCCAAATCAAAAGATCCATTAAATCTTAGAAGTAAGCCACATTTCATACTCAAATATAGTGTATGATTTGTCCAATGAATAGGAAATGAGATTGGAATACATTTCCCCTACACTTTAGGCTTTGTAAGACCTAAGCGGGTGACCCTTATAACAACACCTAATGATTTTTACCCACACTCAATAGGGTATTGCTCAATAGAAAATGCTCTCACAAGAATATGCTAAGAAACATCAAATATCACTCAACATTGGCTAAGCTATTGGGCAACCTTCATTAACTAGCATGGAGAACATGACCCAATATCATATAAAATAGGAACAATAGGACTGAATGGTTTGTTATTAAAGCATAGTGATTCCTTCTAGGTTTTCCAAACAAATAAACCTATTAAGCCAATGTCTTATCAATAACAATTTCAAGCTGAAATAGTCCCTTGATAATAACATAAACATTAATTCAATAGCCTCTAAAATATCACTGCCTTACAGTAATGTAGCCACTTAAGGATATATTGTCAATCTACTTTCAAATCCTTCCATAATAACACTGCTCTCAATGATCAACTAAAATCTAAATATAATTTATTTTTTTAATAAAATCCATCAACTAAACATTCATCACAACAAATATGCAATGAAAATCTCAACAATCTTGGATTATATTGATTAAATAAAATCACTGTATTACACAAAGGAGACATTGACAATATGACATTCTTCATCTAAAACTGCATATTGAATCTTCCTACCATTATCAGTAAAGCTTATTGCATCACCTAAAACTAAAACTTAAAGAACAACTTGAAACCTAGAAAAGCTACTTTGTACAAAAAATACATTTAGTTAGAAATTGGAGAGAAAAATTTACTTCTCCTGGAATCGCTTTTTAGTTGGACAAAAAAAAGAATAAGAAGGAGAAGCAAAAACCCTAAAACTACATATTCAAGTGGCACATGGGTTCTTCATCCTCCCTTGATGTATAACTGCCTCTAGCTCATGAAAATTCCTCAATCTTCCCTTCGATTCCTACTTCACACATTTTCTCTATAACAGAAAAATATTCCTCATGGGAAGACTCATCATTCTTCATCATTTTCCTTTCCTTACAACTGAGAGAATATTCTATTTACATGAAAAACCATTCACTGTACAAAAACTTCTTTACTTGTGTATTTGTCATTTACTGTATTTGTAGTTCAAAGCCTTTTGCATTTGTGCACTCACATTTTCCTTTCAGCACTTTAAAGTTTCACTTCATTTATGTGAAGACTCTATATTCCTGTGAAATATTTTATCTCATTGCCCCATTCAAATTTTTTGTTTAAAAAATTTATGAAAACTTTAAAAATTACAATGGCTCTAGAAAACCATTCACCCATGAGCTTATAATCTAAATTCCTAGTATTTAAATATTACTTTATTTACTCATGGGATTTAATTTTTAAAGTACCAGGCAATAAAATAATTTACCCTTATTTCATATTTCACCTCTAGCAAAGAGAGATATTGTTTTAATTTGAGAAGGTTTTGATCTATTTCACTTAGAAAATAAAATTTTATTTCCCATGCACCTTACCTATAATTTACCCTCTCATTTATTTCCAACAACATATCTTTTTCACCGTTACCAAACTATATGAAAATTTTGTTTAAATGCCAACCATGGGTCTCACCACACTTTAAAAACTTTATCGAGCACTCTCATTGCATATCTCTAAAACAAAGAGAAAATAAAAATACAAATAGTGATGGAGAGCATATCATGGCATGATGCATATGGAAAAGCTAATATTTATTGGCGATGCATGGTAGAAACTAAGCAACTTCGCCCATCGTGAATGTAGTATGGGAAAGGTGACATTGATTAGCGATGCTCGATGAGAACAAAGCAACCTTGTCTCATCGCCAATCAAACATGGAAAAGAAGAATCAACACAAAATGCCCTAGTTTTGCTTTGTGTTCTACAGCTTCCATGGACGCTGACAATATCAAGCAACTATTTACAATAGTCAACATCTAACTTTGTCTTCTCTTCATCAAAACCTTATGTGCACAAGTTTGTCTCGAGTCACTACTGGTTGCACATACAGAAGGCATACATTTATTCTGGTACTACTTGAAAAACCCCAACCATGCATTTACATTTTTTCTTACCAACACATAAAGTTTTAATTCCCCCTTTTTAATTGGCTATGGAAACCATTTACCTGTGGCTTTACATTTACCTTGCTACTAAAATTCCATCAAATATTTCCATGAATTCTTTTCTGGATCCACCATCGCCTTACACAAGCATTATCGATACCAGAACACAAGCATCGCATATCGCGAATGCCAGGAAAAAAGAAGACATAAATCAGTGATATGTGACAAAGAGGAAATAGTAATATTCACCGCTGATTTGATTTGGAAAAGAGACCTCCAATTAGGATGGGTGATGAGAAACAACTAGCATCATTGATTTCCAATTCAAATGTGAAAGACAAACCAAAACCACAATGGTCAATGGAGTTTTGCCATGAAGCAGTGCCTGCCATGAACTCAACCAATAGAAAGCAAGAATTAAACTTGCTTTTCCTCTAGAACATTTGAAAATTTACTTTATGTTTTCCCTAAATTCCCCTTAGACAATATTTAAAATATTCAAAATATTTTAAATATGAACATTTGAAACATTATAAAAAATTGTGACTTTTAATTACGCCTGCGACCCATTTGGAGAAAATTCATTGTGGGAAAATAGGGACACCTTGAGCAATGAAAAATTTGCATAGGGAAATTATCAATTATTTAGAGCAAACCCATTTCCTCAAAATTTTCCCATCCCTTAAAATTCAAGTACCTCCTTTGTAAACTGGCCCTCGGGACATGTTTTCCACCCCTGAAATACATTAAAATAATGTATCAAATGACCTCTATTTTTCATGAAAATGGATCTGCAAAGGTTCTAGACCAAGAAAGGAAATGGGTTATTAGAATTGCAAAATTTGAAATTTTCTAAAACACCATTTTGGCCCTATCGTGATCATTAAATGATTAAATAGCCCATCAAAACTTATCCTGGGAGCTTGAAATTGAGCAAGTGTGTAGAAATTTGACATAAGAATTCAATGCAACAAACAGCTTGGAAAAATTTATCCTAAGGTGCAAGATATTATATGCCAAAGTGGCTCACTCAAACTTTTTTGCAATTTGCACCTATCAGAAATCAACTTGAGCACACCAAGTCACCTCCTTGAAAAAATATCAAATCACCTCCTAGGAAGCTACCACTAGAAAATTAGATCATTTAGGTCCATTTAGCATGTGTGCAAGATAGATTTCCTTCAATCCATATTTATCACTAGATATTAAGGGTGAAACTTGACCACCTTGAAACATTTTGAACATGCAGATGTAAAATCAAAACAAACTGCATTTTCTTTTGACCTAGTAAAAATATTAAATCAAACCCCGAGGCTCTAAAATCCAACTAGGGAGCATGTGAATGTGAGGTGAATGTAAGGAATCAACCCTTTAGTCATGACGATCATCTAGTTTCAAAATATCAACTTGAATAGGAGGCCACTTCACAGAACTGAGAGTCCACAAACAAGAAATGAATCCCACAACCTTCCAGCTTTATGCTTCAAAACCTTATTAAAACTTATCATAGGGGGCTAAAATATGACATACTTGTTCACATATGTCACATGAGTACACCTACTAAAGGGTTTGAAATGAAAATCAACTGGCTCCAATTTATGACCCTCCAGTGTAGGTCATTGGGGAAGATTTTTTAGATGCACTTTTGAGTGTGCAAATCAACTTTTTCAACATGGGCACTTAAAATTTTGTGAAATTTTTTAGGTGCCATAAGTGGGTCTATGAAATAAGTGTTGAAGGGTCTGAATACCATTTTTGTGAAACCTAAGAGCCTTAAGCCAGGGAAGCTTCACCAAGGGTTGACTAGCACTAGAAAACATAGGAGACCACCACACATTTTTCTAGTTAAGTTAGAGCCCATTACGAAAGCTAGAGCTAGAGCTGCAGAGCCAAGGCTTAACTGCCTCCTAGGCTCTCCAAATGCTCTTGGCAATGAAGGTTCTTGTAATATGGACTAGTTCCCTCATGACTATGAGTTTCTGAAAGACAATTTCCTTCCAAGAAGGTTTGTGCATAGGGAAGCTGGACTAAATACAATGCTTAAGGAGAATTTTCCAGGCTTCATCACCAGTGAGTGCTCTGATAATCCATTTCACATAAAGTGCAATCCCTTTCCACTAAGTAGAGAGAAGGCCAAGCCCTCTAGAATCTCTAGGTAGGAAACAAAACTCCCAGGCAACATGGTGAAACCCTCTATAAGTCTCAGAAGAGTCCCAAAGAAAATCTCACATCTTTTCAAGTTTGGCATTTGAGGCTTTCGAAGGGGCCCAACAAGAAGAATAATAAACATGCATTATTACAAGCACCTTAGAACAAATATGGAATTTACTAGCGAGATAAAGTGGCTTGGTAATCCAAAAAACAAGTTTCTACTCAATCCTTGAAATAACTCACTGCTAGAGATTAGTAGAAGAAGCTTGAAAGGAAAAAGGGATGCCGAGAAATCATTATCAATTAATTGGGAATCATTGAAGGATCTTTATCTGGTGTGACATAATGGTTGTTTCCTTTTTCCACAAAAAATATGACATGCCATTTGTAACCATTTGCACTCCAAGTTGTCTGAAAAACTCCCCAAGTGGCCTCTTCATTCACACACTTGGCACACATCACATAATCGATGCCTATTCTTCGACATTATATGTGCCATGTGTAAAATGCAGGATAGAGACAAATAAATAATTCCCTTCTACTTTTTCTAAGCACACACTAGTTTCCATGTAGTCCTTTCAGTTCTTCATCCGCTATAGGGATTTTGGAACGACTCTCTCTATATGGCATTCAATCTTCACCAAGTCTCTTAGCATTCATTGCAATTTTTTAATAAATTTTATGTAATTATAATTATTGGAGAGTTTATTTTTTCCATAATTTGAAAGGGGGGTCTTTTTTTTTCTTTTTCCATAAATTAGCAAATGGTATTTTTTATTTTTCTAATTTATTAAGATTGGATTTTATTCATCTTGCCAAACCTTGTAAAAAGGGGTCTTTTTTTTTGTTTTGCTACAACTTGCAAATGGAAGGGGGTCCTTTTCCAAATAATCAAAGGGGGTTTTAATTTTGTGTTTTTGTCTTTTATTGAGATTTGCAAGACATACTTCATCTATGCCTTCTTATTCACCTCATGACAAAAACTTGTAACTCATAAAAAACAAATAAGTTTGTAAATGCACTCATATAAAGTGCCATAAACTGAATGTGTGTTCCATATGGAGGAAATTTGGGAAATTTTGTACATACACTGAATTATAAAGTGTAATGAGGGGTTTTGTAAGAGCCTTGATTTGATGTCACAGTTGTGGATCCCCATGATTCTATATCACAATAATGTCTCCTCGTGATTCTCAGCTCATTTTTGTGTGCCTTGATGCACACCCTTTTTCAATTTCTTGTACATCTCTGCATTTCTTGCACATTCTTGTGCCCAATTTTAGTTGGTCTTCTTATTTTTCTTAGCATTAAAGGGGGGCTATGATGTGTTATGTTAATGCCTCTTTCAATGAAGCAATGGAGGAATCTTCTTTTTGTGAGGTCTCATAAACCTTCTATCTTGATCTCTTGTATGGGGGATTATTTCAGTGGATCATATTTTCTAAGATTCTTGCACTCCTAATCATAGTGCACTATTTGTATTTCAACTTCATAGAGTTTGATTGGCTTTGTATACTTTGGTTGAGTATTGTTCATATGTTCACTCATTTTTTTTTTTGTATCTCTCATCTTGATCTACATTTCTTAGAGATTCATTGATTCTAGTAGACACCAGTCCATCATTGATAGAGTTTACAACTTCTACATGCTTCAAAAGTTCTTCATCATCATGTTCCTATCATCATGGGACATCATTTTAGAAGGTCTTAAATATTTATCTTTCTCTTTTTGGAGAGGAGTTTTGTTCCCATTGGGTTTTCTCATTTACTCCAATTTATGAGAAACTTTGTACATCGGTACCTAATATGGCCTTGTTGTCAAGACCCATTCATTTCTATCTATTTTCACTTATGTGATCTCCCTGAGTATCACTTAAGGGGGAGTGTTAGAGTGAATAATTTATCTATTCACTATACTTAAGTGTACTTAAGTTGATGAGGTTAGACAACATCTTATCTAACTGAATGTGCAATCTTTTAGGCCTTTAGAGGTTACCTAGTTGTTTGGTAAATCTTATGTGCTACCTTTTTGAGGTGGGAATACTTTCCATCTCACCTCAAAGGTCATTCAACACTTGGAATCAAGGTTGATGACTTGGCCAAATAGGTTGTTGGTTTGCACATTCCAAGTGATCCTAAGGTTGACACCTATAAGACACTTATCTAATCATTTGTGCTACATCACGAGGAATTTATCAATTCACATGATAGGTGGATTGCCTCTGTCTTGCTTATTTAAGAAAGCACTTATTGTACATTTCAATTAACTCTTTTATCAATCTCTTTGATAATGTGAATTAGGCTCATTGTGTACAAGTATTTTTGTGGAAGCACGAGGTTTTTTCTTTTATGATCTTGGAAGGAGATCCTAAGAACTAGGTTGTGTCAATCTAGAGCCATTATTAAATAGTAATTTGGACACAAAGGGTCAAGTGTTGCACATGTAGCCTTGAACTAGGTTGAGGTCACAACAACAATCCTCACATGAAAAAATAGAAAACTAGCATGGTAGATGAGAACAATGTAACTTATAGTAAAATAGTATTTCTAAGTGTGAGACTAAGTCCCGAATAAATAAGTGTGATAGGTAAAAAGGTATCATATATTAGGAGTATGCATGTAAGACACCTATACAAAAAGATGTAAAACTTATATATATATATATATATATAAATGAGATGACTATGCAATCATCCAAGGCCTTCAGAAAATGACATGAAAGTGGTTAGAAATTTGTAGATAAAATGATGGTATATAAGAAAGATGTAAAACTTATATATAAGATGGCTATGCATTCATCCAAGGGCTTCCAAAAATGACATGAAAGTGGTTAGAAATTTGTAGATAAAATGATGGTATATAAGTGGTATATAAGCTTTTAATCTAATTTTATCGTAATATTCTAAGAATATACTCAAATCAAGATATGTTTTAAGATAGGGTTGGATACTATAATAAATTGTGTAGGATCCATGAAGAGTCCCTACAAAATTTTCCATTGAAACTGCCACGGATATACAAAGAGCAATTGTAGTTATTATGCAAAATTTCTTATAAATAGGCTAATGGACATGTCCATGGGTAAGATATGGGATCCCCATCATTTAAAAGTTTATATATATAAAATCTCTCCTTTTTTAAAGAAATATTATTCTAGAAACTGTAAACAATCTTTTTTCACTATCTCCCTAAATCGTGCCTTAATGTGTTGGGCAAACTTTATTCCATTACATGTCAGAGGCTGGATGGTTTATTACGCCACTTCTTCTTCTTTTTTATTTAAAAAGGAATTGCAATCAAAACTGGCAAAGATGAGAGCAGATTGTTATGTCGTTATAAGAGTTGATTTCTATAATGTTATTCTTCTAGAAAGGCAGATAATTGACTAAATTAAGAGATTTCTATATACGTTATTCTTATAGAAAGGCAGAGAAATGACTAAATTAAAACCAAATCTACATTCAAGGAAACTGAAGATGCCAAACCTTCGAAAAAAGCTTGATTCATTAAATCAAAATACTATGCAAACAAACTGTTGCCCCATAAAGTGGGTTCAGTAACAATGAACTGCAAACAAGTTTTGATAGATTCAATGGGATAAGCGTGGCCCTCAATCCACTAAAACCATTTCCCCACTCAAAACGTTTGGCATTTTCTCAGCCCGTTCCTTCTACCACTTTCCAAGCAAGACAGACATTTCTAAAGATATACAATAAAATAAACTATTAGTGGGACTGAAATAGACTACACTCCAGGAATAAAGGTTTGATTGGCATGCTTCAGTAAAGACAGTGGATTAAGAAAATTTGCAATATTCCCTTGAAACTAGACGTCGAATCTGGATTTTATTGGATAACAGATCTAAAGTAGCAGCCTTTACAACACTAACAAAAATATTTTATTTCATGACGATTGTTGCTGATCCTCAGTGTTAAATTCCAATGGGCACATATCATAACAAGATTGGCCAAGTGGTTTACATCAGAATCATGATAGCCATCAAACCCACATGCTCCAAAGAATCTTGTGTTTTCTACTTTCTGTCCAACATATATTGTATATTTTTCCTACAGTAAAGAAATAATTAGGGTTAATGAAAGTCATAGTAAAGATTCTATACTCTCTGTATAAATGTATCATACCATGAAGTTTTGCAATCCAAAATCAGTTGTAAGAGCGATCTCTGGTGTGAGGCATAGAAATCAAGATATGAGAAATATTACAGCCAGTCATAGCACAAGTTCTTCTTCAGTATGGCATTCACCTGTTCCATATCTGTTTGGAGGAGTAGCAGCCATGCTTGCCCTTATAGCCGTTGCTTTTATCATTCTGGCATGTTCTTACTTTAGGAAACCAAATGGTGCTGCTTCCCAAGATAGTAGCAATACAAGAAGTGACTCCAATTTTGATCAGAAAAGTGATCAATTGAAGGATTTATCATATTTGTCAGAGAATGATAGTGGTGAGAAAGTGGTTGTGATTATGGCTGGTGAAGAGATGCCCAGCTTCATTGCTAAGCCCACTTCTGTGGCATTTGCAGCATAGTAAGAATCTGAGGGAGCGAAAAATATGGAAATTCTCCACTTCTCACCAAGCTTGGGGGAAACCAGAAAAGTTTTGCAGTATATGTCAATTATGATATATTTTGAATTTGAGCTTTTGTAAAGCATGATCTTTTGTAAAGAATGATCTTTTGTGCTTGTTATGGTTTCTGACATATAAATTGTTAGGTGGGCAATGTTTTAGGTTGAGATCTTCGTCAGCTCCAATTAAGCTAGAGTTATTCGTTTTTAATATATTTTCAGAGTTAGGACCCTGGGGTGTAGACCGGTTGGTTGAGCCGTTGAAAGATACGGACGATCGATGCGGGTTCAAGCCTCATTTAAACTTGCCGTGCCCAGGGTGGATCCCCTGTGGGTTAGTGCATGGTCGAAGGAAGATTAGTCTCAGAAACTTAAGAGAAGCCTGACTGATTGCGGGGAAATAAATAAAAATATATATTTTAGAGCTACTTTTGTAAATTGATTATTATTTCATTGGAGGAGAATTGGTTCACTTAAACATTAAACAAACACAGGTCGCTGCCATTAAATTGAAGTGACTTCTGTTATAAAGTTGCATCAATTATGAACCACTTAATCACAAATTTAAGAATAAGTTTCTCCTCCACTTCAATCACTCGGAAATAAACAAAGTTTTTTTTTTTTTTTAATCTATTTTATGAAAATACCAGAAATTACCATATGATTTTGACACTTCTTGCTTGCTTGAGGAGGCAGATGCATCAAAGGTACCCAAATAAAACTGTTTTTAAGCTTAGGTTGAACTGATAAGTTCAGAGAACTTTGAAAACGCATATTTGGAGACCCCTTTTACAAACTTTCAACGACGAAGACATACACTCTGAGGAACAACATTATGAACAGTCATCTGAACAGCTCTGTCTGATGCCACTCTTGCTGGAGTCGTTACGTTATTGGCAGATTAAAAGCTTTAACAGTCTGTCACTTTTTATAAACTTAAGATGCTATAAAGCCCTGGGGAAGTGGGTGCATATATATTACAAACCTTAAATATTGTTCACAGCTTTATCAGTCCTGTCACTTTTTATAAACTTAGGATGCGATTAAGCCTGGGGAAATGGGTCCATATATATTATAAATCTTGAATAGTGTTCACAAAAAACATCACATGCATTATTCCTTTCATTTTACACTCTTGTGTTGATGTTAAGTGTATGGTCTAGTATATAAATTTGTTTTATTTTTTATTATAATTATCAGTGTGTATATTCAAAACTTATTTTAGAAATTAAATACATTATTTATTTAATTAATTTGGGTAGTTAATATTTACTTATTATTATTTAAATAATTTTTATTTAATTATTTGAGCTAAGTTCTATTGTTAATTAATTAATTAAATGTTGTTTATTTAAGTAATCTAGTCTAGTCTTCTTCTAACTAATTAGTTCACTAAGGCATGCTAATCAGCATTCCTTTGATTTCCTTCAATTTAGAAATTATTAAGTCAGTTCCATTTACACTAAAATCCAAAAAGAATCACCTTTTCAACATCACCATCCATTCAAATCAACAAGCATCTTATCCATCCATTTACATGCATGTCTTCTCTATTTGTCCTTTTCATACACTTCCACATGTGTGAATCTCCCACCTCCATACAAAATAAATAAATCACTACCCTTTGTTTCATGATTCATTCCTCTCCATCCATGTGCATACATCCCACACTTTCATATAATTGAATCTCCTACCACCATCAAATTTAAGATTATGTACACCATCAATCATCTCCACTACATCCTCTCCTTCCACTAGTCACCTAGCTATCTTGCACATTCATGCAAGTCAATCCTTACCCTATATCTCACATTCAAATCTTAGGCTTCCATATCCATAGATGGAGGTTTTGTTAACAAACCCCCTCAAAATTGTTGAGAAAATATCTCAACCTTTTAATTAATAATTGGTAATTTGTAATTATCTTTTAGTTGTCATGGAAGTTGCTAAATGCAACTATGACAACTTAAAAAGTACTTTTTAATTGTCAAATTAGAAAAAGCATGAAAACGGGGAGGTTAAATGTGAGCTTGGAAAGGATAAAAAAAAAAAATAGTTTACATATGTGCACATTACTAAAAATTGGATAAAATCACAAGTTGGAAGAGGAAGTTTATTTTCTTTGTGATTTATTTCTAAATGGTTTTAGAAATCATTCTTGATTTGTGTTTTCTCTCATGCCTATATATTTAGTGATTGAGTTGAAGGAAAAACAAGTTAAATTATAGGTTGTTTAAGCAATGAAGTTTTACATTGATTTAGAGGGAGAAGTTGTATTGATGGAACCCATTTGAAAGATCAATACAAGTCTTGCATCTCTTTGTGTGTGGAGTTTTCTTGCCACAAGGGTTTTCCCCCATAATTCTTGAGTTGTGGTTTCCATTTATTTGTAATCTATTTAGATCTATGATTTATTGTTGTTTGCTTATTTGGATGCATGGAATTATCTACATATTTTTATTGTAAATTTTTATCCCGATTTTCAACATTTGGTATTAGAGCTAGGTTGGCTTGATTAGAGAAGGGGACATCTTTCTTGGAGTTTTTGATTGGTTTTTTGTTGCAAATGGAGTGTTTTACGTTTTCTTGTAGTTTTAGATTTAGTGTGATAAGATATCATGACTAGCTCATCTTGGTTAGACATTGAAAAGTTTAACGGTACTAGTTATGAAGCTACTAATGCTTTTATTATTTATGCTAATATGACTTATGATGACTCTTGGTTAATAGATTCATGTGCATACTACCATATGAATCCTCATAAGGAATGGTTTTCAACATATTCTACTTCAATGATGGTGGGAAAGTTTTCCATGGAGATAATAGCACATAGAAAATGGGAAGCCGAGGGGAGGTAAAATTGATCGTCAACGATGGAAGGGTTAGAACTCTTAAAGATGTATTACACACCCCTATTTTAGTTAGAAATTAATATTTTTAATCTAATATGAATGATTCAAGGGCACATGTTACTTTTGAAAAGAGTGGTTGCAAGTTAAGTAGAGGGAATTTGGTTTTAGCTAAGGGTAATAGGTGTGGCACCCTATTTAGACTTGATGCTTCTACTTTCCGTAACTTTGTTAATGTAATTGATAAATCTGTATCATGTAAGTTATAGCACCACAAAATGGATCATATTGGTGAAAAGGGTCTCAAAACCCTCATAAATAAAAAGATGGTTGATGGTTTGTCAGGTTACTCCATTGATTTTGATTTTGGTGAATACTGTGTGTATTGAAAATAACATAGAGTTTCTTTATATCTAGAATTACTAGGGCTAAACATGTTTTGTAGGTAATTCATAGTGATGTCTTTGGTCTTCTAGATGAGTTATCTATTGGAAAATTTAGATACTATGTTTCTTTTTATTGATGATTATTCTAGATATTTATGGATTTAATTTTTGAAAGATAAATCTGCTACTTTTTCTATAATTAAAAAAAATTAAACACTTGTTGACAAATAGATATATAAAAAAGTAAAGGTTTTAAGAATAGATAATGGTGGTGAATTTTTCTCTAGGTTCTTTGATGATTATTTTAAGGATGCAAGAATTGTTAGGCAAAAAAAACTTCGTATACCCCACAACAAAATAGAGTGGCAGAGAGGATGAATAGGATTTTAATGGATAGAGATAAAAGCATATTGAGTAGTGAAAATCTTGAACAACACTTTTAGGCTAGAGTTGTTCATGCTACTTGTTATCTAGTTAATAGGTCACCTACTTTGGCTCTTGTTAATAAAACCCCCTATGAGGTATGGACAGGTAAATGACCATCAATTTCTCATTTTAGAGTTATTAGCAGTGAGGCATATGTTAATGTTCCTAAAGAAAAATGTTCTAAGCTTGGTTTTGGAGCTAACAAATGTTTTTTTTGGTTATGGAGAGAATATTAAAGGTTATAAGCTTTGGGATCTTGTAGCAATGAAAATGATATATTCTAAGGATGTAATTTTTAGGGAGCTTAAGAAATTTAAAAATTATGAAAAATATCATGTAAATCCTAACAAAATGGTGCATTTTAATATTATGGTCAAACCACAAAAAATACACATATAGAACAACCACAAGAAGATGCACATGTAGGAAAACCAAAATACTTGATATATATGTTGCATAACATGATGAACATGAAGATGAAGACGTAGGATTATAAGAGAATTATGAAGAGGAACAACTAGAGAATCTTGTTACACCTCCATGAAAATCTACTAGACAATGTAAACTTATTGATATGTATGGATATAGTCCATCTAATTTTTGTTGTGTTTTTTCTTTATCTAGTACTTACAATGAAACTAGATTTGTAAAAGAGGCCTTACCTTTAGATGAGAATGATTATGGTTAGAGTAAATTAAAGATGAAATAAAGGCCTTGGAAAAATTTGACACAATGGATCTAGTTGAGCTACCTAAGGGGAGGAAAGCCATTGGATGCAAATAGGTATTTAAAAATAAATTTAAATTAGATGGTAAGTTGGAGTGATAAAGGCCCGGTTAGTTGCAAAAGGTTACTCTCAAGTTGAGGGAGTGAATTTTGATGAGATTTTTTCTCCTGTCGCTAAACTGACCTCCATTAGATTCATTTTATCTATTGTTATTACTTTTCATTTATAAGTAGAGAAAATGGATACTAAAACAACTTTCTTGCATGGTGATCTTGATGAGGAAATATTTATGAAACAACCTAATAATTTTATTATGAAGGGAATATAAAACTTGGTTTACACATTAAAAGAGGTCCTTGTATGGTCTAAAGTAGTCACGAAGAATGTGGTATCAAAAATTTGATGCCTTTGAATTGAATCATGACTTTATTAGAAGTGAAGAAGATCATTGTCCTTATTTTAAATCAATTGGTGATCGACTACTAATCATTGTCCTATATGTTCATGATATGTTATCTATTAAAAATTATAAGGGAATGATTAGGGAAATTAAGAGTCAATTATTTGGTATATTTCATATGAAATATTTAGGGGCTACAAAATATATCTTAGGTATCAAAATCAACAAGGATCAGTTTATCAGAAAAGCTTTTGTATCCTACCATAGTTTTTAATTGGCTCATTTGAAAGGGTTCAAGAATATGTGGATAGAGGGCGACTCTTTGAATATCATAAAATACCTTAAAAGCACTCAATTTCCTAGTTGATCGATTGAAATTTTAATTAGGGAATCTATTTCTATTATCAATTTCTTCAATGATTGCCATATTTCCCATGATTATCATGAGGGAAAGAAGCTTGTTGATTTTTTTCTAACCTAGGTTTTCTAAATTCAATCATTAGAGAAGAGACTCTGATGACCCCATCCCCCTTGACATCAAGACCATTATTAACCATGAATGTACAACACATTTAAGGTAGATCAACCATTAATGGTAATAATTTTGAGAATTCACTTCATTGTGACTCTGACATGGATTTTGGGTAGTTTTATTAGGCCTTTTCTTCTTTTCATGTGGTGGGGCTTGTGTTGCAAGTATGAGTAAGTTTGGTGGTGTTTTCATTGATGTCAACATAGTACAGGATGTTGCAGAGAAAGAAATCAAGTGATTGCAGGCTGTTCATGTATAGCTAAGATGCTATTGATATGTTGTGAGTACATGCAACTATCTTTACAAGTGATGTTGCAGTTGTGCTTATATGATGAGTTGCCAAGTGTTTTTGAGAAATAGTGAAGACAAAGTTGTGTGTGTTTAGAATGTGCTCTGGTTTGTCCTCCACATTTCTTCTATATTGATCCTATGCTTGTGTAGATGTGAAGTGTTGTTTATGGGAATCTTTTGGTGATATATCCTGGTTTGATGGAAAATGAAAGTTGTGTTCACCGGTGTGTGAACTGGTTTGACAAAGTTGTTTGTTTGTGACTAGGAGAAATTATTTTTCTTTGCAATCCTCCGCTAGTGTGTTTTAGGTCTTGCAAATTTGGAAGATGGCTTCTAAAGGTTTTGTCTATGTTCTAGCAAAGGTGTTAATGTTTTAGTGCTCTAAAAGTTGAGTTTCAGTGTTACTATGTGTGTCTGTGTAGTCTGGATGGACTGGTGAAAAGTGTTCTATGTTTGAAGGTTTTTTTATTTACTGCAGATGAGTCTAGAGGTATATGAGATGTGTTCCATTGTATGGTGAAGTGTATTTTATGGTCTGCATGTTATCTTCTCATTGCAGAAGCGTGTACTTCAAAGTTCATTTGTGTTTTCATTAATTTTGGTGGACCTGGTGTCTACACTTCATGCAAAGGATTAAGTATCAATTAAGGAAGTGTGTGATTGATCTAAGATGTTGTTTTGGGTTTTGGTTAACTATTGGATTAGTCTACTCTCATTCCTTTCCACTGTGGGAATGTTGAGTTTCCAACATTTGATTTTGTAAAATGAAGCATGTGTAGCTGACCTTGGAGAAATTTTCTAAGGTTGATGATGGTACAAATACAAGTTGTTCACATGTTATGAATTGCATCAATAATGAATTCCACAAGTGTGATAAGAAAAGTGTGTGAAAGTGAATTGAGGTAGCAGTACTTTAATGTGTTAGATTCTTGAAAGTAGTGAGCTGACGGTGTCTACAATCTTCTGATCAAGGATGTGTGTAAACTGTTGTGGTGGATTCTTTTTGTTATCTTTTGTATCTAGGCAATGAGACTCCTTGTTGGACAGTGACTCCGTTTTGTAGGTAGTGATCCTTGTATTCTGGGCAGTGAACCCTCAGTAGTGAGCCTCTTTGTAATCGATATTGGAATTACTTTATATTATGAGTTAATCCTCACCATGGTTTTTCCCTTTTTTAGTTTTCCACATAAATCTAGTGTTTCTTGTGTTGATATTTCTTTCTATTATTTGCATTTCATGTTCATACTTAATAACAAAATAAAGTTTTTGTGAAGTTGATAAGTGCTTGAGATTTGAGATTGAGTTTGGTGACAACTAATTTATCCTCCCTCTTAGTTGTCTTTTTCCTTTCAACAATTGGTATCAGAGCTTTGATTCCTTGGTGAAGAGCTTAACCGCTTGAGGTAGATCCAATGGCGCACAAATTGGAGATCCCTATGTTTGATGGATCTAACTATAATGACTGGAAAGTGAAGATGAGAGGTTACATAATCTCTCTTGGTTCCAAGACTCGAAAAGCTATTGAGACAAAGTATGTTGCACCAGAAAGTGGTACTTCTTTTGTGGATGAGATTTTTTCCTATGAGGAAAATGAAAAAGCATGGTATGCGATCTATAGTGCTTTATCTAAGACTAAGCGAACAAAATTTATTTCTTTGGGTACTGCTTATGAAGTTTGGAAGTAGTTGGAAGATATTTGTGAAGGAAATGATAGAGTTAATTTCTCAAAGAATCTGATAGCTAAGTAGAGATATGAGAACTTGAAAATGGAAGAAGGTGAAGCTATTGCAAGCTATTTTTAGAGGGTTGATATTGTAGTGAATAAAATTAAGAATCAAGGTGGTACTCTGACTGATGAAGATTTAATGGAGAAGATTTTGATGACTCTACCGAAGAGTTATAGTGATAAGGTTTCAACTATTGAGGAAGTGTATGATCCTAAGGAGTTCACTAAAGAACAAATATTTGGCACCTTGACTGCATTTGAGATGAGGAAGTTTGGAAAGAAAGAGGAGAAGTCAGAATTAGCCTTTAAAGCTACAAAGATAGAGGATGATCTAGATAGTGATAATTCAAAGGAATTGGAAGAAAACTTTACAAGAAAGTTGAAGAAAGGTACTGGTAAGTACAAAGGTATGTTACCCTTTAAATGTTTCAATTGTGGAAATATTTATCACTATGATTCAAGATGTCCAAATAGAGATGTACATAAGAAGAATAGAGATAATAATAAAGAAAAAAAGGATATGAAGTTCTAGAAGTTGTATTATGTCACAGAAGAGGCAGCAATTTCTGATGATGAATTTTATTTTGAGGATAATGATGATGAATGCTAGTTTCTAGCCTTATAGGATAAATTTATGTCTGCTAACTCTGGAAGATGTGCAAGGGAAAGCATTTTTAAGAACAATAAGGAAGAGATGAAAGATACTCTGGTTACTACCTTTCATGCTAGACAAGATGAACACTATTGGGTGATTGACAGTGGTTGCTGAAATCACATGACCGAAGACAAGAGTAAGTTCACTAAGCTTGAAAAGTGTGATGGTGGTATAGTCATGTTTGCAGATGATTCTAGAGAAAAGATTTTTGGGAAAGGAACAATTAGTTTTGATGGGAAAAAAAATGATAATGATGTCTATTATGTTAAGGGATTAAGGCATAATCTTTTGAGTTTTGGAAAAATGTGTAGCAAAGGTTTCAAGCTTGTGTTTCAGGATAACACGTGTGAGATCAAAAAAGGGTTTGGAAATGTGGTTGTTGTAGGAAGAAGAACATATGGAAAAATTTATTAGCTTAATGCTGTTAATGGTTAGTGCCTTGTATCTCAAGTTAATGAAAGTTGGCTATGGTACCAGAGATGGGACATGTAAAATTTGATAATCTAATCAAGATCAGTTCAAGAGAGGTTTTCTAGGATCTACCCAAAATCACAAAGCCTAACAATGTTGTGTGTAGAATCTATTAGTTGTGAAAGTAAACAAGATGTAGTTTTAGAGGAAAAGAGCAATCAACTACCAAAATGCTGAAATTGGTTCATATTGACCTCTGTGGTCCTACAAGTGTACCATAGAAAAATAGATCATTTCCATTTTCATGGTCTTTTAGGTATTTCTCTCATGATCCTTGGTCTATTTTTCTTTGATTTAATGTTGCAATGTAGCTTCTACATTCACATTAGGTCCTAAAAATTCAAATTATGGCATCTTATGAAGGTGTTGTGAAGTGTTGTAACACACTTCTACACTTTTCTAAACTCTTTTCATTAGAGTTCACCTAAAAATCACCTTTCCATCACTGATCAAGTCTTATTTTGAAGTGTCGTAAAGTCTTGTAACAAGATTTCACACTTTTCTAGGCTTGATTTCACTATTTACACCTTTCTTATGCTTTATTTGACTCCTTTATGCACTCGTAAGTCTTAATTAAGTGTAATTTTTAAATGTAAACCTGAAAAAAACATTAAATGCAAGATAATTCCCGACAGCCACTTACAAACCCAAGGTGGTACCCATTCACCATGGATGGAAAATGAGTCCCTCTTGGCTCCAAATTCAAAATAATTCAAATTTTCTTTTGGGTTTTTATTCAAAAATTCCTTATGTCAGCCTACGATGAGGTATCATTAGGTAATTAAAGAATAAGTGTGTATAAATAAGTGTTTTTCTACCCATTTTACACCTAATTCATTCAAGCATTCAATCATCCATTCACTCACTCATTCAAGCATTAAGGCATCATTGTTGAATCAAGAATCTTGGAGCAGCCATTGACATAACTTCATATTTCTTCAACAAGGTTATGGTAAGTTTAGGACATTTGCATGTTGTTTATTCATCATTCCTTGTTTATTTCATTTAATTTCTTCATTAAGGGTTTGATTACCAAAGTGGGATTTGACCAAGGAAAATCCCTATACTCTAACCCCTAACCATTTTCCTCCTTTTGCATGTGTGTTTGCAGACTTTTGTATGCATATTTTTCAAGAAAATAGGTGTTGAAGGGTGGTCAACAAATCAAAAATGTGTTTCAAGACAACTAAACCTTATTTCAAGCTTGGAGACAACCTATAGTTCATTTTCTATAGATTTGACTTTGTCAACCCGACAAGAAGATAAGTACAGACCTGGAGCTATATAATTGACCTTTGATTTCACATATTTTTGGGGGAGGACTGATTTTCCATCAGTGGTGAATGAGTCCCACCTTAAGGCTAAAAAAGGTGATTCTGTCAGATTTTAGTTCCCGATAGTCAGAAAGTTGTATTCAGGTGATTTTGTCAATAGCAGGACTGATTCGCCATCAATGGCGAACGAGTCCCACTAGTGATTTGTAGTGAATTTACCAGCATTTTAGAATCTTCTCAAGTCTTCAATATTCCTCCAGGTGCACTTTGTTCAATCCCTTTCAATTTTGTGTTCGTTTGTTCATGTTTTAGTTCATTCTTGCATACCTCACTATGTTTTCAAACATTGCATATTTCATAGGTTTTGCATTCATAATCAATCAATTACATCACTTAGTTGCATCCACATCATTGCATTTAGTCGTAATAACATCATAAAATCCTTTATTTGAATGAACTATTTCAATTTTGGGGTTCTATCTCTCTCCTTTTAGGTGAAAGATCCTAAGAGTGCAAGAGAAGCACATAGAACATCAACAAAATTGATGGCTCAACAATAATAGGAAGTCTTAATGGTGAGAGGTATTTCATTCTTTTGATTGATGATTATTCAAGAATGACATGGGTTGCATTTCTTAGAGAGAAAGTTCTAGCTCTGGATAGATTCAAAGTGTTCAAGGCAAGGGTAGAGAATGAAGTGAACCTACAAATCAAATGTTTAAGGTTTGATAGAGGTGGAGAATTCACTTCCAGTGAGTTTAATGCATTTTTTGAAGAGCATGGAATAAAGAGACATTTTTTTTCTCCTATAAATCCTCAACAGAATGGAGTTGTTGAAAGAAAGAACCAGACTATTTAGGAAGCTGCAAGAACTATGATGAAAGAGGAAAATGTACCTGATGTGTACTGGAGAGAGGCAATCCACACTGTTGTTTATATTCTTAACTCATTTAGATTAGAGGTAACAACACAAGTACTCCTTATGAGTTATGGACTGGAAATATTCCTACTGTGAAGTATTTAAGGTGTTTCTAAGAAGAAAATGCTACATTAAAATAGATGATGAGAACCTTGGAAAGTTTGATGCAAGATGTGATGCAGGTATTTTCCTTGGGTATTCAACTAGTAGCAAAGTTTATAGATTCTTCAATAAAAGATTGAGGAAGATAGTAGAAAGTGAAAATGTAAAGGTTGATGAACATATGCATAGACCAATTGAGATAATTGAAGTTGCACCAGATGAGCCTATCTACAGACTAGTACTAGAAGAGAATAAGGAAGAAGAAGGAAATATTGAAGAAGAATAAGAAACTCCATAACCTTCTCCTAAGAATCCTAAGTATGTAAAGAATAATCATCCTGAAGAATAGATAATTGGAGATAAGATTGAAGGTGTAAAGACAAGAAGAAAATTGGTAGCAGGTGAGGTAAATCTATGTTTACTTTCAAAGATAGAAGCTAATTTTGTGTGTGAAGCATGTAAATATGAGAGTTGGGTTAGAGAAATGAAAGAGGAATTGCAATAGATAGAGAAGAATTAGACATGGGAACTGGTTCCAGGACATGTAAATAAGAATGTGATTGGCACTAAGTGGGTGTTTAGGAATAAGCTAAATGAGAATGGTGAATTTGTGAGAAAAAAAACAAGATTTGTATGAAAATTTTATTCACAAGTTGAAGGAATTGACTTTGAGGAGAAATTTTCCTCGGTGGCAAGAATGGAGACCATTAGGATGTTTTTGGCATTTGCTACCCATAAATATTTCAAGGTATATCAGATGGATATCAAGTCTACATTCTTGAATGGAGAATCGAAAGAAGTGTACATGAAACAACTAGAGGGGTTTTAGTTATTAGATAAACTGGATATGGTTTGTAAGTTGAAAAAGGAATTGTATGTACTCAAATAGGCTCCCAGAGCATGGTATGCAAGGTTGGAAAAATATTTGACACAACAAGGATTCAACAAAGGCTCCACAAACAACAATATTTATTTAAAAGTTGAAGGAAAGATAATATTGATAGTAGTTGTGTATGTGGATGATATCATCTTTGGAGGAAATGAAGGTATGTGTAAAATAGTTGCATAGGAGATGCAAAAGGAGTTTGAAATTTCTATGATTGGTGATTTGAATTTCTTCCTTTTACTTCAAGTGAATCAAACTGATAAGGGGATATTCATTTCACAATCAAAGTATATCAAATATTTGTTGAAGAATTTTGGAATGGATGACTCCAAACTGGTTAGTACGCTTATGGTGACTGGATGCAAACTAAGCAAGAATGATGATTCTCCTAAAGTTGATCAGAGAATGTATAGATCTATGGCTTGTGGTATCCTAAGGATACTAATTTTTCTTTGAGTGCTTACACTGATGTAGATTGGGCTGGTTGTGTAGATGATTGGAAGAGTACAAGTGGTGGTGCATTCTTTCTTGGTGGAAGATTGGTTTCATGGCTAAGCAAGAAACAAGATTCAATTTCTTTATCCATTGTAGAAGCTAAGTACATTGTAGCAGCATCTTGTTGTACATAGTTTTTATGGATGAAGCAAACATTGAAGGACATATGAGTGATATGTGACGAGCCTATGCCTATCTTATATGATAATACAAGTGCCATAAACATTTCAAAGAATCCAGTAATGTAGTTAAGGAAAAAACATATATCTATTAGATCTATCATTTCTTGAGATAGAGGATATTGGAGAATGAAGTTAGGTTGGAGTATGTGTAGATACAAAGGATCAGATTGTAGATATATTTACTAAGGCTCTTCCAAAGGATACTTTTGATTATTTTAGAGAGAAGTCGGGGGTCATTGGCTCTCATTTGAATTAGGTGCACATGGAGGTGCATCAGTCCAATTGATCTATAGATTCTTCATTTTCTTGGACTAATGAGCAGGTCTACTCTACAGGGGGAGTAGGAAGTTTCATTATTGCAGTATGAGATGTGTGGGTGCACTCCTAAGGGGGAGTGATTGGAATTTTTGTTCTTTTCCATTCATGTCAAAGGGGAAGAGAGAGTCATGTGAAAAATAGTGAAGGAAAAAGGGAGAGAGTATTCAGAGTGCATAAATGAAATGGATGTTGTCTTTGATGGTTTTTCACATCATGTGTTGCCATAAATGACAAAGGGGGAGATTGTTTCAAGTATGAGTAAGTTTGGTGGTGTTGTCATTGATGTCAACATGGTACGAGATGTTGCAGAGAAATAAATCAAGTGATTATAGGTTGTGCATGTATATTTGAGATGTTGAGATGTTGTGAGTACATGGAGCTATCTTTGTGATTTTGTAGGTGTGCTTTTGAGAAATAGTGAAGACAAAGTTGTGTGTGTTCAAAATGTGCTCTGGTTTATGCTCCACATTTCTTCTGTGTTAATCCTATGTTTTTGTAGATCTGAAGTGTTGTTTATGGGAATCTTTTGGTGATATATATTGGTTTATAGCTTCTAGTTTGATGGATAATGAAAGTTGTGTTCAACAATGTGTGAACTGGTTTGACAGATTTATTTGTTTGTGACTAGGAGAAATGTTTCTTCTTTGCAATCCTCTGCTGGTGTGTTTCAGGTCTTTTGGATCTAGAAGATGGCTTCTAAAGGTTTTTTTGTGTTCTGGCAAAGGTGTTCATGGTTTGGTGCTCTGGAAGCTGAGTTTTAGTGCTACTGTGTGTGTTTGTGTAGTCCAGATGGACTAGTAAAAAGTGTTCTATGTTTGAAGGTTGTTGTATTTTTTGTGGATGAGTCTAAAGGTATTTGAGATGTGTTCTAATGTATGGTGAAGCATATTTTTTTGGTCACATGTTATCTTCTCGTTGCAGAAGTGTGTACTTCAAATTTCATTCTTGTTTTCATTAGGTTTGGCCGACCTGGTGTCTACACTTCATGTGAAGGATTAAGTATCAATTGACGAAGAATTTGATTGATCCAAGACATTGTTTTGGGTCTTGGTTAAGTGTTGGATTAGTCTTCTCTCATTTCTTTCCACTGCGGGAATGTTGAGTTTCTGACCTTATTTGATTTTGTAAAATGAAGCATGTGTAGCCAACCTTGGAGAAAGTTTCTAAGGTTGATGATCGTATAAATAAAAGTCAAGATGTTATGAATTGCATCGATCAAGAATACCAAAAATGTGAGAAGTGAAAGTGTGTGAAAGTGAATTGAGGCAACAATACTTTAATGTGTTAGATTCCTAAAAGCAGTGAGCTGACGGTGTCTACAATCTTCTGATCAAGGCTACGGATGTGTGTAAACTATTCTGGTGGATTATTTCTATTATCTTTTGTATTTGTAGGTAGTGAGCCTCCTTTTTGGATAGTGAGTCCTTTATGTAGGCAGTGAGCCTTGTATTCCGGGTAGTGAGCCCTTGATAGTGATCCTCTTTGTAATTGGTTTTGGAAATCATTTATATTATGAGCTAATCCTCACTGTGGTTTTTCCCTTATTGGGTTTTCCACATATATCTAGTGTTTCTTATGTTGATATTTCTTTCTATTATTTTCATTTCATGTTCATACTTAATAAAAAAATTAAGTGGTTGTGAAGTTGATGAGTGTTTGAGATTTGAGGTTGAGTTTGGTGACAACTGATTCATCCCCCGTTTTAGTTGTATTGCGCCTTTCAACAATTTGGTCATTTTTTTGGGCCATCTTGTTTTGTGGTGGGGTTTCCTCTACATTATTCAGCTTCTTCTCTATGTTTCTACTCCATGAGAGGTGGGTGGTGACAGATTCAAGTGGAAATGATTTCATGTGAAGGAACTCGAAGTAATGCTCAGGTTTGGAATATTTTAGGGGAAGGTGGAGTGACAACTTATATTGAAAAAACTTCATGGTTTTGATCTATAGGTGTCCAAAGTATTTATTACTAGTTAGAAGGTTCACATTCTCACTTTGAATGGCATTGAGGTTGAGATTTTAGAGGAGTTTATAGGGTACATTTTAGGTTTATCTATAGGTAATAGAAAGATCTTCTAAGATAGAAAGGTGTTTGATGTGGCCATGAGTCAATTTTCTAAGAGGGATGGGTAGGATAAATTGGTTAACATTTCTTCTAGGGGTATGATAGGATCACCATCAAACCTATCCAAGTTGATCCTATAGAGGTAATAAATTTTTATTTCAATTTGGATGACAAGTTTTCTTCTCTTTTTACCTACCATTTTATTCTGCAAGTAATCATTTTAGGAATAAACAAAAAGTTTCCTTTTCATATTATTTGTCAGCCTCTTCAAACTGTGGCATCAACAACTATAGGAACAACCCCAAGTTTCTTATTTTTCATGAAGGCTTGATATTATTAATAATGGAGCGTGTTATGACCTTATCTATCCAAGTTGAGCCTAAGAAGTTTTCTAAAACTCATTTAGCCAACCACCCTCATAATGATCACTTCTCAGATTCATATAATATGGAAGATGTGTTAGACAAAGAGCACAACTAAGAGGGGGGGATGAATTAGTTGTACATTAAAACCTTCAAACCCTTGTTATGAATCCACATGAATGTAAAAAAATTAAACATGAACACATCAACAACCATACACAATTGAACATCAAATTGAAGTGGAAAATCCTAATCATGGAAAAACCACAGTGAAGATTAGCTCTCTCACACACACATATAGCAACACTGATTACAAAAGGATCACTACTAGAATGGATGACTATCCAAAGGATTCATTATCCAAAAGAAAGAAGGGATCACTACCAAGGGCTCACTACCTAGATAGAACAAGAATAGAAAGATAATTCTACAAGGAGGTTCACTACCTTAGAGAAATAGGAGAATCTACCACAACAACTCTACACCATCTATAACCTTCAGCTCACTGCCTCCAACAACTTTAGTGACACTGAAATGTAGCTGAAATGTAGACACCTTCAGCTCACTACTTGTAGTAGTCATAGGAATGCATGCTTGCACTTAGATCTCAACACTTGATCATATACACAAAAAATTTCACCACACAACACACCACACTCTTCTCCAATAGTTGACCTTTCATATATCATTTGCAACCTCAAACAATCTTCTCCAAGTCGGCTTCATCGAAATGTATGTACCTCAAACATGCAACCAATAAATCTAGTTCATCACCAAACATCTCCAAGATGGAAAGAAGTTAAGGTAGACCACACTAAGGGTTAACTAGGACACAAATCTACACTAACAGGCTACACCACACTTCCATAAACAACAAAGCACATCCAAAAATAACACTAACATTCTAGGTTGACCAAAATAGCATTAACACTAACAATCAACCACATTCACACTTCACGAAGCTCAAAAACATCCTTCATACCATGTAGGAAAATTCACAAAACATTTTGGGATTATTCCAACACCAACAAAATATTCAACAACACTGGCACAAAAACCTACAACTAAAAATACTATCAAACTACCACTGAAACCCAACTCATGAACCAAGCTTGTGGAATAGGTGAACAAAAATAAATAAAATGTAATATAGATACAAGAAAGTATTACATTCTCAAATCCATAAGACAATAAAATTCAATGTGGAGAAATACAGAGTAATTCTATTTCTCCCAAACAACCTTTTGTATAGTTTAGTACACTGTCAAAGACATCTTCTACTGCCACATGATCTAGAATCTAAAAATATAGATATAACACCTCTAAATACTTCTAAACATAACATCAAAATGATGTGCAAGCACATATTCAAGCATGGAGAAATGTGGAGCACAATACATAATACACCCTTATCACCTTATACACTCTTTATACAATTTTTTTTCAAAAGAACTTGGAAACCAAGTGACCATGTTGAATCTTCAACACCTGCTCAAAACCAAAAACACCTTCTCATTAGCACCACACTAGAGGTTGAAATCAATGACAACACTAATGACAAAATAGTGCAACAAAATCCCTCTTTATCATTGACGGAAATACCTACTGAAAAAACATCAACAACAAAAGCAACTCTAATCACCAACTCTCTAGCAACTCTCCTCGTTCTATCTCCCCCTTTCTCTTGTGTTTTTAATACATCACTCTCTCCATGTTTTTAAGTTTTCTCCCCCCATTTGACATCAATGGAAAATGGAAAAACCTACACACTTTACTTCTCTCTCTCTCACTTTTAGGCATAATATATGCTCCCCTTGACTGCACCAACCAAAGAAACCACTACCTACTCCCCCTAAGAGGTAGCCTCCATCATTCCAAGATAAAGAATCAAACTTGAATTGCACCAATATACATATGCACCATCTTATTCATCTCGTTGAAAGGAGGGGAAATAATCCCTAGCTTAAATATTTGAGATAATCAAATGTATCTTTTTGAAGATACTTTGTGGAAATGCTTTCTATTTGATCCTTTGTAGGAACATAATCAAACTTTAGTTCATTCTCAAAAAAAAATTCTCAAGTAGAAAGTGATACCAAATAGAGATATGTATTTTTCTTGAATGCATTACTAGATTATTTGAAATTTTGATAGCACTTGTATTGTCACACAAGATAGAGATAGGTTCATCTTATGATACTCTGAGATCTTCCAATGCCTACTTCATCAAAGAACCTCTATGCAACAAGATGTTGCTATAATATATTTTTCCTCTATAGTAGATAATAACATTGAATATTGAGCTTCTTACTCAACAAATAAACTAGTATATTTCTAAGGGAGAAAAAAACTCCACTTGTGCTTCTTCTTTCATCTTCACAACCTACATAATCTACATCTTTATAAGCACTCAAAGAGAAGTTGATATCATTAGAATACCATAGCCCATAGTGCTTTTCAAAATATCTAAATATCCTTTTAATTTTTACCACATGTGATTCTCTATTATCTTCTTAAAATATTTCCACAAGACATACTGCATCCATGATATCTTCTCTAGTTGTGATTAGATATAGAAATCAACCAATCATTGATATATACTTGGTCTAATCTCTCTTAGGAGATTTATAATTTTTTCTCAATTTGTAACCAGTAACCACGAGAGTACATATAGGTTTAGAGTCCTCCATTCCAAAATTATTTAACATTTCCTTAAAAAAAAATTATTGTGTAATGAATATACCTTTTCTAATTGACTAATTTGTAGCCCATGGAGGAAATTCATCTCTATAAATATTGAAATTTAAAGCTCATTTTTATCTCCCCTACAAAATATTTACACATTACCTCATTTCCTCCAAAGATTATGTCATCTACATACACAACTATAATCAAAATTTGATCTCCCTCAACTTTGAAGTAAAGGTTGCTATATGTGGTACCCTTTTTGAATCCTTTCTATAATAAGTACCTATCCAATATTGCACACCAAGCTCTAGGATCCTATTTGAGTGCATACAATAGTTTCTTCAACCTGCAGATCATATCTGAATCTTTTTATAACTAAAAACCTTTTGATTGTTCAATGTATACCTCTTCTTCTAACTCATCATTCAAGATTGTAGACTTTACATCCATCTGATATACTTCAAAGTCTTTATGTGCTACAAAATACAAGAACATCATAATATTTTCCATTCTTTCTACAATTTTTTTTTTTTCAAAATCTATTCCTTCCACTTGTGAGTATCCCTTACACACAAGTCTAGCCTTGTTTTTATAACTTTTCCATTCTCATTCAAATTATTCCTAAAAACCCATTCATTTCTTATCAAATTCTTGTTTGTTGATCTTGGGACCAATTCCCATATCTGATTCTTCTCAATTTTCCTCAACTCTTTTTCCATAGCTTTGATCTAATTTCCATCCTTGCATGCTTCAGTTACTATTTTAGGTTATATCTTAGAAAATAAACAAAAAATTTCTTTTTCCTCTACCATAGTATCTTTTCTTCTTGTCATCACACCTTTTCATTTTCCTCCAATTATTTGATCCTCAAAATTATTCCTCTGCAAATACTTTGGAGTCTTAAGATTCTTTTTCAAAGCTTCTTCCTCTTTCTCTAGCATCTCCTTTTGTTTCTCTTCTTATTTTTCTTCTTCTCTACAAGGGGGTTCATCAGATTCATATCCTTCTATCAATACTAAGCTTTGATGTGATTCTTCATTCACTTTGACACTTGCACTTTCAGCTATCTTCTTTAACCATTTTTTGTAGCACTTGTATGCCTTGCTCTATGTAGAATATTCAAGGAAGATTCGTTGATATGATCTTGCATAGAAATTTCCTTAGTTCTCTTCATCACTCCTAATATAATATTTACTTCTAAACACTCTAAAATATTTCACACTAGGAGTTTTTACATACCATAGCTCATAGGGTGTCCTTGAACTATTTACTCGTTCTTTTCCTCTATTAAGAATGTAGACTACAAAATGAATAAATTATTTCCAATAGAAATCCATTATATTTTCTTTGTCCAACATGGTTCTTGTAGCCTCTTGAACTATCCTTTTCTTCCTCTCCACAACTCCATGAACTGTTGTGGAGTCCTAGGAGTTGATAAATGTCTTTTAATCTCATGATCTTTACAAAAATTATTAAACTCATTGGAGGTGAACTCAACACCTCTATTAGACCTTGAACATGTTATTTTCAAATCCATTTCTTTCTCAACCACATATTTAAATTCTTTAAACTTATCTAGAGCTTCTAGTTTTTCTTTTAGAAAATTCAAACAAGATATTCTAGTGCAATCATCTATTAACAACATAAAATACCTATCACCTTGAGAGATTCTTATTCTAGTAGGTCCATATAGATCTATATGCACAAACTCTAGAGGTCCTATAGTAGAATACTCTTTATTCTTGAACCTCTTCTTTGTCTATTTTCCAACCTCAAACTCTTTGCAAATTGTATGGATAGGCTTTGTAATTCTTGGCATGTCTCTAATAGCATGAGTAGAGTTGATCTTCACTAGGCTATCAGAATTGATATGACCCATTCTTCTATGCCATAGCCAAATTTCATTGATTTATGATATAAATAACTTAACACTATCGCATTTGATCTGATAAATATTCCATTCGATCCTCATTCCTACATCAATCAAAATTTTCAAGCTTCCTTTTCTAATTTCACAACCATCATCCTGAAACACTAGATTGTATCCTTTGCTACACATATTTCCTACACTGAAAAGATTATGCTAGAGACCCTTGACATAAAGAACATCATTTTTCTTATGCTTTCCATCAATGCTAATTGAAACTTTTCAACATATCTTAGCAGATGTATCATCACCAAACTTAACAAGACCACCATCATACTTTTCAAGTTTAACAAAATTATTCTTATCACCTATCATATGATTTGAGAATCCACTTTAAATTATCTGGTACAGATTCTCTCCTCTCTTTCATGAAAGGCAGTCAACATGGTTCCTTCAATACTATGACATGTTTCTAAAGCAATTTCCTTCACACATCTTTCAGGATTAGTAGACTGAGTTCCAACATCCAAAACCATGAGCGAACACTCATCACTACCATCATACAGATAGTTTAATTCCTCATCATCAAATATACCATTTTCTTCTTTAACATAATAACTCTTCTTGAAATATTTACCTTTATGATCTTTTTGTTTGTCATTTGAAACCTTTCCTAAACATTTTGACCCATAATGACCTATCTTTCTATTATTGAAACAATTGAAGGGTAAATTACCTTTTTATTTTTGAGTGCCCTTTTTCAATCTCCTTACAAAATTTGCTTCCACCTCATCAAGATCCTCTAGATTAGATTCATCATTCCTCTCTTGCTAACTTTAAAAGAAGTTTTTTTATTGAAGCATCTTGGTCAAACTCTCTTAATTCAAAAGTAGTTAAAACACCAAACATTTGATCTATAGTATATTGATCCAAATTATGAGCTTCCTTAATAGTAGAAACTTTAGCACTATAATATTTGAGAAGAGTTCTCAATACCTTTTTTGCAACTTCACTTTCCTCTAGTTTTCCACCAATACCATAGATGACACTAGAAATTTCATCCACCTTTAGCATGTTACCTGCAATATCTTCATCTTTCAACATCGTCATAGATTCAAATTTGGCTTTGAAATTTTGAATCTTTTCTTACTTGACCTTAGCATCTTATTCATAAATACTTTACAACTTTACCCATACCTCTTTAGTAGTTTTCTAGCTTATCACCTTCACAAGTTCCAAATCGGAAAGCCCACTCAAGATTCCATTCATTCCTTTTCCATTATTCTCATAATCCTTGATATAATCTTCACTTTTGGGTATGTGTAGGATCATCATGGGAAAAACAAGCCCTCAAGTGGCAAAAAATTTAGAAAAATCGGAGTTAGGCAATTTGACGTAAAAATTTGAATAAGTTATCTATATTATTTCAAAAATATGTAACAATAGAATATGTAGCAAATTGAATTTAATTTCTAAACTTCTAGGTTTTAAAAAAATAAAATCTATTTGGTGAAAATTTGAAATTTCAATGTAGAGTACTTAAATTTCAGGGAAAAAATAAGAAGTAGGTTTCTTTCTGACCACCCTAACCACAATAAAATGATAATTTTTTTTATAATATTTTAGATATAAGTAGACGACTCATGTCCCAATGTGATGCATATTTTTTTGTAATTTTTTTCCAAGTAAATAATTAATTATGAATTTTTTATTAAAAATTTTAAAAAATATAAAAAACTCATATGGCTGGCCACCTTAACTTGGTCAAAACTTTATGAAATTCAATTTTTCTTTTTTTAATCCTATAGTATGCAAAGCATAAAATGTGATGCATGTTTTGGATTCAAAAAATTTGACACTGTTTGAAAGCTATAGATGTTCTTCAATCAGCCTATCAATTAGGACTTTAGTCATAATTCAAATAGAAAATAAATAATAATTACTTATTAAATTCAAATTAAGGAATAATTTATATTGGTGGAAAATTGAGAATCTCCTTTAAAAACCCTTTTCGTTTCATCAATTTTGGGTAAAAAAGATTTGTCAGCCACATACCCATCATAATGCCACCTTTTGGCCCATCATGATCCAGCACATACCCTTTTTAAAGCAATAGCATGTATAGTATATCCATATTCAATTAACTTCCATACACCAAACCCTAATTAGATAAGACATGATTCAATCCTAGCTTTTGTAAAGGCATAATTTGTTCCATTGAATATAGGAGCTTTGACACCATTCCTATGCACCATCTGTATCTACCTCAAGCGATTAAGCTTCTTCTAGAAGGAAATTTTTCTTTGATACCAATTGTTAGACATGCAAGACAACTAAGAGGGGGGTGAATTCTTTTTACATGAAAACATTGAAACCCGTATAGATCTTCAAACTCTTATTATGAATCAACATGAATGTAAACAAATGAAACATCAACACATCAACAACCATGTTGAATGCACAAGATAATTGAGAGGGGGGTAAATCATTTGTACATTAAAACATCAAAACCCTAATTAACATTTATATCTGCATTAGTCCATAAACCATTAACAACCATTAAATCCTTAGCATGCATCAAAAGAATGTAAAAATGACAAACAATAATGCAAATACATCCAAACACATGAGAACAAGTTTACATGGAAACCCAAGAAGGGAAAAACCATATTGAGGATTAGCTCACAATATAAAGTAATTGCAACACAAAATATAATAGGCTCACTATCAGAGTGCTTAGTGCCAATGGCTCATTGCTAGATTAGAAATAAGAAGAAAGAAGATTGTTACAATGACAAATCCATCTCAAAGAAACAAAAAAGTTCCACCCTTGTTTCCTTAGAACATTGTGCTCATTGCTTCTAGTACTCTTAAGCATTAAATGCCACACTACATTTTGTACTTTCATACTTCACATCTCAACACATCACATTACACACATAACTCACTCATCCTCCATCAAATCAACACTCACATACACTATCTTAAACCTTGAAAATAATTTACAAGGTCAACTATGCACCTTAATCGTACAAATTCAAATTAGGCCAGCACCAAAACATTCTCATGGTGGAAAGGAATCAAGTGTTGGAAACACAAGGGTAGAAAACTGAGAGGGGAGGTGAATCAGTTGTCATAGAAATTCAAAAGTTATTAAACTTATTAACCTTATTCTCATATCTGATCAATAACCATGAAAGAATAAATCATCAACACATCAGAAACACACGTAACACCAAGATTTTTTACGTGGATACCATGTTAGGAGAAAAACCATAGTCAAGGTCAGTCCACAAGATTATACCCTATTAAAAGTATAAAGAGTAAAATGGGGAATGCACATGCATTCAGGCATACTGCCTAGAGCTCATTGCTTAATTACAACAAGGCTTACTACCCAAAGGAAGACACACTGTCTTACATAAACATTCAAATTACATCTGAAGGATTTTGAACTGAGAAAATAGCATATGCTAATGCCTGATTATAGTTCTAGTTAAGAAAATGAACACTTCTTCACACTCTACTCACTCTTCTTCACACTCTACTTCCTTTGAATGATTAGGACATTATTCACATAGCTCATACACTCGCATGTCTTCAAATGGAATAAATAATCACTTATATATATCCACAACAAGATATTACATCGCTACATGTCGGCTTCAACAAAATAATAAAATGAACACAACTGTCAGTCCAAAACATTAAAGATTATTAGTTCGAATCAACCAAGGTTGGCCACAACATAGTGAAGACCCAAAATAAGATCCTTAACCATGAAACACCTTAAAAAATTATTCCTCAAAGAGCCACAACATGCTACAATCACTTTGTTGGCCATGAACATGAAAAACATGAACAAGTAAGAGAAAATCACCAATCCCAAGCACACCGATCAATGCAAATGTGCAACACAGATAGATCATGATCTAGAAACATCCAAAAACATCAAGAATAACGAAAGAAGCATCTACAACAACCAAACTTACTAGAATCACATCATCTTCATTTAGGAACACCAACTGAAGCAACAAAAAAACTATCAGAATACAACTGCTCATAACTCGATCAAATCTTCATGTGGATCTCTAAAGCTTAATGTGGATAAGGGTATGTGTAGGATCATCATGGAAAAAATAGGCCCTTAAGTGGCAAAAAATAAAAAAAATCGAGTTAGGCAACTTGACATAAAATTTGAATGCTATATTATTATTTTATGTAAGAATGGAATCTAGAAAATTGAATGTAGTTTCTAAAGTACTAGGTTTTTTTTGAAAAAAAAATCTAAATTTGAAAATTTGAAATTCCAATGCAGTAGTACTTAAATTTCAGGGAAAAATAAGAAGTAGGTGTCTATCGACCACCCTAACCACAAAAAATGATAATATTTTTTTATAAGATTTTAGATATAAGTAGAAGACTCATGTCCCAATGTGATGCATATTTTTTGTAATTTTTTCCAAGTAAACAATTAATTATGAATTTTTTATTACAACTTTTAAAAATATAAAAATCTCATATGTCTGACCACCTTAACTTGGTCAAAACTTCATGAAATTCAAATTTTTCTTTTGTTAATCCTATAGTATAGGAAGCATAGAATGTGACACATGTTTTGGATTCAAAAAAATGTGATATCATTTGAAAGCTATAGATGTTTTTCAATCAGCCTATCAATCAGAAATTTAGTCGTAATTCAAATAGAAAATGAATAATAATTACTTATTAAATTCAAAGTAATGTATAATTTATATTGGTGGAAAGCTGAGAATCTCTTTTAAAAACCCTTTTCATTTCATCAATGTTGGGTAAAAAAAAGGTTGTCAGCCACATACCCATCATATTGCCACTTTTTGGCCCACCATGATTCTGCACATACCCATAAACTAGATATACTCAAAAAAAAACCCTTTAATCCACAACCTCTGATCATCAATGTGCTTAGCTCGCCAACAGACTAAACTTCACTTCACCACTGACAACCTACAACTTATTTTATTACAATATTCTCAATATCCTCAACATATACAACTTCTAAGACATTAATGCCAATAGTGTTGACATCAATGACACCACATATCAGCAACACAACCAAAACATCCAACAATCTCCCCCTTTGGCATTGATGGCAACACATGATGTGAAAAACATCATCAACACAACTATCTCTTAGCACTTACTCCCCCTTAGGTTTTGATTCTTTTGTGCTCAACTCTTTTTCATGACTCTTCTCCCCACATGACTCTTATCCCCAATAATTTATAGTTTTTCACATGACTCTTCTCCCCCTTTGACATCAATAACAAATATCTCTTTTCTCCACACAAGCTCTAAACATCTGACTACTCCCCCTAAGTAGCATCCATCAGAACATCAATTTGAATCAAGATATCACTATGAAATGTAGGACTAATGCAAGGAAACACATCTTAGTTTTGATTAGGAGGGGTAATCACCCCTAACTTCCCTCTGAGATACTCAAAAATATCCTTATAAAAAGGATTGGTAAAGATATCTACAATATGTTCCGTAGTAGGCACATACTCCAATCTGACTTCCTTTTCACTCACCTTCTCTCTCAAAAAGTGAAACTTGTAGAGATATGCTTGGTCTTCAAATGCAACACCAGATTCTTAGAAATTTAATTTCACTTGAATTATCATAGAATATAGCAATAGGTTCATGATACATAACTCTGATATCTTTCAACATTTTCTTCATCTATAATACTTGAGTACAATTGTTAGTGGCAATAATGTATTTTTCCTTTGCAGTAGATAAGGAAATGGCATTTTGCTTCTTACTTAACCATGAAATTAGCTTCTTTCCCAAAAAAATGCACCACCACTAGTAGTCTTTCTGTCATTCACATCTCCTACCCAATCAACATTAGTAAAAGAACTTAAAGTAAGATCATCATCTTTAGGATACCACAAGCCAAAATCAATTGTCCCCTTCAAGTATCTAAAATCCTCTTCACAACAGTCACATGAGATTACTTAGGAACAACTTGAAATATTGCAACAATACATACAACATTCATGATGTTAGGTATAGTCCGAGTCAAATAGAGCAATCCACCAATCATCAATCTGTATCTAGTTTGGTTTGCTTTCATAGAATCATCATCTTGTTCCAACTTACATCCAGTCACCATGGGTGTACCTATTAACCCCTAAGGCATTTTTGACATTAGTGTAAAAAGTCCTGAGATGTTATGATGTATGTGCATATGAGCCTTCTTCTATTTCGGTTTGATTATAGTGTGATCAAATTCATGCATACTTGATCATATGGTCTTTTCTCCGAATCAATACATCAGATTGGAAAAGTTACATGACATTTGTATCAATATGGAACAAAGTGCAACTTGTTGTATATACATGTCAAAGAAAAATGTTTGATTGCACATCTTGAGAAATTTTCATTGAATATGTATCTAAAGCAAAGGTAAAAGTGAACATGTTTTGAGTACCCCATGGAATTGTATTTTTGAAAAGTCTTTGAAATAAAATGGGACTTTATTCCCATCAACATCTAAAGGGATTGAGATGAAAATGTAGTACAATTTTGAAAAGGAATTTTAAAGCCTATGCATAATTTTATAAAGTTTATGTTTTGGAAAGCCTTGTTAAACCCCTCGAGCTTGGGCTAGGGTATGGCTCGAAACAATTAGGGCATCAAAAATTTTGGCAAAGGAAGATCTCATGTTTTGAAGGAAGCATGGCAGTTTGGACTCAAGCATGGTAATGACAATTGATTATTCTCTGACATGCGTCATTCTTCAGTTTCTCTATTTAGGTCAATTTATGTTAGTTGCTTAATTCATGCGAGTTTGCATAAGTGTTTGTAAAAGTAAAGCCTATTTTTATGTTATATTTGAATTTCATGAACAAAAAGGCATTTTCAAGGATTGTTATGATTTCTTAGCAAAGCATAATATTGTTAAAGCATTGCAACAGAATCATTATCATTCTGGTACTTGTTAAAGAAAGCAGTTACATATGGATGGAATTTTTTGATTCATTTTTTCAAATGGGTTTTCCTAATTTTGTTTTTGAAAACAAAGAACATATTAAATACTTCATTGTGCTCATTTTCATGAGGATGAGAGGTTTTGGAAATAATAGAATATATGTTTTAGAAAGGAAATATATATATATATATTGTTTGAGTAGTTGGAATTTATGACTTTGATTTTGAGGTCATTCCAGAATAGACTATGTAATTATTGAAACAAAGATCAACTCAATATTTACAATTCTTTCATATTTGTACATTTCAAAAGACTATCAATGAGATAGCACTATAAGACTATTAGTGAGATAGCACCATTTTTAGTGAGACAAATTAGCTAATGAGGCTTTTTACAAAGAATATTTTCAGATAAGGCCAGTGAGGCCAAGTTCGAGTGGTTTTAATCTCCATGAGGGTTTCCACTCAAGACAATATTTGTGTCAAACTCTTATATGTGTTTGTTCATTATATGTTCATTTGTTTTTTATTGCATAAGTTCATTCATGATCTAAAAATTATTAAAGAAATAATAAAATTTAATTGGTTTGTTAACATTGATTCACCCCTCGTCTTAGTGTTAATCATACTCCAACAATTGGTATCAAATCCAAACCCTTGTAAGTTAAGTCTTAACATTTTATGGGATTTCTGGTCATGGATTACTTGTCATGGCTAAGTGTAAAAGAAACAGAGTTGAAAAGAAAAACATTAGTGTCAAGCAAAAATATAATCTAACAAATCCTATCATATGTAGTGAAGCCTTGTCTCAAGAAAAAATCTTATTAATTGATTCTTTAAATGTTAATAAGATCAATTTTGTAGAAGAAATGGTGTCTAATAGAGATGTTGACGAATTCATGGTGAATATGAATGAATTAGATATAGAAGTGTGTGGTAGTAACCCTGAAGGAGTAGTTGATTTTGAAGGAGAGCTTGTCTCTACTCTTGACATGATTAGAAAACTTGAAAGAGAAAACAAGAAACTCAAGGTTCAAATGGAAGAAAGAAAAAGAATTGAAGAATTAAAAGGAGTCAAGTTGAAAGCTAAAGAAGAAATGTGTAAAGAGTTTGAGGATGAACTTGATTCTTTGAAAAAGAGTGTAGAAAAGAATTCTTTGTTAATTTGTTCTAATGATTCAGATAACATAATATTAAATATGAAAACATAGATTGAGGAGACAAAGAGGATAGTGGAAGTCACAAAATTTGACTTGGATGCCAAAACTCTTGAGTGTCATAAGCTTGAAGGAGAATTGGTTTCTTTAAAGAAAGATCTTGAGGATCATAAGATTCAGTTAGAAAAGTATAAGAAGTTTGAGAAAAGCATTAATGCATTGGATGATTTTATGTAAGAAAAAACATTCTAGTGATCCTACTAGTCTAGGATATGAAATAGGACAAACCTCTTCAAGTGGAAAAGAGTCAAAAACTGAAATAGTTTTTGCATCTACAAATGAGAAAGGATAGAGTTTTAAGGTCAAAAATACTCCAAGAAAGAAAATAAACTTAAGCTATACTTTTGCAACTTAAAAAAGTGACAAGAATAAGAAATAAAAAGAGAAAACTACTAATGTTGGAAGAATAAAAACAAAAAAAATCTCACAGCCTCCACCTATCAGACATAATCATTTAATGAGGTACAATTACGCTCAATTTCATGGTTATTGTTATTCGTGTCATAAATATGGTCATAGAGCAAGAGATTGTAGGACTTATGGTAGAAATGATTCTGAATGGCATAAGAATAATAGTCCTTATAGTATGAAAAATAAGAGTTGCAATGTGGTATGTTACAAGTGTAACCAAGCTGGTCACATACAAAGAAATTGTTGGATGCATGGAAGATATGATCAAAGAAGTTCTTTTTGGTTGCCAAGACAATATGATTTTGTTCTTCCTATTAATTATAAGGTTATATGCTATAGATTCCATAATATTGGACATACAACACATTATTGTAGAACTGTGAAACCACCTAATCACATTAAGAAGGAAAATATGTCAAACAAGCAAAAGAAGAAACCTATTCAAGTCTAGAGAAGAAGGTATGAGAAAAAGGAAGAAAGCCCTAATCATGCACATATTGCACAAGGATCATTTCAAGGTGCATAAAAGGTAACTTGAGGTAAGGGGGAGTAGGTTAGTGTTTTACTCTTCATCCCCTAGAGAAGATCAACAAATGCTTTATTGTTTTTGTGCTCATTCATAGTTAAAGTTGTTGTTGATACATAGTTATCACAATTGACGAAAATTATTGGTTCTATTGTATTCCATACTTGCTTCAATATGTTCATGTCTCTTTCAAGGTATTTTATGTTGGCTCCAAGGTTTTGCATGTTTTGGTGGTGTCTCTAGTGAACTTGATCAAGTGCTCTTATTGAGGAATGCTCTTTAATCTGTTGTAAGTGTTCAAGTGACATTCAAAGAGAAAATGTTTACAATCTAAATAATCATGATGAAAAGTTGAGAGTTGTCTATTTTTTCTCTTGCAACATGAAATTTTAATGACATTCTTGAAAGGATGCCAATGATTAGTAGCAGAACTTATATGATCAGATATGTTAGGTTTGTGTCAGGCACATATGTCATGTCATCAAATGTTGCAAGCATTACTAATGTTACCTAAGTAAAGTAAGTGAAATAGGAATACAACACTTTGCATGATGATATCTTATAAGGTAATGCAGACATTTCTTGACAGTTTTCTTGGAAGAAGTTTTTGGGTGTCTTTTTATTTACCAGATTAGAGCTTCTTGGATTATGTGAATGTTGGACATAACTTATAGTGATTTTTCTTCATAGTAATAGTATTGTAGAGATCATAGTGAATTCAACATTTGACATATGTTGTTTTTTGGTATCTGTCTTGAAGAATGGTAAAAGGATTAGAACAATAAGGTGTCTATAAAATATATTGATGGACTTGAGAAATACAAGGGAAGTTTTTGTATATTCTTCACCATATTAGATATACAATGATATTTATTGCTTCATTCTATGGTACAATGTTTCTATTTTTCCTCTTCTCTATTAGTTAAGACAATGGTAATATGCTTTGAAAATGATAAATAGCGATGGCATGAGTAGTGAGTTACAATCACAAGAGTTTGGTAGCAATAGTAATGTAAAGAACTTTATGAAGTCAGTATTGAACATTTTGTTGTGATCACAGTGAAAAAGCTATATGGAAAGTGGATTGAAATAATAATCAAGTGGTAATTCTGAGAGATATGCTATGGACCTTGAACAATGTTCTTGGTTGACAGTGATACTATGCACTAGATTGCAATGACTTTTGTTTTAGTGATAGGTTGTTAAAGAATAGATTGCTTTGTATGTTTTATTTGGTTCTTGTTTGTATAAAATAGTATAATGTACAGGAAGCAAGGTGGTAGATAAGAAACAATCTCTACAATACATCATCTCAGTAAATGGTCAGATAGTGCAAAAGAACTAATGGTAACATGTGGCATCAAGTGGAAAGGATTGAATGATATTTTAATGTCTTAGCTTTGAGAGATTCTTGGTTTTTTTCAGTTTCCTTTATTTTTAGTAATCCTAGTGGACATTTGAGTTTCAAGGATGGATGACAAAGTTTTTCAATGATCTTTTGCTTTTACTTGTACCAAACTAATAGTGCTACTTTTGAATGTGATAGTGCTTAAATGTTTAGATAAGCCACATATTTGATGGATACTTGGTTCTTGTATATTGGTATTCATACTTGCTCTTTGAACAGTATAGTTGATTTAGTGATGTTCTTGCTTTTCTCTCACTTGGTACAGGTGAGTATAGGTGATGACTTCTATTATATAGGTGATGGCTTATGTGGTACAGGTGATAGCTTGTTAGTGTAGTATTTATCTGATGCAAGTTAATTGATTTTATTAGAATGATTGTTGGTCTGGCATTTCATTGGGTAGTAACATTCAATGCATATTGACATTATTGTGTATCAGTTATAGCACTCACATGGCTTTTATACAGTATCTTGTGATTTATGCAAAGATTTTTTATCGCTCTTTGATTAATACAGTGGATTGTTTTTGTTTGTTTGTGAGATTATGGTGCAAGCGTTTGTAGTAATGACATTTTGAGTATATTGTCTTAGTTCTCTTATGTGATCCACTCCAGTTCATGGAGTTAGGGGGAGCATCTCATGCATATTACTACTCCCTAAGGAATTTGTGGCATTGTTGGTTTCATAAAGTAAATCTATGATGCATGATTATACCTAGTATTTTTATGCACCATATATTTCCTTGTCGTATCTTAGTCAAACCTCTCCTTTGGAATTGTTGTCAAAAGGGGGAGAAATATGTTGCAGTGATTCACCTTATGGATATGATATTTTCCTTGATCAACAGTGAGCAGTATTCTTTTTGATAGTTTTATATAGTATTGTTTAGTGGTACATATGCATATTTGTTTCAGTTGATTGCTTGTTCAGTGGTTAAAATATTGGTTCTTGAAATTTGATGGTTCAATTGTCATTTACATCTTTCCATTTTTTAGAGACTTAAGTATATATCATTTCTTTGGTATTTGATATCTTTTTGATGTGATAGGATAGGAGTGAGTGATATTAATAGTGAAATGTGCAAACAAGTATATTGTTTCAGTTTTTGGTTCTATCTCTCTAGATTTGACACCAATGCCAAAGGGGGAGTTTTTTAACCCCTAAGGAATTTTTGGCATTATTGTCAAAAGTCTTGAGATGCTATAATGTATGTGGATATGAGCATTCTTCTATTTCGGTTTGATTATAATGTTATCACATTCACACATACTTGATCATATGGTCTTTTCTCTAAATCAATACATCAGATTGGCAAAGTTACATGAAATTTGTATCAATATGGAACAAAGTGCAGCTTGTTGTAAATACATGTCAAAGGAAAATGTTTGATTGCACATATTGAGAAAGTTTCCTTGAATATGTATCTAAAGCAAAGGTAAAAGTGAACATGTTTTGAGTACCCCATGGCATTATATTTTTGAAAAGTATTTGAAATAAAATGGGACTTTATTCCCATCGACATCTAAAGGGATTAATATGAAAATGTAATTAAATTTTGAAAAGGATTTTTAAAGCCTATGCATTTTATAAATTTTATGTTTTGGAAAGCCTTGTAAAAGCTCTCAAGCTTGGGCTATGATACAACTCAAAACAATTAGGGCATCAGAAATTTTGACCAAGGAAGATCTCATGTTTGAAAGGAAGCATGGTAGTTTGGACTCGAGTATGGTAATGACAATTGGTTATTCTCTGATAGGCGTCATTCTTCAATTTCTGTATTCAGGTCAGCTTATGTTAGTTGGTTAATTCATGTGAGTTTGCATAAGCGTTTGTAAAAGTAAAGCCTATTTTTTTGTTATATTTGAATTTTATGAACAAGGCATTTTCAAGGATTGTTATGATTTCTCAACAAAGCATAATATTGTTAAAGCATTGCAACAATATCATTATCATTCTAGTACTTGTTAAAGAAAGTGGTTACATAAGGATGGAAGTTTGTGATTCAATTTTTCAAATGGGTTTTCCTAATTCTATTTTTGAAAATAGAGAACATATTAAATACTTCATTGTGCTCATTTTCATGAGGATGAGATGCTTTGGAAAGAACAAAATATATGTTTGAGAAAGGAAATATATATATATATTGTTTAAGTAGTTGGAATTTATGACTCTGATTTGAAGGTCATTACAGAATAGAGTATGCAATTATTGAAACATAGATCAACTCTATATTTACAATTCTTTCATATTTGTACATTTCAAAAGACTATAATTGAGATAGCACTATAATACTATCAATGAGATAGCACTATAAGACTATCAGTGAGATAGCACCATTTTTAGTCAAACAAATCAGCCAGTAAGGCTTTGTACAAAGAATATTTTTAGATAAGGACAGTGAGGCCAAGTTCAAGTGGTTTTATTCTCTAGGAGGGTTTCCACTCAAGAAAATATTTGTGTCAAAATATTATATGTGTTTGTTCATTATCTGTTCATTCTTTTGTATTGCATAAGTTCATTCATGATCTGAAAATTATTAAAAGAAATAAAAAAAAGTTAATTTGTTTGTTAACACTAATTCATCCTCCCTCTCAGTGTTAACCATACTCCAATAGTACCAACTGGATTTGAATCTTCCATACCAAACTTCTTTAGTAATTATTTCACATACTTTGACTGAGATATAAAGATCCCTTTATCTAGCTGAGTAATTTGGAATCCAAAAAAGAAGCTCATCTCTCCAATCATAGAAATCTCAAATTCACTCTTCATCTCATCAACAAAATTCATGCACAAACTATCGTCTCCTCCAAAAATGATATCATCAACAAAGACCTCAACAATTAAATCTTTATCATCATCAATCTTGAAATACAAATTACTATCATTAGTACCTTTATTAAATCCAAGCTTCAACAAATACATGTCCAATCTGGCATACCATTCTCTTGGGGCTTAGTTGAGTCCATACAATGCTTTCTTCAACTGAAAAAAAAAATCTCTCTGATCAGTCAATTGAAATCCATCAGGTTGCTCAATATACACATCTTCTTCTAGTTCACAATTTAGAAATGTTGACTTGACATCCATCTGATAAACCTTGTAGTTTTTGTAAGCATCATAAGAAATAAATAGTCTCACATCTTCAATCCTAGCAATAGGGGCAAAGGTTTCTTCAAAGTCAATTCCGTCCATCTGAGAATATCCTTTACACACCAATCTTTCTTTGTTTATAACAACTTCACCTTGCTCATTCAGTTTATTTCTAAAGAACCATTTAGTTCCAATTACATTTTTTAACTTAGGTCTAGGAACAAGAATCCATGTATCATTCTTCTCAATCTGTTGTATTTCTTGTTTCATTGCTTCTACCCAATGTTCATCTTTGCATGCTTCATTCACACTATTAGGTTCAGTCTTTGAAATCAATCAATATTCTTCTACAATTCTTCTCCTAGTCTGAACACCTTTATTCTTATCACCTATAATCTAATATTCTGAATGATTTAGTCTTACATACCTTGGAGTCTTAGGATGTTCTTGAACTTTAGGCTCTTGTGATATCTCTTCTGCACTTTCACTAGTTCATTCCTCTTGATTTTCTTGATTCATTGGAATGATTTGAATTTGATTTGAAGTCTGAACTTTCTTTCCTGAAATGTCATTTTGATCATCTGAATCATATCGACAGGTTCTAGATGGTCTAACTATTTCTTCATCAACCTTGACATTTGCATTTTCAACCATTTTCCTCAATCTCTTATTGTAGCACCGGTACGCCTTGATTTTAGTAGAATAACCAAGAAAGATTCCTTCATCACTCCTAGAATCAAACTTTCCTATATCTTCATCTCTTCTGATAAAGAATTTACTCCCAAATATTTTGAAGTGTCCAATAGTAGGCTTATGACAAAACCATAGCTAAAAAGGATTCTTACCAATATCACCTTTGACTTGTACCTAATTGAGGGTGTAAACAATAGTACTCATAGCTTCTCTCCAATAGATATGAGGAATATTTTCTTCCAACATCATAGTCCTAGAAGCATCTTTAATTGTCTTATTCTTCCTTTCCACAACTCCATTTTGCTAAGGGGTCTACAGAGCAGATAATTGTCTCTTTATCCCATGTTCTTCACATAAAGAATTAAACTCATTGAAAGTGAATTCACCACCTCTATCCGATCTCAAACATTTGATCTTCAGACCTGTCTCTATCTCAACCATAGACTTAAAGATCTTGAACTTCTCCAGAGCTTCAAATTTCTCCCTTAAGAAAGTAATCCACATCATTCTAGAATAATCATCAATAAGTGGCATGAAATCAATATGAACAATCTCCAACACTTCATTTGAACAATGTTGTTTGCTCCAAAATTAAATTCTAGTTTTCTTCCCTAACTGACATTCCTTGCATATGGTATTGGTAGGTTTCATCAAATTAGGAAGATCTCTCACAGCCTGAGTAGAACTTATCTTGATAATATTGTCAAAGTTAACATGACACATTCTCATGCCACAATGAACTTTCATCAACTTTAGCATTCAAACAACTTTTACTAGCAACATTTAGGTGAGATATATTACCTTTTGTTTTTACACCTGATGCAATCAAATTTTTGGAACTTCTCAATATTTTACATTTTCCATCCTTGAATTGAAGATTGTATCCTGTATCAACCATCTATCCAACACTTAAGAGATTATGCTTTAGACCTTCCACATAAAGGACACCCTTAGTATTATGCTTACCATCAAGAGAAATGCATCCTCTACCATGGATTACACCTGCTTTGTCATCACCAAATCTTACAACACCACCATAATACTTTTCCAAGCTCACAAAATTACTTTTATCACCTTTCATGTGATGAGAGCATCCATTGTAAATCACCCATTCATCTTTTTCTTCAATTTGAGTAGCTAGGGGTTTCTCCACATTTGTACAACTAGCAGATTCAATAGGAGTAGGATCATTTTCCTTGATAGCAATAAATACCCATTCATCCTCACTTACATTCTCTTTATTAGATTCATCATCTATCACGCCTTCATCAGCAACATAATAGAACTTTCTCTGAAATCTAGGCTTGTTAGGTCTTGGCTTAGGGACTCTTTTCGGACACCTTGATGTAAAATGACCTATCTTATTGCAAGAAAAACATTTAATAGGAAATTTCCCTTTATACTTACCTTCTCCTCTAGATTCTCTCTTGACAATAAGTGCTTCAAGCTCGTCCAGTTCTCTCTCTTCTTCTTCAATATTTCTCATTTCCTCCTCATACTTGAATACCTTTTTTTTGTTTTTTCCACTGCACCTAAGATATCTCTAAGGAATAGCCAGTTCCTATACTCAAGAATCTTGGAATGAATGGCCAACTAAAAAGATCTAGCTGATGACTAAGAGCTTCTGTAATTTAGGCTCTGTGGGACTAAGGAGGGTATTCCTAGTGTGTTCATATAAGATTTATCTATGTTGAACACTTCATAACATAGATCACACTTGGATGAAGGATAATTATGCAATAATTACCTAGAAATTTGTTCACCTCTAAGTAATTTGCTACCCTTTCATCAAAATGAAAACATCCCTGATATAAATTGACATACATGAATATTTGAATCAATGAATTTTCAAGTGAATTTAAACCTAGACTACAGGCTAGTCATTGAATGATTATTTGATTAACCCCTTAGGTGAATCATTAAGGAACATATCAGTGTCATATTTATTGGGAAAAATGGAGTCACATATGCAAGAATCAGTAAAACAAAAATGACCCAATAATAAAATAGACTACCCTCACAATACTTTGCATCATGGAGCTCGAGTTGTCTGATAAATCACTAATTATCAAATAATTTGCAAATAAAAGTAAATTCATGGCACCATCTAAGTATTTAATTGATTACTTGAATCAACACAGAGACTAGAGACATGCATTTGAACACATATTCAAAGTAGAATAAAATATCATTAATATCTCATTCAAAATTCACCTAGACTTACAAGAGGAGAAAAATATATCATAATCATAAATATTAATTTGCACTTTGAACCATGTCTGAGAAAAAATTTAAGGTAACTGCATATGTTCATTCATAAAACTCAAAGTTGACAGACTAGTCTATTCCCATCTAGTATACTTTCGATCAAAATCCTAGCCAGAGTCTATCTTCTTCTCTTATATCTCCTCTTCTACAAAATGGGCCATGATTTCTCTTTTATAAAATAAGGGAAGCAAAAAGCTTCCGGCTTAGATGTAGTTCACTATAAATTTTCATTTCATTTGAATTTCAACTGCATTTTCTTAACATTTCAAAACACCACATGCTAAATCTTCAAAATAGTATAACTGGGAAAACTAAAACATAACCACCATCTAAGAGGAGAAACACAAATTTTCGTCAAAATTCTCCTTGTTTCCATCTGCATGAGCACGAACTAGGAACCTAAAATGCCACAGAAGCATACACAACCGTCGTTGAAGACCAAAAGGTGCCACCTATACCAAAACCTAGACCACCACAACATAATGTATCAACACAAAAATTTCAATCCCCACACCAGCAATTGTTAATTCCTCATCACCCCACCAACACCAGCACAATGCCCGCAATAAACACGACCAATTCTTGTCATCACCAAAGGAAGAGAGGACACCTCAACCACTTCCTCATTCTTCTGATTACCAAAGGTGGCACATAAATTACCTCCTATTTAGAGGGAAAACCATCATTCAATAGAGCCAAATACCGCCTATAAGCAAAATCAGTCCTAGTGCTACTATCAAGAGCGCTACTCATCAGGTCAATAGGTGAATGATTTCACCCATAAGATCCATGTCCATACCTTAATTTCCAATCTGATCCCATAAATGATTGCATTGGGCCTTTACCTTTGTTCATCGTTCTTTTTGCAGCCTTGTCCTAAAATTGCAGTCTCCTACTACATCTACTAGGTGCTATCCTAGGCTTCCAAGCAACTTCTGGTGCATCTGAATCTATCTTCATGGGGTTCAAGCTAACAGACCTTCTTATTGGTTCACCCATTCTCTTATGTCAATCACGCACACTGTAAAATACCTAACTGCCAAGTGATAATGATGCAAATGGAAATTACTTCAACTATATTTATCGAATGAAGCAATAGCCTTTACACTTGATGCTCATCACACATGTGTAGCCACAACAACTCATTGGAGGACGTACCAGCTCTGTTTGATTCCCAGTTGCATGGAAGTCCGTAGACAACCCTTCATGATTACCAGCTTTTGTGTTGCCACACGAATTGAGATCGACTCAATTGACTGCATGATATTGGCCTTTAATGTAGGATATTCACACAAAATAGAAATGGCTATCACATGTTATCTTGCCAGCCTTTGAATGATAGTCATTGATTAATTTCCTTGGTGGAAGATCTAACAGCTAACCAACGCTTGACTATTCTTGACTTCCAACGGTGCTTGGCTGAGGTGTTTTTAGCCAATCATCTTCATTCATATCAGATGACACCATCACTATGCATGGGATCCACTGTCTGAGTGAGTAGGGACAAGTGTCGAGATTTTTCTAATCTCGCTAGATTTAACCTCCATTCATTTCCATTTAGAAATCTAGTGGGGAAAGGTGAAGATCGTTCCACTAGATTGATCTCGGTCACTCATTGAATGTGTCGAGCCATTAGAGCGGTAGTGGAGAATGGGTCTCGTGTACTGCATGGACACATGTTAGCTTCTCTCTAACCATGCTTCTTTTAGCTCACTATCATTTGATTCTTGTGGGCTAGTGGGGTATAGTGGAGATCTTTTCCGATATCCCTGAATCTGAAAAACCTACAAATGGCATGATTAGCATTAAATGAATAGCTTGGGTCCAGCTGATGGTGATGTGACCTCTAGGGAATGACTTAATGTTTAAGTTTGTGGGTTAAAATTAAAACCCAACCTTAGGAAAAGACTTAAAGCAAAGGGAAAGTGATGACCGATTCGGTGAGTGAATGGGATTGGTAAACAAACATGTCAAATGGCTCAAGAAATGACTTAAGGTTCAATGACCAACTAAGCAGGTCAACCAAGAATTAAAACATTTTCAGGTTTGAGGATGAAACCCTACTCACCAATGAGGATAAGGTTTTATCAATGATTGACTAAACTCATGGAGAGGGACAAAAATTCATCAGGATTTTTGGGGGTCTAACACCTTTCTAGAAGAACTTTCACCTGGATCATATCTCTATTTATCTCTTCCAAAAGTACTAGCTTTGAATGCAAATTTTGTCTTAGGAAGAGCATCACCAAATTCACTCAACTCAAAAGTAGTAATCTGACTAATCAACATGTCTCTAGTTACATTTATTACAGTCTGAAGCTCCTCAATAGCAGTAGCTTTGACTTTGTATGTAGGAGGCAAGGATCTAAGCACTTTAGCAACAATCTCTGATTCTTCCAATCATCCACCAGCACATCTGATACCACACACAAGTTCATTCACTCTTTGCATGAAATAAGTAATGTTCTCATCATCACCCATTCTTACCATTTTATATTTCCCTTTCAGAATTTACAACTTAGCAATCTTCACATTAGCATCACCTTCATAAAAAATTTCCAACGTTTTCTAGATCTCATAAGTAGTCATCAAATCCATAACATTTTTCATCTCAATATTAGTCAGAGAACTCAACAATTCTTCCTTAGCCCTAATATTGTACTCAACATCCTTAATCTCAGTAGAAGTAGAAGGACCATTTTGTGGGATAACATACCTATTCTTTGTAATGTTCTATTAGGGTTCACCAATGCATCTTAGATGACACTGCATTCGAGTCTTCCATAAAGAATATTTTTTTCCATCAAATCTTGGACTATCCTTCTTGTATGTCACCATCCTAGATCACCTCGAGCTATTAAAATTCATCCAAGGAACCTGCTATGATACCAATTGTTGGCAACACAAGGGAAGACAACTAAGAGGGGGGGTGAATCAATTGTCATAGAAATTCAAAACTTATTAAAATTATTAACCTTATTTTCATATCTGATCAATAACCATGAAAGCATAAATCATCAACACATCAAAAACACACATAACACCAAGATTTTTTATGTAGAAACCCTATTAGGGGAAAACCCACGGTGGAGGTTATTCCACAAGATTATACCCTGTTAAAAGTATAAAGAATAAAATGGGGAATTCACATGCATTCAGGCACACTTCCTAGAGCTCAATGCTCAATTAAAACAAGGCTTACTACCCAAAGGAAGACACATTATCTTATAGAAACATTCAGATTACATCCACAAAATTTTGAACTTAGAAAATAGCATCTGCTAATGCCTAATTACAGTTCTGGTTAAGCACATGAACACTTCTTCACACTCTACTTCTTCCTTCAAATGATTAGGACATTATTCACATATCTCATACACTCACATTCCTTCAAATGGAAAAATAATCACTTATATATATCTACAACAAGAGATTACATTGCTACACGTCAACTTCAACAAAATAATAAAATGAATACAACTGTTGGCCCAAAACATTAAAGATTATTAATATGAATCAACCAAGGTTGGCCACAACATAGTGAAGACCCAAAATAAAATCCTTAACCATGAAACACCTTCAAAATTTATTCCTCGAAAATCCACAACACACTACAATCACTTTGTCATCCATGAACATAAAAAAATGAACACACAAGAGAAAATCACCAATCATGAGCACAATGATCAATATAGACGTGCAACATAGATAGAGAACAATATAGAAACATCCAAAAACATCAATAATCACTAGATAAGTATCCACAACAACATAACTTACTATAATCACATCATCTTCATTCAGGAACACCAACTAAAGCACCAAAAAACCTATTAGAACACAACTGCTAATATAACTTGATCAAATCTTCATGCGGATCTCTAAAACTTAACATGGATAAACTAGATATACTAAAAAAAAACCCTTTAGTCCAAAACCTCTAATCATCAACATACTTAGCTCACCAACAAACTAAACTTCACTTCACCACTGACAACCTACAACTTAATTTATTACATTTTTCTCAATATCGTCGACATATACAACTTCTATGACATTAATGCCAATAGTGTTGACATAAATGACAACCACATATCAGAAACACAACCACAACATCCAACATTAATGTATACCACAACATGCCTTAACTTGGACCCAAATACACACATACAGGCCACACCACATTTCCACAAACACCAAAGCACATCTACAATTAGTGTAAACACCATAGGTCGATCATACCTATGTTATTACCATTAAAAAATTTATTACATGCTTCCTTTGATCCAAAGACAACTTGCAGATCTCACAAAACACTTAGAAACAATCTAGAATATTCTATCAACACCCTAAAATCCAAGAAATCCTTCACAACATCATATACCTAAAAAAACGTATTCATTCTACACAACCAGTTAACCTTCCACACATTGCAACACTTGAATCCTACCTTGTGGAGCACCAAAACACAAAAAAAGTATAACCAAAGATAAATATTAGTGATATATGCACAATTCTAGATCCACAAGACTAGAAACCAAACTATAGAGAAATGCGGAGAAAAACCATCTCCCAAACAACACTACTTTCACAGTTCACACATTGGTGAACACAAATTTCTCTACACAATGATCTATAACAAGAAATTTGGATATACCGCCTCTTAACACTTCTAATCAATATATATTAACCACACAAGTAGATATTAAACTATGAAGAAATGTGGAGAAAAACATTGGAGACCACTCTGTCACACTAAACACTCTTCACCACATTATATCCTCTTTTATACAAATTTTCTCAAATGCACTTGGAAACCAAGAACCAAAAACTCAAAATCAACATCTGGAACACCTTCTCAACATCTAAACCACACAAGAGGTTGAACATCACCGAAACATACTCATCAAAGAAACATTAGCGGTTGACATCAGTGATACTACTAATGGAAACATAATGCAACCAACGATAGCATCTCCATAGGTTGACATCAATGCAACAACAAAGGTATTTTGACATCAATGACAACAAAAACTTCTAAAAATATTCCCCTTTTTCATTGATGTCAACACATGGAAAAACCATCATCAACAACAACAAAAGCTCTGATCACCAGCTCATAAACTACACCATAGTGCATATTGCTCCATCAAAAGCTTATACTTTTTATCATTTTCTCCTTGTTAATACTTATTTCTCCCTTATTTCATATGGTTTTTTAGTTAAATATCTCTCTCCCCATTTGAAATCAATGACAAAGGGAAACATCCTCTTTGACATCAGTCACACATGTATCTACTCTCCAACTTCCTTTTCTTCTACTACACTTCATTTTCTTCACACCATCTATGCACACTGCATAGCATACTTCACTAACCAACACCAATTGCACATATCCTTTGACAGAGCTGCAAAATGAAAGCACTTGTATAGAACACAATGACAACACTTACATCCCTTCACTACAAAAACCAACAATGCTACTACCAACTCCCCATGAGAGGTAGCCACTAACATCAGTCTAGAAAAAAGGAATGAACCTTGAGATCCATTGGACTAATGCATATCCTTATGCATCTAGTTGAAAGGAGGGGAAATAAACCACAACTTATCTCGAAGATACCCAAAATTATCCTTAGAAAGAGCATTCATGAAGATATCTGCAACTTGATCCTTAGTAGGAACATACTCCAACTTCACCTCATTCTCTGCAACCTTCTCTCTCAAAAAGTGATCTTGAATTGAAATATTCTTTGTCCTTGAATGCATTACTAGATTCTATGAAATATTAATAAAACTTATATTATCACAAAATATATAAATGGGTTCATCATATGCCACCCTATATATTTTAATGTTTTCTTCATCCACACAACTTGTGTTCAACATGATGCTACACCAATGTACTCTACCTCTGTAGTAGACAATGACACTAAATCCTACTTCTTGATTAGCTAAGACACTAACCTATTTACAAAAATGAATGTGCCACCACTTGTACTTTTTCTATCATCCACACAACCTACCCAATCTACATCTATATAAGAACTCAGAGAGAAATTGGTGGCCTTTGGATACCATAAGCCATGTTCTAGAATTCCCTTCAAGTATTTGAATATCCTCTTCACTACTACCACATGCGACTCTCTGGGATCTTCTTGAAATCTAGCCACAAGAAAAAATCCATGCATGATACTTGGTCTAGTAGCAGTGGGATATAGCTAGTAGTCTTCCAAACATTAATTTGTGCTTTCTCTAATTAGGATTAGGAGATTCTTCATTCTTACTTATTTTACAACCAGTAACCACAGGAGTACATACCAATTTAGAGTCTTCCATTCCAAACTTCTTTAACATTTCCTTGACATAGTGGGATTGTGAAATGAATATTCCTTTCTTTTTCTAATTGATTTGAAGTCCAAGGAAGAAATTCATCTCCCCAAATATAGACATTTCAAACTCTTTCTACATCTCTTCTACAATTCTCTTTCACATACTTTCATTTCCTCCAAATATTATGTCATCAAAATATACAACCACAATCAAGAATTGATCTTTTTCAACTTTGATATAAAGACTAATGTTATCAATTAGATTTTCACCCTACCGAATACAAGATTCGGAAAACCAATGACACATGGAAACCTTCTTCAGATGTGGGTGATCTGAATGAAGAAGAAATCTCTAGAGTGAGTTGGTTCTCTGAAAGATGGATCCCATTCTAAGTAATTTCTGGGAAAAATGATAGAAGGATAGCTTAAAAATGAAATTTAACACCAACTAATGGTTAACTATTATTTCTAAAAATTCAGATTTTACCACTCACAACAATTCCTCTATTACAATAACTCTCACAATCTCATTGGTACCTGATTTCATCAGTGATTTTCATAAAGATTTGAAGGTATTGAATACATCATGCAACCTAAAAACATGAAATTCTATGCAAAGAATCATCAAATCAAGGCATATAAAGCTTCAAACTTGAAAACACAAACACATCAAATTGTTGTTACAAGGTTGAGACAAGAAATGAGAAGAACTCTGCTGCTTTATTGAAACTGAAAGAGTGTATCTTTCTGAACTAAGTACAAAGGAAGTTTACAAGCTCCAAAATGTGTGAGACCAAGAAACTAAAATATGAACTGGAAAAACACTAAGTTTTTCACAAGATATACCTCCAAAACCCTAATACAAGCTCAAGAAGAAAGCTCAAGGAAAAGGTATCAAAACTGCCTCAAAAAGTCTGTACAAAAGCATAAAAACACACTTTTTGCATATTCATATTGAAAAGCTCCTCACAAAAGATCAAATCTTCTTTTAAAGCGGAAAAAAACACCTTATCTCTCCAACAGGAATCTCAAATCTGACACAAGGAAGAAAATGAAATCAATCTACTAAAAATAGAAAAGAATAAAACAATTTGTTTTATTATTGCTTTACACAGCTTGCAGATCTTATCTTCTCACAATCTAACCTATTTTTGCAATTAAATATTTTTGAAATCTTTTGCAAAATCACACAACCTTATTTGTCCAATACAATAATCCATTTTTTTCTCAAGAATCATAAAACATATCTCTTATCACTATCCATAATTGATTTCTTCAAAACCAATTTGAAAAAAAAAAAGCCCTAAGTCATAAGTGGAATCATTTTACAATCTTTAATTGATTTCTCGCAAAATCAATTAAAATATAGGATATTATAACCACTCTTCAATTCTCACTAGGGCATAATTGATCAAAACCCTAATTTCCAAGGCCCTTTATGCCATCAAAAAGTTAATCAAATATGCCTAAGACTTAGGCAAATGGAAACCACTAATATTTCAAAACCTCAACCTAGCATTGGGCAATCGACTATCTAAGACATTGCATTAAGTTTGATTTAAAATGGAAGAATGGGAAACATTAACTTGAATTAGGGCACAAGGTAGAACAAAACTTAAAACAAACCCTAAAATCATTTCAATCCACACTTGTAACTTTTGGAAACGCTTTGCTCTGCATGGAAGAAATGCACCTCCTTATGGAAGCTAGGGTTTGAGTTATGTTCAAGTGCTTGGAAACTCCAGATTTTTCCTCTGCCATGGTCAACTTTACTCTACAATTCATGGTAAGTTGACTCCTTCATGGAATAATGATTTTCCTCTTCATTTGAAAGGAAAGAATGGCCATTAAGGCCATGGTATGTACATGCTTTACCTCTGATTTCTCTTTGCTTTCTGTGGCTTTACTCTCCCTAGCTGCCTCATGTTTAATCCCTGCACTCTCTCTTCTTATGAGGCGCCATGAGTTAGCTCGAACTATGATTTGGAAGCTCTATGAGAGATTGGCCGCCATGAGTTTTTCTCCTCCACAACCATGAATGGTAAGCTCTCACTTCTCCATTGTTTCTTTCTTGTAAAAAAAAATCTTGTAAAAGCTTCTATGAAGAAGATTGATTTTTTTTTTTGAAAACAAAATACAGACCCATTGTAGTCTGCGCCATTACATGCTCGGACTAAACCTTTGAAACATTCTGGGCTTAGCCCAAGACCACATTACATATATCTTATATTTCTGGCACAAACCCAATGTGGGTAAATTGTATCTGAAGAAAATAATGTTTATTCTGGATCTTTCTTATATTCAAGCTCGACCCATGAGAGCATGTACAATTTTCCATGTTTTGACAAGAAACCCACATGGATATTCTGAAAAGAATGAAGAATCTGCATTTTTAATTAAAAACAACAAATGGGCATTCTTTATTTCAAGCACAAACCACATTTCCTATCAAAACCCTCCATGGGTTCACTATAGCAAAGAGGAATCTATATTTTAAAATTGAAATATCATATGGGTGTTTGTAAAAAATAGAAGGAAAATCTCTCAATTTTTTTGGCTCGACCCATAATGAATAACACTCATTTAACATTTTTCATGACATCATAGTACCAATTCATATCAATAATGTCGTGTTGTTTCGATGAATGTACATTGTTCATTGTGACCCCACTTCCTGTAAGTATCATTGTGAGTTTCACCATCAAAATTGTATTTTGAAAATGAGCATGAGCACTATTTCTTAGCATCAATCATACCAATGAAATCCTTCACCATGAATGTTTACTCCTAGGGCACTGAATATTGTCAAAACAAAAATCAGAATGTTATGGTTTTTCTTTGCTTCAAAGGGATGTTGTCCAAAGCTTCATTTATTTAAGAAACTTGTCATGTTGAAGGTGCTCTTCATGCCTTCACTTTTTACCTAGTCCGAATTATGAGTCATTCCCTGTTAAAGTGGAAATCTGTTCCAATATTTATGCTCCTTTTAGGCAGCAATATTTGGGATGCTCTGAAATAAGAGCACTTATGATATTTTGAAGCTCATCCATTGTTTCAGATGAAACTAATGATTTTAGTTAAGGAAATCATGTATTTCTGTTTACTTTAAAAAGCAACGAAATACTTGTTGATCCTCTTTCTGAAATGATTTCATTTTTACTCATAACTTTCACTACACTATTATCAGATTTGATTTCTATGGGTGAAAAATGGGCTTGATTAATCTGAGAATTGAAATGTATCTATTGCATTGAGCATGATGATTATACATCTCTATTCGGCCCTCATTTGATGCTAAGGGACAACATGTCGAGCTCTACCCTTCTGGGAGCCCATTTTACCCCACATGCTTGGCTTCATGAAATGATCAGCTACATGAATTTTCCTATACCTGCACAGGAAACGAACATTGTTATCAATAAAGAAAATATATGATTATGATGCTCTCTCTTTCTTCGATTCCATCCATCTCCTGTTCTTGCAAATTTTCCAATGTATAGTTAGCAGTATTTGCATTATTATTGGTGATTCATATAGGAATGTTCATAGTCAGAGCTCTAACAACCCCTCTCTTCTCTTACAGGTCGATCAAAGCTCGAGGACGAAGGATGGTGCACCACTTCTGCATAGGAAATGATGATTATGTTCATGCTTATGTGATTTCTTTTCCTGCATCGTCAATAGTGTAGCATACTCCTCATGATGCATTGTGATAGTTACATCCACGACTTGTGTGGATTCTTAAATTTCCTTTTTCTGCTTTTCATTTTGAAAAGAAATGCATCAAAATGCAAAAATGTACTATCATTTGTATTCTTGAAATCAAATGAAATATTGTAATGTGAATGACTTTTGAAATAAATGAAAGCAAAAATGCTTTAACATTTGTATACTCAATTTTGTACTCCATTTGATTTGTGAAATATTTGAGCAATACTTTTCTAACTCAATCATCTCGAAACTCCATTGGGTGTGGAGTCAAATCTACCTCTTCATGAAACACAGAACCTTGAAACAACAACACTCCAAACAGTAGTGAAACAAAATAAAACAATGCAAAAAGAAAACTAACAGGCCTTGATGGCCAACATAACATGCGCAACAGTGCTTAGGGAATGAAGACTATTGAAATGAAATGTGTGTAATGCACTTATTTTCTGAAAAACACTAACTCTAACCTATTCTGACCAGCCAAGGTAGCTGGTCAAACAAAACAACTCATTGATTGGGAGAAATAGTTGCCCTTTCTACATAATATTTGATGCTTGACATAATTTTGGACACCTACAAGAAAAAAAACAAAAGGTGAAAGGCCATGATATAGTTGTACCACACCTTGAAGAAGGTATAAAAGTTTAGTAACCTCTTCATATGGAATATAATTATTAATAACCCGAGGTGGTGAAGTGACTTGAGTTTGTTCTCCTTCAGCCGTACTTTCATGCTTGGGCTCAACCATGATGGGAACCTTCTTGTTGGCCTCCATTTTTTCAATGTGTCTAATTGGACACCTCATCGAAAAGAAAAAATTAGATCTATTTCTTTTGATTTCACTCTTGTCAACTGCCTCACCAACGGCAACTAGTTCCTACCTTGATTGAATCATGTATTCAACCTCACGCTCCTCCAAAACTAAGCTTCCCTCACTTATTTTCTCATGGATCAATTTTTTTTTTGAATGGCTTTCATCATTTTGCTGCTCAGAACTAGGCCTTTGGTCACTACAAGAATTCAGCAGAGTGGTAAGCTCTCTACAATTTGAATAGTCAGGGTCTTGACAATCAAGCATGCTATATTTGGAAACAAGAAAGTCACTTTGCTCCTCAAACTGAATTGAGGTTTCAACCTCATTCTCGCACTTATCAAACAACAATGCCTCACTTCCTGTAATACCTTCTGGCTGTCCCAAATCAACGGGTAAGTTGGGGACCTACATGCTATGTTTAACAAAAAATGGTAATAAATCAATCACAACTTGTGAACTATCAACCATTTCTTGATCTGGAACTTGTAACTCTTCAACCATAGCCTGCTCTTTCTTTTCTAGCAGTTGTTCCTGATCTTCGAGCTCCTCCTCACCACTGTACTAGCTGGATTCCTTGAAATAGTCATCAATATTTTGTTGTTCCAATGAAATCAAACCCTTTTATAGATGGAGCACTCATGTGACCTACTGATAAAGGGGAATCATCAACAACAACCTTTTCCCATGAATCAACCTCTTGATCTAGTTGATTTTCCAAAATTTTATCCTCCTTTAACAAATAGGGAAGCTTTGTATTGCAAACATTGATAGCTTCACCATAAGAAGTCATTTCTTGTTTGATCTTTTGCTGCTCTAGATGATATTCCTCCATAGCTATATGTAATAAAATTACATTTCTAGCTTCTTTTATTGTGCATGAGTTATTTTGTAAGACAATAGGTCTATCCTCATAAAGGAAAATAGTGGCAGGACAATCAGATTCATCTGGTTGGGAAACTTGGGGAATTTATGGAGTTTCCTAGAGGGAAAAAGGATTCTTTCTAATGAACTGGTCTTGAATGGCAACAGGCTCCTTGAAAAAATTAGAAATTTTGAAACTTGGGATTTTGATTTTATGGGCCCGAGTCTGTTTGCATTCAAAACCAATCTCTTGGAGAGGAAAAGATTTTCCAATTGGCTAGTTTTGAAGCATAACACGTTCAGAATGTTCCAACCTAGGTTCTTGCAAAAGCAAGGAATCTCTAAAGCCATGAATTTTTCTCTCGGGAGAATTAAGGGGCTCATTCTTCATAAAACTTGGAAATTTCAATTAATGAAACTCTTCTTAAATAGGATGTCCCGACATGGAAGGAGTTGTTTGAGCTTCATGCCTTTGAAACTGAGCAAGCAGAAGCTTTATTTGTGCAGTTGCCTCACTCTCCAAATCCTCCTCAAACTATGTTATTTGGGTCTCCAGCTCCTACTTCTGGTGTTGATTATACTCATGTTGCTTCTTGATCTCCTCTAGTTGACTCATGTAATCAAGCAGCATGCTCTTTATACTTGCAATCTCCCCCTGTTGATCTATTTTATTCATCTGCCTTTCATAGTTCAACCTTATTTCTCTGAAACTCAAGTCTACAATCTCTTGGGACTAATTTCGAACATATGAGGGTTGAGATGAAAAATGGGTAGGGGTGGGTGGGTGGCAATTATACTAGTATGGATGATATCGAGATGGAAAAACATGTCTCTCACGATATGGCGGATGATATGACGCTTGTGTTAGAAACCAAGATCTGAAATGCAAACCAGAAAAAGCCTTCCATAGAAGAGAAAAACAAAAAAGCAAGAGCTTTGCATAAAGATGTGCAAATATTAATTATTCAGGAATTCTTAATTACAAGATATTATTTTCTTTATAAAAGAAAAGATGCATAACACTAATCTTATCTTGAGCAACAAGATAGCTCAATGAGATAATGATGAAAACAATAAACCCAAGAATTAAATATTACCTAAGTAAAGTTATGAAAGTGTAATTAAATATTGTTTACACCAACACCCCCCATAAGTACAACTTACGGAGACTAAAATAACATGCACCTAAAACTAAGATGAATGCAAGAAAGCATGAATGGGTCCCAACAACAAGGCTGGATCAGGTACCCAAGGACAATTGCAATAATGAGGTAGAGAAGGAAAACCTAGTGGGACAAAACCCCCTACAATGAGATGACCTACTGCAAAGAATCACTGGAAGAACTCTGATGAAGCAACACTGGAACCCCAAATCTGGAAAGCAAGGAAAGATAATTCTGTGTACAACTAAAACCAAAAATGGAATCACAAATGCAATAGTAGACCCGATGCCAAGGAACACTAGAAACTCACATACTGGAACAACCCTAGAATCTGTGAAGCAATAGTAGATGAGATGATGACATAATTTGGAAATCGTGTATCTTGATGCCGATGCCAAACTTAGACTAAAAATATTCCATGGGAAGGAGTACCATAAAGACTCTAGAACATTAACCATAAAAACATGGCCCTCAAACTGAGAAGGATCTGAACCATTGTGGATTAAGAACCATAATCTCTCAACTGAAGTGTGAACCGATGGGAATCTGATGTGTCAAGCTAAGACAAGATGTGGCCAAAAGAAACTAAGAAACTAGATAACCCATGCGAGTTGCCAACAAATCAAGATGAATATGGAGATCAAAGTGCATGCACACTCTAATCAGATTATTATGCAGGAAACCCCCCTGATGGAACTTTATCTCAGTTCATTTATTACAATAACCTAATGATTGTTAAAGGAGAGAATGCTAAATGTGCATAAACAAAAAATAAGATGATGTCATACTGAAATTAAGTGCAAATATTCAAATTTTACCTTTCCAACTGCGAAAACATCCAAGTAATCTCCAAAACACCCATCGTGACAAATCTAGAATAATGATAAACTTGGGATAGATATAGAAAAAGTGCATGGACAAAAAAATAGAGCTCCTCAATACCTTTCCAACGCTGCAAAGAAGATGAAAATTGGAGATCGTGGTAAGAAGTTATGAGCTCGGAAGCCATAAATGAACATTTGACTTCAAACAGAAATAAATGCAGATAAACAAAAAAAAAGTGCTTCTTTAGGGAAAATCAGGGCTAGGATGGGGCTTGGAGTGTCATACGACTGTTGACATCAGCACTTCATAAGGTTAAATTTGATGGCCTAGAGGCCGTCGGGGAAAAAAATCTCCCCCCTACTGGAAAACATTTGTTGGTTGTCGGGGCTAAAAGCATCGCTTGAATATTCCTTGTACGGTTGCCGGAATATTCTCTAACAAACGAAATATTTTGTGTTTGGCCAGGATTTTGGTGTAGGCCCATGGTCCCCAATATGACCTACGGGCTGCTGAGTTGGGCGGTTGGGGCAGAGCATTGAGTTCCTCCAAAGGACCTTCGTGGGGATTGGAGTCGGTCGGGGGCTGGGCGCATAGCGCCCGATCACCCATATGACCAATGCGGACAGAGCAAGAGCCTGCGGGGGCTATGTGGCCGAGCGGCGAGCAGGCGGTGGAGGTCGGCGGCCGCCTGGTAGCTGCCCGACGGTGGATTCGTTTGCACTAGCAGCGCGTGTGCAAACCCTGAAAAAATGTTGTTTTTGATTTTTTTTAATTTTTGTGCCTTGGGGAGTGTGTTGGGGAGGTCGTACAACCCCCTAGATAATTTTTTTTTCCTTCCAGACCAACTTCACCAAAATCGATGAAACAAAAGGCATTCTTAGGGTTTTTGGCTGCTACAAACGCAATGGTGACCTCTGTTTGTGCCCAAAGAGCCCCAAAAAATAAGCTACCTCTGTAGCTTCCAAGAAATCTCCCAGCCTGAAACCCTCATAGATCTGGCAAATGATGGCCAAAATATACAAAATAAAAGTAAATATTGACTTTTTCAAGGGTTTTGAATCCAATGGTGAAGCCCGATCTGATCCAAAATGCCTCATAGATGAACTCAAGGCATGATACCCTCGAGGAATCCCGAACGAACCCTGTAATGATTTTCTCAAAAATCTAAGAAGGGGTTGCAAATCAAGGCTCTGATACCATGTTAGAAACCAAGATCTGAAATGCAAATGAGAAAAAGCCTTCCACAGAAGAGAAAAACCAAAAAAGCAAGAGCTTTGCATAAAGATGTGAAAATATTAATTATTCAAGAATTCTTAATTACAATATATGATTTGCTTCATAAAAGCAAAGATGCATAACCCTAATCTTATCTTGAGCAAAAAAATAGCTCAATAAGATAATGCTGAAAATAATAAACCTAAAAATTAAATATTACCTAAGTAAATTTATGCAAGTGTAATTAAATATTAATTACACCAACAACTTGGTCATGAAATATTGACATTTATTTATTCATATGCAGGAAAACAACAAAAAATAGGTTTTTTAAAAAAAACCAGCATTTGATCTGCATGCAAAACCGAGAACGGAGTCGCCAAGTATATTGAAAAAGGGCCTCCAAAAGGCTGAAAAACTTGCTACATACATCAAACATAAACTTTAAAAGATTAAAAACTTCTGTGAAATTGATTTTCAGAGTCCCACGGGGCGTGCCAAAAACTATTATCAATTAGGTTTGCACCCTACCGAATACAAGATTCTGCAATCTAATGACACATGGAAACCTTCTTAGATGTGGGTGATCTGAACGAAGAAGGAATCTCTAGAGTGAGTTGGTTCTTCGAAAGATGGATCCTATTCTAAGTAATTTCTAGGAAAAAGGATAGAAGGATAGCTTAAAAATGAAATTTAACACTAACTAATGGTTAATTGTTATTTCTAAAAATTTAGATTTTACCACTCACAACAATTCCTCTATTACAATAGCTCTCACAATCTCATTGGTACCTAATTTTCTCAGTAATTTTCATGAAGATTCGAAGGTATTGAATACATCATGCAACCAGAAAACATGAAATTCTATGCAAAGACTCATAAAAGCAAGACATATAAGGCTTCAAACATGAAAACAAAAAGACATCAAATTGTTGTTACAAGGTTGAGACAAGAAATGAGAAGAACTCTACTACTTTATTGAAACTGAAAGAGTGTATCTATCTGAATTGAGTACAAAGGAAGTTTACAGGCTCCAAAATGTGTGAGAGCAAGAAACTAAAATCTAAAATGGAAAAACACTAATTTTTTTTACAATATATACCTCCAAAACCCTAATCTGAGCTCAAGAAGAAAGCTCAAGCATAAGGTATCAAAACTGCCTCAAAAAGTCTGCACAAAAGCGAAAAAACATGCTTTTTGCATATTCATACTGAAAAGCTCCTCAGAAAAGATCAACTATGCTTTTAAAGTGAAAAAAAAAACACCTTATTTCTCCAACAGGAATCTCAAATCCAACCCAAGGAAGAAAACGAAATCAATCTGCTAAAAATAGAAAAGAATAAAACAATTTGTTTTATTCTTGCTTTAAACAGCTTGCAGATGTTATCTTCTCACAATCTGACCTTTTTTTGCAATTAAATATTTTTGAAATCTTTTACAAAATTACACAACCTTATTTCTCCAATACAATAATTCATTTTTTTCTTAAGAATCATAAAACATATCTCTTCTCACTCTCCATAATTGATTTCTTCAAAACCAATTTGAAAAAAAAAAAGCCCTAAGTCATAAGTGAAATCATTTTACAATCTTTAATTGATTTCTCAAAAAATCAATTAAAATCTATGATATTATAACCACTCTTCAATTCTCAGTAAGACATAATTGATCAAAACCATAAAGTCCAAGGCCCTTTACGCCATCAAAAATTTAATCAAATAAGCCTAAGACTTAGGAAAATGGAAACCACTAATATTTCAAAACCTCGACCTAGCATTGGGGAATCGGCTATCTAAGACATTGCATTAAGTTTGATTTAAAATGAAAACATGGGAAACATTAACTTGAATTAGGGCACAAGGTAGAACAAAACATAAAACAAACCCTAAAATCATTTCATTTTGCACTTGTAACTTTTGGAAAAGCTTTGCTCTACCTAGAAGAAATGCACCTCCTCATGGAAGCCAAGGTATGAGTGATTTTGAAGTGCTTGGAAACTCTAGATTTTGCCTCCACCATGGTCAAATTTTACCCTACAATTCATGGTAAGTTGACTCCATAATGGCATGATGATTTTCCTCTTCATTTGAAAGGCAAGAATGGCCATGAAGGCCGCAGTCTGTACATGCTTTACCTCTGATTTCTCTTTACTTTATGTGGCTTTACTCTCCTTGGCTGCCTCAGGTTTATTCCCCGCTCTCTCTCTTCTTATGAGGTGCCATGAGTGAGCTCGAAGTATGATCTAGAAGCTCTATGAGAGCTTGGATGCCATGATCTTTCCTCCTCCATAGCCACAAATGGTAAGCTCTCACTTCTCCATTGTTTCTTTCTTGTCAAAGAAAAGCTTGTAAAAGCTTCTATGAAGAAGAATGATTGTTATTTTTGAAAACAAAATACAGACCCATTGTAGGTCGCACCATTACATGCTTGGTCTGAACCTTTGAAAGATTATGGGCTCGACACAAGACCACATTACATATATCTTGTATTTCTGGCACAAACACAATGTGGGTAAATTGTATCTGAAGAAAATAATGTTTATTTTGGATCTTTCTTATATTCAAGCTCGACCCATGAGAGCATGTACAATTTTCTGTGTTTTGACAAGAAACCCACATGGATATTCTGAACACAATGAATAATCTTCATTTTGAATTAAAAATGACATATGGGTATTCTTTATTTCAAGCACAAATTGCATTTCCTATCAAAGCCCTCCATGGGTTCACTGTAGCAAAGAGGAATATGTATTTTAAAATTGAAATATCATATGGGTGTTTGTAAAAAATAGAAGGAAAATCTCTCCATTTTCTGGGCTTGACCCATAATGAATAACACTCGTTTATAATTTTTCATGACAACATAGTACAAATTCATATCAAGAATTCCCTATTGTTTCAATGACTATACATTGTGCATTGTGACCCCACTTCGTGTAAGTATCATTGTGAGTTTCACCATCGAAGTTGTATTATAACAATGAGCATGAGCACTGTTTCTTAGCATCAATCATACCAATGAAATCCTTCACCATGAATGTTTACTCCTAGAGTACTGAATCTTGTCGAAACAAAAATCAAAATGTTATTCTTTTACTTTGCTTCAAAGGGATGTTGTCATGTGCTTCATTTATTTAAGAACTTACTTGTCATGCTAAAGGTGCTCTTCATGCCTTCACTTTTTATCTAGTCCGAATTATGAGTCATTCTCTATTAAAGTGGAAATCTGTTCCAATCTCTATGCTCCTTCTGGGCAGCAATAATGAGGATGTTCTAAAATAAGAGCACTTGCTTATGATATTCTGTAGCTCATCCATTGTTTTAGCTGAAACTGATATTTTTAGTTAAGGCAATTATTTATGTCTTTTCAGTTTAAAAAGAAACAAAATACTTGTTGATCATATTTCTGAATTGATTTCATTTTTAATCATATGTTTCACTACACTATTATTAAATTTGATTTCTATGGGTGAAAAATGGGCTTGATTACTTTGTTAATTGAAATGTATCTATTCCATTGAGCATGATGATTATACATCTCTATTCGTCCCTCATTTCATGCTAAGAGATAGCATACTGAGCTCTACCCTTTTGGGAGCCCATTTTACCCCACATGTTGTGCTTCATGAAATGATGAGCTAAATGAATTTTCCTATACCGGCACAGGAAATGAACAATGTTAGCAATACAGAAAATATATGATTATGATTCTCTCTCTTTCGTCGCTTCCATCCATCTCCCGTTCTTGCAACTGTTCCAATGTATCGTTAGCAAAATTTACATTATTTTTGGTGGTTCATATAGGAATTTTCATAGTTGGAGCTCTAACAACCCCTCTCTTCTCTTACAGGTCGATCGAAGCTCGAGGATGAAAGATGGTGCACCACTTCTACATTGGCCAAAAGCATAGGAAATGATGATTATTTTCATGCTTATGTGATTTCTTTTCCTGCATCCTCAATAGTGTAGCATGCTCCTGATGATGTATTGTAATAGTTACATCCACGGCTTGTGTGGATTCTTAAATTTCCTTTTTTTTTCTTTTCATTCTGAAAAGAAATGCATCAAAATGCAAAAATGTACTATCATTTGTCTTCTCGCAATCAAATAAAATATTTTAATGTGGATGACTTTTGAAATAAATGAAAGAAAAAATGCTTTAACATTTGTATACTCAGTTCTGTACTCCATTTGATTTGTGAAATATTTGAGCAATACTTTTGAAACTCAATCTTCTCGAAACACTTGTACAACTAGTACTTGATACTTGATAAATGTAGTGCAAAAAATACTTAAGCATATCTAGAAATAATTGCTCTTTCACTTTCAAATATAACAATATTTAATAATCTCCACCAATTGAGCTGTAGCAAAAAATTGGTAACATTTTGGCGATTTCTGCTGAATGCTTGCCAGCTAAGCATGAGATCAGTTTCCTTTGAAAACTCCATTGGGTATGGAGTCAAATCTGCACCTTCATGAAACTCAGAACCTCAAAACAAAAACACTCGAAACAATAGCGAAACAAAATGAAACAATGGAGAAAGAAAACTAACAAGCCCTGATGGCCAACAGAACATGCGCAACAACGCTTAGGGAAAGAAGACTAATGAAAGGAAATGTGTGTAACACACTTATTTGCTGAAAACACTAACTCTAACCTATTCTAACTAGCCAAGGTAGCTAGTAAAAAAAAACCATTCACTTATTGGTTGAAATAGCTTCCCTTTCTACAGAATATTTGATGTTTGACATAATTTTGGACACCTACAAGAAAAACAACAAAAGGTGAAAGGCCATGATATAGTTGTACCACACCTTGAAGAACATATACAAGTTTAGTAACCTCTTCATATGGAATATAATTATTACTAACCCGAGGTGGCGAAGTGACTTTAGTTTGTTCTCCTTCAGCCATACTTTCATGCTTGGGCTCAACCATGATGGGAACCTTCTTGTTGGCCTCCATTTCAGCAATGTGTATAATTGGACACCCCATTGACAAGACAAAATTGGATCGGTTTCTTCTGATTTCACTCTTGTCAACTGCCTCACCAACCACAACTGCTTCCTGCCTTGATTGAATCATGTATTCAACCTGGCACTCCTCCACAACCGAGCTGCCCTCACTTATTTTGTCATGGATCAATATTTTTTTTGAATGGATTTCATCATTTTGCTGCTAAGAACTAGGCCTTTGGTCACTTTAGGAATTCAACAGAGTGGTAAGCTCTCTACAAGCTGAACAGTCAGGGTCTTGACAATCAAGCATGCTGGATTTTGAAATAAGAAAGTTACTTTGCTCCTCAAACTGAATTGAGGTTTCAAGCTCTTCCTCGGACTTATGAAACAAGAGTGCCTCACTTCCTGCAATACCTTCTGGCTATCCCAAATCAATGGGTAAGTTGGGGACCTACATGCTATCTTTAACAAAAAATGGTAATAAATCAATCACAACTTGTGAACTATCGACCATTTCTTGATCTAGAATTTGTAGCTCTTCAACCATAGCCTGCTATGTATTTTCTAGCAATTGTTCCTAATCTTTGAGCTCCTCCTCACCATTGTACCAGCTAGATTCCTCGAAATAATCATAAATATTCTATTGTTCCAATGAATCAAACCCTTTTATACATGTAGCACTCATGTGACCTACTGATAAAGGGGAACAATCAACATTAAACTTTTGTCGTGAATCAACCTCTTGATCTAGTTGATTTTCCAAAATTTTATCCTCCTTTAACAAAAATGGAAGCTCTATAGTGCAAACATTGATAGCTTCACCATGAGAAGTCCTATCTTGTTCGATCTGCTGCTGCTTTAGCCGATATTCCTCCATAGCTATGTGTAATAAATTTACATTTCTAGCTTCTTCTATGGTGCATGAGTTATTTTGTAAGACAATAGGTCTATCCTCATAAAGGAAAATAGTGGTAGGACAATCAGATTCATCTGGTTGGGAAACTTGGGGAATTTCTAGAGTATCCTGGAGGGAAAAAGGATTCTTTCTAATGAACTAGTTTCGAATGCCAATAGGCTCCTTAGAAAAATCAGAATTTTTTGAAACTTGGGATTTTGATTTTATGGGGAGTTTGTTTGCATTCAAAACCAATCTCTTGGAGAGGAAAAGGTTTTCCAATTGGCTGGTTTTGAAGCATAAAAAGTTTAGAATGTTCCAACCTAGGTTCTTGCAAAAGCAAGGAATCTCTAAAGCCATGAATTTTTATCTCAGGAGGATTAATGGGCTCATTCTTCATAAAACTTGGAAATCTAAATTCATGAACCTCTTCTTGAATAGGATGTCCCGACATGGCAGGAGCTGTTTGGGCTTCATGCCTTTGAAACTGAGCAAGCAGAAGCTTTGTTTGTGTACCTGTCTCCCTCTCCAAATGCTCCTCAAACTGTGTTCTTTGGGTCTCCAACTCCTACTTCTGGTGTTGATTATACTCATGTTGCTTCTTGATCTCCTCCAGCTGACTCATGCAATCAAGCAACATGCTCTTTATACTTGCAATCTCCCCCTGTTGATCTATTTTATTCAACTTCCTTTCATAGTTTATCCTTATTTCTCTAAAACTCAAGTCTACAATCTCTTGGGACTGATTTCAAACATATGAGGGCTGAGATGAAGAATGGGCAAAGGTGGGTGGGTGGAAATTATAATAGTATGGTTGATATGGAGATGGAAAAACATGTCTCTCATGATATGGCAGATGATATGATGCTTGGCCATGAAATATTGACATATTTATTTATTCATAAGGTGGAAAACAACAAAAAGTTAGGTTTTTTAAAACAAACCAACATTTGATCTGCATGCAAAACTGCAAACAGAGTCGTCAGGTATATTGAAAAAGGGCCTCCAAAAGGCTAAAAAACTTGCTGCATACAACAAACAACAACTTTAAAAGATAAAAAACTTCTATGAAATTGATTTTTAGAGTCCCACCAGGTGTGGCAAAAACTGTTATCAATTAGATTTGCACCCTACCAAATACAAGATTTGGTAATCTAATGACACATGGAAACCTTCTTCAGATGTGGGTGTTCTGAACAAAGAAGGAATCTCCAGAGTGAGCTGGTTCTATGAAAGATGGATCCTATTCTAAGTAATTTCTGGGAAAAAGGATAGAGAGATAGCTTAAAAATGAAATTTAACACTAACTAATGGTTAATTGTTATTTCTGAAAAATCAGATTTTACCACTCACAACAATTCTTGTATTACAATAGCTCTCACAATCTCATTGGTACCTCATTTCATCAATAATTTTCATGAAGATTTGAAGGTATTGAATACATCATGCAACCTGAAAACATGAAATTCTATCCAAAGACTCATAAAAGCAAGACATATAAGGCTTCAAACATGAAAACACAAAGACATCAAATTGTTGGTGAGACAAGAAATGAGAAGAAATCTGGTGCTTTATTGAAACTGAAAGAGTGTATCTGTCTGAACTAAGTAAAAAGGAAGTTTAGAAGCTCCAAAATGTGTGAGTAAGAAAACTAAAATCTGAATTGGAAAAACACTAAGTTTTTCACATGATATACCTCCAAAACCCTAATGCGATCTCAAGAAGAAAGCTCAAGGAAAAGGTATCAAAATTGCCTCAAACAATTTGCACAAAAGTGGAAAAACAAACTTTTTGCATATTCATAATGAAAAGATCCTCAAAAAAGATCAAATATGCTCTTAAAGCGAAAAAAAAAAAACCTTATCTCTCCAACAGGAATCTCAAATCTGACCCAAGGAAGAAAATGAAATCAATCTGCTAAAAATAGCAAAGAATAAAAAAACTTGTTTTATTCTTGCTTTACCCAGCTTCTAGATCTTATCTTCTCACAATCTGACCTATTTTTGCAATTAAAGATTTTTGAAATTTTTTGCAAAATTACACAACCTTATTTCTCCAATACAATAATTGATTTTTTTCTAAAGAATCATAAAACATATCTCTTATCACTATCCATAATTGATTTCTTCAAAACCAATTTGAAAACAAAATAAGCCCTAAGTCATAAGTGAAATCATTTTACAATCTTTAATTGATTTCTCACAGAATCAATTAAAGTCCAAGATATTATAACCACTCTTCAATTCTCAGTACGAAATAATTGATCAAAACCCTAAAGTCCAAGGCCCTTTACACCATCACAAATTTAATCAAATAAACCTAAGACTTAGGCAAATGCAAACCACTAATATTTCCAAACCTTGACCTAGCATTAGGAAATCAACTATCTAAGAAATTGCATTAATTTTGATTTAAAATGCAAACATGGGAAACATTAACTCGAACTAGGGCACAAGGCAGAACAAAACTTAAAACAAACCCTAAAATCATTTAATTTCCCATGTGTAACTTTTGGAAAAGCTTTGCTCTGCCTGGAAGAAATGCACCTTCTTATGGAAGCTAGGGTTTGAGTTATTTTGAAGTTCTTGGAAACTCTAGATTTTGCCTCCGCCATGGTCGAATTTTACTCTGCAATTCATGGTAAGTTGACTCCTTAACGACATAATGATTTTCCTCTTCATTTGAAAGGAAAGAATGGCCATTAAGGTCACGGCCTGTACATGCTTTACCTCTGATTTCTCTTTACTTTATGTGGCTTTACTCTCCCTGGCCGCCTCATGTTATTCCCCGCTCTCTCTCTTCTTATGAGGCGCCATGAGTGAGCTCGAACTATGATCTGGAAGCTCTGTGAGAGATTGGCTGTGATGAGTTTTCCTCCTCGAAAGCCACAAACGGTAAGCTCTCACTTCTCCATTGTTTCTTTCTTGTCAAACAAAAACTTGTCAACAATTCTATGAAGAAGAATGATTGTTGGTTTTGAAAACAAAATACAAACCCATTGTAGGCCGCACCATTACATGCTTGGTCTGAATCTTTGAAACATTTTGGCTCGACCCAATACCACATTACATATATCTTGTATTTTTGGCACAAAGTCAATGTGGGTAAATTGTATCTGAAGAAAATAATGTTTATTCGGGATCTTTCTTATATTAAAGCTCAACCCATGAGAGCATGTACAATTTCTGTGTTTTGACAAGAAACCCACATGGATATTCTGAAAACAATGAAGAATCTACATTTTGAATTAAAAACAGCATGTGGGTATTCTTTATTTCAAGCACAAACCACATTTTCTGCCAAAGCCCTCCATGGGTTCATTGTAGAAAAGAGGAATCTGTATTTTAAAATTGAAATATCATATGGGTGTTTGTAAAAAATAGAAGGAAAATCTCTCCATTTTCTGGGCTCGACCAATAATGAAGAACACTCATTTAACATTTTTCATGACAACATAGTACAAATTCATATCAAGAATGCCCTATTGTTTCAATTACTATATGTTGTGCATTGTGACCCCACTTCGTGTAAGTATCATTGTGAGTTTCACCGTCGAAGTTGTATTATTAAAATGAGCATGAGCACTATTTCTTAGCATCAATCATACCAATGAAATCCTTCAACATGAATGTTTACTCCCAAAGCACTGAATCTTGTCGAAACAAAAATCATAATGTTATGCTTTTTCTTTGCTTCAAAGGGATGTTGTCTTGGGCTTCATTTATTTAAGAAAATTTTCATGCTGAAGGTGTTCTTCATGCCTTCACTTTTTACCTAGTCTGAATTATGAGTCATTCCTTGTTAAAGTGGAAATTTTTTCCAATCTTTATGCTCTTTCTAGGCAGCAATAATGAGGATGTTCTGAAATAAGAGCACTTGCTTATGATATTCTGAAGCTCATCCATTGTTTTAGCTGAAACTAATGATTTTAGACAAGGTAATTATGTATGCCTATTCAGTTTAAAAAGCAACAAAATAGGTGTTGATCCTGTTTCTGAATTGATTTCATTTTTACTCATATATTTCACTAGACTATTATCATATTTGATTGCTATGGGTGAAAAAGGGCTTGATTACTCTGATAATTCAAATGTATCTATTCCATTGAGCATGATGATTATACATCTCTATTCGGCCCTCATTTGATGTTGAGGGCCAACATGCCGAGCTCTACCCTTGTGGGAGCCCTTTTTACCCCACATGCTTGGCTTCATGAAATGATCAGCTACATGACTTTCCCTATACTTTCACAAGAAACGAACAATGTTAGCAATAAAGACAATATATTATTATGCTCTCTCTTTCTTCGCTTCCATCCATCTCCCATTCTTGCAACTGTTCCAATGTATCGTTAGCAACATTTACATTATTGTTGGTGGTTCATATAGGAATGTTCATAGTCTGAGCTCTAACAACCCCTCTCTTCTGTTACAGGTCGATCAGAGCTCGAGGACGGATGATGGTGCACCACTTCTGCATCGGCCACAACATAGACAATGATTATTATGTTCATGCTTATGTGATTTCTTTTCATGTATCATCAATAGTGTAGCATGCTCCTCATGATGCATTGTGATAGTTACATCCATGACTTGTGTGGATTCTTAAATTTCCTTTTTTCTGTTTTTCATTCTAAAAAGAAATGCATTAAAATGAAAAAATGTACATACTATCATTTGTTTTCTCGCAATCAAATGAAATATTGTAATGTGAATGAATTTTGAAATAAATGAAAAAAAATGCTTTATCATTTGTATACTCAGTTTTGTACTCCATTTGATTTGTGAAATATTTGAGCAATACTTTTGAAACTCAATCTTCTCGAAAAACTTGTACAACTGGTACTTGATACTTGATAAATGCAGTGCAAACAACACTTAAGCATATGTAGAAATAACTGCTCTTTCACTTTCAAATATAACAATATTTATTCAGCTCCACCAATTGAGTTGTAGCAAAAAATTGGTAACAATTACTAGTTGTGATAACTTTATTGAATCCTTTCTACAACAAGTACCTATCCAATCTTTCATACCAAGCTCTAGGAACTTTCTTGAGTCCATATAATGCCATCTTCAATATTTAGACCATATTGGGATTATCTGATAACTAAAATCCTTCCAATTGTTCAATATAGACCTCTTCTTCCAACTCCCCATTCAAGAATGTAGACTTCACATCTATCTGATGGAATTTGAAATTCTTATGTTCTACAAAATCCAAAAAAATCCTAATAGCTTCCATTCTTGCTGTCAGAGAAAATTTATCTTCAAAATCTATTCCTTCCACTTGTGAGTAGCCTTTACACACAAGTATTGCCTTGTTTCTTACCACTTCTCCACTCTCGTTCATCTTGTTCTAGAATACCAACTTAGTTCCAATCATATTCTTGTTTTTTGGTCTTGGGACAAGTTCCCAAGTCTGATTCTTCTCAATCTCCATCAGTTCATCTTCCATATCTATTGGTTATTTTTTAGAACCAAACTTGATCTCACCATTTACCTATGAATTTTCCAAAATTTAATGATAGGTAATTGCGAAGATTTTCCAACAAATAGGTATTGGCTTGCTAGACTAGACCTCTACTCTTCAGGCTCTGTGAAACCCAAGAGGGTGATCCTAACAATTTCTATATGATACTCTCGTGCCATTTTATCATAAAAATTGGAAACAAATAGATACATCCCTATCAGACACAAAAAAATTCTTTGAGGATTTGATAGACCATTTGAAGAATTGTACCTATAGCTAGGAATGAGGAGTATTTCATACCACTATACTACAATTATAGATTCCTCATAAATCATTGTAAGGATTTGTGTTCTTTGTCAGGTATAGGTGGCTCACTAACATCAAAGATAACCAAACAAATGGACTAGTTGCTTATCTGAGGACAACAAATTCACGTATGAAATAAATTGTAATACATTTAGCAAATGGAAACAAGTATTTGTAGACTATTGTATATTACTTTTTAATATACAACTTAGTGTGTCAATAACTAGAAACTGTTGGCAAAACAAGGACACACAACTGAGAGGGGGGTGAGTCAGTTGTGACAGAAAATTAAACTTTTCTTACTTAACTTAACTTAATCTCAAATATGATGAATAAGCAATTAACCACAAATAATTAACACATCAGAGAGAAAAATAACACCAAGATTTTTACGTGGAAACCTTGTTAGGGGAAAAAACATGGTGGATGTCATTCCACAAGATTATACCCTATTAAAAGTATAATGAGAAATAATAAAGGGAATGCAAATGCATTCAGGCACACTTCCTAGAGTTCATTGCTCAAATACAAAAGAGGAATCACTATCCAACAATACAAAGATATGGATTAGATCCACAGAGTATGAACTAAAAGAGTAGCTTCTACACAAGCTTGATTATAGTTCCAATTAAGCATAGAAAACCTTCTTCACTCTTCTCTCAATCTTCTTCACACTTCGCTTTTCTATCGAATGATTAGAACTCTATTCACACATCTGCGCTTTCTATGGCATACATTCTCTCTTATGCACACACTAATTTTTCTTAAACAATTTCTCTTATATATTTGCTACATGCGATTTCATCACAACTTAGTTGGTCAGGAAAATAAAACATATTTGTAATGTTGGCCCAAATTTACAAATAAATTTTCAATGTGAATCCACCAAGGTTAGCCAAAACATAGTGGAGACCCAAATTAACATCTCCAACACAAAAAGACTTCAATTAAATTCACCATGAAGATCCACAACATGCTACTACCAATATGTCGGTCAGGGATATGAAAAACCAAACATGCGCAATAAAATATCTTCAACCATGATATCTCTGAATAATGTGGTCATACCACAAAGATAGAGAATGATCTAGAGACATCTAAGAATACAAAGAAACAACAAAGATTAACAAAATTACACAAACTTCATTCAGGAACATTGACAGAGACTGCAAAAACACTGGCAGACCATAACACAATCAAAACTTCATGCGGACCTCTGAAAATTTTGGTAGATGATATAGAAACACTAAAAAATAAACCCTTTAATCCACACCAACTAATCTTTAGCTTAAACAACAAAATTCCTTCTTGACTTGCACAATTCTACTAGGAACCTAGAACACTTCCTTTTACAATTTTCTTAATATCCTCAACATATACAACCTTCAATACACCAAATGCTAATAGTGTTGACATCAATGACAACCACATATCAACAACCATATCCACAACATCCAACAAAAACTCCTTAAAAATCCTTGAATTTCACTTACAAATCTATGATCCCATTTAAGCACTTACTTAGCTCTTTGAACTAAAGCAAAAGATGAAACCACACATTCAATCAGAGTGATTGAATACAAATAAATGAACCTTGATTCCTTTATTCATAATTCAAAATCCAAAATTATAGAGGAGAGAAACTAATCCATGAACATGCAATTATCATTCATATATCTTTACTATTGTAGAAAAATTAAGCCTATTACAAATCTGAATACATTCCTAAAACTTAACACCAATTTATTTCTATGTACTTGAAACTATCAAAATTACTCATACATGAGCTCAAAAATTGTTAAACCATCAAAAGACCTATGTAATTGGCCATGAATTACCATTTATAGGAAACATGGGAGCAACAAGCATTAGGCAAAATTATAATTAATGTCACATTTTTATTTGACATACATTTCAATTTGAATTTCAACATTCCCCAGGTAGTTATATTTTCTCATTGCAAGTGGGGGAAAACATATAAGACAAAACTTATTTGCACACATGTTGAAGAAGATACACCCGCCTTCCAAAAGGCATCTCTCATTTGTTGCAACAAATTCCAAATTACCTTCTTAATGAGCCAAAAGAATTTACCGCGTGTAGGCTCCATCATGAAAAAACTTTACAAGCATGAAAATCAACAGAAAGATAAAAATTGACCCATCCAAGTTAACACTTGTGCCACCAATTTCCACTCTGGAGAGAAAACAATATTTTTTTGCAAAACTTCAACAAAATCCTAATTTGTACTATTTCCAGGCTATGCATTTTTCCTCTCCTATCCATTAATCATCATGGTTGCAGAATTCAAGACCAAAATTACACTCATCACCCCACCATTACAATTCAATCCTCCAGTACGTCCAAGTATTTTCTCTTCCAAGCTTGGAATTCCTCTTCAGTGGGCCTGCTGAATTTCATGAGACTATCATCCTTTTGTTTGTAAGAAAAATACTTGGTAACAACTTGATTAGCTTCCTTATCAAACTTTACTAGGACAATCTTTGCATAGTCCATCATGTACATGTTCCTCTTTAGTGTAGCCATATCATGTTCCTAAAAAATTGAAGCAACTTGGCTTGAAATGACATCATTAGTTTCCTTTCTCCACCCTTGCAAGGTTTTTATGCTACCATCATCCCTTAAAATGGATGGGAGGAGACCATGATGTGTTTCATGAAAATTTTTAGCCAATTCCCTTATCTTGGCCTCCAAAGGCTCAATATTTCGCCTAAGTTCCTTTATCTCATTTACAATAGCAATGGTGGGCTTAAGCTTCTCAAGGGGGTTAGCTTCCTTCTTTGTTCCAATAGACATCATTCTCAACTCTTGAAACCTAGGGATCCATGTCTCCATGAGAGAAATAGCACTCTTCTTATCATTGCCAAAATTATTTATTAAAAACTTCATGGAGGAATAGCTATCATGATTTTTGTTTAATCTATTAACCCCCCTGTTTAGGTGCTCCAAGACTATAGTGACAATCTTCATATTATTGAAAAAGATTTCCCTATTGATATTTTCACATTTTTCTTTGTACTTAGTTGCTTAGGGGTATGTGCAGGATCATGATGGGCCAAAAAGTGGCAATATTATGGGTATTTGTAGGGTATGTGGCTGACGACTTTTTTTTTACCCAAAATTGATCAAACAAAAAGGGTTTTTAGAGGAGATTCTCAGCTTTCCACCTATATAAATTATGCTTTAATTTGAATTTAATAAATAATTATTATTCATTTTCTATTAGAATTACGACTAAAGTTTTTATCGATAGGTTGATTGAAAAAAATCTATAACTTTCAAACGGTATCACATTTTTTGAATCTGAAACATGCATCACATTCTATGGTTCACATACTATAGGATTAAAAGAAGAAAAATTAAATTTTATGAATTTTTGACCAAATTAAGGTGGTCAGACATACAAGATTTTATATTTTTTAAAAGTTGTAATAAAAAAATCATAATTAATTATTTACTTGGAAAATAATTACAAAAAAATATGCATCACATTCGAACATGAGTCCTCTACTTACATATAAAATATTATAAAAAAATATTATCATTTTATTATGGTTAGGGTGGTCAGACAGACACCTAGTTATTTTTTCCTTGAAATTTAAGTACTATTGCATTGAAATTTCAAATTTTCACCAAATAGATTTTATTTATTTTTAAATAAACCTAGTAGTTTATAAACTAAATTCAATTTTCTACATATTCTATTCTTACATATTTTTGAAATAATATAGATAACTTATTCAAATTTTTACGTCAAGTTGCCTAACACTGATTTTTATGAATTTTTTGCCACTTAAGGGCCCATTTTTTCCATGATGATCCTGCACATACCCTTAAGCAACTCCTCCTTGTTGGCACCTTCCTATGCTTGTGGTACTTTAGATGTGTCTAGCTCTACCACTAAGATGGGTACGATTCACATATTATATGACACAATTTCCCATGAGGAACTTGTGGTAGGGGTATAGTTAGTAGGTGATGGTTCAAGTGAAGCAGTAGGGGAGAAAACATCAATATGCTTTTGCTCTCCTGGTTGAAAATTTTGCAATTTATCCCTCAATAACACTATTTTTTTTTGCATATGCATCTTTTATTGTTCAATCTTCCCATAATCAGCCAACAAGTTGTTGTACTTCTTTCTAATTTTTTCCTTTTCTATAGTTACCAACTCCACTATGGCTTTTGTAAAATGGGAAACATGTATTAACATTGTTGTTGTCTCAAGAGTTGATTTCTCTCACACTCTCTTTATTATCACGCCTCCCTTATAGTCTGGTGCGAGCTTTGCAATATTAGGCTTCCTTGTGGTAGGGGGCTATGGACCATATATCTAATGCATCCCACTGGTCACTAAAATTTGATCCTTGTAGTGCAATTGTAGCTTCCTCTTCTGAATTGTAAAGTGGTTTGTCACACCTATTTATCATATCAAAAGAAATAGAAAAGGCTAGATCCCAATTTGGTAACAAAAAAAACCATTATTTCTCATCAATTCTTTGCCTTCTATTGTAGTCATTTTATGAAATTTGGCTTTCATTTCTTTCTGGACCTGTGCTTGAATAGTTTCCTTTAGCAAGTCTAGATGAAGAATTCTTTACTTTGCTACAGTAGTAGCATATTCATCCTTCTTATCCCTATAGGAAAATTCTATGAAAGCTTGGGATTTTATGAATGAATCATCATCCATGAATTTTGTGCAAGCCTCCACCCTGAGATCATCAGATTTGTTTATCTCAGTGAGCTCAACCTTGCTCAACCTCATACCCAATTGTTGTGACAAAATCACTGCATGTGTAGGAGGAATTCCTTGTTGCATTTCATGCTCAAATACCCAAATATCTTCATTAGGTTCATCATCATCATAATCCACCAAACCATCCAGTTCAACCTTTTTCTTCTTCAATGGTGGCTCTTTTGGTGGTGAGGCATGTTGTGATGGGGCATCAACATCAACAATTTCAAGCTCAGTTGTCCTTGGAGGAGATGGTGGTGGCATTTGTGGCATAGGAAAAGGAGGTATTTTCTCCTCTTGTTGAGAGAGAGCAAATATTGCATCATCTTTCTTTGCTTTGTTCTTCCTCCTTATGAAAACCTTTACTTTTTGTTCCTTAGGAGGTTGTTCCGTAGGTCTTTCCTCCATAACAAGGATTTCTCCTCAGCCCTGTTCCTCCTCCATAGGGTCTTTCCCCTTGTCTTGAATCATTATTTCACCTCCAAGTTGACCAACCATTTTTTCAAAGTTTTGGAACGCATATCCCACTCTTTGCATTATATTGGAGATTTTTGCAAGAGTAGCAAATTTAGGATCCTTTTCCTTTTCCTTTCTTTTCATTTTGTTAAAATAAATCCACTTTACTTTTCTATTCTCTTTCTCCAAAAGATCAAAGATGTTCCTTATTATATCCTCAGGGTAATGGAAAATATGCACAAACTTGGAACTCTGGTTCCTTTCCTTTAACTAGGCAATGAAACCTTTAGGATCATGATACTCTTTGGTCATTTCTCTCTTCATGTGAAAATTATTAAGTATGTCATTTAACTTATAACAACCTCCTTTGATCATTAAAAAATTAGAGAAGCATGTTTATGAGGGGAAAAAAGTTCCCTTTCCCTGATCCAACAAATGTTTATTCTCCACACTTCCCAACTAATACATCACCTCAAGAAACCCAATTCTTTCTAGTACACATATAGGAAACAAGTGAGGTGTGACAGTGGCACCATATACTCTCAAAATTGTATATGTAGGATAAGGGATATCATCTCCCTAATTATGATTAACCTCCAATTCAAGCCTCCTATCTTTAAGTCTCAAGAAATCATGTAGGGCCTTGGAAACTCTTGGCACATTGGTAACCAAGAATCTCCTCAACTCGTAAGCAAATTTTTTTTAAATATCACATAATAAAATGTTATGTCATCCTTATCTAAGATGGTTGTCCGAAACTAGATAGATAATTCCAAATTACCTTCCTTCCTTTCTAGTGTCATATTCTTCCTAAAGCAAGAGGCAACTTTCAATAGAAACATGTGGATGAGTAGTGAATAGTACCCAAGTTAACATTTTCACCATTTAAGGTCCTAATTGTGTTGTCATAACTAGGAATGGTTAGGTTACTATCTGAGGGACACTTGCATCCTCTAAAAATCTACCCAATTATTGACATTGGTTTTCACTAATCTCAACACTTGGGAAAACTGTTGTGATGTCAACATTTGGCGAGATTGTTACATATTTTTGTGAGATTGTTGTTTAAAATTGGTTGTTTTTGATGCTTGTATCTACACTCAATTTGGGTTGTTGTTGGTGCTTTCAGTTTTATGTTGTTGATACTCTATTATGATATGTTCATTGTTGGATGTCATCCCTTTGATTTTTCTGATGTTCATGGTTGGATTTCATGCCTTTTTTTATGACACTTATAAAGATATATTGAGTACGGTTTCTATCAAAAAAGATGATATCATGATAATATATTGGTGGTTTTTGTTGGTTGTCTATACTAGTATAGAATATGCTCCATATTTCTACATATTGGTGTTTCTACTCCCATGTTTTGGTGGATGTGCTCTTTTTTCTTGTGTAGTGTCTCAAATTAATTTTCATGTAGTGAAGTGTTCCACAAGTTGATATGGTAATATTGTATCTCATAGTTGTGTACTTTATGCTTTTGGGATGAAGTGTTTCTCTTCTATTTGGTTAAATGTGGTGGCTATTTATGGCATGATACATTTGTCACTAGGGTTGTGCACAATTGTACAAAAATTCTTTTGTTATCTTTCCCTATGGTTCTGCACCTTAGCTTACAAGTCCTTTTGGGAGCAACATGATTCCTTAGGAAGTGATCCTTAATTTTTTTTGTAATTTTGTAAGCAACAAGCTTCCTATATTGATATTTTTCTCTTTGTGGGTTTTCCCTTCTTGGGTTTCCCATGTAAATCTAGCGTAATCTTGCGCATGTGTGTTCATTGTACTATCTTTCATTACTGTTGATTAGATTAAGGTTGTTGAACAAGTTAATAATCTGAATTTGTACATTGGTTAAGGATTTATGATTTGAAGGTCTTAAGTATTAATAGATACTGATTTACCCCCCTCTTAGTATCTATGTGTGTTCAAAAAACTCTATCATTACTAAGTTCCTCTAAAGAATCTTAACCACTTGATGAAAGATTTGGGATGATACATGATGGGACAAATTACACCTTTTTGAAATTGAGAATGGAAGACTATCTAAAATCTCTAGGGTTTGATGTTTGGAAATCTACCAAGGATGGTTATACTGCTCCTATTACTCCTCTAATAGATCCAAATGAGATAAGGTTGTATGAGAATAATGCTAGGGAAAAGAATAATATCTTGTGTGGGTTAGCTGATTTAGAAATTCTAAAGGGGATGAGTTGTAATTCTAGTAAGGATGTATGGGAAGATTTGAATATTGTTTATGAAGGAGATAATAAAGTGAAGCAAGCTAAGATGCAAATGTTCAAGAGAAAATTTGAGACTTTGAAGATAAAAAAGGATGAAAACATTGTTGGTTATATGCTCTAGGTGGATGGAGTAGTTACTAGCATCAAAGGTCTTGGTGGAGAAGTGAAAGAAGAGAGATTGTGATGTAGCTTAGGGAAAAACATAGGTTAGCAAATTAGAGCTTAAATAAGATAACCCAAAGAAAAGAAATGAATAACAAAGGAGCAACAACATGAAAACAAGGAAAGATCTCACCAAATTTCTTCAACCTCCATGATTGACCTCCATTGCACATTCTCTATTTTCTACAATATTATGTTTTCCTCGATATTTGTGATGAGAAACCTATGATTATGCCAATTTCCTAAGCAAATGTTGAAGGATTCTATCAAAAGAGCTACACAATGCAACTAAGCAGCTATAAAGCAAGTATAAAGCATGAAATCATAATGTCAAGAGATGCCAAGATCAAAATTCCAAAAGATGAAGTGTGCCTAAGATGTCAAGATGTGAAGTGTGTCAAATGAGGCCAAAATTGCAATTTTATAGAAAAGTCAATTTTGGATGAATGGCCAAGATTGAAGATTGACAAATGCCCTAAGATCAATGGTTGAGATTGAACGTGACAACCCACAATTAGGGTTAGGGAAAAAATAGGGTAAATTTTAAATGAAGGGTTAAGATTTGATTTTAGAAAGTCAAATCAAGGGACAAGATTGCATGTGATAAGGAGATACGAATGGCACGAAAAAAGAAGAGCTAGAAAATAAAATAACATTAGAAATTATTTGATTTTTGGAGGAAAGTTGCCATTTTTAATTAAAAATTAATTTAATTCAAAAGGTGGGGTCATGTGACAGTAAATAATTAATTTTAAATTATTTACTTGGAGGAAGGAAATTAGAAAGTGGGACAATTTTAAATAATTTTATTTAAAGTTAGGAGAATCTCAAGGTAGACAATAATGGGGCGGGGGCCCTAGCTTCGGTTGGCTAAGTAATTCGTTCGCGGCTCTGAGTCACGAGTTCTAGTCTCCCAGTCCATTGATGGAGGTGTGTGCCCGGCGCCGAATCACGTTAAAAAGTTTACCTAGCTTCTGCCTGATTTATAGAAGTCGTGCTAAAAAAAAAAAAGGTAGACAATAATTAAATAAATTAAAGAATTTATTTAATTATAAGAAGACATTTAGAAATTAATGACACATTTAAATAAATAAATAAAGTTTATTTATTTAAATAATCAGGAAGAAATAGTGGACAAATAATATCTAAATAAATTTAAGAATTTATTTAATCATAAAGAGACATTAGAGAATTAGCGATGTATTTAAATAAATAAATAAAATTTATTTATTTAAACAATCAAGAGGAATAAAGGACATGAATGAATTAAATAATTATGAATTATTTAATTAATAGTTGAAATTGGACCATAGGACATAATTAAATATTTTAATTATGCTAGGAAGAAAATGAAGAGAATAGAACTTGTAGGCCTAGGTCAATTTTATGTGTCTACATTTTGGCCCTCTTTGTCATAATGCATCCTGTCACATTGTGACAAAGAAAATTCAGTCAAAAACATGCCCCAAAAAAGGTACAAAGTATCTATGCCCCCTCGGAAAAAATTTCAAATTTTGGCCCAGTGATAGAAAAAAATAAAATAAATAAATAAATAAAAATTGGAAAGTGTCCTGATAAGTTAATTCGATGTCTAGAAAATCAGTGGCGTGATCGGTTTTGAATTTTGACATGTTTAAAGTAGTCAATGAGCTGGTCAAATTTGGTCAAAAGAGCCTCTAGTAATAAAATTTTCATGAAAAATCCCACTTTTACCCTATAAATAGGTTCAAAATGGGTAAAAAGTCAATTCATTTTCACTTTTACCTTTGAAAATTTGAGAGCTCATAGAGAGGATACTTTGCACGAAGATGGTTATTCTAGTGACCAAGCACTGTGGGTACATTGTTCAAACTTTTAGTCAGCCAGAGAGTGCAGAGCCACCGGTAAGTATCCCTTACCCACTTCATTATTTCATCGCTTTGTGTGCCTTTCTAGGTTTTGAAGTTAGGTCAATGAATGCATTGTGACCCATATGCATTCGTGAGAGATACATTTGTGTTCACATTTCGCACATTAGATGCGTCATGACGCAAATGCAAGGAATACGTTAGGTTTAGGTTGAAAATGACACACTTGTAGACTAGTGAGATGCAATTTCCGTTTCACAACGCAAATGATAGTTATAGCAACGCAATCACTTTGTCACAACACAAACGCTTGGTCATTTGACACAAGTTTTTTTAAAATGATGCATATGATCGATGGAGTGACACATGTGTTATGGGATGGAACATTTGTGAACTTGTGCAACACAAATGCTCTGTCGCAATGCAAATGAAGAGCTAAACGATGCAATTGACTTAGAGTGACACAATTTCCTTTGACAGGACACATTTGACTTTGACCAGGGTTGAATTTTGTTTAGGCTTAGTTTCTAATTATTCTTAAGTAGATAGATGATAATGATGATGTTCAAATGATGTGCTGACTCTTATTCCTTCTTGTGCAAAAAAAAATATCACTGATTTATACGTGCAAGTCCAGGCTATTGACATATGCATTTAGAGATCAGTTGTGAGACAGGGAACAAAGATGATTGATGCGGCTTGGACTATACTATGTGACCTATATGCCCATTGTCTAGGAAAATAGGGGACTATTGATAGCATTGGCTGAGAGATTGCACTCAGAGATGTGTTCATTCCATTTTCTAATGGGAGAGTTCACCGTGACACTTGAGGATGTGTACAGGATTTTACGCCTTTCGATCAGGGGAGAGCATGTTGTTTATGATCTACATCAGGGATAGCAGGCCATTGAAAAGTATTATGAGGCCGATGATGATGGAGGACTAGACATTAAGGGATATGAGATTTTGTGGGAGTTCATGGCAGAGCATTATCCTCGATGGGATGAGATGTTATGCACATTGATTGTCGATGTATCTATACTAGATGTGTATGTACAAGATCATGATGGGCACAAGATCATGATGGGCCAAAATGTGGCGATATGATGGATATGTGTAGGGTTTGTGGCTAACAAATTTTTCCTTACCCAAAATTGATAAAATGAAAAGGGTTTTTAAAGGAGATTCTCAACTTGCCACCAATATAAATTATTGTTTACTTTAAATTTGATAAATAATGATTATTAATTTTCTATTTGAATTACGACTAAATTCCTGATTGATGGGCTGATTGAAAAACATCTATAGCTTTCAAATGGTATAATTTTTTTTGAATCCAAAACATGTGTCACATTCTATGCTTCACATACTATAGGATTAAAAAAAAAGAATTTCATGAAGTTTTGACCAGGTTAAAGTGGTCATACATACAAGTTTTTATATTTTTTAAAAGTTGTAATAAAAAATTCATAATTAATTGTTTACTTGGAAAAAATTACAAAAAAATATACATCACATCGGGACATGAGTCATGTACTTATATATAAAGTATAATAAAAAATATTATCATTTTATTGTGGTTAGGGTGGTCAAATAGACACCTACTTATCTTTTCCCTGAAATTTAAGTACTTCTGCATTGAAATTTCAAATTTTCACCAAATAGATTTTTTATGCCAAATTTCTTGACTCTAATTTTTTCTGAATTTTTCACCACTTAAGGGCCTATTTTTTCCATGATGATCTTGCACATACCTAGACTGCTGTGGACACAGGTTCTCTATTGGATGGGGATATGTGCTCATGAGGATGAGGTGGGACAAGACTATTTTTTCTTGGGAGGCTTGTCTACTTGGCATGCTTTATCATCAGTTGCATGAGGTGGTGTATAGAGGTGCACACAGTATTAGCTGTAGTACCACACTACTTATGATTTGGGCTTGAGAGCGTATCCTCATCTTTTTTCCTCTTATTCAGAGACCACAATTGGATAAGAGGATGCCATATGTTTATCTGTATGTGGGTACCCTAGAGCAAACTAAAGTTGGGGAGACAGGATATTAGCAACATAAAATTGATAATTTGATGGTATTTGTTAGGAGACCTTATAGGGATTGTGCATAGTGGGCCGATGAGGGTGATCATTTGAAATTTTGTAGACAATTTTGATATTTGATTGGTTGCACTGTACAATCATAGTTGATTATTCAGATGTACCTCTTCCAATGGGTGTTGAGATAGTTTGACGAGTAGCAAGATGTGTCGGTGGGGACATCAGAGTATGTGAGATCATCCTGTGAGACTATATGAGGACCATCTATATCAGTTACCATGGCAGAGTAGTAGATTGATGGGATGGTGGCATAGCAGTGGCCCTGGAGTGGGGGTCCAATGGATCTAGGTACAATAGTGGAGTTTTATGCATGGTGGTAGGCTCATAGGCCACAACCATTGACAAACCTAGATGGGATAGCACCAATGGACCAACAATCAGTGATATCACAGGTGCGTTGAGGAGGCTGAGGAGGCAGAGATGACGGCTAGAGAGGGGGAAATGGTGGGAGACAGGGAAGGAGAGTGTTCCAGCATGTTGACAGGGCACCCCTTGAAATGATCACTGAGGTAGTAGAGGAGGAGGAGAGAGATGAGGGGGTCTGACAGGAGGAGGAGCATCTAGAGGCCAAGGCTAGGTAGGAGGAGGAGAGGCCAGAGGCAGAGGGACATATTATAAGAGAGGAGGCCCTGGATGTTGACGGAGGGAAGGAAATATTTGGGGGTGATGATGAGGAGCTGGACATTGGGGGTGAGGATGATATGGATGAGGCATAGAGATAGCTATGTGAGCGGATGGTGGATGGAGAGGATGATATACCCAAAGGAAAACCCTTGCCACATGATGCTACTATTGGCCAGAGATTGGAATATATGCAGAGTAGATTAGATGAGGCCACATCATAGATCAAGTCCCTACAGGTAGAGCTATAGGTCACACGGGTAGAGCAGAGTCAGGCTGAGATCCGATGGTTGGAGGCACAAACCTAGTGCTCAGAGTTTTCATAGTTATGTATAGGGCCAGTTGGGGACATAGCTTATAGGGAGTTAGCTAGGGTCAGTGCTAGCCTAGTCTAGTATCGAATGTTATATGAGTGAGAAGTGTTGACCGAGCGACGAGATCCTCATTTGTCTAGATCTCAGAGCAAGATAGGGAGTGGTTCAAGGAGTAGTAGTAGGACACACAATAGTCGAAGTTAGAGCATTGTGGGTGGTTCTACCTCCTTAGGACATTCATCAGGTCACTGGTCCCATCACAGTCACAAGAATTCCTTGGACCATAGATCCATCCATAGTCATGGTTCATTCACTTTAGGGCATAAGTCAGAGCACAACCAACCCCTAGTTACAGATCCATCAGCCTCATAGACTTTTCCTACCATTTCCATGATGCCATCAATTCCAGTTATAGAGCACCAGTCACCTCGTTCTTCTGATGGGATGAGGAGAGCACAACCTAGGGACATTGACATTGCTATCTTGTTATTATGTTTGAGACATTATGTTATGACATTCATATTTTGACTATCGATCCTACAAGCTCTATTTTTGGGATATCTCGTGACTCTATCCAATGACATGATTTTTGAGATTATATATATGATGCAGTTTTGGTGCGACCTATATGCTTTATGTTATGTGATGATGCATTATCTTTTGATTATTTCTATGATATATGCATTTATGATGATGATTATGATGATGCATTTTATATGTCATGTGATGTATGTAGTTATGATGGTTATATGATGATGATGTTCTATATGTATGCATAATGTTTTGATTTTAGTGAATGCCATGTTAATGATTATGGAAGTATTGATGTATGACTATATATATGGATAATGTGATATGTGATGTATTATGCTATCATGTATATGCGTTACAAATATGGATGATGTATGGAAATGCTAAATGCACTTATATGTTATGTAAATGAAAATTGATGAAATTCATATATGCTAATAATGTAAATTAAAGTATGTGAATGGATGTTTAATTAATGTATTCCTTAAATGAATGTTTAAAGCATAATGCAACTAAGTGAATGGATATATGTAAATGTGTGATGAACTAATGCAATGTTTATATGATCATGTATGCAATTATATTTTGGTATGTCACACGATATCATTAGGAGACGAAATAGGAGAAATGACAAGATAGAAGGAGATGGATGTTAGTGTGGAAACAAAATCCTTCAACATATTACCAAAAGAACCAATAGTTGTTGCTCAAATCATCATTGGGTGGACTATTGTAATGGCCAACAAACACCATGATATGACATAAATCAATGGTGTTCAAAGTTGTACCATCACATGAGACAAGCAGTCACAGACAAGGATGATGATGACTCATACTAAGAATGAAATTACCACAGTCTTTTCCTCACAACCAACCACAAAAAAAAGAAATATAAGAAAGACAAGCCATGAAACGTCATTGCTCCTCTAAATCCTATTGCCACAACATCCTTGAGGAACTAGCAACATGACTGTTGAAAAATAAAAACAAGACAATCATCATGATATGCCATTGTTCCTCTAAATCCTATTGTTAGGACATCCTCAAGGAACTAGTAGCATGATGAAAAATCAAAGGACAAAATGACAAGATAGTGTTTACCGAGTGTTTGTCGAGTGTTTTCCAATTGTGTCCAAATGTCAAGTGTTTTTATGCCAAGATTCCAGTTTTGATGATGTCTAGATGACAAATGCTAGGTAATGCCAAATTCGAGGACATATCCTGAATGATGTCAATGTCAAGTGGATTGATCCTCAAATACCAAGAGAAACCCTTAAAATGCCAAATGATAGTGACAATTCATAGGAAGGACACATCCTAAGGAATAAATAAATGACATGGGTCGTTCTTCAGAAGGACACATCTGAAGAATAACCAAGAGTTGGAAGTTTGACTTGTTTTGACTGAGTTTGACTTGTTTTGACTGGAATATTAAGTAAATGATTGCCAAAGTTTTCTTTTGTCTATTTTAGAATGATTTTTTTTGTTGAAAATATTTAATGTTTTTGTTAGCGTAGTGTCATGAATCCTAATGGACTGATCTAGTGCGGCCTTAGGGGCTCAACGATTAATGGCCTTGCCTACGTCATACACTCAGAGACCTCATAGTTTGACACAACCAATGACTTTGTCTTGATTGATCAAAGATTGAGTCATGATTTTATTTTGACAAACCTAAAAATACTGACCTAATGTCTCGGGGGCCCAAAGATGAGCCTTGCCTACGTAGAAAATGCACAGAGACAATGTAGTTTAACAATGACATGGACTGACAAAGTAGACTGACTTGACAAGTTATGACTCTATTTTTGGGATTTTCAAGTGTTATTTGGATGTTTTTGTGTTTTTTCCATATTCTATTTTTTGTATTTCTTTAGGACATTTTTTTATTTTTAGGTCTTTTTTTAAGACATTTTATGATTTTTTTTGTCTTTTTTTAGGACTTTTATGATTTTTTTTGTCATTTTTTAGGACATTTTATGATTTTTTTTTGTCTTTCTTTAGGAATGTAGTTTCAATTTTTTTTGTCTTTTTTTTAGGACTTTTATGATTTTTTTGTCTTTTTTGAGGACTTTTATGATTGACAAGACCATGTGCGATATCCAGTATAGTTAGGTGATAAAGGATTTCCCCTAGTTAGGTCCAGGACTAACCAAGTTCAAAGGATGTGTTTGGGATGACAGACGAATGGTATGTCAGCCGTGATGTCAACCATTATCAACCATGGAAAGAAATGGTAGGATTTTGTGATAGGATATTGCGATGGTGTCAGAAAAGTGGACATTTATTATGGAATAAGATAGATAGAGTGATAGTAGATGGGGAAGAAAATATTGACTACACATGGTGCCTATTTGTTAGGTTTTCACCATGGTACTTATCCAAAGCACTTGTTTACCAGGATTTCACTATTGGATGAATTATTTCTCGTTACTATTTTTGTCATGTTTTCATTTTTTTGGTGTCACCAAGATGCATGTTTGCCAGGTTTTTATTAGGGTGATGTTTTTTTGTATTTTTATGGTTTGCAGCCAAGCTCTTTGATGCTATGTGTAGAAATTTTAGAGATGCAAACTGTAGATAGGTTCTTTCAATTATTCAACATCTGGAGTGATTAGCTAGTAAGCTCTAGAACCAAATGATGCCATGATGATGTAAGGACCCAACCAATTGGGTTTGAACTTGCTTATTTTCTATCTATTAGACTAATTCTTAGGATTTTGCAATGGGACCAAGTCACCAATTTCAAACTTCTGAACCATAACTCTCTTGTTATAACTGCATAAAATATGATTTTGATATGCCTGTAAATGATTTAAGGAATTTTGTCTTCGTTCCTCTAATATTTCTAGCTCATGGAGTCACGACTGTCTATACTCTTCGTCATCGATCAAAACCTTCAGGGAGACTCATAAAGATGGAATTTCAACCTCGATGGGCAAGATGGCTTTAGCTCCAAAGACCAAGGTGAATGGGGTGGCTCATGTAGGCATGCAGATGTTGGTGTGGTAAGCTCATAGAGCAGGGTTAAGTTGTATGTGCTAGTCATGGCTAGTGTCATTGACTCTCTTCTTTAGAATTTTGATAATTTTCTTATTAGATGCCTCAGCTTGACCATTTCCTTGCGAGTAGTATGACATGGAGAAATGGTGTTGTATATGGAAGCGTTCACAAAGCTCACGAATGTCTTGAATTTTGAAGGGAAGACCGTTGTCTTTAATGATGGACTGTGGAACACCATACCGATAGATGATGTAGTTGAGAATGAATTTGGAAATCTTCTTGCGAGTTATATATGTGATGGGATGGCTTTGATCCACTTAGTGAAGTACTCAGTGGCAGTGATAATGAATTTATAGCCATTGGAAGAGGTAGGATGGATTTTACCCATTAGGTTAAGTCTCCATTGTGTGAAGGGCCATGGAGAAGTAGTCATTCAAATTTCTTGTACTAGTGCATGAATCAAATCACTATGTATTTGGAATTGTTGACATGTTTTGAAAAACTCAAGTGCATCTTTCTCCATTGTTGTGTAGTAATACCCAAGTCTCGTGATCTTCTTAGCCAAGGTAGGACCACTTGAATGAGATCCAAATATACCCTCATGTACCTCAAGTAAGGTTTTTCATGCTTCGTCAGTGTCAAGACATCAAAGAAGGGTATTTCCAAAGCTACGACAACACTAGGTGTCACTGATGATGGTGTATCAAGTGGCTTTATGGATAAAGGATTTTTTTTGGTTATTGGATAGGTTTAGGGGAAGGGTGTGGGACTGTAAATAGTTGTATATGTCTTGATACCATGGATATTTGGGACCAACAAGATCACAAACCATTTTTGACTCCAAAATGTCATATGCAGGAACCAAAAGTTGTTCCACCAGGAGCTCAAATTATGGCACATTGCTTGGAATGTCTAGGAGATCCAATTATATCCATTCCGTTTTCTACCTTGTTTTGTTCTCTAGAAACCTGTTCTAAAGAAAGCATGTGGAAATATGACAGAAAATTGTTGACCATTCACTTGTAAGGCATTAACTTTTCATCCTTGGTGTCATAGTCATCGTTGACCTGATTTATGACCAACTAGGAATCTCCAAAGACCAGAAGTGTTTTTATTTTCCATTTAATGGTCATTCGAAGTCCTGTGACAAGTGTCTCATATTCTGCAACATTTTTTGTACATGGAGAAGCAATGGATAATGACTTAGGGATGGAGTGTCCTTGTGGTGTGATAAATAGTATACCTACTCCCAAGCTATGACTAGTATGAGACCCATCAAAGTAAAGTTTCCAAGGTGATTTAGGATCTGTATGAAATATGGAATCATCAAGGAAGTCTACCACTAGTGGATGATCGCCTTGTACAGGTGCATCTACAAGTTGATATGCTCTTACTTGTCCTTTTATGGCCTTTCATTCCACATACTGTATGTCATATTCACTCAATATCATGACCCATTTTTCCAAGTGACCTGTCAATGTTGTGTGACCTAGGAGGTATTTCAAGGGATCAATATTTGCTACAAGTTATGTCTTGTGATTTAATATGTAATGTCTTAACTTCTGGGTGGTGAAGACAACTGCTAGACATGCACGTTTGATAGGTGTGTAGTTCAGTTCAAATCCAACCAATGTATGACTAATGTAGAATATTTCCCTTTCCTTTTCATCATGATCATTTTGTGCAAGCAATTCTCCCAGTGCTGAAGTTGTTGCAGAAATATATAGAATCAAAGGTTTTCCTTTGATAGGTGACATTAAGACAGGTGGTGACAATAGATAGTTCTTTATTTGTTGGAAGGCCTCTTGATTTTTTTTAGTCCACACAAAGGGGATGCCTTTACATAGGAGATATTGAAATGGCTAGCACTTGTCCGCTAGTTGTGTGATGAAGCATCAGATAGACTATAATATACCTTGCAATGTCCTTAGCTCACTTATTCCTTTTGGTGGGATCCACTTCAATGCCTTTGCGAGAAACTATATATCCTCATTTTTTTCCTAATGTCACACCAAAGACACATTTATGAGGATTTAGGCGGACCTTGTACTCTTCCAATATTTTGAATTTTTTTTCTAGCACATTAAGGTGATCCTTGTTTGTTAATAACTTTTCCAAAAGGTCATTGACATAATCTTCCATTAGTTTGTGCATCATGTCATGAAATATTATTGTCATAGCTCTTTGATATGTGGCACCTGCATTCTTAAGGCCAAAAGGCATGACGTTCCAACAGTATGTACCCCAAGGACATGTAAGGTCAACTATGTTGTCTATACCTTGAGAAACCATCCATGAGGGAAAACATCTCGTATCCGGTCGTAAGGTCAACTATGATGTCTATGTTTGGTAATGGAAAGTCATCCTTCGGGAATTCCTTGTTCAAATCTCTAAAATATGTGTAGATGCATATTTTTCCATTCGGCTTAGTGACAGGCAAAAAATTTGAAATTCATTTAGCATAGTCTATTGATCATATGAATCCCACATCTAGGAACTTCTTGAGCTCAACTTTGACTAACAAGTCAATTTGTGGGTGCATCTTTTGCAGCTTCTATTTCACTGGCTTGGCATCTAGAAGTAATAGCATATGATGTAATACTAATTTTGGATCCAACCCTTGGAGGCATGTTGGCATAGGACCATGCAAAATTAATCTTATGTTCTGAGAAGAATTTTTAGAATTCAATTTTTTCATCCTCTATCAAAGATGTCGCAAAGAGAACAATTTTAGGATCTTTTGTTGTGGATATGTTACCTTCCATGGTGTCCTAGATGAGCATTGCTGATTTTTCTTGTGTGATGGGGAGAAAGTCCAACCCTCCATCCTTGGGCACCTCGAAGAGGTTTTCACCCTCAGATACATCCTTTATTTTTACTTTTGTATCGTCAGAAGGTGCCTTTCAGTTTTCACCTAAAGACGTGTCTTTTTTTGTTTTATTTTTATTTTTACTTTTATGACTAGAGGATTATACAGTATCCCTGAAGTATGTTGCAAAATTGAAGTCTATGGTGAATCTAGCTTTGTGGTCCCCAATTGGTATGCTCTCGTGGAGTCCCATAAATTCTACAATGGCTTCATCATTCTGAAATATGTCCATAACTGGCGGGCCTTGTTGATCCCAATCAATTAGCTATGGGTAGATTAAGGAGATACCATCATCATTACTGAAAAATAGTGGGGAGGATCCAGAAAGCATACAAATGGATTTAGAGAGGGTATTAAAGATGAAATTTTCATCTTCCAACTCCCATTTGGATTCTATCCAATATTCTCCTTCACTTGATTCACACTCATTATCAAAATAGGGGATGAATGGATTGGAATCATGGTCGATAGTGTCATGTGGAAATTCAGATGAATTCAAATGATGGTCATTAAGTTTGGATGGCCGAATAGGTGTGTCTGAATGATGGTCAAATGATGGTGTAGGCTTATCACTATCGCGAGGCAAAAAGAGTCTTAACCATTCTTGTCTCTTCAATGGGACTTTGGGAGTGTATTTAGGGAGGTCAAGTTTGAACATCTGTCTAAATTGTTTGTCAAAAGAAAGTTCACCAAGTTCAAGGAACAATTCATCAAGGCAACAGTCACTCAGGGATCTTTTAGAACCAAATTCCTATTCATGTGAGTGGTTTTGGTAAGGGAATAATCAATAGTCTAAAAAGTTTCCAAATCCTTCACGCTCTCACCCAAAAGTACATTAGTACATTGATCATCAATTTCGGGTAGCCCAAACCCTAACCCAAGAAGTTTTGGTTTTTAGGAAGCAATTATAGGTTCTTGCATTCCAACTTTATTTTTTCCAAGGCCACTAGTTCCATCATATCCTTTTTCCTTCATTATGTCATAGCCTTTTCCATACATCTAGACTGGTAATAGGGACAGATCTTCTAGGTATTTGTTAATCCAAGTTGATAGGTTTTCAATGTCTTCTTTGTTCATGTCACCCCATTTTATAAAAATCCATGTCAAAGGAACTTAAAAAATTTCTTTAGGCTCCATTCTGAAACAAGGCCGACCATAAACCTTATGAGACTTGGGTATTTTAGTGATGTAGTAGGCCGTTTTCAATTTATATTCTCCGCAACCTTGGTCCTGAATCTTGATATTAAGATCATCCTTTAGGGCAGAGGGAGCTAGTGTGGAAAAATATGGAGTGGGTGTAGATGATTTGGTGAATGTGAATAGGTCAACGTATTTGGAAGAAGAGGAGGTTGAAGCTTCTCAGTTAATGGGCACTTGATGTTCAAAAATACCCCTTATATTTGTGCAATACTAGAAGGGATTAGGGTCTCCATATATGGTGATCTCAGTAGCTCAAAATCTAGGACTTGACATGTTGTAACTACAATGACCGCCCCCACTTGGATAGGAAGTGTGATAATACTCTGAGAGGAGTGTTCTTCATCATCATATGCCTTTATAAAAATTCTCTTGGTAGTGTCTACACAAGCATCAAATAAGCTTAAAGCCTTAACCAGTTTTAGGGAGCATATGTTCAGTCTTGCTCTACAGTCTACTAAAACTTGTCTGACCTTATGTTTATGGATAAAAACTTTGATATGAAATGCATCGTTATGAGTGGATTTTAGTGACGAATAATCTTGGTCTAAAAATTTTATGTGATGGGGAGTGGTTAGGTATCCCACCATGGCTTCAAATTGGTTGACATAAATGTCATGAGGGATAGAAGACTCCTGTAAATTTTTGTCAAGTATGGTGGCCATGTGTGCAGGAGAGATGTGTAACAACTCAAGTATAGAGATTTGAGCAAGTTTTTTAACTAATTGTCCAATGAGGTTGAACTATCCCTTACGTTGTGACATTTTGGTAGATGCACTGGGTCTCATGATCTTCAGCTGTCTAGAAGGAGGACGAGCTATGGTGACTTTTCCTCCACAGGTAGTGACATTACACTTAAGTGCTTCCTTGATGGTAATTGTATTAAAATATTTGTCGACAGCTCGAAGGTGATTAATAATGGGTCCACTAGAATAGTCGAAGTTGGTGCAAGTGTAATTGGCTCAGTTATTATTAGTCTTTGGACCTGACGTAGAAGGATTATTTGAACCGTGGGCCTACAATAGGTTTTTATGAATAGTATAGTTTGTGTTTGCTGTAAATTGTTGTCCACCCAATTTAATTGTGTGATTTTCAATGAGGTCTTGTACAAAATTACTTAATTTTCGACAAGAGGAGGTGGGTATGTGCATGATCATGATGGGCCAAAAAGTGGCAATATGATGGGTATGTGGCTGACGACTTTTTTTTTACCCAAAATTATTGAAATGAAAAGGGTTTTTAAAGGAGATTATCAAATTTCCACCAATATAAATTATGCTTTACATTGAATTTAATAAGTAATTATTATTCATTTTCTATTTGAATTATGACTAAAGTCCTGATTGATAGGTTGATTGAAAATATCTATAGCTTTCAAACGCTATCACATTTTTTGAATCCATAACATGCCTCACATTCTATGCTTCACATACTATAGGATTAAAAATAGAATAAATGAATTTCATGAAGTTTTGACCAAGTTAAGGTGGTCAGACATATGATTTTTAATATTTCTTAAAAGTTGTAATAAAAAATTCATAATTAATTATTTACTTGGAAAAGAAAATATAAAAAAATATGCATCACATCGAGACATGATTCCTCTAATTATATCTAAAATATTATAAAAAAATATTATTATTTTATTGTGGTTAGGGTGGTCAGACAGACACCTACTTCTGAATTTTTCCCTAAAATTTAAGTACTATTGCATTGAAATTTCAAATTTTCAGCAAATAGATTTTTTATTTTTTTAAACAAAACTAGTAGTTTAGAAACTAAATTCAATTTGTGACATATTATATTCTTACATATTTTTGAAATAATATAGATAACTTATTCAAATTTTTACATCAAGTTTCGTAGCTCTGAGTTTTCTGAATTTTTTTCCACTTAAGGGCCTATTTTTTCCATGATGATCCTGCACATACCCAGGTTTTATGCCCTTTAGCATGGTGGTAATCATAGAATGTGTTGTCATCTCACCATGATGGCTTGAATTTTCCTGGGTCATATGGCTTAGCGTCCTCTAATTTGATGACACAATTTTGGAGGAGTTTCTTTAAGATATCTTCAATTAGTTCACCTAAGGTAGTATATGTGCGTCTCTTTGGAAATTACCTAGTTTGATGTGGCTGCCCTTGGTTTTGATTATTTTTATTGTTCTGACTATTTTGGATGGCATTGGTAGTAAGTGTCGGTGTGGTCGTCGGTGTGTTTTGTGGTTGGGCTCCTTTGAGGGTGAGTACAAGACCCATTGTGTTTACCGCCTTAGTGCCAACAATGCCATCATTGGTGATGTGTTTATTCTTGACCCAATTTTTTTTTCACTAGGTGGGAATGTGTCCATGTTCTTGTTTCCATATTTAAGTTCTCCTTTAGCAATAAAGGCATTTTCGAGTTGGACTCCCTTTTCGACTAGGTCTATGAAAGTGGAGCAACAATGAACTTGCAAATTATATTTCAATGGGACTAGGATGTTTTGGAAAAACATTTCTAATTTTTATTTTTTTGGTATCTCTAGATGGAAATGACTTGCTAAAATTCTCCATCTTTGGAAGAATGGAATAAAGGTATCACCAATTTCTTCTTGAGTAAGCGTGCATAGATTAGTAATGGAGACATCTATGTCAATTTATAGGCATAATTTTGCACAAATTTATCTACAAGTTCATCCCATGATTTTATTCCCTTAGGAAAGGTGAAAAACCATTCAAGTACAAGACCTAAAAGACTCCTAGGGAAGAGTCTCATCAAATAAGTATGTTCATAGCCAATGTCCATGCAATTGGTTATGAATTCTCAAAATGTGTTCAAGGGGATTTGTCTTGCCTTTGTATTTAGTAAAGTTTGGCACCACATATCCAAAAAAGAAACTACAACATGTGTAAACTTGTGTCAAAAGGGTATGGAAATAGGTCATATGATGTGTGAGTCTTATTCTATTGCATTTGCATACTCTCCATCTATTTTTTCAAGGTCACAATTTGGGTTGTGAGTGCATCAATTATGGGGTTGTTCATAGCGTCACACATGCTAGTGATAGGTACTCGATGAGTCCCCATTTACTATAAGGATTTATTTGATATTGTTGTGGGATGAGTTGTTGTGAGATATATGATGTGTTTTGGTTTGAATGTTGTTGGTATTGCATTTTTTTATTAGGGACATGTTGATGGTTATGGATGTGTGATGCATATGTGGGAATGTGTAATCCAACAGTATTAGTCAATATTTGTGGAATGTGTTGACCTTGAGTATTTTGGTGTCCAAATGAAGTCATATGTTGTGTAATTTGATTATCTTTTCCAAATTGGTTTATGTGTCCATGGGGCATGTTGGTGTTTTTCCTTTGGGCAATATTGGTATTATTATTGATTTGCGATGAAGTAATGAAATCTGGTTGGGGCCCTGGAATGGAAATCCATCATTTATTTCTCCCAAAGGGGTTGAATGAATTTTTTCCCATGGCATTATTTGAAGACCCAATTAAAGAATTTGGTGATGTTGTTCCAATGGTGCTAGATGAGGCTCCAAATAAGAGGTTTGAAGAACTTTCCTCCATTGTTGAGGATCCAAAGGTAGCTCCAATTGAATGTGAGACGTTGTTGACATTAGAGGCATTGATTGTGACATGGCTTGTGACATGGTTGATGTCCCTCCAATGGATGTTGCATTGACCATGTTGGAATTATTTTGAGAGGAGGTGCCATTAGAGGTAGCATTGATGGTGTTTGTCACATTTTGTGAGGTGGCTCTAATATTTTTTGAATTGTGTTGGAGTTGACTAGTGTTGGAGGTATTGTTTGCATTATTGTTGGAATTGTGATTGGGAGAAGCTACTCTTAAAGTGTTAATGTCAAACCCACATGGAAATTTGGCCCCTTAGTGTAAAAGCATGGCTAGAAATCTATCAGAGTCTTGCAAGACTAATTCTTCCACAAAGGAGGCCATGCCAAGATTTTTTGCGGAAGCTTCCAAGTCTTCCACAAATCCATGTCCATTTTCATGTCTAAGTATGAATGGTTCAAAGGGGTTACATGAGGAAGATGGTATGCTCATGTCACTGAAAGGATTGATGAAAGATGCCCCAAGTCCATGTTTTGATTCATGTCATTATAGAAGTTATAGGTGTTGGTGTCTTGTCCAAAATGATCCATTTGTATTCTTTTTCTTTGGAGCCTAGTCTCAACAATATAAGGATTTTCTCAAATTAGGAAGATTAAAATGACAACTAGATGATGGAAATAATATGACACTATGTTTTTGGATTTTTTTAATAAGGAATGCAAATGCAATTATATTTTTGGATTTTTGGCAATAAGGAATTGAATAAGGAAAATGTTGTCCAAAGGAAATGACAAATGTAAAAGGACAATGAAGATTAGGATGAAAGGTATGACTCTATTTTTTTGGATTTTTAGGAATAAGGTATGCATAATAAGGACTAAAATGACTTGAATGTTCTAAGGCATGCAAATGCAAAGGTCAAAGTAATTTTTCTAGACTTTTGGAAAATGGTTTACTCAACCACTCAAAGCTTGGTCTATGTCTCAATTTGGATCATCAAAAGACTTGTTGGTATGACTAAATGACAATGACAAGATGATAAAGTGAGGTTTCCTAACTAGAATTTTGAGTTGGAAAGGTCTCACAAATGGATAATGACTAAAAGAAAGGATTTTGACTAAGTCCAATGATAACCTACTTTTGAAGGAAAAGATTTTGCTAAGTTTTTCCTATTCCAAAGTCTGCAAGATGAGGGCCTAAAGACTGGGTTATTGCTGGAAATGAGGATGATGGACTCTATGGATGCAACTAAAATTGTACAAGGATGGAACTATGGGAGAATGCAAGCTAAAATATTCAAAAATTGAAGGACTTGAGCAATTCCTTGTCTGGTTTTTAATAGAGCCCATTGGAAAAATATGTTTGATAGTAGATTGAAAATGTTTGGACTTGGGTTTTGGACAGTAATGGTGTTTTTATTAATGATAGGAAATTGCATCGTTTTAGGTCATAGATGCATTGTAGAGTTTCAAATTCATCTTAGGTTCAATGAATGCATCAATATAGGTCACAAATGTGGTGCAAAGTGTCAAATGTGTCTTAGGTTCAGCGAATGTGTTGCTATAGGTCATAGATGCAGTGCAGAGTGTCAAATGCATCGTTCTAGAAATAAAATGTGTTGCAGAGGATAGTAAATGTGATTTAGCAGAGCGATTGTGACACAAAAAGTCTCAAATGCGATCCAGAATGGCAAATGCCTCGTACAGAATAGAAAATGTGTTGCAGGCTGAATAAAGGTCTAATTTGTTTGCAATTTTGGCAAATTTTCGGAATTGTTTCAATTTGAATGATTGTTTCCAGGTCTGTGAAAGGGGTATGTGTAGGATTGTAGGATCATCATGGAAAAAATAGGCCCTTAAGTGGCAAAAAATTTAGAAAAATCAGAGTTAGGCAACTTGACATAAAAAATTGAATAATTTATTTATATTATTTCAAAAATATGTAAGAATAAAATCTGTGACAAATTGAATGTAGTTTATAAACTACTAGGTTTATTTTAAAAAATCTATTTAAAGAAAATTTGAAATTTCAATGCAATAGTACTTAAATTTGGGAAAAATAAGTAGGTGTTTGTCTAAACACCCTAATCATAATAAAATGATAATATTTTTATATAATATTTTAGATATAAGTAGAGGACTCATGTCCCGATGTGATGCATATTTTTTTAAATTTTTTTCCAAGTAAATAATTAATTATAATTTTTTTATTACAACTTTTAAAAAATATAAAAACTTATATGTCTGACCACCTTAATTTTGTCAAAACTTCATGAAATTCATTTTTTTTAATCCTATAGTATGTGAAACATAGAGTGTAACACATGTTTTAGATTGAAAAAATGTTATACTATTTGAAAGCTATGGGTGTTTTTCAATCAACCTATTAATCAGGACTTTAGTCATAATTCAAGTAAAAAATGAATAATAATAATTTATTAAATTCAAAGTAAAGCATACTTTATATTGGTGTAAAGTTGAGAATCTCCTTAAAAAACCCTTTTCATTTTATCAATTTTGGGTAAAAAAAAAGTTGTCAGCCACATAACCATCATATCACCACTTTTTTCCCCATCATGATCCTGCACATACCCAAAGGTGTTTATTTGTTCAATGTCTCAAAAAACACTTGGAAAACACAATGTTTTTTCTTTGAATGATAAAAACATGCATAATCAAGACAAGCACAATCCAAGGTTAGGTAAGGACTATATTCGCTAGATTCTATGTGGGTTTCCCCAACCACACTTATTCTTAGTGGCTGATTTAGATGCTTGGCCACATAGGCTCCCCCTTACATTGCACTCACTTCTCGGGTCAACCAAGGTTCAAGATCCCATAAATATCCCATGGCAAGCTTTTCACCTCTACTAAGAACTGCGAGAATGTGGATGCCTTGGCAACGACCATTGTTGCGCTAACGAATAGATGGGTTTTTGGAAACTACACAAGGGCTTTTAGTTTGGGACTCCTGTTCGAGTGGCCACACATGGGGCAATATTAGCTCTGATAAGGAGGAATTCCACCTTGAAGAGGTTATTCTTAATAGGGTTTCTGGGAATTAACTTGTTTGTGTGACACATCCGTACTAATAATCCTAAGTTTTCTATTAGGATTCACATTTTTATACCGATCAGGAGTAGCTCAGCTAAAGAGCTTTGTTGTCTGTTTGAGTCTCCTTGGGGTGAGTACCTTTACCCACCAATGAAGGCCCAATTCCTAGAGTCAATAATAGTTTCTCTTGCATCTAGGATCACACAAATGCGCAAGGGTAGAGGATAATTCTATTATTGAATTAGGTTACACAAATTTCAAGCACTTGTTCTTTTTAGTTAACCAAAATTGTAATGTGAGGAAAACACCTAAAACACTTTGTTTATTTAAAACTTTTAACAAAGTTTATTTTAAGCCCATGACCTGAAAATGCATGTAAATTTTAACCCTATGAGTTTCAATGCAAGATTGTGTTCATTTTAAGCCCATGAGTGAGTATGAATGCTCATTTTAACCAATGAAATGTGAATGAAAAATTGTTTGTTGTTGTTTGTTTGCTTTAAGGAATTGAAAAAAAAGTGATATGAAAATAAACAAAACCAAAATTATACTCCTCACCACATGCTGCAAAAAAAATATTAGTACTCCAAAAAACCTCTAAGCTACTAATAGAAAAGGAAATCTAAAAAATTCTACAAAAAATTGAAAGTAAATTTTTAGTAGGAAAATGCGTCGTTCGGGGAGTCAAATGCATCGTAGGGTAGAAACTGGAAATTTCCAAAGAAATGTGTCATTTTGCATAGAAAATGTGTCTCAGAGCTGAAAGTTGGAATCTACAGACAGATACGTTGAACTATAAGGAAAATGCAATGTGGTAGAGCAGATGCATCATTTTGGAAGACAGATGTGTTATAACAGAGTGTATGCATCATTCTGCAAGTCAAATTTGTTGCGGTACTACAAATGTAGCTCAAAAAATAGCAAATGCATTGCTCCATACTTGTACCTGCAAAACAAAAAATGTTGTACAAAAATTTGCAAAAAGCATGATTTTGGCATTGGGTTCACCAATGCAGCTTAGGGAAAAACCTAGGTTAGCATATTAGAGCTTAAATAAGATAACCCAAATCAAAGCAATGAATAACAAAGGAGTAACAACATGAAAAAAAGGAAAGATCTCAACAAATTTCTTTAACCTCCATGATTGACCTCCATTGCACATTCTCTATTTTCTACAATATTATGTTTCCCCTCAGATTTGTGATGAGCAACCTATGATTATGCCAATTTCCTAAGCAAATGTTGAAGGATTCTATCAAAAGAGCTACACAATGCAACTAAGCAACTATGAAGCAAGCCTAAAGAAAAAAAAATCATAATGTCAAGAGATGCCAAGATCAAAATGCCAAAAGATGAAGTGTTCCTAAGATGTCAAGATGTGAAGTGTGCCATTTTATAGAAAAGTCAATTTTGGATGAATGGTCAATATTGAATATTGACAAATTCCCTAAGATCAATGGTTGAGATTGAATGTGTCAACCCACAATAAGGGTTAGGGAAACATTAGGGTAAATTTGAAATGAAGGGTTAAGATTTGATTTTAGAAAATCAAATCAAGGGACAAGATTGCATGTGAAAAGGAGATAAGAATGGCAAGGAAAAAGAAAGAGCTGGAAAATCAAATAATATTTGAAATTATTTGATTTATGGAGGAAAGTTGTCATTTTGAATTAAAAATTAATTTAGTTCAAAAGGTGGGGTCATGTGACAATAAATAATTAATTCTAAATTATTTACTTGGAGGAAGGAAATTAGAAAGTGGGACAATTTTAAATAATTTTATTTAAAATGAGGAGAATTCCAAGGTAGACAATAATTAAATAAATGAAAGAATTTATTTAATTATAAAAAGACATTTAGAAATTAATGGTGCATTTAAATAAATAAATAAAGTTTATTTATTTAAATAATTAGGAAGAAATAGTGGACAAATAATAATTAAATAAATTTAAGAATTTATTTAATCATAGAGAGACATTAGAGAATTAGCGATGTATTTAAATAAATAAATAAAATTTATTTATTTAAAGAATCAAGAGGAATAAAAGAAATGAATTAATTAAATAATTACAAATTGTTTAATTAATAGTTAAAATTGGACTATAGGAAATAATTATATATTTTAATTATGCTAGGAAGAAAATGAAGAAAATAGAACTTGCAAGCCTAGGTCAATTTTATGTGTCTACATGTGAAGGTTCTGAGATCTCTCCCTAAATATTTTAGTCATAAAGTACCTATTATTGAGGAGTCTAAGTACTTGGATAAGTATTATGTAAATGAAATGTTGGGTGCTTTCACAACCTTTCAAATGATATAATTTGACAAAGATGTGCCCAAGAAGGAAGTTGCATTCAAAACTAGTAAAAAGGTGGGAGATGAAATAGCAGATCAGAATGATGACTTTGATGAGGTGGAAGCAATATTTTTGAGAAGATTGAAGAAAGGCACCAACAATTTCAAAGGTAAGTTCCTTTCAAGTGTTTTAATTTTGGGAGGATTTTTCATTTTGCATCCAAGTGTCCTTATAAAGAATCAAATGATAGTAACAAAAGAGAAAAATTGAAAAGGGGTTTCTTTTGAGGGAAAATTATTTTTTCTTTAGAAGACGAGGATAATGAATTAAATGATGAAATCGTATTCATGGCTTTGAAAGAAAAAATGTTGATATTAAAAATGTAAGAGGTCTAGTAACTTGCAGGATAAAGAAAATAATGATAGATCTATGGTTGTGTGGACTACCTTTCATGCAAATGAAGAAGAAAATCCTTGGGTGATTGATAGTGGTTCCTCTAACCACATGATGGGTGACAAGGGAAGGTTCATTAGTCTTAAGAAATGTAATGGTGGAGCTGCCAAGTTTGATGGTGATAAGTTAGTACAAATTTGTGGAAAGAGTGCTATAATGATTGATGAAAAGAGTAGGATTGAGGATGTCCTCTATGTCAAAGGATTGAATCATAATACTATCATTGTAAGTCAGATCTGTGGGAAAGAACAAAATCTTACAATTCATGTTGATGGTTGTGAGATAATTAAGGTAGGGTTCAAAAGACTAGTTGTTGAAGGTACATAGACAAATAGAAAAGTTTATCATCTAAAGGAGGAGAATGGAAGAATCTTCTTATTGGATCAACTCGATGACTATTGGTTGTGGCACAAGAGGATGGGACACATTAAAGTTGACAATATGATAAATATCAGTTCTATTCATGTAGTGAGGGATATTCCAAGATAACTAAGCTTGCAAACACTTTATATAAGGAGTGTCAAATGGGGAAGCAAACAAAGACAAGTTTCAAGAGCAAGGTGTGCTTTCCTAAAATGCCATTAGAGCTTATTCAAATGGACCTATGCGGACCTATAAGAACAAGGAGTCAATAGGGTGAAAGGTACTTCATGTTTCTTATTGATGACTACACTAGAATGACTTGGGTTACTTTTTAAGAGAAAAATCATAATCCATTGATAAGTTTGAGATTTTTAAAGAAAATGTTGAGAAGGAAATGGATGCTAAGATATAATGTTCAAGATTTGATAGAGGAGGTGAATTTACTTCAAATGAATTTAAATTTTTTTGTGATATCATGGTATTAAGAATCATATTTTTTCTCCTAGAACCCCTCAGTAGAATGGGGTAGTGGAAAGGAAGATTAGGACTGTGTAAGAGATGCCTAGGACTATGTTGAAATATGTGTAAGAATTTTGCAGAAGAGATGTAGAAAGAGTTTAAAATTTCTATGATTGGTGAGTTTCCTTTCTTCCTTGGGCTTAAAATTGTGAAACTAGATGATGGCATCTTTACTTCTCAAGCTAAGTATGTTAAAGAGAGGTTGAAGAAGTTTGGAATTAAGGATTCTAAACCAGTAAGTAGTTCTATGGTTATTCATTGTCACTTGAGCAATAATAATGAGTCTCTTGAGGTTGATCTGACTCTTTATAGGTCTATGATTGGTAGATTATTGTACTTGACCACTTCTAGACATGATATTATGCATGTAGTATGTTTGGTTACCATATTTCAACCTAATCCTATGAAAAATCATTAAAGGGTATTAAAAATAATATTCAAATATTTGAAGGGAACTCTGAATTGTGGTTTGCGGTATATGAAGGATGATAACTTTTCTTTGAGTGCCTATATTGATGCTAATTGGGTGGGATGTGTGGATGACCAAAGAAGTACCAATGTAAGTGATTTTTTCTTGGCAGCCGGATTGGTCTCTTGGTTTAGTAAGAAGTAGGACTTAGCGTGCTTATCCACAACAAAAGTTGAGTATATTGTTGCAACATCTTGTTGGACCTAGGTGCTTTGGATGAAGCCAACTGTGAAGGATATAAAAGTAGTATATGATGAACCCATTCTCATATTGTTTTACAATCTTAGAGAATCTAGTGTTGCATTCAAGGACCAAACACATCTCTATCTAGTATCATTTTCTAAGGGAGACAGTTGTAGAGAAATAAGTCAAAAATAGAACTATGTCATAGAAAAATGGCCCCTTGTCATTTTCATGGCCTTTTAGGTCTTGTTTCATGATGTTTTATCTATTTTTCTCTGATTTAATGACGTAACATGGCTTGAACGTGCATATTTAGGTACTAAAATTCAAACAATGATGTCTTGTGAAGGTGTTGTGAAGTGTTGTAAGACATTTCTACACTTTCCTAGACTCTATTCATTACAATTCACCTAAAAATCACCTTTTCATCACTAATAAGTCCTATTTTGAAGTGTTGTAAGGTCTTGTAACAAGCTATCATGCTTTTTTAGGCATAACTTCACTATTTATCCATTTCTTATGCTTTATTTGACCATTTTACACCTTTATAAGCCTTAATTAAGTGTATTTTTGAATGTAAGCCCAACAAAAAACATTAAATAAAAAATAATTCTCGACACCCATTTTCAGTTCCTAGGTGGTACCCATTTTCCATGGGTTACGAATGAGTCCCCTTGGCTCCAAATTCAAAATATTTTAAATTTCCTTTCAGGTTTTTATTCAAAATCACTTGATGTCGATCTGTGATGAGTACCTATGAACAGGTTACTAAGGCACAAGATTGTATAAATAAGTGATTTTCACCTCATTTTACATACCCTCCAACATTCACATATCATATTCAAGCACCTTACCACATCAAAATCAAACATCAATCAAGCATTATGGAGTATCCATTGATACAACTTCAGAGTTTCATCAAAAAGGGTTTGGTAAGTTGATAGCATTTGCATGTTGTTTATTTATCATTCTCTTGCATTTCATTATTTCATTAAGGGTTTGACTAAGAGAAACCCCTATTTGTTATCCCTCAACCAGTTTTCCCCTCTTGCATGTGTGTTTGCAAACTTTGGTGTGCAGATTTAATAAGAATTTAGGTGATTGAAGAGTGGTCAACAATTCAATTGGGTGCTTCAAGTCAAATCAATCATATTTCAAGCTTGGAGAAGGTTTTTTGTTCGTTTCCTGCAGAATTGACTTTGGCAACCTAATATGTAGACATTTCCAGATCTAGTGTAGTAGAGTTGTCTTGTGATTTCTCAAAATTTTGGGAGAGGACTGATTCACCACCAATGGAAAATAATTCCCACCTTAAGATTGAAAATCTAGGTTTTGTCAAATTCTGGATCCTGACAAATTTTCACCAATAGTAGGACTAATTCGCCACCCTGGTAAAATGAGTCCCACTGTTATTTTTTTGTGATTCCAGAGAGTATTCCCTAGATTCTAGATTCCTCAAATTCTACCCAAGTGCACTCTGATTCAACCCATTTTCTTTTTTTTTGTATTTATTTATCTTTTAGTTCATTGTTTGCATATCACAGTGTGTTTTCTAGTATAGCTTAAATCTTAGTTTTGCATTCAAATTAAGTCATATAGATCACTTAATTGAATTTAGTAACATTTAACTTAGTTCATATAACATCATCCATAGCATAATTTGAATGAACCTCTAGCATTTTTGGCCCTACCTCTCTCCTTTTAGGTGAAAAACCCTATAAGAGCTAGAGAAGTGTATTGGTGCCAAAAATCTACGGTTCATTTTGAACACTTTGCATTTCTGATTTAATTCACATATTGCATCCTATATTACATTTTCATTAACATTCAATTAGGGCATTGTTTTGTTCTTGCATTCTAGGTCTTCTCATATTGCATTAGTGAAAGCTTTGTTTAGATTTCATTTTTGCATTGCATATCATTGAAAAAATTAGAAAACTGCATTCTACATCCTTAATTGCATTTTTTAAATCATTAGAATCATTCTAAATCTTCTAAAAAACATAAAAAAAATATCATACTAGGACTCATTCGCCACCTTGGGCGAATCAGTCCCTTTGCACTTTTTACACAACATTTTTTGGCATTTTTCTTTCATTTTCTTGCATTTATGTTTTATGTAGTTACTTTTTGGTTATAGTTAGTAGCATTTCTATTATTTGCATTTAAAATTCCTAGATTTCATTGCATTTACATTCACCCCATATTTTGTGCTACTTGTATGAGTGTTTGGTGCCCCATTGATAATACTTTAGTGAGATGAAGTTTTAGAATCATGGCCTCCTATGATAGGAATTTCATTGTGGACCTTGGGATCTCAAGATCTCCTACTCCTAGTATGGACAATGGTGCATTAGGCATTGACAATACCACTTTTATACCTTCACCTTTCCATCCATTGAATGTTGGCATCCAAAACAACTCCCTCCCACAAGAAAAGGTCATTGATATTCATGAATATTTTGCACACTTACAAGACTTTTCACTTGAAAATATTTCCACTACTTCCATACCCACAATTGAAAAACTTCATCGTTTGATTGAAAGTGATGATGGTTTGCAAGTTATGAAGAGAATTTCTAAGATTTATAATAAACATGCCTCTTCTAATACCCAATCCGAAAACATTCTTGTAAACCAAGGAGGACCTCAAGTTCCTCCCCCTTGAACCATAGCATCAATACCAACTTATACCACTCCTCAAGTCACAAAAACTATGCACCAGGTTAATTATGTGGCTCCTTATTTCCCAATTCCAACTAGAATTCCTAGTTATCTTGTGGTGTTGCAAGTCCCCTCCACCACCTTCACACCCATTAGTATTCCTTTTACTTCCCCTAACATCACAAGCTACACTCCATCACTATTTTCCCTTCCATCTCAAACCACTTACCTTGACCCTATTCTTACACAACTCCTTAACACCATTTCATCCATGCAACAACTTTCCACCATTAGCCAAGGTCAAACCACTCCACCCACATATCATGTTCGTAGTAGCCCCTTATCCTTAGAAATATTATGAACCCTGATGCCACAAGGGATAGAAATGCCTCGGTTTGAGAAATACGGAGGTAAAGGAGACCCTATCAACCATGTTAATGCTTATATAGCTTTATGTAGTGATTTTTTCCTTAAAGATAAGCTCTTAGCCAAAAAATTTCCAAGGACCTTGAAAGATATTGCATTAGAGTGGTTTTCCAACTTTCCCAATCATTCCATCTGATCCTTCAATGAATTAACAGATGCTTTCATAAGTCACTTTCAAGTTCACATGACACCTAAAAAGACAATGGCTAACCTCATGTGATGTAGACCAAACATAGATGAAATTGTAACTAATTTTATCTCATGATACCAATCCTTGTATGCTCAAATTGATGTCAAGATTCCTAATGTACATCTGCATAAGATGTTTATCGAAAAATTTCACACAAACCTTCAAGATAAATTAACTACGATGAAATTCCCTTCATTCATGCATTTATGCACAACCTTATGTGACTATCACAACTTGGTTTCTAGTCGAGACTCAAAGTCCACTTCTAACCAAGCTGAAAAATCTTACCCACAAAACAAAAACAACAATCAAAACTTTCGCAAACCAAATTGAGGCTTTTTATAATTCAATCCGCCTCCTCAACTACAACCACAACCAACCTAACCAGTTCCAAACCAAGTGGCAGCTGTTAAAGAAGTGGTGCCTTATACCTATGGGGACCTGAAGAGACAATTTACTCCCTTACCTGATACCCTCCATAACACAATGACATAATTGTTTCAACAAAACATGATCACTTTTCCACCCGTTAAACCACTTGAACCCACCTAGCCATTACCACTCACCTTCAAACCTGATTCTTATTGTCATTTTCATCACCAAAATGGACATGACACTGAACACTGCAAGCATCTAAAACATTTAGTTCAAGACTTCATTGATTCAGGCCATTTGTCCATTGCAGGTGTTAATAATCAAGGCAATAAGTCTGTTGTACCCCCTAACTAAAATTTACAAATTTTTAGCAATCCCATGCATAAACACAATATCTCATTTGTCAAGGCTAGTGAACCTTCAAGCACTGATGTAATGAATATTAATACAAATAATGGACAACATGATATAAATCCACCTGTTACCCATGTTAATCCTATGGATAAACTTGTGGGTGCGATAGACGTTATCCCTCGTAAGGTCAAAACCAATAAATCTCTTAATATCACTTTTTCTGCTAAAGACATACTACAAAAGGTTCTTGATGGTCCTCTTTACATAGCCGGTAGAATCTATTATAAACCCACCAATGGGATATAAATAGATCCCTCCTGTGGTGAGAATGTGATCACAAAAGAGTTTTTAGTATTACACGATCTCTATCAAGATGATTATAATAAACCAACTACATGGACTAAGACACATACTGGTTTTCCATGCCCTATGATCGAATCAATCATACTCCCCTTATAGATAGGACCCCAAAAATTCATATGTAACATTTTCAATTATTCCACAATTGGATCAATTTTGTTTGTGGCTAGGCCACCCTTGGCTTTGCTCAATGAAAGTGGTCCCATCAGTAGTTCATGTGTTTGAAGTTTCCACATGCTAATGAAATATTTACCATACACCATAGTGGATTTAATCCATTATCCTCTAAAGGTAATTTTTCTTTAGAATACTTTTTGCCTGAACCAATGGAACCCATCACCCCTCAAAAGGACTTCTTTTTCATAACCTATCAAAAGTTCAAAGCCAAACACATAGTCGAGTTGTCTCTTTGTAACACGCCCTCGTCCACTCCCACACCTCCTATCATAGATGAAACCATGCTTCATCCTGAGTCCAACATTGAGCAAACCACACAACCACCCTTAGAAACTTCCCCGCCATCATTTAAACGACCAAGGGAAAATGAAACAAATCCCATCATGCCTCCTCACATTAAAAAAAGTGTATAAATCCAAAGAGAAAGTGATTGATCAATCCTCTTCCATTTATTTTTTTCTTCCCCCTTTGGAAGTAGAAGAACCTATGATGACTCAATCCGATCTTATGCCTCAACAACTTCAAAACAAAATCAAACAAAACCATGGCACTAGGGAACATAGACGTCATTGTCATCTCATCGCTCATCAATCCTACATAGAAGAAAATAAAGAAAATCAATCTCTGCCTTTGATAGAACTAATCAATGACCACCCTCCTTCTCCTGACCCACCACAAGATAGTCCAGTGCAACCTTCACAACAAAATGAACCAATCCAACAACCACAACTTTTGATACATCCATCCTTAGAAATCACCCTTCGTCCACCCATCATCATCAATCTTCATGATGATGATGATGATGCAATGATAGCAAAAATAGATGAAGAAGTGGAAAATGATCTAAACTATTTATTTTCATCTACCATGAGCTTAAATGATAAATCCTCTCAACCAAGTAAAAAACCTAGTACAACTCCTAGTTCAACACTTGCAATTCTTTCTTTGGACAATCAACCACCCTCACACTATACTAAACATGATTCAGAGGTGAATGACTTGTTAGATGGTTGACTTGCATTCACCTTACTAGCTTCTAGCATTTATTTTCCTTTTTCTTTTACTTTCATTTTGTTTATATTTGTGTATCGTGTTCCCCTGTAATGTGCGTTTGATGTTCCCACTCTTTGTATGGTTCTTCTATTTGTACCTCTATTCTTCTATTTTTTGTACATTGTCGTTTTCACTTTTGTTTTGTGTTTTCCTTCTAGGGATGATGCAATGCATAGAGACACCCTATGTCTCTTCCATGTTGACCCAAAAGGTCCTTTTCATTTTCTCTTTTTGTTTTGTCTTTTCCTTTTGGGGATGACACAAGGCATTGCGACCAAAATGTCTCCTTCATGTTGACCCAAAAGCTTTTTCTTTTCCATTGACCTTTTCATTTTCTTTGTTTTTTCTTGTGCTTTCCTTTTGGGGATGATGCAAAGCATTCAGACACCCTATGTCTCTTCCATGTTGACCCAAATCAAACTTTTTTTTCCCTTTTTTCTCTCTTTGTGTCATTCTTCTAGTTCTATGTGCTTTGGGGAATGATGGAAGTTTCGAGATCTTTAACAAAAACATTGCAGACATGAACATACTAACCCCACATCCATAGATCCCTTATGTTTTTGGTGTGTTCTTTTCTAGGGGGAAACTCCATTTCTTTTGTTTTATTTTTCACTTACATGACACAACCTACTTAGAAACATATGACTTGGCATAGGGCTTTCCAAGTTGGCTCTCATGTCTTGTTCTCCTTTTTCATTTTCTTTCCTTTGCTACTTTAAAGTAATTGCTCATAGAATGGTGTGCTACAATTCATTTAAAGTGGGGGGCATACATTACCATAATTCATTTTCATTCTTGGTTCCTAGTGTAGCCTTGTCATTTATATGATGCATTTTCCACTCTGTGGATGACATTAGGTGTGATGTCCTTCATAAGTGTGATCTATCTTAGCATATTACATTCCTCTTGGTGGCCTGGTGCGATGCACTGCATCCCCTAAGTTGTGAATATACTATTATTTGATTGGTCCTCTCTTGGAGACATTAGAAATGATGTTCCATAAATGACTGACCTTGCATGAACCCAACGAGACTCCTTTGAACATCTTTTCACCTTTCACACTTTTGCATTTTACATCTTTGCATTTTTACATTTTACATCTTGCACTTTTTCCACCTTTCATAACGCAACTTGAATGCATGTGGTACCTTCCTTTTTGTTCATGAGTTATAAGAATATAGATCTTTTCTTGTCTCATGAAGTATAGACCAACATTGTCCTTGTGGTTCCTTGTTAAAGTTATTAAGAGGTATAACTTTAATATGGTTGAGCAGGAAGCCCATCTAGCGGCACAAATTTCCCCATAGCCACCTTTGTGTTTGTGAGTGCATACCAACTAGCGTATGGATCTCCCCTTTTGGGACTTCTCACCCCACAGACAACTAGAAGTTTTGTGGCCCCAAAGTTAGTATACTTAGGTCTACTCACCTAGTGGAACGTCATGAGTTCTGTCACCTCGGAGTGATTATATATTATTTTTTTCAAACAATTAGCCTAGATCTAATCCACAACTAGTTGGATGGACGATTGAAGCTTCATCCAATTTTTTCTTTCATTTGTGTGTTCCTTTGTTCTTATGCTTATTTTTCCATGGTATCTTCATCCAGGGGGCTTGATCATCCCTCTTGATCATTGTTATTCTATCTTGCTAACATAATTGCAATTGAATACTCCTCTTAGTGTCCATGGCTACTTTAGTGTGAGTTTGAAGCAAGTTTATCCTCTCAATAAAGTGGGGGCTAAATGTGTCATAGAAAAATGGCCTCTTGTCATTTTCATGGTCTTTTAGGTCTTGTTTCATGATGTTTTATCTATTTTTCTCTGATTAAATGATGTAACATGGCTTGAACATGCATATTTAGGTACTAAAATTCAAACAATGACATCTTGTGAAGGTATTGTGAAGTGTTGTAAGACATTTATACACTCTCCTAAACTCTATTCATTACAATTTACCTAAAAATCACCTTTTCATCACTAATCAAGTCCTATTTTGAAGTGTTGTAAAGGCTTGTAACAAGCTTTCACACTTTTTTAGGCATAACTTCACTATTTTATATCCCTTTCTTTTGCTTTATTTGACCCTTTTCTTCCCTTATAAGCCTTAATTAAGTGTATTTTTTAATGTAAGCTCGACAAACAACATTAAATACAAAATAATTCGCAACACCCATTTTCAGGTCCTAGGTGGGACCCATTCACCATGGATGGCGAATGAGTCCCCCTTGGCTCCAAATTAAAAATATTTAAAATTTCCTTTTTGGTTTTTATTCAAAATCACTTGATGTCAACCTGTGATAAGGTATGAACAGGTTACTAAGGCACAAGATTGTATAAATAAGTAATTTTCACCTCATTTTACATCCCCACCAACATTCACACATCATATTCAAGCTATATTTTCATCTTTCAAGCATTCAAGAACCTTCCAACATAAAAATCAAGTATCAATCAAGCATTGTGGAGCATCCATTGATACAACTTCATATTTTCATCAACAAGGGTATGGTAAGCTGATAGCATTTGCATGTTGTTTATTTATCATTCTCTTGCATTTCATTATTTCATTAAGGGTTTGATTACAAAAGTGGGGTTTAACCAAGGCAAACCCCTATTTGCTAGCACTCAATCATTTTTCCCCTCTTCCATGTGTATTTGTAGACTTTTGTGTGTAGATTTAACAAGAATTTAGGTGATTGAAGAGTGGTCAACAAGTCAACTAGGTTCTTCAATTCAAATCAATCATATTTCAAGCTTGGAGAAGGTTTTATGTTCGTTTCTTGCAGAATTGACTTTGACAACCTAACAAGCAGACATTTCTAGATTGGGTGTAGCAAATTTTTCTCCTGATTTCTCAAAATTTTGGGAGAGGACTGATTTCCCACAAGTGGTGAATAAGTCCCACCTTAAGACTGAAAATCTAGGTTTTGTCAGATTTCGGATCCTGATATTCAGAAAGTGGTGCCCGACAGTTTTTCACTAGTGGTAGGACTAATTCACCACCCTGGGCGAATGAGTCCCACTGTTGGTTTTTTGTGATTCTAGACAACATTCCACATATTCTAAATTCCTCAAATCCTACCTAGGTGCACTCTAATTCAACCCATTTCCTTATGTTCATCATTTATTTATCTTTTAGTTCATTGTCTGCATATCACTGTGTGTTTTCCAGCATAGCTTAAATCTTAGTTTTGCATTCAAATTCATTCATATAGATCACTTAATTGCATTTAGTACATTTCATATAGTTCATACAACATCATACATCACATAATTTGAATGTACCTTTAGCTTTTTTGGCCCTACCTCTCTCCTTTTAGGTGAAATACCCTAGAAAAGCTAGTGAAGTGCATCGATGCCTAAAATCTACAGTTCAAAAACATGTGCCTACTAAGGATAAAATTGAATATATCTTCACTAATGCACTTTCAAAGGATTCTTTTGAGTATGTTTGAAAAAATTTAGGGGTTTTTTCTCCCTTTTCAAACTATATGCATAGATAGTGCATCTATCTAAGGGAGAAATTCATGTCATATCTTTTTCTCCTAGATTGGTGTGTGTTACCTATTAGGGGGATTAGGTAGTTGGTTGGTTATTATTAGGGGAATCTTGAGGGAAATGTGTAGTTTATATACATATATAGTTGGTTGAAGAAGTGTTGTTGGTCAAAAGGGGGAGAATGTGTTGATGATTTAAATGAAAATTTCTTTATCCTTTTTCCTTGATGTTAAAGGGGTAGAAATGCAGATGTGTGTTTCTATCAATGTGAAATGGGGATATTGTTGGATTTGGTTGTCATTCATGTCAAAACTTGATGAAATTGTTGTGATGGACCACTTGATGATATTTTTGCATATGTTTATGAGATTAGTGTTTAACATTGGTTGTCTTTGATGCTTGTATCTAAACTCAGTTTGGGTTGTCATTTTTTATTTTAGTTGTATGTTGTTGATATTCTATGATGATATTTTCATGGTTGGATGTTATCCCTTTCAAATTTTTGGTGTTGATGGTTGGATTTCATTCCTTGTTTGATGATAACTAAATATGTATTGATGATGCTTGCTATCATAAAAGATGATATCATGATGATATATTAAGATGAGGATTAGAAGCATTACGATGAGGATTACAAGTAATGCTAAATTTGGAGAGATGTTGACGATCTCTAGTATGTTACAAGTATGATCTCTCCTATTGTTTCTAGGAAAGTATGTGAACATGTTGCAAGGAATTTTTTCTATCCATAAGTTGGTGAAAGTATCTACCTCAAGAAGTGACTTTGAAGATTGTTTGGGAGAATGCTCTACATTCCTCCACTATTGAAGATATGGTGTTGCAGTTTGAGATTTCTTGTTTATGATCTGTCGATGTTGCATTCCTATATTTTTAGGTTACCTATGTTTCCAAGGAGGTTTTTGGTATTCATAGTGTATTGGAAATTTTTGTTTCTTGTCCAGACTAGTCCAAAAAATGCTCCACATTTCTTTGTATTGGTGTTTATACTTCAGTAGCTCGGTGGATGTGCTCTCTATGCTTGTGTAGTGTCTTATATAATTTTTCATGTAATGAAGTATTCTACAAGTTGATCTAGTAATTTTATAATTCATAGTTGTGTATTTTGTGCTTCTAGGATGAAGTATTATGCTTCTATTTTGTTTGTGGTGGATTTTTCTGGCATGATAGTGTGAAATAAGTATTTGGGTGTGTTTTTTAATGTTCATGCAACATCTCTTTGTCATCCATATTTCAATGATTGATCTCTTTGGTAGCACATATTGTGTTGAGTTGGGTTTTTTGGAAATTTATGGATATTTGGTTGACATGGCTTGATATATTGCTTGTGTTATTTTCTTGTGAGCTTGCACAAGCATATAAAGTTGTGTTAAGACATACTTAGGTCCAAACCTATCTTATTGATATTTGCATTGAGTAAATTTAGTTGAAGATGAATTTTTGCACTGATTAGTAATGCTCTACACATTTCCTTGTTGCCAACTTGGGTTGATGTGTTTCAACATGTGTGTTGTTTGTTTTTGGAAAATATATCTCAACCTTGCAATTATATACAGTTTATTGTCAATAGGATGTATGTTGCTATGTGGCGGATGATCATGCAAATACTACACTCGTAGCAAGATATGGGGTTTCTCGCATCACCTCAAAAAAAAAATTCAGTTGACATCTCAAGGTTTTCTCGTTGCCACATCAAGGTTTTTTCCAGGTATGTGCAGGATCATCATGGAAAAAATAGGCACTTAGTGGCAAAAAATTTAGAAAAATTAGAGTTAGAAAACTTGACGTAAAAATTTGAATAAGTTATCTATATTATTTCAAAAATATGTAAGAATAGAATCTGTAGAAAATTGAATGTAGTTTCTAAACTACTAGGTTTATTTTAAAAAAATCTATTTGGTGAAAATTTGAAATTTCAATGTAGTAGTACTTAAATTTTAGGAAAAAATAAGAAGTAGGTGTCTGTCTAACCACCCTAACCACAATAAAAGATAATATTTTTTATAATATTTTAGATATAAGTAGAGGACTCATGCCCCGATGTGATGCATATTTTTGTAATTTTTTCCAAGTAAATAATTAATTATAATTTTCTTATTAATTTTTTTTAAAATATAAAAATACATATGTCTGACCACCTTAACTTGGTCAAAAATTCATGAAATTCAATATTTTTTTGTGATCCTATAGTATGAAAAGCATAGAATGTGACACATGTTTCAAATTCAAAAAATGTGATACCATTTGAAAGTTATAGATGTTTTTCAATGAACCTATCAATCAGAACTTTAGTAATAATTCAAATAGAAAATGAATAATAATTATTTTTTAAATTCAAAGTAAATCATAATTTATATTGGTGGAAAGTTGAGAATATCCTTTAAAAACCCTTTTCATTTCATCAATTTTAGGTTAAAAAAAGTCGCCAGCCACATACCCATCATATCGCCACTTTTTGGTGCATCATGATCCTGCACATACCCTTCCCACTGACACATTAAGGTATTTTATACTAACACATCAAGGTTTTCATTAACACATCAAATGAAAAGAAACCTTGTAAAACCATAATTCTAGAAGGTTCCAAAAATGCTTGTTATAAGTAGTTGGGATGTATGTAGGCATGGTTATATTTTGAGAGTTTGATAGCGATCGTGTTGTCTCTTGATCTCTGGTGGTGATACTCCTGTGAGAAGATTTCTTTGCAAGTATATTGTAATCTTTTAATTTTTGAATAATATATTGGGCGACTTTTGGAGTGTGAAGTTTTTCTCCCAAAAGGGTTTTCCCCATGTAAATTATTGTGTTATGGTATGCATGATATTTGTGTTTATTTTTGTTTAAGTTTTAGTAGTTGTTAAAGATATATAAATTTTTGAATTTTCTCCTCTCAAGATTAGTGTAGGAAGTTGTTTTTCTACCTTGACTTCCTTACAAGTGGTATCAGAGCTTGATCACCTTTGGTTTCAGTTGTGGGTTATTGGGTTTTTTGAACTAATGTAGATTTGAGTAGGAGCTTGTGTAGAAGAAACTTTGTGATCTTGTTACAGGAATTTTTAGATGACAAGCTCATCAGGGAGAATAGAGGTGGATAAATTTTCTGGACATAATTTTGAGATGTGGAAGCTAAATATCGAGAATTTGTTGATGAGAATGTTTCAAGGGGCTTGCAAATCATACTCAAGCTTCTCAATATGATGTTATGGATTGTAAAGCCAAGGGTCTAATTAGATTGTGCTTGGCATACTCTATTTTAATTAATGTCCATGAAAAGACCTTTGTGCATAAACTATGGAAGAAGCTTGGTGAGATGTATCAACCCAAATCTTTAGTGAACAATATTTAATTGAGGAAGAAGTTATATTCCTTGAGAATGGAAGAGGGTAGATGAATCACAAACCACCTAGAAGCATTCAATATGTTGGTCACTCAATGGGCACCAGTTGGTGTGAAAATGGATGAGGAGGAGAAATGTCAGATCTTGCTTTGTTCTATTATATTGAAGAATGAAGATGTGGTGGGTTCTTTTCTTTCTAAAGAGATGAGGAGGAAGGTATCCATCACTTCCAAGGAGGCCCTAAATGTTCGTAGAAGACCTAAGGAAGAAGGAAAGAAGAATGAGAAGCGTGACAAATCCAAGTCCAAGGGGAGATGTAAATCTCTTGGAAAGTCCAAAGTTATTTGCTAGAATTGTAGTAAGCTACGAAATGTTCATAAAGGATGCAAAGAAGTAAAGAAGAAGAAAAAGAAGAAATTTGATTCTAATTTCAAGTTTGAGAAGGAAGATGGTGATGCATTCATTGTAGCTTTGGTAACTCGTGCAAGTAATGATGCATGGTTAATTGACTCAGGTGCATATTTTCATATGACCTTTAATAGAGATTGGTCTTGTGATTATGAAGAATTTGATAGAGGTAAGTTGTACTTGGGTGATGATTCTCATTTATACATTATTGGCCTTGGTAAAGATAAAATTAGGTTTCTTGATTGTAGAACAAAAATGATTAATGATGTGTTGCATATCCTTGGATGAGCATGCAATTTGTTATCAATGAGCAAAAAAATAGATGTGAGTGTGTAGTTAGTATTTTCTGATGTAGGATGATAGATGGTTGGAGGTGCTATGGTGATTTCTAGAGGTATCATATATGGGACATTGTATAAGCTTGATGCATGCACTGTTGAGCGCAATAGTACTTATGTGAAAAGAAAGTCTATAGAAGAAGTGAGGGTTTCACCTTCAGCAAATGGTCATGGCTTTTGGGTATCCAAGGGTCCTATTTCTTTTGAGACAAAGTTACCTACAGAGAAAGCTATGTTATGGCACTAGATAATTGGCTACATTGAAGAAAAGGGTCCAAGGACCCTGAAAAATAAAAACCTTGTTGAAGGTTTGTTTGATTTTAATCTTGAATTCAATTTCTATAAGTGTTGCAGTTACGGAAAACAAAACCGCATTCAGTTTTACTTGAGTTCTCATAAATCTTGTGGTGTATTAGATCTTATTCATTATGATGTATTTTTTCTTGTAGATGTTCCTTCAATTAGTAAATCCACATATTATGTTTCATTTATTGATGATTATAGTAGAAGGACATGGTTATATTTTGTAAAGATTAAATCTAAAGTTTTCATTTGATTTAAATAATTTAAAGCAATGGTTGAGTTGCAAATTGGAAAAAAATAAAAATGTTTGAGGAATGATAATGGCGGTGAATTTTGGTCTCATGATTTTTATAGATTTTGTAAATATTGTTGTATTCATAGATATTTCATAAAACTTCATATTCTCCACAACAGAATGGAGTTTCAAAAATAATGAACTTGCCATTGATGTTGAAGTCTAGGAGTATGTTGAGTGGTGCTAGCCTAGAACAAAGGTTTTGGGCTGAAGCTGTTGCCATTTCCTATTACCTGATTAAAAATTTTCCTACATAAACTCTTTTTGATAAGATTCCTATAGAGGCATGGTCAAGTCCCAAGCCTTCATTAAGAAATATTATATTTTTTAGTTGTGAGGCATATGCACATGTGCCAAAGGAGAAGCAAGCAAAGTTGAAGAACAAGGCTATGAAATGTATCTTTATCGGATGTAGTTATGGTATGAAAGGATACAAGCTTTGGGATCCTATTGCACAAAAGGTAATACATAGTAGAAGTGTTAATTTCAGAGAAACTAAGCCTTCTTTTGTTACATTGCATCTAGAACTAACTAAACAAGAAGATGTGATTCAATTTCCTTCTACACCTAAGAAAGTTGAATTAAGGCCCAAGGATAGACAAGAAGTTAAGGAGAGCTGATCTAGCTCTAGATCTTGATAAGAGGAGGAAGAACCTCCAAGTCAACCTATTCATAGGTCTACAAGGCATAGACAACCACTTGAAAGGTATTTACCTGATTACCGGAGATGTATTTTTTCTTTGAATACTAACATGGATGAACCTAGATCTATAGAAGAGACACTAGGTATGAATGATGAAGAATAATAGAAGATTTACATGGATGAAGAAATGAAATATTTGAAAAGGAATGATATATGGCATCTTGTACCATTTCCTGAAGAACGAAAACCTATTGGTTGTAAATGGGTGTTCAATAAAAAGATTGGTTTAGATGGAGGTATTGAGAAGTACAAAGCAAGGTTTTTTGTGAAGGGTTACTCTCAAGTTGAGGGTGTTGATTATGGTGAGATATTTTCTCCTATTGCAAAAATGACATCCATTAGATTTTTTCTTTCTATTTCTATTGCTTATGATTTATAGGTTGTGAAAATGGATGTGAAAACTGCTTTCCTTCATGGTGATTTGGAGGTTAATATTTATATGACACAACCAGAGCACTACATGGTGAAAGGTAAAAATAAGTTGGTTTGCAAATTGAAGAAATCTTTGTATGATTTAAAACAGAGTCCTAGGATGTAGTACCAAAAATTTGATACACATGTATTGAGTTTGGGATTTGAGCATTCTAAATCAGATCATTTTGTTTATTATAAAACTAATGGTGATTGTTTCTTGTTTATTGCATTATATGTTGATAATATGTTTTTATTGGTAGAGGGAAAGGTATGAATTTAGAACTAAAATCTCAACTTGCTTTTAAATTTGAATAGAAATATTTTGGTGCAGCTAAAAACATTCTTGGGATGGAAATTAAAAGAGATAGAGTGAACATAAAGCTATGGCTTGGCCAAAGAAAGTATGTCAACTCAATTTTACAGAGGTTTGATATGTAGGATTGTAGACCATTGTGTGTTCCTATTTTAGTTGGAACAAAGTTATCTATTTCAGATTAAATCCAATATCTTTATTAGAGATTGAAGACATGAGTAATTTTCCTTACTAGAGTGTAGTTGGAAGTTTTATGTATGCTATAGTTTGTACTAGACTAGACATTGCTCAAGCAGTGGGATTTCTTTCCAGATATATGTCTAACACTGGTAGAGTTCATTGGGATGCAGTTAGAAGAGTATTCAAATATTTATAGGGCACCTTAGATTATTCCTTATGTTATCATAGTAATATGACCGAAGAAGATATTTCCCTTGATATTCATGGTATATGGATTCAGACAGGGCAAGTGTTGTTGATAATAGAAAACCCACCAGTGCTTATGTTTTTACTTTATTTGGTGGTGCAATTAGTTGGATGAGTAAGTGACAGGTTGTAGGTTCTTTGTCCACTACTGAAGTAAAGTATATGGAAAATACTCATGCTTGTAAAGAATCCATTTGGCATAAGATACCATGTTCAAATATTGGAATAAAAAAAGGTGCAGTGACAATTTATTGCGATAGTCAAAGTGTGATATGTCTAGCCAAGAACCTGACATTTCATGCCAGGTCGAAGAACATTGATGCACAATATCATTTTGTTAGAGATATGGTTGAAGATGGAAGGGTGAAGTTGGTTAAGGTAGAGACTTTTATGAATGTTGCTAATTCTTTAACTAATCCTATGAGCACAGAGAAGTTCAGATAGTGTTCAGAGACTATGGGCCTTTCATCCCCTAGCAATTAAAGAGATGATGGTTACACCCTCACATTGCTCTTCCAAGGTTTTCGACAAGTGGGAGATTTGCTGGGAAAATGTGTCTCAACCTTGTAATTACATACAGTTTATTGTTGATAGGATGTATGTTGGTATGCAACGACTAATCATGCAAATACTACACTCATAACAAGATATGGGATTTGGAGCATTTCCCCCAAAAAAAATTCATTGACACATCAAGGTTTTCCCATTGGCACATCAAGGTTTTTTCCCACTAACACGTCAAGGTTTTTTCCACTGAAACATCAAATTTTTTTTGTTAACAAGTCAAATGAAAAAATACCTTGTAAAACCCTATTTCTAGAAGGTTCAAAAAAGGCTTGTTATAAGTGACTGGGATGTATGTAGATGGGATTGTATTCTGAGAGTCTTATAGTGGTCGTGTTGTCTCTTGATCTTTGGTGGTGATACTCCTGTGAGAAGCTTGCTTTGCAAGTATATTGTAATCTTTTTATTTCTGAATAATATATTGGGCGGCTCTTGGAGTGTGGGGTTTTTCTCCCAAAATATTTTTCCCCACATAAATCATTTTTTTGTGGTCTATATGATATTTGTGTTTATTTCTATTTAATTTTTTGTAACTATTAAAGATCTATAATTTTTTGCATTTTTCTCCTCTCAAGATTGGTGTAAGAATTTTCTCCGCTATGGTATCTTCCTTATAGTTTGGGACCATATTTTAAGATTTAATAAGATTATTTTTGGTCCTCTCTATCTTCTAGATAGGACTACATTATGTTTCTATAGTTGACTTGTTGAGATCATTGTAGAGGATATAAATGTAAGAACAATTCAAATGCAAGATGATACTAAGAGGTGTGATGTGTGAAGATGAATTAATACAATAATTTTTGGAAAAGGAAGATCAAATGAGCTTTAAAATATCAATCAACAAAGTGTATTGTTAACAAATGTTGTAGTTTCATATTCTTCATGTATCCTACTATCAAATAGTGGATCTCTTCAATAGGTCCTTTTAATTTGTATCTTGACCTAGGGTTGTGTGCCTCTGTACTACAAGTCATTTATATCTTTACCTAAGGTTTTTTGCCTTATCTTACAAGTCTTTTCGAGAGCAATGTGCTTCCTTAAGTAGTGATCCTTAAAAAAAATTGTAATTCTATAAGCCACAAGCTTCCTATAACGATTTTTTTGTCTGTGTGGTTTATCCCTTAGTTAATTTTCAATACAAATATTGTGTTATCTTGTTAATATGTGTTCATTGTCCTATCATTCATTGTTATTGATTATATTAAGGGTTGTTGGTCTAGCTAATAATTTCTACATTGCTTAATGGTTTATAATCTAAAGGGATTAAGTTTTATAGCTACTAATTCACCCCCCTCTAGGTATTTGGGTGTGTTAAAACACCAATATTATTTCCTTGAGCATCTTGGAAATACTCCAAGACAAATTTCTATCGTGGAGCTTCTAAGATCATCCCTTCTTTTTAGGAACATACTGGATCAATCTTTTAGAGAGTTTCAAGTTCCTAGTAATATGAACTCTAATGAATTTCAAGCCCTTTTAGGACACTTATATTCAAGTCATATCACCCTTCTCCCAGTCCAAATGACATCCTATCTCTAGAGTCATCCCATAACATAACGGTTTATATATAAACAATTATCAACAAACCTAAGGTTAAATGGTTCCATATAGATAGCATATTTATTTTAAATCTATGTACCTTTAAGATTATAAAATGACTGCGATATTTAGATGATAAAATATAAGTCAAAAATAAGATAACAATCAGAGCATATGATGAAGCAAAAGGAGATACTACAGGGATAATTTCGCTTCTCATCCAAGTCAGTCCAATTCTACAAGACACCATGATGCATGTCCTTGACCTTGAGTTTCCATCTAAAATACTCCTTTGTTACCCATGAATTGATCAAATGTGGGTAGTCCCCTCCACCTACCATCAATGTATCTTGTTTCCACATAATTATGTAGAATCCACAATCCCAATGGATTATAATCTATTCCAATATTGTAGATTATTTGAAAGCTATAACACTAAGTCACATCTTTTTCCTAATGCAACTATGTATAGTGCGCCATCACCATTACCATCATCCTCATATGTTGATCCTACTACTTTAGCATTAACATCATCAACCAAAGGAGATTCCCCAATCAAGATTGACATCACAAATAAAGGTTGTAGATAGTATGAGATATAAAATTCCTTTCATGTTGGCTAGATACCTCTATCATTAAATTATTACATCAAGCCATATAAGAATAAACAAAAGATAGATCCCAAGATCATTTAATGGTGTACAACCAATTTTGTATAGGAAGGCTTCATTGGTGATGAAATCATAAATAGTGATGCAAATGCATAGTTATAAAGAGAAGAAGAATTTATACCATGCTTTACTGAAGAGAGATATCTTAAGGAACTTAGAATGTGTAAGAACATGGGATACACAGGACAAGTATTAGGATTACATGAACAAGGACCTTTTGAACCAATCACTATCAAGATCAAAATATCATAGAAATGGATTAGGATACATGCATCTAGTTGTTGGTTATGATGTGTAATATTGTTGGTATAGGAGCCCATTTAATTGATTTTAAATCTAGACCATTTACCATTAGGTCACATATATCACGCTACAAATTATGTTGGTTTTTTCTTGCACTAGAAAGGAACCCCCATTATTTATGAGGTCATTGTATTACTACTAAGTATTTTACTATATTATGTGTGGATACTTTGAGAGAGAAAAGATGAAGTTATAAAGAATGTTTTGTAGGTTGTATCCCTTCATTTGTTTAGATGAAATAAAATAAGGATTGGTTGTTTCTCTATGGACATAGGCCATATTGGGTGAACAATATATATTTATGTCTTAGTGTATCTGTTTCTTTTTTCCTACATTTATTTGATTGTATATTTATTTGTGATCGTACTCCTAACATAGTGAAAGAATCCTATGATAGCAATGGTACCTTTGATACTAAATTTAATAATATTTTCTAGTTGATAAGAGTGTCAAAGGAAAAAAGTTTTGAATACTACTTTGTTGATCATGATACCCTATTCAATGATATAAATGTTTGCACTATTATACCTATAATTCCACCTTCCATTGACCTTCCATACCTTATTTATTGGAACTAAAAATATCCTATGTATTGGGTTATATTTAAAAATGACCAAGGGTATGTGTAGGATCATGATGGGCCAAAAAGTGGCAATATGATGGGTATGTCACCGACAATTTGTTTTTTACCCAAAATTGATGAAACAAAAAGGTTTTTTAAAGTAGATTCTCAGCTTTCCAACAATATAAATAATGCTTTACTTTGAATTTAATAAGTAATTATTATTCATTTTCTATTCAAATTACGACAAAAGTCCTGATTGATAGACTGATTGAAAAACATCTATAGCTTTCAAACAGTATCACATTTTTCGAATCCAAAACATGTGTCACATTCTATGCTTTTCATACTATAGGATTAAAAAAAAATGAATTTCATGAAATTTTGACCAAGTTAAGGTGGTCAGACATACAAATTTTTATATTTTTTAAAAGTGGTAATAAAAAAATCATAATTAATTATTTACTTGCAAAAAAATTACAAAAAAATATGCATCACATCGGTACATGATTCCTCTTCTTATATTTAAAATCTTATAAAAAAATATTATCATTTTATTGTGGTTAGGGTGGTCAAACAGACACCTACTTCTTATTTTTTCCTCGAAATTTAAGTACTACTGTATTGAAATTTCAAATTTTCACCAAATAGATTTATTTTAAAAAAGAAAAACCTAGTAGTTTAGAAACTAAATTCAATTTTGTACAGATTGTATTCTTACATATTTTTGAAATAATGTAGATAACTTATTCAAATTTTTACTTCAAGTTTCCTAACTCTAATTTTTCTGATTTTTTGCCACTTAAGGGCCTGTTTTTTCCATGATGATCCTGTACATACCTCCAACTTAAAGTTGAGTTCATGGTAATTTGTGAAGGTATTGCAATGAATGAACATATAAGTTATTTTTACATAGACTTAGGTACAATAGTAAAAAAAACTCTACCATTACACCTTAGCATTTGAACTATCTCATATACGATGTAATTATTTTATGCATATTTTATTCCATCTCACCATACCTAGTGAAACATTATATGAAAGGAGTTGTTAATATACCTTAATTTGAAAGAAACTTAAATTTTAGTAAAGGGAGTGTCCAACATTTCAATGGCTTCTTGTATAGTTTTCAAGTTGTGATGGTGTAGGAGTGGGCTTATTAACCATCAATCTATTTTCTTTCCTTAGGGGAGGAATATAAGGGACCTTGATAGGTTTTGAAACCACATTCTCTTTAAGTTTATAAACTTGTTTGATTTTATGAGGCACAATGGGAATTGTATGGCTATCTTTTTCTCTCTTGTAGGATATAGGTGGAAGAATAGCATCATGTTTTGTTTCTTTTGGTTGAAGAATAGGTCCATCCATAACATTTGGTGTGGGAGAAATTACTATGGATCTTTTAGTTTCAAGTGGGATATTGGCAAGAAATAACTCTACTATAAGCTTTGCTTTGAATTTTTGATAAGATTTTAAAAATAAACCTTCACAAGGTTTTATAAGTTCTATAGGTTCAAGAAAAAAGAAAACCAATGAAAAGTTCCCTCAAGAAGACAAAGGATTAAATCCACTATGATGCACTATAAAAATTTGGTTATCAAATGGAAAATTCAAGCACTTGTGGATGACCAATGGGATGAAATTCATGGAGCATGTAGCCATGGATAGCCTAACTTCACATGAAATTGATTCAATGTCAGGATGATGGAATGATACATCTAATTGTTTTAATCCAAATTTTAATCAAAGAGTGAACCTATCATAGGGCGAGCAAAACCATTATGTGTTTTGATCCATGCTTTTGATTTTTCATAAAAATCTTGGAAAATTTCATACACAAATAAGAATTATCAATGTTCACATTGTCTAAACACACATAATTAATTAATATCCCATTTTTAGGCTTGTCATTGATTCTTTTGGTTATGCAAAGAGGACTATCAGGTGCATGTTTAATTATATCACTATTTGAGAAAGCAATGTTAAGAGAAAAGTTGGTTTTTCCTTTACGAGGTTTAATTTCAATGAATCCAATCATAGCATCTAGACCGTCTCCATTATCACTCTTATCATCATTAGTTATATCTTGTATCTTGTTAACATTCATCACATCATTCTTGTTATCACTAGATTTTACAAATAAGACACAATGGTTTGGTATTAGATTGATAAATATTTACAATTTTTGTTAGGTGGGGCAAAAAACTTATTTCCTTGATCATTAACTCTACCCAACTAGATGTGATTGCAATCAATGATGTCTCGCAGTATAGAATTAAGATGCATGTAATTTTCTATATCATGTCCAACTTGTCGATGATATTGGAAAAAGTCATTTGAGTTATATTTCCAAGGTAAAGGCTTAGTAGTATCAAGAGGTCTAATGAGAGGTAAGGTGATTAAGTTCTTCCTCAAGAGTTAAAACATAATAAAATGGAGGGTACCAGGTAACAGGGTGAATTTTTTATTCCTATCCTAATATTGGTATAGAGTTGATGTTTTTATGGTAGCCACTTGAAGTTCAACATGGTTGGCTGGTTGAGGTGGATTTATCTATATAAAGCCATTATTTTGTTTCTTGAATGGTTGAGAATTGTTATGAGGCATGGTTATAGATTTTTTATGATGAGTTGAAGTAGTTTTTCCTATAAATTGATTGAGTTCTAATAATCACAAAGATCCATGCATAATTGTGTAAAAGAGGGAAATTTCATCATCCCAAGCTTATCTTGGATATATTTTTTTGTAAGTTATCAATGAACATTCCTTGAAGATCGACATTAAGAAGTTTCATGTTGATTTGTGAGTAAGGCAATTGATAATGTGCTAGAAAATTAGTGATCTTTTCATCTATATTTTATTTACATTGCATCAAATTAGTTAGGGCCATCTTAGGACCAATGTGCACTTGGAAATGGTTTACAAATACATTAACAAGATCATTAAATGAGTGGAATGAGTTATTTGGTTGGGAACATAATCATTCAAAGGTTTTATCTTTTAAGGACCTAGGAAAAAGCTTAGCCAAGAGCTTTTCTTCAAAACTGAAGTCACTACATAAGGTTGTATATGTTGGAGACATGGTTACTAGGATCTTCTTTACCATCGTAATTATCAAATATAGCTATCTCTATACCTTGTGCAATTTGTGCTCTCAATATCTCTAATGGAAATGGGTTTCTTTTGACATAGTATGAAGGTTTTCTAGTTTGGTTTTTGTTCAATGTTGTTATTTGTTGTTGGAGGGATGTGAAATTTTGTAAAAATTGGCTTATGAAGAAATCATTCATTATGTTTTGAGATGGAGGGGAATATGGTGGAGGTGTATATGTCTTAGGTGAACAATTAAATTTCAAGTTTATGAGAGGTAGAGGGTTAGGAGATATGATATTTGAATTCACAAAGCTAAAAGGATTCCCTTTGGAAATACCCAAATTTGGAGTGATATTGTTGGTTGGCTACATTGTTATTGTAATAGATGGATTGGTCTATATACGAATAGAAGGTATGATTGTAGGGGGAGATATTTGTTTTCCTTGTTGAATTTGAGTGTATCCCAAAGTTTGGCACAACTAGCCATTGTAGGAACATGATTACCAATAATGTGGGATAGGCTACAAACATCTCTATTAGTAATTCATTTTCAAGGATTCTCCTCTTGTTTTCTATGATAAGAATGATACTACCAGTAATATATTCTATACTCACATATTATTTAAGTTTTTCTAAGGCTTTATCCATTTTTTGCAAGTTCTCTTAAGGTACATTAGAAACAATGGTTTCAACATCAGTAGAAGTAGTGGTCATAGGATATGTGACATCGGGGATGGAGTCCAACATGGGTTGAATAATGCCAATAATATGAGTGAAATAGTTGGAAAGCCCAATATCCACAATAGATGTACCAGCATGGGATGCCACGAGTCTCGAACTACTTCACTAAATTATTATTAGTAGGACACCAGGTTGTGATACTCATGCAAGTTTCACCAAACCAAAAGTGTACCCAAAATGAACAAAAGACACTAAATAAATATAGTAAACATCAGAAATAGGAAACATAATACAATTATTAAACAAGATATTACAATTTCCATGTCTGAAATATGATAATTGACTGATTTTAGATATGAGAACTTGAAAATGATTATTTTTGAAGGCTAATTTTGTTGTTTTTTTAAATCATTGTATTTCACCAATTAAAATTAATGCAAGCAACTATAGAAATATTCAATTTCTAAAAGTGAAATAGAGATCTACAAGCTAGAAAAAACTAATCATACAAAGATGAAAAAGTGTGCAAAAAATTGTAAAATCACTTGTACTAGGACAGGTTCACCCTATGGTGAATGAGTCTTATGACAGGGTTGTAAAAAAATTAAATTTAAGTGTTTAACTTCATATTTAAGCTCATTGTTCCTAACTATAAATAGACTCTTGAGTGACAATTTTTCCAGAAATATGATGAAATACAAATAAAATTTAAATGACAATGTATGAACAAAATTAAAACTTTAACGAATGCAATTTTGAATGAAATTTTGATCTAAATGATATAAACACACCTTAATGCAAGATATTATGTAGAAAGTATGCAATTTTTTTTGGTTTTTTATGAGCTTAAATGATGCAAATATGCAATATGTAACCCTAAATGAAATGTAGGAAAAGATGATGCAAAACCTAGGTCTATAATTTCAAGGATCTCCAAATTAGAAAAGGTATGATGTACAATTATGTTAGGTTCACCAAAATAAAAAGTGGGAAAGGTGTTCCTTCATTTTAAGGGGACATTTTCTCTATTTGTACCTTTCCCTAAGGAATTTCATTAGGAAAGAGATCACAATGTGTAATGATTGGCTTTCAGCCTCAATGGTGAGTCAATGAAACCCGAGTGTCAGTCCTTAAGACAATAGGACATGTTTGAAACCAAATTGAAATGATTTGCAATGCTCAACCTAGATGAAAAATATGACCTAGAACATGAAATGTAAATTCTTGAAAGTATAGAAATTGAAATCATAGTTTGTAGGAAGATCTAAGAAAGCTGAGGACACATGTACCAACCACCAAAAGTTGGTTTTGAGCTCTTTTGAAGGATAGGTTCGCCCGAGGGTGAATGGGTCTTGGTTAGGGCTTTTGAAAATACTTTTGGTAGTCCTCTAAGGTAGGATCCTAGCTTATGTTTTGCACAAGTTCTACTATAAAAAATTTAGATATAAAATTTGCAATTGAGTTTTCATGGCTTGAAAAAAGTGATGACAACAAATGCAATAATGCAAAATTTCTCTTAAAAATCTTCAATCCTTCTTCAAACTATAATATGCACATACAAAGAGAGGGATTTTTTTTTGTTTGAATGGGGGTTTTCCTTAGTCAAACCCCATGTTTGGGTAATTAAACCTTGATAGAAAAATAATGACAATGCAAAAGGAAATGATAACACACACTTGTTTGCTACAACTCACCAAACCTTCAATGGCTTCGCTTAGAGGACTGAAGATAAACATATCACTCCAAGTAACTTGATCTTTCTTTTCTTGATGGATTTGGACACTTGAAAATGCTTGAATGCTTTAGGATCAACAATGCATACTGGCCTTTAGAAGATGACATGAAAACACACAAGCTTGAACATGATGATAAGATCTTGATTGCTGCAACAAATGACTGGTAAATCTGCTCTTGAATTCTCTTGACAATAATATTTTCTCAATTAGAATTCTTGTAATTGATACCTAAGTTTTATGGGATTCAAATTGATAAAAATACTATATATTTGTAGGTGTTTATCTAATTTCCCAAAAAAAGATTCCAAAAGCTGACAAATTTCATATTGAATTTGAATCATTAAAATACTTCCAAAAACATATTTGAAAGTGGGTCCTGGGACTTAAAAAGGACCCATTCACCCTTGGGCGAATGGGTTGTGGCCTAAAAGTCTAGGACATTCACATTCCAAGGTGATTAAAATATTAATTGCATTAATTAAATATTGGTTTCCCTTTCAGAAAAGGAAAAAAATAAGGCTTTGTAATGCATAATTTGGCAAATTAGAAGCTTAATTAAGTCCAATAAATTAAGGGACCCAAATAAAGTGCGAAATTGTAAGCGTATATAATTTCCTACACTATAGGTCTTATATAAGTCTCTCAAACCCTATTAGGTTATATTCATCATTCAGTTATAAAATAGGTTCCATTAACATCAAATAGAGTAATTTCATTCCTCGCCTTTTGAAAAATGTGTTAGTGAAATCATTGCAAACCTATTATCATCAACTACACACGATAGAGTATTATATTGAGCATGATACAAGTCAATTTTTATTGTTGAATTTTATTTTTTAGATATTTGCATTATGTTCACATGTGAAAAGAGGAAGCATGACATGTCAAATATGAAATTTTTATCTTGAAAAAAATTCCTCGCATACACTTGTTGTATGATGTATTATTTATATAATGTTTAATATTTTTGTAATTTCTATGTTTGCAAAGATTGAGAAAAATGCACATTATTCTACTCATTATATTAATCTTAGAAGAAGTACTTTTTCACACCTCACTTCCTTTTAACTGACATTAAGAGGTTGTGGAGGGGCTAAGATAAAATTATTTTAAAAAATATTCATTTTTGAATGATATTTAACAATTTATCTTATTAATTAAAAAATAACTATTTAATATGATAGAATAAATTTAATTTATATTTTTTAATAATTAATAAAGAAAACAAATATATTTATAAAGTTTTATTATAGTAGCTCTATAAATTAATTTGACTACAATAATTTTTCTTTTTTACAAATTTTATAATCAATAGTTTATATAAATATTAATACTAAAATACTAATTGCATTATTAACATTTATAATTCTACTTATTAAATTATGAATTACATTATTAATATTTACAATTTTGGTGGATGACATTTTATAATCACAATAGTTATCAAACTTTAATTTAAAAAAGTAGCAATCTAAAATTAATAATTTTAATATATTAAAAAATATTATAATAAATACTAATAATATGATTATATATTATAAATAATTATATATTTATCAATAGATATAATAATTATTGACTATTGATGAGTAATATTAAACATTATTAATTTAATTAGTGCATTAATATTCATATTTGTATAAAATTATTAGCTTTTTCTAAGAAAAAGATATAAGTCTATATATTATATTATATTTAAATAATATGAAAATCTAGCAAAGCACACATCATTACATAAAACTATTAAGATATAACTGCCATGCCATTCCTCCATATGACAGATTTCCACTGAGGAAAATGAATCAACTTGCACCAACAATGGAAGTTCAGGATTTAGAGAAGGAATGATATTTGGATGCCTTATATGAGACAATAGGAAAGCTATTTCAAAGTATTTCTCTTTGATTTTTGCAACCATATTTGCCTCAATATCATTTGCATTATGTTCCACTCTGAGCAAAATTCTTTCATTTTTCATTTCAAATACTTGTTTTATTGCATCATATACCGAAACAAAAGCCCTCCTATGCTTGATAAATTTGCTGGGACAAAGACCTATATATCCCTTTCCTTTGACTTACTCAAAATTACTCAAAGTCCAAAGCTGCAGTCTACGTTGAAAACTTACTCCACCTGTGTGTAGCCTAAGCTACCTAAAATTGGGAGTTCCCAATTGTGAACCAAAAATCAAGCTCTGTAGTTATCCAAGCGGTACTCCATGCTCGTTCATCACAACCACCGAACCCTCTGGATGGATTGAGCAATATTGAAATGGATTACAAAATACAAACACAAGCAGCCTTTTTAGAACCAATTGCCATGCACGATGCCAAATGGGAAGATGAGGGGTATTGGGTATTGATTACTTTGGTCTTATCAAAGCATATGACTCGGATTTGGCATGGGTATACTCATATAAGTTGTTGGATAATCATTTCAAGAAATGATTACGAGGCGTTGCTATAGCAAGTGTAATTTAATACATGTAATATCTTCGGCAGTACCTGCAAAACAAACACATGTTAATTTAAATGAGCCTTCGGTCAACATTTTGTATTTTATCCCAGTCTTTTTGTAGAACTTAATTGAATCCTTTAATGCGACCTTCACAAAGGATAATATCTGTTGCTTTTTGCAAGGTTTTAATTGAGGACTGATCATACAATAGTTCTTCTTCAATTTGATCACAACTTTTGTTTGCTAAACAGTTCGCTATTTGATTCTTTTTTCTGTAACAATAGCTGAGCTAATATGATTTGAATTGATCCTTTAAAAACCTTGCAAAAATATATTGTATTTTTCAATTTTGAGCATGTCTTTGCTTAAAGCATTGACTATTACTAAAGAGTCACCTTCTATCTAAATGTTGGGTAACTTTAAGGTTCTGGTAAGAATTAAACCATGAAGGAGTGTTTGGGCATAAGATACATTATTGGTACCATTTAGAAGACTGATTGACTTTGCCCCAATTACTTTCACTTAGTGATCACGAACTACACAACTTGCATATGACTTTCCTGGATTTCCTTGAGTAGCACTATCAAAGTTTAGCTTGTGAGAACTTAATGGGGGAGGAATCCAAGAAATTTTACTTCTATCTAGTTTTGATTTTATATTTTGGAACAAACTACCCTAGAATGGCAAAACAAGGTATTTCCAATTCTTCATAGCTATTGAATCCCAATTTGTGAGAGTTGCTCGCACACTTTTTGTTTTTATACAAATGCATTTGTTACTTCTGAAACTAAATTCTCAATATTGACAATAATTATCTCTTTTTGTGCCACTTTTTTCTTAAAAATCCTTTTATTGCTTTCCCACCAAATGTTATATATGAACATTGGTGGAGCATGTTGGCCTTGTCGTTGCACCAAAAGGTCGACTTGTCAATGTCCGATACAAGCGTAAGTTAAGATCCATAGGAGGTGGTTAGACCATGTCACAAACCCAAGCATTGTGCTCAACAAGGAAGACCAAGGGACACACCATCTTGCAACAATCCTCCCCCTAGCACAAGCAAGGGGTTTGAACCTGTGACCAGGTTTGATACCAATTGTTGTCCTTGTTGTTGCACCAAAAGGTTGACCTGTCAATGCCCGATTCAAGAGTCAGTTAAGATCCACAGGAGGTGGTTAGACCATATCACAAACCCAAGCACTATGTTGGACAAGGAAGACCAAGGGACACACTATCTTGCAATAGAGCAATCCTCTATATGCTTGCAAATGATGATTATTTGTGGAGAATGAACCAACTTGAAACTAAATTGCATAACGTGTCTAGTAAAAGGGTATACCAATTTAATTTTTTTTGGATGAACATGCAACAACTTTGTGCAAATGAACATTGTAAAAAAAGATGATCTATATCATCAAAGAGGTCATCACAAAGAACACATTTGAATGTGTTTGATACCCCAAATTTTGATAATATTTCATTTGTAAGAATTTTATTTTTTAAAGCTATCCATGAAAAGAAAACAACCTTGCAAAGAATCAGATTCTTCCAACAAAATGAATATGCTATTTGACTTTCCATGTGATCACCATTGCTAATTATGGATTTGTTACCTTGCTTAACTAAGTATACACCTAATTTAGAAGGGTCCTATATTAACTTATCAGGTTCATTTGATTTGAATATGATCCTTATTTCAGAATATTTTGTAACATATTTTTTTTGGAAATTTGAAATTGGCACATTTGTGAGGCTTTTCTAGACCACTATGTAAGAGTTATATTAAATTATTAATTATGAAATTTAAAGTTGATACTAATTTAGAATATTTATATTATAATAGATGATGACAATTACTATAATTTTCATGATAAAAATATAACATTATGAAGTAAAGTAAATATTATTGATAATATTTCAAATGTAAGTACTATGGTATTATGACACTTAGTTTCTCTTTTGATATGATAAATGTAATAATATATGGAGGAAAAAATACCAATAATTGTACTATATAAATAAATAATAGATTATATTTTGACATATAGTGAGAAATAAACAACATCAATTGTGATTCCACTAAAAGTAATATTTTGTGTGTAACCTATCTCTCAATGGATATGTGGTAGCTTTAGATTGACTACTTTTTTAAGAAAAATATAAATACCACATATGAATGTAGTAGCGAATTATTAATATTTTAGAATCTCAAACTTGAAAACTACAACTTAAAATGCATATTACATCTAAAATATATTAAAATGTTATTTAGCTATAAGAAAGTACTTGTGATTTAATTTTAAAATAGTTATAAATAATTCTATAATAGACATCAATATGTAAATACAATGACAAAAGAACTAGATAACTATTTTGAGCAATCAAGAAGTTATTGTATTTACATAATTTTATTTATTATTAATTTTTTTAAAGACCTATTTTTATTTGCACTATATTTATTTTCCTTTTCTTTTGTGTTATTAAGAATCATTTTATTTTCTTTACTTAATTTGTTATTTGACCTTTTTTATAAATTTACTATTATTTTTATACATTAAAGAAAAATTTATCTGTAATATAAATTAATTTCAATTATAAGTTTAAAAATTATAATATTGATAATTCATATATTTTCAGTTTTATAAGATCGATAAATTGTTTACAATATTTTAATTATAAAATTTTATGAAATTAAATTGATATATATTTTAACTACTATATCAAATAGTTCTAATGTTTATTAGCTTAATAATTTTTTTTTTCAATTTAACACATTTGGATTGTATATATCTCATTCACCAATGTCATACTTAACTCAAATCTTGTAAAAATAACCCGTTCAAAAATAAATTCACCTCCATGCTATTCTAAAGGGTTGACCTTTCAGTATTGTTCAATATTTTCCACATTTTCTTGGTATTATCCAAATTTTATATATGTCCACAATTTACAAAGACAACATCAAGTGATGACTTAAATATTCCACTCAATGGAGACCTTGATCTTGAATCAATCGATGTTGTATCACAATGAATGATAAAATGGCCAATTGTTTGTATTATCAATCAATATATTGTGAAAAAAATTGAGAAAATAGACCTAAAGGTTTTAATTATAATACATTTTAGGCAACCTACATATCATAGTAGAAATTTCATAATTGATTGTTCACTTCTTCATTTTTATGTTTTTTTCTATGAATTATTATTCAAATTACTTATAGGACCAACATCTTTCAAAAATCCCTGCTTATTCAATTAAAAACATGTTTCATCATATTGGCCACATCAAGTTCATTCTAGATGACCACAATAATTTATATTTTCTAGTATTTTAATTGGTTATTGTCAACTATACTCTCACCCATATTGCAAAGTAATTACAACAATAAACACTTTTTTTTCTTTAACAAAACACTATAAATTATAATTTCAACCATTTCAAAATACATGAATTTATCTATGAAGTTGTTGTATCAACAAATCACTTGGTCATTAATGTTTATAAATATTTTATTTCAAAGAGAAAATTCAACTTTAACTATTCTAGTTAGATTTGTACTTAGTAGCAATCAAACATGGAGTCAAGCTCATCCTTAACAATTATCATCTTCACAGTTAATGTTCAGGGGGTCTGGGTGGTACTGGTATTCTAGTGTTAATGTTTAATGTGTTGTGTTTGTGTCCTATGTCCATTGTTTTTGGTTATAGACTTTTTGATAATGTTTTGAATTAGTTCCTTTTTTACCCTCTCGGCTCTCCATCTAAAGGGTACAACACTTGTAAATGTTGCTTATATAATAGAAAACAATTATCATCTTCACCACCTCTTAAAATTGTCATAGATTTGACTTCTAATTTTTTATATTTAAACTACGTTATATCTTTAATTTAAAAATATTTTTGGACTCATTTCATAATTGCAAAGCAAATATAAGAATAATACTCACCACTACATGACCTTATTGATCTTATATATTTATCTTACAATCTGAAATAACGTCTAATATTTTAACATTTTCTAAACATATTGTTCAACACAATGTACAACCTTATCTTTATATATTCAAAACTATGTAAAAGCTTGTCTTTATATATTCAACACAATCTACAACCTTATCTTTGTTCAAAATATACCCATATAGAGAACGACTGCCTGTTACCATCATCCCCACTGAGTAAAATGCATCAGGTTATAATTGCTAGAAAGCCAGCGCCATTGGTAACCTGGAGTAAGTAGAAAACAGCAGGTTATGATTTCCAAAAGGGGATCCGTTGACAACCGTGGACAGAGATGGACATGCTTGGGACCACTAGTTCAGTTCAAGAGTTACATAATAAGAGCAGTAACATTTGCATAGTGACATTACAGATGAATTGGTTTGATTGGATTCACCAAGCTTAAATATCAAGAACGTTTGCAGGACAACAAGTGTATCAACTGAAACTATTCAACAGTTAATAACACCCCCACTTATGTGTAATGAATTGCCATCTACGAAATATCTAACTTCAATAAATTTTGAAACTCTGGACAGGTTTATACTGCATAGCTAACATTTACCATGTGTTTGGAATTCGATAGAATAAATTCTTGTATTGCATCATCTGTTCGGGATTTCATAGATCAATTTTTGCCTACAGATGACACTAACAACGGAATTATTTCTCCGCTAAGCCCATCTCATGAATATTTTTAACTTTCTTAAACATGGCATAACTCAAATAGAAAGTTAGTCTATCCACCATAAATGATGATTCTGTTACCGAGGCTAATACTACAAGTGCACCAATTTTAAATGTTTAATCGAACTATCTTAGATATAAGGATATTTAATCTTGTGTCAGTGCTAATGGGTATTGCAAAAGATTTCAATAAACCTACTTAAGTGCAGATAAAGGGAAGAAATATTTATGAATAATACATCTAATTGAGTTCCACATAAAACTCAACGAATATATAGAACGTTTGCAACTATTTTCTCTTCTTTGAAAGAAAACACAGAGATTGATATTGAGTATGATCCATCACCTCACAGGGCTAGCATATCGGAAGGTCTTTACCAGAAGGTACTGGAAGCATTGATGGAGTAGCCAGATAAGTGGGATCCTCATCACCGGCCATAATCACAATAAATTTCTCCTCTGTATTATTATCCTGTGAAACTGAAACTAGCGTATTCATCATTCCATCTTCCTGACCAGCTTCACCATGATTAATTACTTGGACATGGGTATGACCTGACTTGTAGCAGAGGGATGTGCAAGCTACAATTATGAGACCCACTGTTACTAAAAATAAGATAACACACACTCCTCCCAACAAATATGGAACTGCTGTTTGCCATACTGGAGTATGTATGCTTAGGCTACTGCTATTATTGAAAACACTATTGTAGTTATACATTTTGTGTTGGCTTCAAGCTTGCCTTAACTGCAGCCGGGCATGCAAATCCAGGGTCTGGTATGCACATTGAAACTGTAATCTTGTAGAGAATTTTAAATAGGAAACTCTTTCTGTGGTGCTCAAAACGCTGGAATTCACGGCAATAATATGTGGGCCTACTGGTGGCTTAAATTAATGGTGAATCAGAGCATTATAATGGAACCAATCCAAACTAATGAAAATGCGTAAGTACTGTTATAATTTTAATCTATGGTGGCTCCACTTAAAGCCAAATGGCTCTTACTAGTATTAGAACCTTTTCGCTTATTTCATTTCTCCTGTTTGCAATTGTCTCACACGTCAACTTCACGTTATTACGCATTAAGTTTTTTTGGATGAAAGGAATTTTAAACTATGAACTGATTTAACATTTTACGCACATTCCGATTTTCTGTTTTTCTATTTGTTATGTTAAAAGGGATAAGCTAGTGATGAATCACCTATGTTGTCCATTGAATGTAATGGAAGGCATCATCATCATTCTTATTTATTCAGTTTACAAAGGTCATATCTATATATTTAATTCAAGAAATTATCATCTCGCGCATTATGTAGAGCATGCTTTCTCAAGCTTAATATAAAACACAAATAGTAATTCAACCTATGTTTATGTGATTTGCCTTTTTTGATTATTATTTCTAATTTGACTCTACAAATTTTGAAGAAAAGATCAATATATAAAACAAATAATTATAGAGCTGAAACTTGTTTTATGTTATCTAGGTGGGTGTCTTATGTATATAATTTTAGTCAATGAATTTGTTTTGCTCGGTGTGCATAGTGACCTAACAATGAGTTTTGCACTTACAATTATTATTTTATTAATTTTTGAATCAAACATAGTTTTTATATGGATATTCTCTACTTAGTTTAGGGGAAGGGATTCAGTTACCACCCGTGTTCTAATAAAGATTCACTACATTTTCACTTTACCCCTCAAAAAACATTTGCATTTGACCCACTAATTTTTTTTTTAAAATCTAATAACATGTTGCAAAAGCACCAATACATGCTCATGTTGAACAGACAGTTGTCGTTACACCAAAAGATCAACATATTAATGCCCGATACAACCACCAGAGTTAATGGATCCACGGAAGGCGGTTAAGCCATGTCACAAACCCAATTGCACAAAACAAGGAGACCAAGGGTACACAACTTGCAACAATCCCTCTAGTGCAAGCAAGGGGTTCAAACCCATGACCTAGGCTCTGATACCAAATGTTGAATAGATGGCTGTCGTTGCACCAAAAGATCAACTTGTTAATGCCAGAGTTAATGAATCCACAGGAGCTAGTTAAGCTATGTCACAAACCCAAGTGTTGTGTTGCACAACTCAAGGAAACCAAGGGCACACACCTTGCAATAGTTCACATTTCAATGTGTATTTAACCAATGTATGTAGTCATCTACACATAAATTTGTATTTATAATATAAGAAAAATTATAGCCAAAAACCAACATTTACAATTTATAATATTTTTTATTATTACAAATATCCCCGCTAGCAAAGTGTGTGAGACTCATTACATATTATATTCACAAATACATGTGTACATTTATTGATGCTTCAAATGACATAATGAGAAATTCCTATAACCTATATGGGTTATCAAATGCATAGTCTTCAACACTCTTTGACTCATGTACATGTATTAACATCATTTAGTGTAGGTACCCGCACAAATAAATAATGGTGTAAGGCTCCCCTAATAAACATAAAATCCAAATATTTTATAGAATTCAATCATTTCACCATAAAAAATATATGTAGGTAAATGAAAAAGTTATAAATTCAAATGATCAGATCATCCCCAAATAAATTCAAATCTGACACATGACAACCAAAATCAACGCATTGAATTGTCAAATTTGAATTATTTTATAAGAGGGAATTTAGCTAGTGTCAATCCCAATTATTCTCCTTGCCTATTCTCCTCTAGATACTATAGAGCATCGACATGCATCCTTTGCACATTCCTCAAATATCCACACATTTTTCCTCATTGATACAGTCTAAAAAAATAAATGACGATATTTTTTCTCACAAGTTATTTCTTACAAACCCTATTTACAAATTCAGGAAACTATGCATTTATTTACTCTTTTCAATTAATTCTTATAAGCCTCCTTAATGTTCACAAAATTGGGTATATATTTCTTAGTTAATTCATAGAAGCATTCATTATATTCATGAAACTGGGTATATATTTTCCGGTTAACTCATAAAAGCCTCCTTTATATATATCTTGATTAATTCATAGAAGCCTCCTTTATATATATCTTGGTTAATTCATAGAAGGTTTCTTTATATTCATAAAAGTGTACACATCTGATTGCATTTTTATTATATGTGTGTTTGCATTTTCATTATATATATTCAATACATATACATATACATATACAAATATATGTTTGTTTGTATATATGTATATTAATATATATGTGTGTGCATGTGTGTGTATTATGTAAATACAAAATATATATACACATAAATAACATATAGATACATATATACATACATAAAAATATATGTATACATACATGCACATACTTAAATATATATAGCTATTTAGTCATGAAACTACATATGTATCTCTGAAGTTTGGATTGACAACTAAACACAACAACATACGTACATCTCCATTTACCCCTTGGAACTTTTCATGCAAACCGTGTTAGTATTTGTCTACATTTGATTGCACATACAATAGAACAACATACATATATAGGACAAACTTTGTAATATTTATTCTTTACTTAATACCTTACATTTTTGTTATACTAATAGACATTCACAAAAAGATATATATATATATATATATATATATATATATATATATATATAAACACACACATATGTGTATTTATGTATGTATGTATGTATATATATGTATACATGCACATACATGCATGTGTGTGTGTATACATGCATATGCATACATATATGTATATATATCTATTTCTATACTTTCTATTTTTATAGTCATGAAACTTTGTATCTCTAAAGTTTGGAGTTCTCCTTTCAAAAAGCAAGCAATGGTACTCCTAAATCTGTTTACTATGCATTTTTTTGGACCTATGAAGGCTTTCTTGGCTGCTTGATTATGTAGTAATTATAAACACCTTTCTCAACCAATTTCATCATTTTTTTATCATTCCATCTCCATCATGTGATAGTCTCGATGGTTTTAGGTAACATCAACCTATCATTTATCCTTTCATTTTGCATAGATTGGTACTCACGAATATATTTTTCCCAAGTGCTCCTATCCTTGTCACATCATTTTGACCCCATGTCTATAGAAATTCATGTACTTGTTTGTTTAAGGAATTATTATGATGAAATCCTAAACTTGTATGGGATTTTTCTTGAAACCCCATGTATTTTTGGGAATATATATGAAAATTCACGTATGTACATCCATCTTACTTGTGTTTGAATTATACTCCTTTCACCATCCCTAAGAACACAATAGCATACATTTTCTGTAAACTGTGTTAGTTTCAGTTTACTTTCCATTGCACATACAATAGAGAAACATACATAAATAGAACAAAATTTGTAACTTTTAATTGTAAGATATATTCAGAAGTATAATTCACACACCTCTAACAATCCAAAAACCCCATTTCAATTCTTGACTAATTTCATCATTTCTCATAATATATCGTTGTTTTCTAGATGATGAATCCACCACAAAATATGTAAGAAATATAGTCTCCATGCTTTCAGGTGATGTCAACCTACAATTTCTCCATTCATTTTGTATAAAATGGTACTCCTGAGTTGAGGGTTATTTTCATTTTTATGTACATATGCTTACTAAAATTGTCTATCTTATGTTTCTATTATTTGCAAACATATTGATAGGTTTTTTACCTTTTCAATTTTTTGATTTTGATATTTTCAAAAATAGTAATACTTTTTTGACATGTATAACATGGTATGCTTGTGGATTTTATATGTATAACTAAAATGGCATTGGGAAAGGGGATCCTTAAAGAATAAGGGGGCATTTTCTCTATTTATTTCTTTCCCTAAGGAATTTCATTAGGAAAGAGATCAAAGGTCTAAATATTAACTTTCAACCTTAATGGTGAGTCAATAAAACTTGGATCTTAGTTCCTAAGACAATAGAATAGGTCTAAAACCAAATTGAAATGATATGCAATGCACAAACTAAATGAATTGTAAGACCTAGAACATGAAATGAAAATTACCGAAAGTACACAAACTGAAACCATCGCTTGTAGATAGATCTAAGAAGGGTAAGGACACCTATTAGTCACCAAAATTTTATTTTGAGAGGTTGAGTCAAGGGTGAATGGGTCCTGGTAAGGGCTTCTAAAAATTCTTTTGGTAGTCCTCTAAGGTAGGATCTTAGCTTATGTTTTACGCTGATTCCACTGTCAGAAAATCAAAAATTAAATCTATAATTGAGTTTCTATGGCTTGACAACAATTATGAAAACTAATGCAATGATGAAAAATTTATCTTCATGATCTTCAATCCTTCTTCAACTTTTAATCTGCACATACAAAGAGAGGAAGAATTTTTTTGTTTGAATGGGGTTTTTCCTTAGTCAAACCCAATTTTTGGTAATTAAACCTTGATAAATAGATAATGGCAATGGAGAAGGAAATGATGAATGAACACTTGCTTGCTACAACTCACAAAACCTTCAATGGCTTCCCTTAAAGGAATGAAGAAAAACACATCACTCCAAGGAGCTTGATCTTGCTTTGCTTGATGGATTTGGACACTTCATAATGCTTATATGCTTTAGGGTCAACAATGCATGCTAGCATTCACAAGATGACATGAACACACATAAGCTTGAACATGATGATAATATCTTGAATGTTGCCACAAATGACTAATAAATTTGCACTTGAATACTCTTGAAAATAATATTTTATCATATGAAGTCTCAAAAAAGTGTGTTAGGATGCTTAGATTTTAATTGATAAAAAGACTATGTATCTATAGATGTTTATCTAATTTCCTAAAAATTAGATTCCCAAAGCCAACAAATGCATATTGAATTTGAGTCAATAAAGTATGACAAAAAACATATTTAAAAATGGGTCCTAGGACTTAGAGTGGACCCATTCTCCCTTGGCCAAATGGATCTTGGCCTAAAATCTAGGACATTCACATTGCAAGGTGATTAAAATATTAATTGTATTAATTAAATATTGGTTCCCCTTTTCTAAAATGGAAATAATAAGGCTTTGGAATGCATTATTCAAAACATTAGAAGCTTAATTAATTCCAATATATTAAGGTACCCAAACAAACTGTGAAATTGTAAAGGGTATACAATTTCCTACATTACATTTAGCCCCCACTTTAGTGAGAGTATGAACTTATGCTCAGACTCACACTAAAGTAGACATATATGTGTCAAGAGATGTCTAAGTTTACAAATGTTAGATTTATATAGGATGAAAAAGATCAAGGAGGATGATGAAGCTCCCAAGATCAAAGATCCCATGGCAACCAAACATAAGAACAAACGGACACACATGATGTGTAATATATGTGCAACAAGAGAAGATACACAAGAATACAATGCAAAAAAGGATGGACTAGCAAGTTGCACTATGCCACTTCCATCAAAATATTCTCACAATGGCTAGTGCAGTCCAGTATACACTAGGTGAGCCCCAAAGACAAAATGACAAACGCATAATAGGTCTACAAGGTGTGAACTCATAACAAGGTGTCCTAGATGGGAAGGTCACACCAGGTCTATATGTCTCCCATCATCAACCATACCAAAATTTATACTCCTTGATAACTTTGATAAGGTTCCACAAAAAAATTTGATCAATGCTATGCCAACATTACACTAAGTTCAACCTCCAAAATTCTAAAATTTTCATGCTAACATGAGAATGCCAATGTCCATATCAAAATAATACCATACTATGAACAATTAATTTAAAGTAAAAATGATAAATTCTAATTGATAAAAGGGCCCTGAGAGCTTATTTGGAAATCCTTATTCCAATCATGTGTTTCAAAATAAAGTTGCATCATGAAAAGGGAGGGTTTCCCCTACATGCAATTGTAAAAGATAAAACATAAGGGATCGATAGATTTGGGGTCAACGTATATCTTTGCTACAATAATATAATAGAGTTTGGAACCATCATCATTCCCCAAATACATCATGGAAAACAAAATAAAGGAAGAATGACACATAGAGAGAAAAAACAAAGGAGAATATTTTGGGTTAACATGAAAGAGACTTGGATGTCTTGACGCCTTGTATCATCCCCACAAGGAAAAAATAAGACAAAGGAGAAGAAATTTTTTATGATAGATAGAAGAGTCGAGATGCAAATAGAAGAATACCATGACATATTCTCTTTCTTTGTATCCTTGCACCAATGGAGTAACAAGGATCATCCAAAGAAAACTCTAAAATGTAAAGACATGCTAAGAAGCATGATACAGGGTATCACTTTACATAGATGCAATCACAAATAACATCAAGAGAAAATAAAAATAGTATGTCACATGTGAGCCAACCTATATCAAGTAATATGCATCCCAATCTTGTTAATCATATACGAAAGGTTTATAAATATCCAAAGGAGCAACATCAAGTTCTATACTGGGACAATCACTGGGTTCAACACATGATGATGCACTCCTTTTAGAAGGATAATAATGGTTGCATCCATCTAACTTCATAGAAGCTAGAAACAAAAAATTTAATTCATTATGCACTTCATCAATTTTAGCAATCTCATCATCATCCAAGTTAATCACAAAAAGAGGCCTATTGACAATGGTGTACGAGCAGGTTTATCAACCATTAGTCTATTTTCTTCCCTTAGGGGAGGAATAGAAGGGACCTCTCAGGGTTGTGAAACCACTTTCTATTTAGGCTTATAAATATTTTTGGTTTTAGGAGGCACAAAGGGAATTGTGTGGTTATCTCTTGGTCTCTTGTAGGGTATAGGTGGAAAAATAACATCATATTTTATATCTTTTGGTTCAAGCATAGGTTCATCTACAACATTTGGAATGGGAGGAACAACTATAGATTTTTCAGTTTCAGGTGGGATGTTGGCAAGGATAACTTTTCTATATGCTTCACTTTGAACTTTTGATAGGATTTGAAAAACAAATTTTTACGTTGTTTGATAGGTTCTACAGGTTCAAGCAAAAATAAATTCAATGAAAAGTTCCCTCAAGAAGGAAAAGGATTAAATCCACTCTGATACATTGTTAAAATTTGGTTATCAAATGGAAATTTCAAGCACTTGTGGATGAACAATGGGATGAAATTCATGGAGAGTAGCCATGGATAGCCTAACTTCACATGAAATTGATCTTACATCGAGATGATGGATAATGATACATCTAACTATTTTGGTCCAACTTTTAATAGAAGAGTGATTGAACCTGTCATAGGGTAAGAAAAACCATCATGTGTTTTCATCAATGCTTCCAACTTTTAATAAGAATATTGGTAAAGTTCATGAAAAAATAAGAATTCCTTACTGATCACATTATTTACACAAATGAGATCAATTAATATCCCAATTTTAGTCTTATCATTGATTCTTATAGCAATATAAAGTGGACCATCAAGTGCATGTTTAATTATATCACTATTTCATAAAGCAATGTCAAGAGACAATTTGGTTTGGCCCTTATGAGGTTAAACATCATTGAATCCAATCATAACACCTATATCATCTCCATTATTACTCTTATCAGATGTCATCAGTTATATCTTATACCTTGCTAACATTCATCACATCATTCTTGTTATCACTAGATTTTACAAATGAGATAGAATGATTTGGCATTGGATTGGAAAAGATTTGAAAATTTTGGTTAGGTGGGGAAACAAATTAATTTCCTGATCATTAAAACTAACCAATTGGATGTTATTGGAATCAATGAGGTGTTGCACTATATGTTTAAGACCCATACATCATTTTGTATCATGTCCAGCTTGTTGATGAAATTGGAAAAAGTCAATTGAGTTATAGTTCTGAGGTAAACAATTAGTTGTATCAAGAGGTCTAATGGGAGGTAAGGTGATTAGGTTCTTTCTCAAGAGTTACAACATGATCGAATGGTGGGTATCAGGTAATGGGGTGAATTGTCTATTCCTATACTGATATTGGTATGGATTTGTTGTTTTTACGGAAACCATTTGAGTTTCAACATGGTTGGTTGGTTTAGGTGGATTTATTTGTATAAATCCCTTTTTTATTTTCTTAAATGGTTGAAAATTGTTATGAGGCACAATTTCATATTTTTTAGGAGTTGAAGCATTTTTTATTATTTGGTAAGGAACAAAACCATTCCAAGGTTGTATCTTTTAATGGCCTAGGAAAAATCTTAGCGAAGAGCTTGTCTTCAAAAATGAAGTCACTACATAAGAATATATATGCAGACACATGGTTTATAGAATCTCCTTTACCATCATATTTGAAAAATATAGGTATCTCTATTCCTTGTGGCATTTGTGCTCTCACTATCTCCAATGATAATGGGTTTCTTTTAAAATATTGTGAAGGTTGTCTGATTTCTTTTTTGTTCAACGTTGTTATTTGTTGTAAGAGGAATGTGACATTTTACAAAAGTTGGTTTATGATGGAATCATTGGTTGTGTTTTGGGATGGAGTGGAATATGGTGGAGGTGCATATGTGTTATGCAGACAACTAAATTAAAAATTTTTGAGCGACAAGAGGTTTAGAGATATGATGTTTGAATTCATGTCAAGTTCACCAAAATGAAATGATGGGAAAAGGGGTCCTTAAAAAGGGATATTTTCTCTATTTATTCATTTCAATAAGGAATTTCATTAGGAAAGAGATCACAAGGTTTAAAGATTGACATTCAACCTCAATGGTGATTCAATTAGACCTGGTTCTTAGTCCTTAAGATAATAGGATAGACCCAAAACCAAATTGAAATAATAAGCAATGCTCAAACTAAATTAATTATAAGACCTAGAACATGAAATGAAAATTCCCTAAAGTAAAAAAATTGAAACCATAGTTTGCAAGAAAATATAAGAAGGCTAAGGACACATGTACCAGTCACCAAAAGATGATTTTGAGCTCTATTGATGGATAGGTTCACCCTATGGTGAATGGGTCCTGGTTAGGGATTCTAAAAATTCTTTTGGAAATCGTTTGATATATGATCTTAGATTCTTATTTTCATAGGTTCCATTGTCCCAAAGTTGGAAATAAAATCTAATATTGAGTTTCCATGGCTTGAAAACAATGATGAAAACTTATGCAACAATGTAAATTTACTCTTCAAGATGTTCAATCCTTCTTCAATTTGTAATCTTCACATACAAAGAGAGATAAATTATTTTGTTTGAATGGGGGTTTTCCTTTGTCAAACCCAATGTTTGGTAATTAAACCTTGATAGAAAGATAATGACAATGGAGAAGGAAATGATGAATGAACACTTGCTTGCTACAACTCACCAAACCTTCAATGCATTCCCTTAGAGGATTGAAGATAAAAACATCACTCCAAGGAACTTGATATTGCTTTTCTTGATGAATTTGGACACTTGAAAATGCTTGGATGCTTTAGGATCAATAATGCATGTTATCCTTCACAATATGACATGAACACACATAATATTGAACATGATTATAGGTGGAACATATATTTTTGGGACCCTCTTGCTTTCTATCGCTTCTAGGGTTTTTCACCTAAAAGGATAAAGAAGGGCCAAAAATGCTCATGTTCACATTCAAAGATTAATGCAATATGGATGAAATAAGGATGTAATATACCTAGATGAAATGTTTGAATGCAATAAACTAACAAGATTGATTGATTAATGAATGGAAACTAAAGGAAAACAACTTGTTTGAAAACACATTGTGTAATGCGAAAACACCTAGAAACAAATGCAAAACTAAACAAAAATGAACCAAACTGAAAGTGTGCACCTAGAATGCAAATGAAGACAGGAAATTACATTTGAAATTTTGTTGATGCTGATTTTTAGGCCTGGTGGTACTCATTCACCATTCTAGGCGAATCAGTCCGAATTCTGCAAAACTGAGCTAAACCTATTTCTAACAAAAGGGTATCTAAAAATGCAGAAAAAAACAAATTGACCTTGGAGTGGGACTCATTCTCCACCCATGGAGAATGAGTTCAATTTTAAATTTCTGAATATTTAAAGGTGGAATCTGGAGCTCTCGGTTTGCACTTTGATTTTCTATAGGTGTCCGCTTTCGAAACTCTAATTTTTGAACCTGAAAATGAGTTTTTGTTGATATTTTGGCTTGGATAATGAAGAGGAGACCTAAAAAACTTTCCAAATTCATTCTTAATGATTTCCAAGCTTCCAAGAAACCTAAATCTGCAAACACACAAGACAAGAGAGAGAAATGTTGAATGTTAAGGCATGGGGGTTTGCCTTGGTCAAACCCCTTTTAGGTAATTAAACCAAAATGATGAAATAAATGAATGAAACATGTAATAATGGAGTTGATTACCTTGCCATGATGTTTTATCTTGAAATTTTGTAGCAAAACATGAAGGATTTACCCTTGAATGTTTGAAAATTGATGTCTTGGTGACTTGAAATGAAGAAACCCTAAGTTTCTTGAATTGAGATGGAAGAATGATGGATGAATGACTGAAAAGAGATAGATAGATGTGAATTAGGGTTAAAATTCTTATATTTATAAAGGAATTTCACCTATTTTACCCGTTAATACCTCATCACAAGCCGACATGAAGAAATAATAAACTTAAATTTCACTTTTTTCTTGCTCAAAGGTCAAAATTGGGCCAAATGGGACTCATTTGCCACCCATGGTGAATAGGTCCCACCTGGATGGGACTAATTCACCATGGATGGTGAATGGGTCCCATAGGGGCCTTTTTGACAGCTAAGATGCCAGAGGATAAGGAAATAAGGTTTAAATTGCAACTTTGTTAGGTATTTTATCAAACATTTCCTTGGGATGTACAATATGGGTTAATAGGGGCCTATTAATGATGATGTGAATTTCAATTAGGGCTCTGGACATAAGATTCAATGTGAAAGTGTGATTAAATACACTTTACAACACTAAAATGAGGTCCACACAGCCTAGGAAAGCACAAGAACCAATGTGAATGTGCAAGACACATTACAAAACTAGTTTCACATTAAGTTTAAGTTATAAGTCTTCTAGATTGATGTGATAATACTATTAAAAAAAAATTATAATGTTTAATTGAGGAGAAATAGGCTCATTAGGTCTAGAAAAGCGTGAAAGTATCTTACAACACTTTACAACACCTTTACAAGACATCGTTAAATGCATTTGAAAGGGTCCAAGACCTAGTGTGGATGCATAAAATGCCTCACAACACTATATTAAGATCTCATTAAGTACATTTTATGATGAATTATTCCCATGTCAAGCAAGAGGTCCATTTTTCTATGGCAAAATAGGATCTTGAATCCTGTAAAAAATTATTGATAAATTTTCTCTTGAATGCTCTTGAAAATAATATTTTCTCATATGAAGACTCCAAAAAGTGTGTTAGGATAATTATATTTGAATTGATAAAAATGATATGTATTTATAGATTTTTATCTAATTTCCCAAAAATATATTCCAAAAGCCGACAATAATTGAATTTGAATCATTAAAATATTGCCAAAAATATATTTAAAAATGGATCCTAGGAATTAAAAGGGACACATTTTCCCTTGGGAAAGTGGGTCCTAGCCTAAAAGTCTAGGAAATTCACATTCCAAGGTCATTAAAATATTAATTGCATTAATTAAATGTTGATTTCCCTTTGAGAGAATAGAAACAATAAGGCTTTAGAATGCATAATTTGGCATATTAGAAGCCTAATTAAGTCCAATAAATTAAGCGACCTAAAAAAGTGTGAAATTATAAATGGTATATAATTTCCTACACTATGATAACATAAGACAATATTGCTATTGTTTTCTCCACATACTAGTTTACTAAAAATCATGGAACTAGGGAAGAAGGGAAAAATATCGAGTGGGACAAGCATAATTAGAGTTACTCATGTCTAGTAAGGTTGAATATTCCTCAATCTGTTGAGGAAAAGTCAGAAGTGCCCATCCATGAAGATGTCAATTAGGGAAAGGAATACCATATAATTGAATACTTAGGTTCTAAACTTGCAATATTTAGGATACTCAAGCAAGTTTCGAACCACGCGTTCATGTTCTTGAGTTAGCTCATGTGCACTCGAGGACCCTAGATTAGTTGACCACACATTGGACTATGTATCAAATGTAAAGTGCAATTCCATATGTTGAAGATAATTATATGTCAATCAAGGGTGCAAAGATCAAATGGGGAATCCTTCCTAGCAGTTTGAGGGAATGGCTTAATGGAGTTACAACCACCAAAAGGAAGGGGCACTAAGCATCCTTTTTGAAATGGAAGAAGCTCAATTATGGAATGATGCAAGGACATGATGATATTGGATGTGGCCTTCAAATCTCTCAACTAAAATGAATGATGGCTCAAATGATTGAATCAAGTCCTAACCCATTCATAAATGGGTTGCCAAGGAAGTCATGGTAGGTTAGATTTTGGCAAAGGAATCTTGATCTAAAAATTATCTCTAAAGAAGGTCTGGACATAGATAGAGCTATTATGCTATGCCCCTCCATAGTCTCATCCTTTTATGAAAACTTGGAGAAGTTGTATAATGAGAACAAGTATGGGTCCAGGATAATATGGAACTATAATGAAATAGGTGTGTAGGCTAGTGAAAACTATGGAATGTGAATTATTGAAAGGATGGGGTCAAGATGTGTACCATATTTAATCTTAAAAAGAAAAGAGTGGATCATTATTTTATCTTGCATTGATGCAACATGACATGTTATACCTAGTTTTTATTTGTTTAAGTCAAAAGGGACTCATGAAAAACTACATTACCAACTATGAGCTAGGGGAATGCATGGAAGGTCAAGAATATGTGTGGATGACAAAAAAAAAATTATTATTGGCTTGAACACTTTGCTACATCAATTTTTGGTGGGTTTTCACCAAAAAACATAAAACTTCTTATCTTTCATGGTCATGGCAGCCATGTGGCCTTCGAGACAATTGATGAAGCAAGATGTATAGGAATAGAATTTCTCATAGCACTAGGGCATACATCCACAAGTTGTAGCCCCTAAATGTCAATGTAGTTTCTCCTTTCAAAAATTACTTCAAACAACAAAGGAGTGTATAGGACATGTATACCTAGTTTTAATTTTTTTAAGTCAAAGGGACACATGAAAAACTACATTACCAACTATGAGCTAGGGGCATGCATGGCAGCCCAAGAACATGTGTGGACATGATTAAAAAAATTGTTTGCTAATTGGATCGAACACTTTGCTACATCAATCCTTGGTGGGGTTTCACTGAAAAAATGTTGGTATATGGCGATTGATCATGCTATATTGTACACTCTTCATGTATCCTCTCCGAGGTCTGGGGCTAGGTCGAGCCTCAGGAAAGGGTTCAGGGATGACAACCCCCAAGAATTTTTTTTTTATGTTTTTCACTTCGTCACCAACAAAAGAAAAAAATGACTTTGTAAAACCCTAATTTTGGAAGCTTCTAAAAAGCTTGTTATAAGCAGTTGGGATGGGAGTTGTAGTAGGGAATTATTAGCGGGATTGTAATATTTTTTACACTGGATAATAAAATCATTGGATGGTTGAGGTTTTGTGGATGTAGCTTGGATTGGGTGAACCACATTAAATTCTTTGTGTTGTCTTGTTTCTGCTATAATTTTTTGTGTTTTATTCATCAAATCTACATTTAACTATTAGATATCTTCCTTCTAACCCTAACAAGTGGTATCAAAGCGAGTTGTGTTTGATTATCGCCTTCAGGAAAGTCTCATAGTTGAGTGAGAGTCTCACGGTTAAGTGGTAGAAATGGCGAATGAGGGTAATTGAAGGTATATAAATTCAATGGGTAGAACTATCCATTATGGAAGATGTAGATGGAGGATTATCTCTATCAGAAGGATTTATGGAGTCCACTGGAAGGAATAGCCAAGAAATCGACAACAATGAGTGATGAGGAATGGAATCTTCTGGACAAAAAGGAACTAGGATCCATTCCTTTATGCCTGGCACAATTGGTGGCATTCAATATTACAACGACAAAGACAACTCAAGAGTTGATGGAAACCCTGGTGAAGTAAAATCCTTCCGCTTTGAATAAAGTATTTCTTATGAAGCATTTATTTAATATGAAAATGGTAGAAGGTGGGTCAGCTCTTGATCATTTAAATGAGTTTGATATGGTTACCAGTCAATTAATTTATGTAAATGTAAACTTTGATGAAGTTAGGGATCTTTTGATTCTATGTTCTTTGCCTAAAAGCTAGAATAGCTTGGTAATGGTTGTTAGCAATTTTGTTTTTGGTTCAAATACATTGAAATTTGATGATGTTGTTGGTGTTATTTTGAGTAAGGAAATTCATAGGAAAAACTCATGTGGAACATCCACATCAGGTAGTGTTTTGAATGCAAAAAGTAGAGGAAAAACAAAGGAGAGAGGAAATAATTCTAGAATTTGTGGGAAGTCATGAGGAAAATCAAAGGAAAAAAGGTCCCAATTTAGAGACAAGAGGGATTGTTGGTATTGTGGTAAGCTGGGTCATTTAAAGAAAGATTGTTGGTCTTGGAAAAATAAAGGAGACTAAAAAGGAAGGAAATAAAGAGGAAAATATGGTAAGCAATAAACCTGATGAGGATGCTTTGATTATTTCTGTAGACATGCAAAATTAGCATTATGCATTCATCAAGTAAATCAGGCTTCACGTGCATCCACTCATTCAGTTAATCAGGTTCACCTTCATCCATTTATTAAATAACCTCATTTCCTAAGGTCATTTATTTAAAATCAAATAAACATTATCATCAACCTTTTTAATCAAATAAATCAAACATCCATCATAATGCATTTCCATCCTTTCTGATTTAAATAAATCAAATATTTAAGTCATAAAAGTCAAAGCATCCTAATCATCATCCTAGCTAATTAATCCTAATTAAATCTAATGCTAATCTCACCCACTTGCATTCTCTAGATTTGGCCACTTGCACATGAAATTGCATTTAATTGATTTATCAAAATCTTTATTTTCAACTTGGCATAAAGGGAGAATATTCTCCAAGTTTGAATCTCCCCCCCAAGTGGACAAGTACACCAAACAGAGCATTTATGAGGCCTTACATGTCTCTTACATGTCCCCTTCCAAAGGTCAAACTCGACATTCATTGCACAAATTCAAATTCAAATTTTCCCTCTCATGGGCACTCTTCCCAAATCTTGCACATACATCAACCAATCACCACTTGACAAGTGTCCTTCTTTCATTGGTCCATTCTTAGTCCCACATTGGTCTCTCTTCAACACTTAGCATTTTGAAAATCTTTAAATAGAAGCTTCATCCTCAAGCAAATCCTCCACAACTCCTATGCAAAGTCACTCTCTTCATTTGAGAATTGATTTTTTCCACTCCGCAATTTGAGCATTTCAACTCCACAATCTCGTGCAAGGTTACTCTCTTCAATGGAGAGCTAATCATGTCCATCTTATCACCATCATCTTAAGCTTTTATCAAGGATTGTGAAAGGGTCACTAGCACATGTGACACCAATCCATTATGAGATGAAGTTGATTCATGTTGTTTGTATGCTTATTTGATTTTTCTTGTTGTTTTAATATATTACTTAGCATATCTAACATGTTTCATTATCTCATAGGGACGTTGAAGATTATTTTGGTTTTAAAATGCTAACCATATGCAGATTTTCACATCCACATTATGGCGCTAGAAGGAGGGTGGATTATATTTCATTTTCTAGAAATTTTCTAAAGCCTCCACATAAATATATTTTAGACTTCCATTCATGGATGCATAAGTTTTTTGAATCTTGTTTGTAAATTGTCTGAAAACTTATTAAAGTTGTGAATGCCTAAAATAACAAGCTATTTTTTCGTTTTAAGATTTACATTTTTGTTCTTCTGGTGAAACTGGTAAATGAACATTTATCCATTAAGACAAATAGTATGACAGTATGGAAAAGATATTTTGTTTCAGACTTATTATTGATTTATATTGTAATTTCCTAAAGTCATCCACATCTTTCTTGAGCTCTTATTAAGCATACATTTATCATTTTTGTCTGTATTGTTGTAGAGGTTGGCATGAGATGTATATTTTGGTTTAATGCTCTGACAAAACAAATATGATGAGGTGTACATGTATGTGCAGGAAATTGCACAGCAGTCCATGAAGATGGGGTGTACATAGATTGAGCTTTGGAAACTGAATTTACTACTCACCACCACCACTCCAATATCAATTTGAATCTTCCAATGAGATGTCTTTATGCTCATAAAAAAAAAGCCTTCGAAAGAGGAGAAGTCGTTTAGAGAAAATTCTATGCGAGTTCAAGGTACTTGTTTACTATTTCCACTTCAATCTTCTTCTTGTCTGATATCTCCAGCTTGGCTGCAATCTTGTCATCCTTGATGGCATTCATCATATTGTACGCATAATGGATATCTGATCTTATGACCTTGTTTAATGCATTTGACTCATAAATCCTTTCAAGAGGAATTCATCAGAGATAGATTTTTCAATGCTTAATAAGAGTGCAGGTCCTACTATCTTTGTTGTGTGCACCCACAATCACTGACATTTACTGAAGTCTACCTAATTTTTCTAGGCTTCAACCCTTCCTACCGTCTGACCTCCACTTGCATCTTCGACAACCAAAGTCCCCGTCCTTTTCTGGCATCACTACGCACTTGCTCAAAATGAATAAGGGTGACCATGTTCTTCTGGAATATGGTGGAGTTAAATTCATAGGCAATCTAGTATGCCTAAAATAATTAAGACTTGTAGCTTTACAGGGCCATTCGCTTTAGTTTGAAAGATCCTTTGAATGAATATGAGTTCTATATTTTGGGCATGGCATTAAATTCTGAATTATGGTCTGCAAACGCCTTTTACAAATGACTTAGCATTTTGAAAATCTTTAAATAGAAGCTTCACCCTCAAGCAAATCCTCCACAACTCCTATGCAAAGTCACTCTCTTCATTTGAGAATTGATTTTTTCCACTCCACAATTTGAGCATTTCAACTCCACAATCTCGTGCAAGGTTACTCTCTTCAATGGAGAGCTAATCTTGTCTATCTTATCACCATCATCTTAAGCTTTTATCAAGGATTGGGAAAGGGTCACTAGCACATGTGACACCAATCCACCATGAGATGAAGTTGATTCATGTTGTTTGTATGCTTATTTGATTTTTCTTGTTGTTTTAATATCTTACTTAGCATATCTAACATGTTTCATTATGTCATAGGGATGTTGAAGATTATTTTGGTTTTAAAATGCTAACCATATGCATATTTTCACATCCACAATTTCCCTTGATAATTCTAATGAATCTTGGGTGTTAGATTTAGGGGCTTCATTTCATTCTATGCCCCATAGAAGTTATTTTCTTGATTATGTCCAAGGGGATTTTGGGCTAGTTTATTTGGGAGATAGAAAACCCTGTCAGATTGTTGGAAAGGGAAGAATCAAGATTAAGTTGCAAAATGGGAATCATTGGCTACTACATGAGGTGAGGCATGTTCAAAAGTTAAAAATAAATTTAATTTTAGCAGGGCAACTAGATGATGAAGGTTGTGTTGTTACATTTAGTGATAAAAATTGGAAGGTTACAAAAGGTTCCTTAGTGGTAGCAAAAGGTGTGAAAGTAGGTACCTTATATCTTTGTACAAGTCATACTACTCCTTCTACTTTAGCTATTGTAGATAAAAATCAATGTTCATGAACAATTGTTGCAGTTTAGTAGGTAAAAAATCATATAGTTGCTATGGATTATGAATTAGCACTATGGCATAATAGACTTGGGAATATGAGTACAAAAGGTATGAAATTACTTCATTCAAATAATGTTTTACCAAGTCTAAAATGTGTTAATATGGATTTATATGAAAGTTGTGTATATGGAAAACAAAAGAGAGTTAGTTTTCTCAAAGATGGGAAGCAAAAGAAAGATGAGAAATTAGAGCTTGTACATACAGATGTATTGGGACTAGCTCAAGTATCTTCTCTCAATGGCTCTTAGTAATATGTCACTTTTATTGATGATGCAACAAGGAAGGTATGGATTTATTTCCTTAGGAAGAAATCTGATGTATTTGAATCTTTTAAGAAATGGAGAAGCTTGGTTGAGAATGAGACAGGTAAAAAGTTAAAATGTCTCAGATCTGATAATAGTGGTGAGTATTGCAACAAAGAGTTTGAAGATTATTGTTCCTCTAATGGTATTCATAGAAAGAAAATGGTTCCAAGGACTCCACAAGAAAATGGAGTGGCTGACCGCATGAACAAAAAAATAATGGAGCATGCACGGACTATGAGATTTCATGCTAGGATTCCTTTAAAAATGTGGGTAGAGGTTGTAAACACTACTATTTATTTAATCAATATAGGTCCCTCAAATCCTTTGGGTTGTGGTATTCCAGAGGAAGCATGGATAGGTAAGAAGGTGAGTTATTCTTTTATCAAGACCTTCGGTTGTGAAAAATTTTCACATGTAGATTATGAAAATAGAACCAAGCTTGATGCAAAATCAAAGAAATGTGTATTTTTTGGATATGGCATTGATGAACTTGGTTATAGGCTTTGGGATTTTGAAAATAAAAAAAGTGTGAGAATCAAGGATGTCATATTCAATGAGAAAGTGTTGTACAAATATCAGTTGCAACAACATGAGAAGAAATAAAATGATTATGTAGTGTTGGATGATACACCAAAAAACAATGTTCCAATGGGTTCTCATGCTCCGCAACAATAGCAACAACAACAAATACCACAAACTCTAGTGAATGTTAGATGATCTTCAAGGATAGGTAGACCTCTAGAAAGATTTCCTCCCTCTTTGTATTCTACTTTATTAACTGATGTTGGTGAATTGAAATGTTATGATGAAGCTATGTAGGTGGATACCAAGGTTCAATGGGATCATGGAATGGAAGAAGAAATGGAATCCTTGCTGAAAAATCAGACTTGGGAATTATACAAGTTTCCTGTGGGTAAAAAGGCTTTACAAAAAAAATGGGTTTATAGGTTGAAAGAGGAGGATGGAGGTAAGTAAATATTTAAAGCTGGATTAGTTGTAAAGGGATTTGCACAAAAAATGGGTATTTATTTTGATGAAATATTTTCTCTAATTGTTAAAATGACTTCTATTCGTACTATTTTAAGCATTGTGGTTGCTAAGGATTTACATTTAGAACAACTCTATGTTACAACAACCTTTCTCCATGGTGATTTGGAAGAGGAAATATACATGGAACAATGACAAGGATTTGAGGTCAAAGGTCAGGAGAAATTGGTGTGTAGATTGAAGAAAAGTTTATATGGCTTGAAGCAAGCACCTGAGCAATGGCATATTAAATTTGATAGCTTTATGGCTAAGCATGGATACAGTCACTATAGTTCATACCATTTTATTTATTTTAAGAGGTTAGATGATAATAGCTACATTATTTTATGTTTATATGTTGATGATATGCTTGTAGCGGGGTCTAACATGAATCACATAAATGAGTTAGAACAACAATTAGAAAATTCATTTGCTGTGAAGGATTTAAGGTCAACAAAGCAAATCCTTGGTATGAAGATTACAAGAGATAGGAAAAATAGAAAAAAAAATTTATCTCAGGTTGATTATGTTGAAAAGGAGTTGTAGAGATTTCATATGGAGAATGCAAAATTTTTCAGCACATCTTTTCCCAATCATGTTAGATTGACTAAGGATACGTGTCCAAAAACACAAGAGCTAGGATGAAGAAAAAATGTCCAAGGTACCATATGCTTTAGCTATAGGTAGTTTAATGTATGCCATGGTATACACAAGACCAGATATTGCACATATTGTAGGAGTTGTTAGTAGGTATATGAGTCATCCCGGTGTTGAGCATTGGAATGTGGTAAAATGGATTCTCAGGTACATTTGAGAGGTACATCCAACAGATGTTTATGTTTTGGGGGTTCTAATACTAATTTAAAAGGATATGTTGACTCAGATTTGGAAGGGGATATTGATACCAGGCAAAGTACCACAGGTTATGTATTTACAGTTGGTGGGACAACAATGAGTTAGATTTCTTGGTTCCAAAAGGTGGTTGCTTTAGCCACCACAAAGGTAGAGTATGTTGTTGAAACAGAGGCGGCAAAGGAGATGATATGGCTGCAAATTTTCGTGGAAGAGTTGGGAGAAAAATAGGTTGAAAATTACCTATTTACAAATAGCTAGAGTGCTATACATCTTGCAAATAATTTTTCCTTTCACTCTAAAACCAAACAAATGCAGTTCAGATATGGGTATGTGCAGGATCATGATGGGCCAAAAAGTGGCAATATGATGGGTATGTGGTTGATGACTTTTTTTTACCCAAAATTGATGAAAGGAAAAGGGTTTTTAAAGGAGATTCTCAGGTTTCCACCAATATAATATGCTTTACTTTTAATTTAATAAGTAATTATTATTCATTTTCTATTTGAATTACGACTAAAGTCCCGATTGATAGGCTGATTGAAAAACATCTATAGCTTTCAAACAATATCACATTTTTAAATCCAAAACATGCATCACATTCTATGCTTTGCATACTATAGGATTAAAAAAAAAAATTTGAATTTCATGAATTTTTACCAAGTTAAGGTGGCCAGACATATGAGTTTTTATATTCTTTAAAAGTTGTAATAAAATATTCATAATTAATTATTTACTTGGAAATAAATTACAAAAAAATATGCATCACATCTGGACATGAGTCCTCTACTTATATCTAAAATATTATAATTTTTTTTTTATCATTTTATTGTGGTTAGGGTGGTCGATAGAAACCTACTTATTTTTTCCCTAAAATTTAAGTACTACTACATTGAAATTTCAAATTTTTACCAAATATATATATATATTTTTTCAAACAAACCTAGTATTTTAGAAACTACATTCAATTTGCTATAGATTCTATTCATACATATTTTTGAAATAATATAGATAACTTATTCAAATTTTTACATCAAGTTTCCTAACTCTGATTTTTCTGAATTTTTTGCCACTTAAGGGCCTATTTTTTCCATGATGATCCTGCACATACCCATATCATTTCATTAGGTCAGTGTTGGAGGATGGACAGGTAAAGTTGGAAAAGATACATACAGATGCTAATCCAGTGGATATATTTATGAAGGTGGTGACAAGGGAGAAGCTGAGCTCCTCTTCAACTTCAGTTGGCCTTGAAGGTTGAATTCAAGTATAACAGAGCAGCAGGGTCTAAGGTGCTTATTTCTAGTGGGAGCTGTAAGTGCAGCTGTGTCATCTAGGATCAATCTCCAAGTGGGAGATTGTTTGGTGTGGAGCCTGATCAGTCTCTAAGTGGGAGATTGTTGGTATGTGGTGACTGATCATGCTATACTGTACACTCTTCATGTACCCTAGTCGGGGTCCCAAGCCAGGCTGGGCCTTGGGCAGGGGTTCATGGGAGGCAACCCTAAAGAAATTTTTTCCCCATTTTTCACTTTGTCATCGACAAAAGATAAAACCGACTTTGTAAAAGCCTAATTTTGGAAGCTTCTAAAAATCTTGTTATAATCAGTTGGGATGGGAGTTGTAGTAGGGAATTATTACTGCGATTGTAATATGTTTTACATTGGATGATAAAATCATTGGATGGTTGCAGTTTTGTGGATGTGGTCTGGATTGGGTGAACCACGTTAAATTCTCTATGTTGTCTTATTTTTGCTATATTTTTTTGTGTGTTTTATTTATTTGTTTTATTGATCAAATCTACATTTAACTGTTAAATATCTTCCTTCTAACCCTAACAAAAACATAAAACTTCTTATCTTTGACAGTCATGGTAGCCATGTGGCCTTCAAGACAATCGATGAAGCAAGGCGTATAGTCATATACTTGATCACACTACCAGCACATACCAACCACAAGTTGCAACCCCTAAATGTCAATGCATTCTCTCCTTTCAAAAATTGCTTCAAATGAAAAAGGAGTGTATGGATGTCTATCCACCCCCAAATTGAAATTAGAAGGGAAGAGTTGACATCTCTTTCAAGCAAGGAATTTGCACAAGCTTTGAGTGTGTGTAATATTATAAGGGGTTTTCAAAGAATAGGAATTTGGTCATTGAATTAGACTGCACTTGACAACGATATCCAACGCCAAGTGAAGCCTTAATAGTTGAAGAAAAAGCAACCATTTTCAAAGTAAAAAATGATGCCATGGAAATCAAGGATGATGCATAGTTTATTGCAATGGAAACTTGTTTGAGGCTAGCTAGTTTTAATGAAGATTAGATTAATGAGTTCATGCAAAAATTCAATGTATGAAATGCCTTGAATGCAACAAATGAATTAGAGGGATATTACACATAGAATAATGATATTTAACTGGATGACATAGAAACTCCTATTCTTCAAACAACTTGCAATGACACTATAGATAATGAAGAAGGTTTGAGTCTACCATCACATACAATCCAATCAAGGTTGTTTAAAGGTGTAGCTTTAAACCTAGGGGTACATTTAAATTTTAGTGAAGAATGTGAAGGTCTCTTCATGCCATAACCACCAAATAATGATCTAGAAGATGTCATCTACTAATTCAGAAATGCAATAAATTGGGATGAAAATGATGGAATAGAAGTATATATGCTAATGATACAAGCGACTAGGAATTTGACTTTGTGGAATGCACACAAGTCAATAACCAACAACAAGAAACCCTAAATAGTATTTTTTTGCAACTTTTGATGTAAAGGGTGTAACAATTATGATATAGAGGGGTATGTGTAGGATCATCATGGAAAAAACAAGCCCTTAAGTGGCAAAAAATTTAGAAAAATTAGAGTTAGGCAGCTTGATGCAAAAATTTGAATAAGTTATCTATATTATTTCAAAAATATGTAAGAATAGAATATATAGCAAATTGAATCTAGTTTCTAAACTACTAGGTTTATTTAAAAACAAAAAAAATTCTATTTGGTGAAAATTTGTAATTTCAATGCAGTAGTACTTCAATTTCGAGGAAAAAATAAGTACGTGTTTGTCTGAGCACCCTAACCACAATAAAATGATAATATTTTTTTATAATATTTTAGATATAAGTAGAGGACTCATGTCCTGATGTGATGCACATTTTTTTTAATTTTTTTCCAAGTAAATAATTAATTATGATTTTTTTATTACAACTTTTAAAAAATATAAAAACTCGTATGTCTGACCACCTTAACTTGGTCAAAACTTCATGAAATTCATATATATACTTTTAATCCTATAGTATGTGAAGCATAGAATGTGATGCATGTTTTAGATGCAAAAAATGTGATTCCATTTGAAAGCTATAGATGTTTTTCAATCGGCCTATCAATTAGGACTTTAGTTGTAATTAAAATAGAAAATAAATAATAATTATTTATTAAATTAAAAGTAAAGCATAATTTACATTGATGGAAAGCTGAGAATCTCCTTTAAAAACCCTTTTCATTTCATCATTTTTTTGGTAAAAAAAATTCGTTAGCCACATACCCTACACATACCCATGATATCGCCACTTTTTGGCCCATCATGATCTTGCACATACCTAGAGGTTAGTCTCGAGTGCTATGCCTAAGTACACAATGGTAGGTTTTGACAAGTCAGATGTGTACATTGATTTTATAAATGAACAAGAGACACAAAAATAAAGAAACAAAGAATTGGAGCAAAGGAAAAGGGGGAAGATGAGAGAAAGGAAGGCTGAAAGAGAATCAAACTAGGTAGAGAGGGAAACATTAATATTATAGAGACTAGCAAGAAATAGAAAATAGTAGAGGAGATATTTATGTAGCAATGAGAGAGGGAGATTGAAAGGGAATAACAAAAAAATTCTTAACAATTGAAGGTTACTCAAAAGTAGGTGGATAGATCATAAGGAAATAGAAATAAGAGTACACCAACGAATCCTTTTCCACCAAAACATCCCATTTTAATGGAAATGCTCAATATTTTTTATCCATCCTTTGTTGATCTTAGCATCCTACAAGTTGGGTCTTCCCCAGGCTTCTCTGAATAGCTACATTTTAATTTAGAGGAAAATTAGGCATTGCTTTCCCATATAGCAAGTTTCCTGTAGAATAATCCACAATCACTAACATCATCTCTAGTTGGAAATGATTCAAGTGATACCTAACATTAAGGACAATCTCTTTTTCCTCAATCTAAGGATATCTAATTAGGATGGTTGATGTCATTTCTTTTTTGAAAAATTTAATACTTCATTGTGCCCTAATTTCTTAGTCACAACTTTATTCAAGTTTGTTTGTCTGACTATACAGTATATGTATTTGATAACTTTCAATATATTATTAAGTTTGTTTCTATCATGGCAATTTTATGCAAATAGTTTTGTAATGTTATTGCATGTAGCAATAATGGTGAAGAGGTAGTACATGGAATAATTTTTGGTTTACATCTATATATATAAATACATATGCAATCATATACATACATACATACATGCATACATACATACATACATACATACATACATACATACATACATACATACATACATATATATATATATATACATACATACATACATACATACATAAATACATACATACATACATACATACATGCATACATACATACATACATAATTTTGGAAAAATGAAGAATATTGACTATCTCTACAATTTTGTGTTGTCATTGATGCCACTATGTTGTGTTTGCAAGCTTAAGACAATGTTTGATCTGATATTTTGGTCTGGTATTTGAATTGGTACTTGTGCTACTCTCTTTAGTATTCTTGTTTGCATTTCTCCATAGTTACTAGTTAATGCTTGTGGTTTTGAGAAATGGTTTGTAAGCATCAAGAGCATGTACTCTCAAGATCTCACGTATCCAGTGCTAGTACAAAATGTGTTACAATGAAATAATTTTTCTATGCGGATATATGTGCGACCTATTTTAGGTCCTTGTTGACATAATGTAGCATGTTGGAGGTTTGAATTATCTTCTTCAAATATCTTGTGAATGTTTGGAGCCAATAGTAAATATTTCTTAACTGCATATAATTAGGCCGACCTAATTGATGCTTGCGGGAAAGATCAAGTATATAAATGAATATGATGGACAACCTTTTCTGATAAGACATAGCGAGACAGAGACAAAAGAATAGCAGTGTAAGCAAAAAGATGAAGTGTATTGAATCAGTCTATTGAGCATCACTGAAACTGCATCAACACTTGTTAGGTGCATTGTACTTAGTTCATTTTGGCTGTAAATCCCAATTTTGTTTTTTCAATCTTTTTGTAGGTAGTGAGCCTCTCTTGTAAGTAGTGAGCTTTTATATTTGGACAGTGAGCCTTTTTATTTTTAGTTTGGAACTACTTTATACTATGAGTTAATCCTCACCATGGTTTTTCCCTCCTTGGTTTTTCCACATAAAAATCTAGTGTTCATTGTGTTGATTCACTTTTGTTATCTTTGCTCATACTTAATAACAGATAATGTGGTTATGGAATTGATATGTGTTGTAGTTTTATGTTTGAATTTTGGGACAACTGATTCACCTCCCTCTCAGTTGTCCTACCTGTTTAACAATTGGTATCATATGTTTGGTTCCTTGGTCTAGAGCTTAACTGCTTAAGGAGGATCCTAATGGCTAATTAGATGGATGATAAAGAACAACTCCAAACTATACTTAAGGATCTTGATAGAGTTGAAAATGAAAACATAGATCTGAAGGAGAATTTGGGTGAAGCAAATGAATGTGTTTGGAAGCTGAAAGAAAAATTAATGAAATTCAAGGAAAGGCATAGAGAAGTGAGCGAGTAGTTGAGACAAGAGATAATTGGATTGAAAGTGACAGTAGAAGAGAAGAGAATTGAAGAATGTCTAAATAAAATGGTGTAGAACAAATCCAAAGAATGCTCTAAACTTGAATAGAAGATAGTAAACTTGAGGATTGAACTGGAAAAGGGAAAGCTCTGTGAGAATAATTTCAAACCAAGTTTTGATAAGCTTGGAGAATTGCTTGTTGGACAAAAATAAAATAAAGAAAAATTGGTTTAGGAAATAATGTAGGTAAAAGTTCAAAGGACAATCAGAGGATTCAAGATAAAGGAAAGCATAAGAGAAATTCAAGAAAATTTACAAGGAGACCACCCATGAGATAGCCTAAAGCACAGAGGTATCCCTCTTTCAATGGTATTTATTTCTTATGTAATAAATATGGTCACAAGGCAACAAATTGCAGGAGCAAGAATAATCAGTTTTCTAGACCCTTCACTAGAAAATGCTTTGAATGTAAGAAGGTTGGACATAAGGCTACCAAATGCAAATCACTAGTGAGAGTGATAAGTCAGGTAATGAGGAACATATTTAATGAAGGAATAATGAATCAATTCTTTAATGGCTATTGTTATACTTGTAACAAATTTGGACACAAAACAAATCAATGTAGATTGAGAGGAAATGGAGGATAGAGTAAGTAGAAAAATATCATTTGTTATAATTGCAATAAACTAGGACATATTTCAAGGGATTGTAGAAGTAAGAAAGAAAAGATGTCTTCTCTGGTAGAGAAGAATGATCTAGTAAAGAAGGTCAACAAAGAAGAAATGAAGCAAGAGATGAATAAGTTATGGAGGAAGAAAGAAGAAGAAGAATTTTAAGCTACTATTGCACCTGTGCCCTCATCTAGTACGGATGAATCCTCTAGGAATTAGAACGAGCATGGCCTCAAGTGGAGCATTATCAAAAAATTATGAAAACCCCTTAGATAAATGGCATTTTAGAGGCTGGCTCGAGGACGAGATGCGAAGAATGTACAATCAGAGGTTGTGGAAAAAGAACCAAAAGAAAGCATGTGGTCATGATGATTTGTGGATCGAATCAGGGTTTTCTGTGTTAAGAAGAATGTTTTTAGCATCTTTTTGATGCTTGATGCATTTAATGCATTTAGGGTAAAATCAATGAAGTATAAGTTGAAGTTTGTTCAAAGCTTCTAGGTTAATTGTGCATTTGGAGAACTTAGAAGGTGCCCTAGAGTGATCCTAAAGCAGGCGTGAAGCAATTATGAAGGGCTTTCGAAGAAATTGACTCAAGTAATCTATAATTCATTTCCTTGATTGTAGAAAGGGAAGGAAGGAAAAGTGAAGAAGTCTCGATTAAAAAATTAAAGAAATCATAGAGATGGACAAAGAATCGAGTGGTGTCATCCCTTTGAAGCTGAAAAGAGTGGAGTTAGAAGAAATTGATCATAGGAAAATGAAAGAAATGGAGCTAGGGCTAAGAGAATTTGAATTATAGAACATCAAAATCCTAGGTAAGGATTTATGGAGTGAACTTTCGTGGGTTGTTGAAAATGAGTTTATTTTGTTCTTATTGATTCATTTCAAGAATGGAAGTATTGTATTGGACAAACCCTAGTTAGTTATGAAGGAAGCAATCTAGGCGATAACTCGATTATGCAGTATTGGAGAACTTCTTGGAAATAAAATGGTAAAGTACAAAGATGTGGAGGAATTGACTGGTATTAGCAAAGACCCTTGAGCTTTACTAATAAATGCTCTCAAAGATTTGGCTGTAAGGTATGTTGTGTATGGTATTTATTACAAGATCTATTTTAGAAATCCTGAAGGTTCCACATCTGCAATTGCAGTTTACACTGATGGTTAAGGAGAACAGGAAATTTGATTTGTGTAGCTTGTTGCTTGAGAATCTTTCTAAAAATGATTGTATGTTGGTAATTTAGCGTTATCCCTTTTGTTTTGGATCTCTTCTGATATGCTTGGTGTTTTACTTTTTGTGTTCCCTACTAGGAAAGGATAATGTGGTATGGGAATATGGGATTCCTACTGGAAAATAGGTTTACAGATATCTTGAAGCGTGGGAAGATAATGCAAGTATGTGTAAATCCTTTTTCACATCCTCGAAAACAAATATTTGCTCTGGTACATCTGCTTTGAGTTAGTTTAAGGTGGGATATTCCTCTGGTGAGAAGGAAATGGGGGTTTTCATTAGTGACTCCTGTGGAATAAAAAAGGAAGAAAATTATAACTGAAGATATCATTGACATTTTAGAAGAAAAGGAGAAAGTATTGTCTGATGACATCTAGTCTATGATTATTGAAGGAATGATGAAGAAGATTGGTGAATTATGGAGTGCAACATCTCCTATTGATAGAATGAAGATTGATGATGCTTTGTTAGAATATCTACTTCAGAAAGGTATTGGAGTGTCAACTATTTTTGATTTCTTGCTAGAAAATCTAGTTGAGATTGTTGAGAAAAGGATGTTGCTTGAAGGTCTAGAAGGACATAAGTTTGAAGCTTTGGTTGAAAAGAGGTGTGTTAAAGCTACAGGGAGACTGCCTAAATTGATAGTGGAAATAAAGAAATGCATTAAGGAAATTTTGGATATTTACAAGTATTGTCTTTGGTGGCCTGATGTAGTAGATAACTTTAGAATTAAAATTGAAACAATTGAAACTGAAGTGAACAACATTGGAAAGAGTTTTGACATCTTTGAAGATAAAGAATGAAAGCAAAGATTGATAGTTGATGAATTACAAGTTGAACTGGTTGTTGTACAAAGCCAAAGAGGTGATGTAGTGAAAACCTTTTGGTTTCTTAAAGAGATTGTTGAGCTCCGATTAGAACATCTTTTCATAATCCACACTGATGCAAAAACTATTGAAAGAAAAAGTTCATATTGGTCACCATCATTTACTCTATTGGGTTTATTGGAAAGAACTTGCACAAGAATGGATTCAACCACTTTTAATTAGAAGAAATTGTGTCCAGTTCTTGAGGAAAGGTACAAGAAAGTGTTTCAGGTGAAGAGTGTCATTTTCACCTAAATCCTGAGTTTTATGTTATTTCTGATATGGAGAAGATGAAAAGGAAGAAAAATAAGTTAATTGAATTGGGGTTTGAAATTTTTGGATGGTTGGAATCTTTTTTGTTGAATTAAAATCTTTTTTTCACCATGAGTAAACCGTTGTTTATATCCTTTTTGGCCACCCTTTGCCATTGATGTCAAAGGGGGAGAGAGTTAGAGTATGGGGAGAGTTTGAAAGAGAAGTTTTTTTTACATTTTTCCACCAATGAAAAAGGGGGAGATTGTTGGAAAAATAAAGAATATTGGCTATCTCTATAGTATTGTGTTGTCATTGATGTCATGGTGTTGTGTTTGCAAGCTTAAGAGAGTGTTTGATCCAGTATTTTGGTCTAGTATCTGAACCGGTACTTGTGCTACTCTCTCCAGTATTCTTGTTTGCATTTCTCCACAGTTACTAGTTGATGCTTGTGGTTTTGGGAAATGGTTGTAAGCATCAGGAGCAAGTACTCTCAAGATCTCGTGTATCCAGTGCTCATACAAAATGTTTATTTATTTTTGCAATTGAAGTCTATTCCTAGTTGACTTCTTGGGGTAATTGTGTTGCAATGAATTAATTTTGCTATGTGGATATATGTGCAACCTATTTTAGGTCCTTGCCGACATAATGTAGTGTGCTAGAGGTTTGAATTATCTTCTTGAAATATCTTGTGAATTTTTGGAGCCGAAGATAAATATTTTTCAAGTGCATCTAATTAGGGTGACCTAATTGATGCTTGCGAGAAATATTAGGTATATAAATGAATATGATAGATAGACTTTTGTGATAATACATAGTGAGACAAAGACAGAAGAATAGTAGTTTAAGTGAAAAGATAAAGTGTGTTGAATTAGTCTATTGAGCATCATTGAAACTACATCATAACTTGTTAGGTGCATTGTTCTTAGTTCATTTTGGCTATAAAGCCCAAATTTATTTTGTTAATATTTTAATAGGCAATGGGCCTCTCTTGTAAGCAGTGAGATTTTGTATTTGGAAAGTGAGTCCTTTCAAGGCAATGAGCCCTTGGTAGTGAGCCTTTTTATTTTTAGTTTGGAACTACTTTATACTGTGAGTTAATCCTCACCATGGTTTTTCCCCCCTTGGCTTTTCCATGTAAAAATTTGGTGTTCATTGTGTTGATTCACTTTCTGTTATCTTTGCTCATACTTAATAACAGATAATGTGTTTATGGAATTGATATGTGTTAGAGTTTTTAAGTTTGAATTTTGGGACAACTGATTCACCCCTCCTCTCAGTTGTCCTACCTATTTAACACATACATACATACATACATATGTATGTATGTATATATATATACATACATATGTATGTATGTATGTATGTATGTATGTGTGTATGTATGTGTGTATGTATATGTTTCTATGTGTATGTATGTTGTAACGCCCCGCCACACAAACCCCATAGGACAACTACAACAAATACATACTATTTTTTTTTGAAAATAAAAATGCAACAATGCAACAAATAAACATTTATACAACATAGATATAACATAAAGCATTAACCTAATCCTATGGGGTACATGGTGCATTACTTAAACGAACCCAACAATTAACGATAAATGATACTAACTAAAATGAAAGAAAGAAACGAGAATAAAACATGATATACGTACAACAAGAATAAGATATAAATTCATAAACATAAATCACATAATACTATATTCATCTTCAGAGTTCAAAGTTACAAATGTGGAATATATTTCCATAGATACAACACAATATAAATTCAAAGTTACATTACAAGGCCACTTCCCTTATAACATTGGGAAGGGTACAATCAATAATACAAAAGTACAATAATGAAAGAGAACTCTTCATAGGTACAATCTTGTCCGTGCAAGCTCTGAGATCACTACAACTGCATCCATGCCATGATCACAATTGGGGACCCAATGGGTGCATTGCACGCTTCCACCTGACCGTGTGGACCCAAAGGAACACCCCCCATGCAAGGAGTCGATAAGAAAGAACCCTCGGCCACAAACTCAAACATAAAGGACACACATCACAAGACTCAAGCCCATGAACAACATAAACATCAACAGTAAATAAAAAACTAAAACAAATAAAACAACTCCAAAGACATGAGAACAAGGGAAACAAAGGGGCATAATGGGAGAGTGTCATCACATGGCCCTCATGGATTCCCCAGACTACCTATAATATAGGAGCCACCTCCATCTATGGTTAACCAGACATCCTGTTTCAAGGTGTCGCCCCATAGGGTGACTCATGTGGAGCCATCCACCTTTTGTGAAGACATGGTAGTGACCTTACCAACCAGGTCTTCCCACCCATTCTTAGCCTTTGGGAGCACTAACGATAGGGGTGAGGTGTATATTTTTATCTTGTTATGTGATGACTAACCCAACCCACTACGTAAATTAATTAGGTTTTCACTTAATTAGGGAAACTCTTTCAAGGGTGACCACTTGTACACTGGCCCCAAGAAGAGCCACTCTCCCCTATGGTTTCCCTAAAACCAAAACCAAGAAATAGGTATCATAATGTTCAACCAAAAGAATCATAACTCACAATATGGTACCACCCACAAATTCCCACATGGTATCAACAGGAACCAAAAGTATGCAACCATAGAAATGCATTCACACTTTCCCTAACCTCTAGAGATAATGCTAATCCATACAAGAACAAAGTAAAATATCACATCCAATTAAATAACACCATATCATTAACTATAAGGAGTTTATATAATAAATCATCCAATTCTCAATCAAATAACCATTTTCTTCAATTAAAAATCAAAGTAAGGAAATTCACTAATACTTCTATTCATCCCAAGCACAATAATCAATTTAATAAATATCTTCCTACACTTAAAAAATTCATTTATTAAATATCTAAGTCTAAAAACTTGCTAAAAAGCTAATTAAAGAGCAGCAATGATAATTCCATGATTTATCTAAACATAATAAAACAAACTTCTTCTTTTTTTTAAATTAAAGATACTAACTAAATTTATTAAAAACCAATTATAAATCATTCACTAATTTCAATTTTTTTAACTATATTTTATTTTCTGATTTTTAAATCTTTTCCACACAGAATATTCTAAATTCTGATTTTTCTAAGATAATAGAAATCTAATCTTTATTTTAAAAATCAGTTCAAAGTAAAAAGAATATTTAAGATATTAATCTTCTAAGATCAAAATCTGATTATAATATTTATTTGGGTATGTGCAGGATCATCATGGAAAAAATAGGCCCTTAAGTGGCAAAAAATTCAAAAAAATCAGTGTTAGGCAACTTGATGTAAAAATTTGAATAAGTTATCTATATTATTTCAAAAATATGTAAGAATTGAATCTGTAGCAAATTGAATGTAGTTTCTAAACTACTAGGTTTTTTTTTTTAAAATCTATTTGGTGAAAATTTAAAATTTCAATGTAGTAGTACTTAAATTTCAGTAAAAATAAGAAGTAGGTGTCTGTCTGACCACCCTAACCATAATAAAGTGATAATATTTTTATAAGATTTTATATATAAGTAGATGACTCATGTTTGATGTGATGCATATTTGTTTGTAATTTTTTCCAAGTAAATAATTAATTATGAATTTTTATTACAACTTTTAAAAATATAAAACTTGTATGTCTAACCACCTTAACTTTTTGTCAAAACTTCATGAAATTTAATTTATTTTTAATATTATAGTATGTGAAGTATAGAATGTGACACATGTTTCGATTCAAAATATGTGATACCATTTGGAAGCTATAGATCTTTTCTAATCACCTATCACCGGACTTTAGTTGTAATTCAATAGAAAATGAATAATACTATTTATTAAATTCAAAGTAAAAGTATAATTTATATTGGTGGAAAGCTGAGAATCTCCTCTAAAACCCTTTTCGCTTTCATCAATTTTGGGTAAAAAAAGTCGCCATCCACATACCCTACAAATACCCATAATATCACACCTTTTATCTATCATGATCCTCAAGACATACCCATTTATTTTCAATAAACTATTATGATATATCATCACAAAGATAGTTTGATTGGAAAATAATGAAATCAAATTCTACAGCTTTTTTTAAATCACAAATTTCATTTTCCTCAGATTCTAAATATAGTTTAAATTAAAAGACATTTTCAAATAGAATCTACAAATAACATTTTTCCCCTTTATATATAATTTTTTTTCCGGAGAATAACTTATTTTTATTTTTCATTATTTGCTCACATTTCCTGCATATACACTATATATATGTATGTATATAAATACTGAAATAAATATATATCAATTCATCTAATGCTGTTGCAATTGAAGCATAGAATAAACTGAACATATGCACATAATACACACACACACACACACACACACACACACACACACATATATATATATATATATATATATATATATATATATATATATATATATATATATATATTTACACATATATATATATATATTAAAACCTCCACATTAATATTTAAAAACTACAAAACAAAATAAAATATCATATATATGTTTATTTTATCCAACAATTTTCTCATGAACGAAATACAGTGACAAAAGAGAAGTGTAAAAATTTCCAGAGTGCTCAAATAGGGAAAATATAGGGAATGAAAGGGTTCTCATATGAGAGATATTTTTAGAGGTTTAAAGCCGAGAAGATTCCAAAGACAGAGGGAATTGAGATTTCAACAGAATTCCAAAATGAAAATTACAGAGAGGAAGGAGAAATCTACAAACAAGAAGAAATAATTACAGAGAATGAGATTTTCCTAAACACACAAAAAATATATTTTCTCTTTCAAACAGAATTTCCTTTCTCCTTTTAAAAACTAAATCTACAGAGATCAAATTATGAAATTTGAATTACCCAAAGTCCTACACAAAGCTCGATTTGAGGACGAAATAATGTGCGACTCGAGCCAGCTGCAATCTTTTGAAATCCAGAGATTCAAAACCCCAACAACAAAGGATTCGACAACAAATTTCATTTCCTCCCTCTTGCTTTTTCGAAAAAGTAATATTTGGAAATATACTTTTTCCAAAAAAAACCAAATAAGAAGTTGTCATAAATTTTCTGACAACTTTCCCATGCAAATTCCACTTAACCCACCATTTCTGCCATTTTCCAATTTTGGAAGAAGAATCTTCCATAATTAATTTACACTAAAAAAAATATGCCTTCAAATATTTTAATTTCATTTTAATGAAATTATTTTTTTGAAAAAAATAAACAATTAATTAATAATAATTTTAAACAACATTTCACTTAATTATAATTGAAGTTTAAAATTTATTTTATTAAATCGCCTTTTTCTAATTAAAACAAATAAGATAATGATTTCCTTAACTTTATTTCTTTTAAAAATAAACCATAATAATTTATCTAACTATTTATTTAATTTAATGATTTAAATTAAAGGATAGCTTCATATTTTAAAATAACAATAAAAGTGCTAATGTACACCATAATTTCCAAAGTATTAATATCATAAGCAATATTGAACCTTTCATTAATTTAATATTTTGCACCATAGACTAGCATTTAATTTAAATCATAAAGTACTAGACCAAGCCATAAACACACTTATAAAACTCATGAAATAAAATGATTTAATTAACAACCATACCCACATGAACGAAGTATGGACACAACATGAACAATCCCTAGACCAACCACTAAAATAGGTGGGGGTATTTTCTTACCAACTCCCTAACCACATCAACCATTGGGTCTATAGGATGCGCTCAAACCCGACAATGCGGGTGGAGTCAGCACCCAGTACCTGCATTCTTGCATAACACAAAATGTCGAACAACATATACAGATGCAAATAATTCATAGCCAAACACATTGTGATGGTGAGTTACGGTGAGGCGGGGCACTCATGGATGAGTGATGCTACCCCATCTCCTTCACCTGAATCAAATACAGTAAACATAATCTAGGCATCACATCATCAAAATAACTCACAAAGTAACATCATCATAACATGAGTATCCCACACATAAGTCAAACTATCATAAGCAAATAAGCATAACTGTCTTCCACATCCAACACATGGCAAAAAAGTTGTCAAACAAAGTATCAAATATGCATTAGAACATAACCAGAAATTATACTGAAGCAAAACACACACACCAAAGTAGTATCAAAGTATTAGAACATGAGAGGCACTACATCCTCCCCCCTAGAAATAGGCTTACTCCTGAAAACAAATAAGGAAAAGAGGCTCGGATGTGGGATGCATCCTCCCATGTCACTGAAGTCTCATCATTCGGGTCCCATTAGATCCGCACCTGATCAATCTCTCTACCCCTGAGCACAAGTCTCCTATGCTACGAAATGACCATGGGCTCTAGTTTGAGCTACCCATCCTCGACCTAAAGAGCATTCCAATCCAATACATGAGATAAATCAGGAAAGTAAGGCCTAAGAACGGAAACATGGAACACATCATGAATGCGTACAAGAATGGGTGACAAGGCTAAATGATAAGCAATGGGTCCAATCCTCTCTAGAACCTCAAACAGACCCACAAAATGAGGTGCCAACTTGGATCCTTTTCCGTAATGGATAGGGATCTTTTGTGGATGCACACGAAGAAACACATGATCACCTACTATAAATTGACAATCAACACTATGAGCATCGACATATTTCTTCTATCAATCCTGAGCCACGACCAAGTGCTCTCTAATGTGAGTGACTTGCTGCTCCATTTCCTATAGCATCTCTAGCCCAAGAAAAATCTTGTCCTCCAAATAGTCCCAACTCATAGGTGTTCGACATGGGAGACCATACAAAGCCTGAAATGGTGGCATCCTGATTGAACTGTGGTAACTGTTATTGTAGGAAAACTCAACCAAATGCAGATAGTCTTCCCATCCAGACTACTGATCCATAACATACATGTGGAGCATGTCCTCAAGAACCTGATTGACCCTTTTGGTTTGACCATTTGTTTCTGGATGGTAAGCAGAACTGAAGTTCAATTGTGTTCCTAGGGCACACTGCAATGAAGTCCACAATGCATAAGTGAACACTGGATCTCTGCCAGAAATGATTCTTCATGGAATATCATGCATCCTCACAATGTCATCCATGAAAATTTTAGCCACAGACGATGCATTATAGGAAGACCGAATAGGGGAGAAATCTGCCACCTTGGTCAACCTGTCAATGGGGACCATGATAGCATCATGTCGACATGCAATCATCGACAACCCAACAATGATGCCAATAGATATAATATTCCATTTCCATTCTAGAATGAGATTGGGCTGCAGAAGACCTGTTGGGTGATGGTGCTCTACCTTCACCCTCTGACACTCCAGGCATCTCGCCACAAGATCTATTATATCCCTCTTCATCCCTGCCCAAAAGTACAACGAATGAAGATCTGCATACATCTTTTTTAACTCCTAGATGAGCCGAATAAGGATCCTGGTGAGCTTTGGACAAGATTAGGGTATGAAGACCCTCTGAGGAAGGAACATATATGTGACCCGAACATCGCAAAATTCCATCAGACTCAAAAGTATAACTAGTAACCTTCCCTCAAGCACTCTACCTGACTTCATCTCTGACTTCACCTCCTAGAACTAGCTGTCTGAAGGAAGTGCTACAAGAATCTAACCTTTTAGATCAACCGCAAGAATCATAGAGGATAACTCATGATGGCGATGTCTTAGAGCATTTGCCACTACATTCTCCTTACCCTGAATATATTTCACTTCAAAATCATACTCACAGAAAAATTCCATCCATCTTCTTTGTCTAGCATTAAGATTCAGCTACGTGAAAATGTATTGCAAACTGCGATGGTCACTATGCAGCTCGAACCTATGGCCCAACAAGAAATGCGTCCATCTTACCAAGGCATGAACAACTACGGTCAAATCCAAGTCATGAGTAGGGTAATTTAGGTCATGGTCCTTGAGCTTACGTGACTCATATGCTATCACCTAGTCATCCTGCATCAAAACAACCCCTAACCCTTCCAAGGATGCATCTGTGCAAACCATAAAGTCCTGAGTTGGATCATGAACAACAAGAATAGGCACACTATTAAGCTTCTCTTTAAGAGTTTGAAAATCCAATTGACACTTTTCTTACCAATCATATTTCTTTCCTTTCCTCTACAGAGAGGTGATGGGATGTGCAACCCTAGAGAAACCTTGAACAAACCACCGATAATAGCTCACCAATCCCATAAGGCTATGAATTTTTGGAACATTTTTGGGAGTAGGCCAATCTATAATAGCTTGGATCTTTGAGGGATCCATGGCGATGCCTTCTCCGGTGATCACATGCCTCAAGTATTTCACTTCAAACTTATAAAATTCATAGTTTTCCAAGTTTGCAAACAACTGGTTTTCTCTTAAGCACTGCAACATCAGCTTCAGGTATTCTTCATGCTCCTCCATGGATCTAGAGTAGATAAGTATGTCATCGATAAATATGAGCACAAAATGGTCCAAATAGGTTCAGAAAACACCATTCATTAAGCTCATGAAAATTGAGGGTGCATTAGTTAACCCGAATGACATGATAGTAAATTCATAATGTCCATACTAGGTACGAAATGCAGTTTTGGTACGAAATGTAGTTTTGTGAATATCCTCCTCAACAATCCACAACTGATGGTATCCTGATTTGAGGTCAATTTTAGAGAACACCTTTTCACCCTTGATCTGGTCAAATAGATCATCAATCCTTGACAAGGGGTAGTGACTCTTCACTATCACCTTGTTCAATTGCCTATAATCAATACACAGATGGAGTGAACCATCCTTCTTTTTCATTAAAATGACCAGTGCTCCCCAAGGGGAAACACTAGGATGGATAAACCCCTTTTTGAGAAATTCTTCCAACTGCAACCAGAGTTCTTGAAGCTCCTAAGTTGTCATCCTATAAGGAGCCTTAGATATAGGCTCAACTCTTGGAACAAGATCAATTTAGAAGTTGATGTCATGCTTAGGTGGCATCCTAGGTATCTCACTCAGAAACACATCAGAAAACTCCTTCAGGAGAGGATAATCATCCAAATTTATCTCTCGACTCTCCTCCATATCCAGGTCACTAACTGAGACAACGAACAACTGACACCCTTGACAGAAAAACCTCTTCAACTGCATTGTAGAGATAATCATCAAGGAGATAGGCTTTTGAATGCCAACAATTTCAACGTCACCTCCAGAATCATCCCAACAATGAACATACTTACAAAAAAAATCAATTGTCGCCTGGTGTGCACTCAACCAATCCATACCCAATATGACATCATAAGAACCCAGGGGAAGAATCCAAAAATCCACTGAAGTCACAACTGAACCAAACTCCAACTTACATCCTCGAACAAGAGACTCCACTAACACTTTTTCCCCAAAAGCTAATTCAACATGCCACTTAACACCTTGATTTTCTACAACTAGATTACAATGCTTAACAACTAAAGGGGAAATAAAGGAATCTGATGCACTACAATAAAAAAGTATAGAAATAGGAGTGCCCTACAACAAACCTGATAATTCCACCATAGTGCCCTAGTGATCGGCTTGATGATTATCCATCGCGGCGAAAACCCGATGAGACCTACCAGCGTCTCCAATGGTCAGCTCAGATGTTGTCGGCCTCTGACTAAACCCTACATGGTCCTTTGCAGACACTGTCTAGAAATATGTCCCTACTTCCCACAACTGAAACACCTAGTACCATGGCCAAACCCTCTGACACTAAATGAAACATTAGACTATTGATAACTACCATAGCTAGGTGTAGGTTGTGAGGACTATGCTAGCTGCACAACCTGGTTATGCTGCGATCTCTGCCAATGACGGTTCCTCCTAGACTGAAATCTATTGCTTTGATGAGACTATGAGGGCTTATTATTTGACTGAAACTATTGTTGTCCACCCTTAGCGGGTGGAGAATGAGCCCTGGAAGGACCTGTAGCTTGAGACTGCCTACCATGCGAACCACCACCTACAACAGGAGTACTACCGATCTGAACTCCAATGTGACCCCCTAAAGCCAAGGTCAAATTCTCCTCCACAAGGCGAGCTTTCTTGACAACAACCTCCATCATTTTTCGGCTCAAAAACTTGGAAACCCCCACTAATCCTGGCATTCAAACCTCTGACAAAATGTTGTACTAGCATTGCCTCATCATTAGCAATTATGGCGTACTACTTAATTTCAAAGAAGCATCACTCATACTACTCTACAGGAATTCCATGTGTCTCAAGTCATGGAATTCATCTACCTGGCGCTACCTCCAGTGATCAGATAAGAAAAGGGCCCTGAACCATTCTAAGAACAATTCCCATGTCACTGAACTGATGTCAAGGTGTAATTTATTTTCTTCCAATCCCCACCATGTGGATGCAAATCCTCTGAGGTGCATGATGGTGCACCTTGCGCTAGTATTACTGTCATAGGGATGCATAACAAAGCATTGATCGAGATAAATAAGCCAAGTTTCAACTTCCAAACCTCCACCAGAGCTATCATAAATAGTAGGACATGCCCTGAGGAGATCTCTCATATGTCCAATTGCCACTACATCTTGATCTATCGGTATCTCATTCCTTCTTGACGACCGCTCTCTCTCTCTAATCATCCATTTCTCATCCTACCTAGGACCTAGAAAACCAAGAACATCTTCCAACAACTGACGCAACTACTCACCACCCTGGATTTGCTACTCTGGATTAGGGCCTCCACCCGGAGGGTTGTTCTACGAACCTTGATTTTCCTCCTACTCTGATTCATGGGAACTCTAAGGTGGAGAATTATGAAGCAGTATCAGAGTATCATAACATGAGAGGCACTACATATGTATATGAATTTTTCCACTATGTATGAATGTCTAAGCTTTGATTGCCAACTAAACATAGAATAATACATCTTAATTTTTTATTACTCTTCATATATGTATGTATCCATAGGGTATGTGCAGGATCATCATGGAAAAAATAGGCCCTTAAGTGGCAAAAAATTCAGAAAAATTAGTGTTAGGCAACTTGATATAAAAATTTGAATAAGTTATCTATATTATTTCAAAAATATGTAATAATAGAATCTGTAGCAAACTTAATGTAGTTTCTAAACTCCTAGGTTTTTTTTTTTTTTTTAAATCTATTTGGTGAAAATTTGAAATTTCAATGCAGTAGTACTTAAATTTCAAGGAAAAATAAGTAGGTGTCTATCTGACCACCCTAACCATAATAAAATGATAATATTTTTTATAATATTTTATATATAAGTAGAGGACTCATGTACATGTGATGCATATTTTTGTAATTTTTTTTCAAGTAAATAATTAATTATGAATTTTTATTACAACTTTTAATAAATATAAAAACTCATATGTTTGACCACCTTAACTTGGTCAAAACTTCATAAAATTTATTTTTTAGTTTTTAATCCTATAGTATGTGAAGCATAGAATGTGATGCATGTTTCAGATTCAAAAAATGTGATACCATTTGAAAGTTATAGATGTTTTTCAATCAGCCTATCGATCAGGACTTTAGTCATAATTCTAATAGAAAATGAATAATAATAATTTATTAAATTCAAAGTAAAACATAATTTATATTGGTGGAAAGCTAAGAATATCCTCTAAAAACCCTTTTCGTTTCATCATGTTTGGGTAAAAAAAAAAGCAGTCAACCACATACCCTACAAATACCCATAATATTGCCACTTTTTGGCCCATCATGATCCTGGACATACCCCACATATATATTCTATTTATGAATGTCTAAAGTTTCAATTAGAGACTAAACATAGAAGAATACATCTTATTTTTTTATGGATACATACATACATATATATTTCCACTCTGTATGAATGTTTGAATTTTCAACTATCAACTAAACACATAAGAATACATCTTAATTTTTTATTACTATTCATATGTGTGTGTGTATCTATACATGTATACATGCATTTATATATATATATATATCCATTGTGTATGAATGTTCAAAGTTTTTATTGGCAATTGAATACAAAAGAATACATTTGAACACCGAATATTGATGACACATATACATATAAACATGCATACATATATGTATGTATGTATGTATATGTATACATATGTGTATTTGAAAATGTAAATGTAAGTGTAATGAGTGGATACTTTCCTACAAGAGTACATGCAACATATCCATGAAGAATTATATATATATATATATATATATATATATATGTATGTATGTATGTATGTATGTATGTATGTATGTATGTATGTATTTGTATTTGTATATGTAAGTGTAAATGCAAAGATAGGATGGTTCCCTATCTATAAATTAATGCATATGTGATTAAATTTCTTGTACAATTATAATATGAAATCGATCAAACTAATAAACTTGAACTGATATATACTAATTTGATTGACTATAATTATTATTTAGCAATGGGTATGTGTAGGATCATGATGGGCCAAAAAGTGGTGATATGATGGGTATGTGTAGGGAATGTGGCTGATGACTTTTTTTATACCCAAAATTGATGAAACAAAAAGGGTTTTTAAAGGTGATTCTCAACTTTCTAGCAATATAAATTATGGTTTACTTTGAATTTAATAAATAATTATTATTCATTTTCTATTTGAATTATAACTAAAGTCCTAATTGATAGGTTGATTGAAAAACATCTATAACTTTCAAACAGTATCACATTTTTTGAATTTGAAACATGGGTCACATTCTATGCTTCACATACTATAGGATTAAAAAAAGAAAATTTGAATTTCATGAAGTTTTTACCAAGTTAAGGTGGTCAGACATACAAGTTTTTATATTTTTAAAATTTTGTAAAATAAAATTATAATTAATTATTTATTTGGAAAAAATTACAAAAAAAGATGCATCACATCGGACATGAGTCCTCTACTTATCTCTAAAATATTATAAGAAAATATTATCATTTTATTGTGGTTAGGGTGGTTAGACAAACACCTACTTCTTTATTTTTCCCTAAAATTTAAGTACTACTACATTGAAATTTCAAATTTTCACCAAATAGATTTAAAAAAAGAAGAAAAAACCTTGTAGCTTAGAAACTACATTCAATTTGCTGCATATTCTATTCTTAGATATTTTTGAAATAATATAGATAACTTATTCAAATTTTTACGTCAAGTTGCCTAACTCTAATTTTTCTAAAATTTTTGCCACTTAAGGGCCTGTTTTTTCCATGATGATCCTACACATACCCAAATCTTTGAAAATAGTTTCCTAATCTACAATTTTGATATGTGATAACAAATTCTATAACTAAAATATTCATAAAAAAATCTATATGTATGTATATGTATGTGTATTTATAAATGTAAGTGTAAATCTAAACAACACGAATAATAAATGAAAATAATAAATGTGTATGTTTGTGTATTTTAAATGTGTGTTTAAATGAAATATGAATAATAAAAAACATGAATGGGATGAACATTACAAAACAACACATTATTTCTACTAGGTCATTGCCAAAGTAAAGTATTGAAAGACTTTACCTAAAATATTTGGTTACAATTTGAGATGCACTACAAACCTCCCAACACTCTTTAGATTCTTGCCACAACATAATTATAAAATTGAACCAGTAACAAACATACATCAACAATAATGTAATGATACTTAATGAAAGAACTATAATGACATATTGGTTAATGGAGAAACTATTATGTACAACTCATATTAATGGCCATACGAACAAAATATCCTAATTAATGTGGTGTGTTAACAAACACATGCATTAAATTTCCTACCATCGACATTGTTGCATCACCTCTCAACACTCTCTTGTACCTACATGAAAAAAATTACAACCAAGGTAGTAACAAGCATCAAAGGACATCAACAATACTACATGTACAACATCACATAATTAAACAAGAAAACAACTTTATACTTGCAAATTCAATATATATATATATCAACAGACAAAAACATACACACACATATATGAACAGATAAATGTGTGTGTGTGTGTGTTGATTTATGAACACTAAAATATATATGTGAATGACATTTTCTAACATGATATATATAAGTTATATATGAAAATAACTTCAATTACATGTTCCACAAAATTCTTAGTCATATTAACATGTAATTACATTTAAAATTTCATACTTTTGAACATATAAATTCACTTTATAATGTTTGATGTTCACATTAGTAGTGTTAAATGTCTGTAATGCCAAATGCACTACTTTCTGTTGGTTGGATTATTGAAGTATTTACCACAAAATTTTGACCATTTTCAACATTTCTCATCATGCATATGAAACAATTCCCACCATAATATGACCATTTTCAATGTTTTCATCATGCGTGGATATGTGAGGAATATGTAGAGGATGTCAGTCAATGCTCTGTAGTATGCATGGGATATTAGCATAGGAGATGTAGACACATAAAATTGACCTAGGACTGCAAGCTTTATTTTCTCCATATTTCTTCTTAACATAATTAAAATATTTAATTAATATGTCGTCTAGTCCAAATTCAACTATTAATTAAATAATTCTTAATTATTTAATTAATTCACATCTTTTATTCCTCCTAACTATTTAAATAAATAAATTATATTTAGTTTATTTAAATGCGTCACTAATTTGTTGTGTCCCTCTATAATTAAATAAATTCCTAAATTTATTTAATTATTATTTGTCTACTATTTCTTCTTGATTATTTAAATAAATAAACTTTATTTATTTATTTAAATATTTCATTAATTTCTTATGTCTTCTTATAATTAAATAAATTTCTATAATTTATTTAACTATTATCTACATTGGATTTTTCTAATTTTAAATAAAATTGTTTATTTAAAATTACCCACTTTCTATTTTCCCACCAAGTAAATAATTTAAAATCATTATTTATTGTCACATGACCCCACCACTTTTGAATCAAATTAATTTTTAATTCAAGAAGTTAACGCAAAATTTTAAATCAAATAAATTTTAAAAAATTATTATTTGATTTTCTAGCAACCTCTTTTTCCATGCCAAATATTTCCTTGTCACATGCATTTTTGTCCATTGATTTTAGATTTTACCCTAATTTTGCCCTAACCCTAATTGTTGGTTGTCACATTTAATTTCAACCTTTGATCTTAGGGCATCTCTCATTTGACAATCCTAGCCATTCATTTAAATTGGCTTTTCTATAAAAAGGTAATTTTTACCTCATTTGACACACTTCATACCTCTTGACTTCATGCTTGACTATTTTATGCTTCAAACTTTAGGCTTGCTTCGTACTTGCATACTTGTAAATTGCAACAATATTACAATCCTTCAATATTTGCTTAGGGATTTACCATCCGTCAATAGTTGCTCATCAAAATTTGAGGGAAAACACCATTTTGCATCAAATAGAGAGCCTGGGTAATGAAGGTCAATCATGGAGGGCATGAAGGATGTTTCTGTGAATTTTTCCTTTGTTTTATGCATTTTTACTCCATTGTACTTCATTTTTTAGCTAGGATTTTTTCTATGCATTTGATTTCATTCTAACCTAACCTTTTTCCTTCATTACATTGGTGAACTTGACATGAAAAATACTCTTTTTGCAGATTTCTATATGGATTTTCATCAGTTTTTATAGGTACAGATACAAAATGTCGCAATCAGAACTTTTTAAGCCGCATTTGATGTGTCGTAATGCGTCTGCATTCAAGAACGACACATACACAATACCGAGCAACATCTAATAGCCCAAACAACGCATTTAATTTTTTGCAATCCATCTACAGGTCCAACCAATCCATCTCCTATTGAGACAGATTTGATAGGAAGAATGATGCATCTACATAGTAAAGGTTTGCTTTCAGTTTTTTATAGTATTTTTCATATTTCTCTTTTTAGTTTAGTAGATTAGGGCTTTTTGGGTTACTAATCTATTGTTTGTAGCATGTGGAAAGCTGGAAGGAGATGCTAACATTTTTTTGTTTATTTTTATAACTCTTTTACAATCCTAAAGCAAACAAACAAACAATCACAAAAAGCTTGCATTTACATTTCATGGCTTAAAATGAATACAACTTTATTTGAAACTCATCAAGGCTAAAATTTAAATGCATTCTCATAGCATCAGTTTAAAAAGAATTCTACTTGCCTCACACTAAGTTGGGTTAAAAATGAATAGGTGTTTGATGTGTCTTGTGGTGTAGTAATAGCTTCTTAAGTGTATACAATTCTCTTGCGCCTTGTTGCGATATTGAGAAACAAAAGCACTTAGGGGTTGCTACTTGACCACATACATATTTTAATTTGGGCATTAAAGTGAACAAGTTTTTTCATATTTGTGTAACCTTGATTCATTAATAAAAGTATCCTCTCTCCTTGTGCACTTTTGTGATCCTGGGTGCAAGAGAAATTGTTATTGACTCTAGGAATTGGGCCTTCCTTGGTGGGAAAATGTACTCACCCCAAGGTGAATCAAACCAAAAATGAAGCTAAATCCAAGCTACTCCCGACTAGTATAAAAATATGAATGCTAATGGAAAACTTAGCATTATAAGTGTAGATGTGTCACATAGACAAGTGATTCCCTCAGTATCTGTGTGGTGCCTGAAAACCTATAGAGTGTAACCTCTTCAGGCTGGGATTCCTCCTTATCGAAGGTAATCTTGTCTCATGTGTGGTCGCCTGAATGGGTGCCCATACTAAAAACCATTTGTGTAGTTGCCAAAATCCCTTTCTATTCACTAGTGCAGCAATGGTCGTTGCCAAGCCATCCCACATTCTTGCAATTCTTAGTAGAGGTGAAGAGTTTTTCATGCAAGAGTCATGAGAACTCAATGATTTTTTGACCCAAAGAATTGATTGTTGTGGAGGGGATCCAATGTGGCCAAGCTTCTAAGTCACCTGCTAAGAATAAGTGTGACTGGAGAAATCTAAGTGGGAATCTAGTGGATATAGTCCTTTCCATCCATAGGGTTGTGCTTGTCTTCAATGTGCTTGTTTTTCAAAGAGAAATCCATGTGTTTTCCAAGTGTTTTCTGAACCAATGAACACATAAAACATCCTTCACAAATCTGGAAAAAAAACATTCAAACTAAAACAATCTAAAAAATATGCCAAAATTGCAAGGAAACCAGACTATCCAAACTACAATGCATCCAAGACTCTGTGCAATGCATCTGACCTGATAACCCACATTTGAAAAATATAAACACATATGCTTGTATTTCAATGCATTTGCTTCATAGAACAACGCAATTGACCTATTGAACCACATCTAAAATCTGAAACCACGCATTTGATTGTACTACAATGCATTTTCCACCTTGAATAACACATCTGACTTGTTGAACCACATATGTGGTTTGAAACAACGCATCTGATGAAACTAAAACACATTTGAGACTCTGAAACACATTTGATACCTGAAACGATGCATTTTCCTATCATTTAGAAAAATCACTATCACTGTCCAAATATGAGACCAAACACTTTCAATTTGTTTCTTGACGTATTTCCTTAGTAGTCTTTGTTCAAAACCAGAAAAGGAATTGCTCAAATCTTCCATCTTTGCATCTTTTAGCTTACATCTAGCTTTTACTGTAGGTCCACCTTTGCAATCTTTAGTTTCACCTTAGGATCCATCCTCCTCTTCTAGCATAAACAAACTCTTAGGTCCTCATTTTTGTAGACTTTAGAATAGGAAAACTTGTCATACTTTGTGAAACCTTTGCCTTCAAAAGTAGATTGTCATTTGGACTAATTCAAAATCAATCCTTTAGTCTTTGTCCTTTTGTGAGATATTTCCAACTCATAAGTCTAGTTAGGAAGCCTCACTTTGTCACCTTGTCATTTTCATTTAGTCCCACAAATAGTCCTTTGAGAATCCAAATTGAGACATTGACTAAACTTTGAATGGTTGGTAACTGTTTCCTAAAAGTTTACCAAAATTGATTACACCTTAGAGTTTCCTTATACCTTGCATTTTGCATTACATACCTTAAAACACTTTAGTTTTCTAGCATTCATTTTAGTCCTCATTATCACTTTGCATTTGATTGCAACCCTTATTCCGAAAATCCAAAAAACATAGAGTCATACCATTCATTTTAGTCTTCATTATCACTTTGCATTTGATATCCCCTTTAGACAAAATTATCACCTTGCATCATACATTATAACATTCCTTATGTCAAAAACACTAAAAAAAAGTTGAATTAGCATTGCACTCCTTATTTCAAAAATCCAAAAAACATAGTGTCATGTCATTTCCATAGATAGATTTTCTCATCTTTCATCCTCCCTCATTTGAGCAAATCTTATATGGTTGAGACTAGGCTATAAAGAAAGAGAAGAAAAATGGACCCCTTTGGACAAGGAAATAACCCTTACAACTTTCCTAATGACATGAGCTTAAACACAAACATTGGGACATCTTTCATCAACGTCCCTTTCAGTGACATGAACATTGCATCATCATCACACAATCCCTTTGAACAATTTATACATAGAGACACAAATGGACAAGTGTTCATGGAAGACTTAGAAGCTATCGCCCAAAACCTTGATGTGGATTGCTTTGTAGAGGAATTACTATTACAAGATTCATAGCAGTATCTAGCCATGCTTCTACACCAAGGGGCTAAATTTCCATGAGGGTTCAATATTAACACCTTAAGAGCAATATCTCTTGATCATACTATACAAACTAGTCAACCCCAATCAACACCATGACATAATCCAAACAATACTTCCATTGGGGCCACAACACAAAGTTCCACAAACACTATCAATGCTACTTCCATTCGCACCACCACTCAAAACATGTCCAACACAATCAACACATCTATTATGGGAACACCAACCATAGCACACGCCATATCATAATGTATCCCATAGATATCAACAACTCTGTCACAAACTATTGGGGCTACATTTGTGTCTTCAACAAATACAATGGGGACAAATTCATCAAACCTTCTATTTGGATATTCATCTAGTGCTATGGGAACAATATTTTCAAATCTTTTACATGGTCCCTCAACTAATGCCATGGGAAGAAACTCATCGAACATCTTTGGGAGGAACATAAGATGAATTACTATTCAAGGACCTCAATCCAATGTTAATACCTCGTCACAAATCAATACCAACACTAATATCCCCCAAAGGAAAAACACAAACATCCCACATGGCCGCATTTACCAATTTGGACAAGGAAACCAAATAACACAAGACATGACTCCATTTGGGCATCAAAACATTCAAGGGAAGCATATTCCACAAATACAAGCTAACACTATTGGAATGCACATTCCCACATACGCGTCACATATCCATACACATCAACACATTCCTATTCAAAATTCTCAATACCAAAAATTTCCAACCCAAAATGCATCATACATTCCACAACAATACATCTCAAATCAGAACGTACCACCACCACAAATGGGAACTCATTGGATACCCATTAACAACATGTGTGACACCACAAACAACCTCATAGTAGATGTAACTAAGGAAAAAAGTTAGGTTAGCATGAAATCAAATGCATAAAAAAAACCCTAGCTAAAAAATGAAGTACAATGGAGTAAAAATGCATAAAACAAAGGAAAACTTCACCAAACATCCTTCATGCCCTCCATGATTGACCTTCATTTCCCCTCTCCTTTTGCTGCAAAATGGTGTTTTCCCTTAGATTTTTGATGAGCAACTATGACTATGACAAAATGAGCAACTATGACTATGACAAAGCCCTAAGAAAATATTGAAGGATTATATTCTAAATTTTCAATGTACTCTGAAATTGCATGCAAGAATTATATAGAAATATGAAGTTATACCATCATGAACTGTATGAAATGTGTCAAATGAGGTTGAAATGGCCTTTTTATAGAAAATACAATTTTGAATGAATGGCTAGGATTGTCAGATGAGAGATGCTCTAAGATAAAAGGTTGAAATTAAATGTGATAACTAGCAATTAAGGTTAGGGTAACATTAGGGTAAAATTTGACATGAAGGGTTGAGATTTGATTTTAGAAAAATCAAATCAATGGACAAGAATGCATGTGACAAGGAGATATTGGGCACAAAAAAAGAGGCTGCTAGAAAATCAAATAATAATTTAAAATTATTTGATTTTAAAGACTAAGTTGACCTTTTCAACTAAAAATTAATTTAATTCAAAAGTGGTGGGGTCATGTGACAGTAAATAATGATTTTAAATTATTTACTTGGTGGGAACAATAGAAAGTGGGTAATTTAAAATAAATGATTTTATTTAAAATTAGAAAAAGCCAATTGTGGATAATAATTAAATAAATCATAAAAAAAATATTTAACTATAAGAGGACATAAGAAATTAATGACGTATTTAAATAAATAAATAAAGTTTATTTATTTAAATAATCAGGAGGAAATAGTGGTCAAATAATAATTAAATAAATATAGGAATTTATTTATTTAAATAGTTAGGAGGAATAAAAGATACAAATTAATTAAATAATTGAAAAAAAATTAATTAATAATAGAATCTGGACTATAGGACATAATTAAATATCTTAATTATGCTAGTTAAGAAGAAATACAGAGAAAATAAAGTTTGTAGGCCTAGGTCAATTTTATGTGTATACATTTTTCCCCTCTTTGTCATAATATAGTTTATCGCATTGTGACAAAGAAAATTTAGTTCAGAATATGCCCTAGTGAAGGTATGGAGTATATATGCCCCCTCGGGAAAATTTTCAAATTTTGGCCTAGCGCCAGAAAAATTTGGAAAGTGTCCCGATAAATTAATTTGATGACCAGAAAAACAATGGTCCGATTAGTTTTGAATTCTGACGAGTTTAAGGAAGTCAATAGGGCAGTCAAACATGGTCAAAAAGTGTATCCAATAATAAAACCTTCAAGAAACCATAATTTTCATCTTATAAATAGGCTTGATTTGGGTTAAAAGGTAATTCATTTTCACATTTTCCTTTTGGAGATTCAAAGTTTAGAGTGAGGGTAACATTGTACAAAGATGGTGATTTCAGTAACAGATCATCGCGGATATTGAGTACAGACCTACCTATGGCCAGAGGGCACGGACCCACTGGTATGTACCCTATACCCACTTCATCATTTCATCATTTTTCATAATTTTTAGGGTCTCAAAGTTAGGGAGTCAGATGCATTGTGATGCATCTGCATTCATGAAAGATGCAAATTCCTTAGCCTTGCACGCATTTGATGTATCGCAATGCAAGTGTGAAGGGTAGGCTAGGTCTATGTTTAAAGTGATGCATTCGTGATATGGTGTGACACAAATGCCAAAATGCAATGCAAGCACCAAGTCATGCAATGCAATTGCAAAATTGTAACACAAACGTGGGATGATGCAATGCAACTGTAGATAAGTGGCACAACTAACAAATGAAAAAATGCAATTGCTATAAAGTGGCACATTTTCAAATTCAAACGGCACAATTTCCTAAGAGTGACACATGTGATTTTCGAGACGCAAGTGAAGGGAAAAATGACACAATTGACTTTGACCAATGTTGACTCAGTTCAGGCTTAGTTTCTTTGTGTACTATTAATTAGATAGATGATAAGGATGATTTTCAATGATGTGCTAACTTTCGTTTCTATGTATGCATAAACAATTACCACCCATCTACACATGAGAGTTTAGATCGACGACTTACACATTTAGAGATCATCTCAGGGAGGGTGAGCAGAGGCGACTAATGCAGTTAGGATTGTTTCACATTACCTATATGCCCATTGTCTAAACAAATAGGGGTCTATTGACAGTGCTCACAGAGAGATGGCGCTTTGAGACATGGTCATTTCACTTGCCGATAGGAGAGGCCACGATGACTCTTGAGGACATGTACAAGATCCTACGGATTCCCATTAGAGGAGAGTAGGTTGTCTATGATCCGCAATGGGGACTTTAGATGAAAAATTATTATGAGAATGAGGGCATTGCATAGCTAGGTATCGAGGGATACGAAACCAAGTGGGAGTTCATGGCCGAGCATTACGGCTGATGGGATGCAATGTTGTGTACTTTTACTGTCAAGGTGTTGATTCCATATCACCGCAATCATGGTTTCATGATTGGATGGGGAGATGTGCTTGTTAGGATGAGGTGATACATGATAGTATTTTCTTGTGGGTTGTGCTTACTAGGCATGTTGTATCATCTGCTACATGATGTTGCATATAGGGAGTCAATCAGTATCAGTTGTGGTACCACACTTCTAATGATTTGGGCATGGGAGAATATTCCTGTATTTTGACCACTAGTGCAAAGATAGTTAGTTGAGGGGATTCCCTATGTCTACTTATATGAGGGTATCATGAAACAAACTCCTGTGGGTGATACTGGATACTGGTGCCATGTGATTGATAACTTGATGTGATTTGTGTGGATGCCATACAAATATTGTGGACATTGGCCAAGAGAGGATGATCACCTTTCATTTTGCAGATAGTTCAAATATCTCATTGGACAAACAGTGCATTCCTAGTTGATTATAGAGATGTACCTGCCTCAACAGGTGGTCTGAAGGTAGAGGTGGAGGAACATTATCTAGAAATGAAGGTAGAGGCAAGGAAGGATGGGGAGATGTTGGATGTCGGTGGGGAGGAGGACATAAGAGGAGATGAGGAGATTGATATTGGTGGAGAGGAGGACATGGATGATGAGGAGAGGCGGATTAGAGAGAAGATGGTAGAGGGGGAGGAGGAGATAGCTATGAGACCACCTTTGTCATGGCATGCTAGAATAGATTAGTGGCTAGAAGATATGTAGAGTAGGTTGGACAATGCCCTTGCTCAAATTAAGGTATTGGAGTTAGAGCTAGAGGTGATGAGGGTGGAGAGAGACCAAGTAGTGGTCAGGTAGCAGGAGGCATAGAGCCGGTGCATGGGTTTTGCATAGTTGTGTACTGGGGCAGTGGGGGAGGTGGCTAGAGAGCTGGCCAAGATGAGCGATAGCTGGGTATGGTACATGATGCTTTATAAGAGGGTAGTGCCAATAGAGTAGTGAGATCCTAGTTTGACTCAGTCTTAGAGTAGGATAGGTAGTGGCTCAGGGAGTAGTAGAAGGAGCTACAACAATAGGATCTAGAGTAGTGTGGGTGCATCCACTTCATCTGTGCAGTCATCAAGACATATATCCCACCATAGTCATAGGCATTCATCAGGGCATAGGTCTAGCCACAACCACACATCATTGGAACACATATCACATCATAGTCAGCCACCTGTCATAGTACTAGGGTCATCACCGAGCCACCCTGTCAGGTCCCCACAGATACCATCAGTGCTAGTGAGAGACCATCAGTCACTCCATTCTTCACCCTGAGGGGATTAGGAGAGTATCATTTAGGGAATGTTATATTGACATTATGGTGGGACATTTTATATATTGACCATCAAGCCTACAGGCTCTATTTTTGGGATTCCATGAGACTTTATCTTGTGACATTAGTTTGAGATATATATATGATGCAGTTTTGCTGTAGATTTTATGTTGTGTTATGTGATGATGCATTATGATTTATTATGTTCATGTGATGTGATTTATGTGATGATTACTATGATGATGCATTTTATTTTATGGGATGTATGCATTTATGATGGTTATTTATGATGAGATGCAATGATGATACTACTTTATGTATGATGGTTATTTATTGATGATGATGATGATGTTCTATATGTTCCTAATAGAAGCCATGTTTATGCTGATGGATGCATTGATGTATGATTATGTATGGATTATGTGGTATATGGTGCTTTATGTTATGATCCTAAATGTGTATGCATTAATGATATGAATGATGTATGAAAATGTTTAATGAACTTATATGTTATGTGAATGCAAATTTTGTATTTATGCTAAGGATGTAAATGTAACTATGTAAATGGACTTATGTAAATGTGTGATAATGCAATTTCTATATATGATCATGTATGCAATTATATTTTTGTATGTCACAGGATATCATTAGGAGACGAAAGAAGCAAAATGACCAGACTGAAGGGTACATATGTTAGTGTTGAGAAAGAATCCTTCAATATATTGCTAAAGAACTAATAGGTGTTGCTCTAATCATCATTGGGTGGATTACTATAATGGCCAACAAACACCACGATATGACATAAATCAATAGTATGCAAGGTCACACCATCACATAGAACAAGCAGTTGCAGACAAGGATGATCATGACTCATACGAGGAACCTAGTTGCCTCAATATTTTTGTCACAACCAACCACAAACAAGAAAGACAAGCCATGAAACATCGTTTCTCCTCTAAATCCTATGCAGGACATCCTCAAGGAACTAGTATCATGATAGTTAAAGAAGACAAAAAAAGACAATCATCATGATACATAGTTGCTCCTCTAGATCCTGATGCTAGGAAATCCTTGAGGAACTAGTAGCATGATGAAAAATTAAATTACAAATGCCAAAATTAAAGATAGTGTTTTCCAAAGTGTTTGCCAAGTATGTTCATATGCCAAGCGTTTTGATGTCAAGATTTCAGGTTTGATGAATTCTACGTTTATGTGTGATAGATTTCAGGTAATGCCAAATTCAGGAAGGACACATCCTAAATGATGTCGATGTCAAGAGGATCGATCTGAAATGTTAAGAGAATCCCTCAAAGTGGCAGACAATAATGTCAATGCTTCATAAAGAAATATCCTAAAGCATTAATAAATGACAAGAATTTTTTTCCCAAAAAGACATATCCGAAGAATAACCAAGAGTTTGACATGCTGACTTGTTATGATAGTTTTGACTAAAGTTGACTAGATGATTGAATTGACTGTATGCTAGTGTTGACATGACAATTTCGTTGAAATGTCAATTAGATGATTGTAAAAGTTTGTTTAGGAGTTGTGTGATTTAGGATGGAAAAGAATTTGTTGGATTTGAAGATATCTGATGTGTGTGATAGTGAATGTCATGAACCCTAAAGGACTGACCTAGTGCAGCCTCAAGGGCTCATCAATTGATGGCCTTGCTTACATCATACACTCAGAGACCTCATAGTTCCACATGACCAATGACTTTTCCTTAGTGATCAAAGATTGAGTCGTGATTTTATTTGGACAAACCTAAAAGGACCAACCTAATTTCTTAGGGGCTCAAAGATGAGCCTTGCCTATGTAGCAAATGCGCAGAGACAACATAGTTCGACGATGACAAAGAATGACACAACTAACACAAAAAAATATGACTCTATTTTTGGGATTTTTTTAGCATTATTTGGATGTTTTTGTGTTTTTTCTATGTTTTGATTTTTTTGGATTTTAAAGTTTTATGATTTTTTTGGAGTTTTTTAAGGACGTATTTTTTTTTTATTCTTCAGGACACTTTTTTATTTTTATGGATTTTTTAAGGACATTTTCTGATTTTTATGGATTTTTTCAAGACATTTTATGACTTTTATGGATTTTTTTAACGACATTTTCTGATTTTTATGGATTTTTTAGGACATTTTATGATTTTTTATGGATTTTTTCAAGACATTTTCTAATTTTTATGGATTTTTTCATGACATTTTCTATTTTTATGGATTTTTTCAAGACATTTTATGATTGGCATGTACCATGTGCGAGACCCACTACAGTCACATGATAAGAGGGTTTCCCCCAGTCAGGTCAAGGACTAGCCAAGTTGAAGGAGATGGGAAGGACAAGCTTGATATGAAAGGTGGAGGATATGCTAGACCTGATGTCGACCATTGTTTGCTATGGAAAGAAATGGAAAGATAGTATGATGAATGTCATGAGAGTTTCAGAAGATTGGGTATTTATTATGGACAAAGGTAGATGGAGTGATAGTAGATGGTGAAGCAAAGACCGACTACACATGTCGCCTATTTTCTTGGTTTTCACCATGGTACTTATCCAAAGCGCCACTAAAGTGGTTTTCACTATTGGACAAATTATTTCTCTTTACTAGTTTTTGATTTTTTTTGGTGTCACCAAGATGCCTATTTGGTATGTTTTCATTAGGGTGATGATTTTTTCTTTGTATTATTCAGTTTTCAGCCAAGCTCTCTAATGTTATGTGTAGAATTTGTGGAGGTGCAAACTATTGATAGGTTCTATCAATTGTTCCCCATCTAGAGTAGGCAACTGGAAAGCACTAGAAATGAATTCAGCAATGATCATGTAAGGACCCAGCCAATTAGGCTCAAACTTGTCAAGTTTCTCATGGTCGAATTGATTCTTTGGATTTTGCATCAAGACCAAGTCACCAATGTCAAAATTTTGAACCATAACTCTCTTGTTATAACTGTGGAAAAGGTGATTCTAATATGCCTGTAAGTGATTCAAGGCATTTTTTCTCTTTTCTTCTAACAATTCCAGCTCATGCACTTGAGACTATTGGTAATATTCATCATCAATCAATCCCTTCATGGAAACTCTAAGAGAGCGGATTTCAACCTCGATGGGAAGGATAGCTTCAGCTCCAAAGACCAAGGTTAATGGAGTGGCTCCAGTAGGCATGCATATGCTAGTGTGGTAGGCCCATAGAGTAGGATTAATTTGTAGATGCCAGTCACGACTAGCGTCATTGACAATCTTCTTAAGAATCTTGATGACGGTCTTCTTAGATGCCTCACATTGACCATTACCTTATGGGTAATAGAGTGTGCAGAAATGGTGTTGAATGTGGAAGCGTTCACAAAGCTCATGAACATCCTAATTTTTTAAAGGACCACCATTGTCTAGGATGATGTAATTAAGGATGAAGTTGGAAATCTTCTTATCAGTTATGTAAGTGAGGGGAATGGCTTCTTTCCATTTGGTGAAATACTCGATGGTGGTGATAATGAATTTATGGCCATTAGAGGAGGTGGGATGGATTTTACCCATTAGGTCGAGTCCCCATTGTGTGAAGAGCCAAGGAGAATTGATTGGCCAAAGTTCTTGTGTAGGTGCACGAATTAGATCATTGTGTACTTGACATTGACAACATGTTCTTACAAACTAAAGGGTATCCTTTTCCATTTTCAGCCACTAATACCCAAGTCTCATAACTTCTTAGCTAATGTTGGGTCACTCGAATGAGATCCACATATACCCTCATGTACCTCATGTAAGGTTGTTCTTGCTTCATCAGTGTCGAGATATTGAAGAAGGGTATTTTCAAAGCTATGTCAGTATAAGGTGTCACTAATGATGGTGTAACAGGTGGCTTTGCAAATAGAGGATTTACGTTGGTTATTTGAAAGGTTTGGTGGAAGCGTCTGAGACTAGAGGCAATCATATATGTCTTGATACCAAGGAGAGTCTGGACCAACAAGCTCACAAACCATTTCTAACTGAGGAATGTCATAAGTGGGAACCAACAACTGTTCCACCAAGAACTCGAATTGCGACACATTGTTGGGAATGTCTACAAGAGATCCAATCGTAGCCATTATGTCTTCTACAATATTTTGTGCCCTATGAATAATCCCAAAAGTGAGCATGTGCAAATATGAGTGAAAGTTATCAGTCATGCACTTGTAGGGAATCAAATTTTCATCCTTGGTGTCATATTCATCATTGATTTGGTTGATAACCAACCAAGAATCACCAAAGACTAGGAGTGTTTTAATTTTCCATTTAATAACCACTCAAATTCTTGTGATGAGCACTTCATATTCTGCAACATTGTTTGTACATTGGAAAGTGATCAGGAATGACTTAGGAATGGAGTCTCCTTGTGGTGTGATGAATAGTATTCCTACTCTTGAGCCATGACCCATATGGGATCCATCAAAATAGAGCTTCCATGGTGATTTTGTGTAGCTGATCAACTCACTCATGCACCTGTGCAAGGTGATCATCCTTTGGTAGCCAACTTCCTAGATGAATCCATCTTTCAAGTGTCACCTATCCTTTTATAGCTTTTTGTTCCACGTACTATATGTCATATTCACTCAGTATCATAAACCATTTCACCAACCGACCTGTTAACACTACCTTACTAAGGAGATACTTCAATGGATCAATCTTTGCCACTAGTTGTGTCTTATGGTTCAACATGTAATGTCTCAACTTCTGAGCAACGAAGACAACTATGAGGCAGGCACGTTTAATGGGCATCTAGTTGAGTTCATATCCAACCAATTTACGATTAATGTAGTATATAGCTCTTTATTTCTCATCATGGACATTTTGTGCAAGCAATGCCTCCAATAATAAAGTGGTTGCAAAAATATACAAAATTGGAGGTTTTCCTTCAATGAGTGGCATTAGGACAAGTGGCATCAAAAGATAGTTTTTGATTTATTGGAAGGCTACTTGACACTTGTCAGTCCACACAAAGGGGATGCCCTTGCATAACAGATATTGGAAAGGTTGGCATTTTTCTACTAGTTGTGCAATGAAGCATCGAATGGACTATAGTCTACCTTGCAATGTTCTTAACTCACTGATTCCTTTCAGTGGAGGCATGTCCAATATTTCCTTCACTTTAGTGAGGTTCACTTCAATGCCTCGGTGAGAAACTATATACCCCAAAAGTTTTCCTAAAGTCACACCAAAAACAAACTTCTTAGGGTTCAAATGGACCTTGTACTCTTCCAGCCTTTTAAAGATTTTATCCAACACTTTTAGATGATCACTGCGTGTTAAAGACTTTGAAAGGAGGTCATCAATGTAGTCTTCCATTAGTGTGTGCATAAGGTCATAAAATATTGTTTTCATGGTCTGTTGATATGACCTTAAAAGATAATTAAATAATTAAAATTATTTAATTATGTAATTAGAAGGAGGAATTGATATGAAAAGGTGGGTTCATAGGTGAAGGACAATTTTTAGTGTCTACAGTAGATGCACTCATGGCTCAACTCCCTATATTGCAAAAATAAGTGGAGAACATGCAATTTTCCAACAAAAAGATCCACACATCCTATGACTTATGTCCATACCCATTTTACATGAGTTTATACATGCCACGGTTCCCTCTAGGATATGTGGTAGCCAACTTCTCCAAATACAAAGGAAAGACTAATCCTCTTGAGCATATAAGAGAATTTATGACCAATTGTGTGGATGTTGCATACAAACATACCTATTTGATGAGACTCTTCCCTAGAAGTCTTGTGGGTCCTGCACATGAAAGGATTTTTGTCTTTCCCAAAGGGATAAAGTCATGGAATGAACTTGCTGATAAGTTTGTAGAAAATTATGCCTATAACATCAACACCAACATTACCATTGCCAATTTATGTAAGATGACCCAAGAAGACACTAGTGAAACATTCACTCAATTTTTCCAAAGATGGTTGGGTCTGGCAAGTCAATGTCCTATTGAGATACCAGAAATGGAGAAGGTAAACATGTTTGTTCAAAACATTGTTGGCCCATTGAGATACAATTTACAAGTTCATTGTTGCACCACTCTCACAAACATTGTCAAAAAAGGAGTTCAACTTGAAAATTCTCTAATTGCAAAAGGATAACTTAAATATGGAAACAAGAACAAAAACCCACCTAATGAAAAAAAAATATTTGGTCAAAAACAAACATTCACCAATGATGGCATTGTTGACTCTAAAGTAGTAAACGCGATAGGTCCTGCAATCACACTCAAAGGAACTCAACCCAAAAATGCTCCCTTAACCAAACCAACGCCTACAAAAAACACCATCCAAAATAATCAAGACCAAGGGAAACCATGTCAAACCTGAAAATTTTCGAAGAGATTCACATACACCCCTTGTGTGAACCAATTGAAGTTGTCCTCAAGAAGCTCCTCCAAAACAACGTCATCACATTGCAAGACCCTAAACCATTTGATCTAGAAATTTCAAGCCATCATGGTGGGATGATAATGCATTCTATGATTACCATCGAATAAAAGGGCACAAAAATTCTTCATGCAGACAATTAAGAAATATTATACAGGATCTTATTGAAAATTGTACCATTGTTCACTAGATGGTCAACAATTTTCTTCAAACTCAGACCATACACTTCATAAAATCCCACTATAGGATCATGGTTCAAGTAACCCCTCTACATCATGTCCAAAGACTAATAATGTAGAGCTAATTACACTTATGTACTTCTTTTGACTATTCCAGTGAACCCATAATTAATCACCTCTAAGCTACTAATGAACACATTAATACTATCACCATTAAGAAGATTCTGAAGTTTAATGTCACCACCTGTAGAGGCAAGGTCACAATAGCTGGCCCTTCTGCTAGAAATCCAAAGATCAGAATAATTGGTCCCTCTACCAAATAGTCATAAACCAAAGCACAATTTAATCTTATTGACCAATTGGGTAAAACACCTGCTCAAATCTCCATACTCGAGCTACTACGCATCTCCCCTGCACACAAAGCCATAGTTGATAAGGTCTTACAAGAGTCTTCCATACCAACCAACATTAACGTCAACCACTTCAAACCCATGGTTGGACACTTGACTACTCCCCATCACATCACCTTTTCAGACCAAGACTATTCCTCACCTAAACCATCTCACAATGATGCACTGCATATTAAAGTCTTGATGCATAAACACAAGGTTAGATGAGTATTAGTAGATGGTAGAGTAGGATTGAATATATGCTCTCTAAAATTAGTTAAAGCACTACGATTATTTGATGTGTGTGTGGATTCCACCAAAAGCATTGTCATACAGGAATACAATGATGAGGAACACTCTTCTAGGGGCATTATCACACTCCCCATCTGAGTGGGGCTAGTAATTGTAGATACCACATGTCAGGTTTTGGATCTTGAGTTGTACCATACAACATCTTACTTGGTTGACCTTGGATCCATGCCTTAAAGGTTGTATCACCCACTTACCACCAATGCTTGAAATTTCTTTTCAATGGAACTCAAATTACAATACCTAGAGACCCTAATCCCTTCTAGTATTGCACCAATTTGAGAGGTATTTTTGAACACCAAGTGCCAATTAACTATGAAGCTTTGATGTTCACTTCTTCCAGATACATTGATCCATCCACACTCACCAATCCATCCACATACACTCATCTTCCACCATACCATTTCCTTCCACCATACCAAATTCCAACCCTAATATAATGATCTAGGACAAAGGTTGTGGCAAGTACAAGTTGAACACTGCCTATTTTATCACTAAAATACCCAAGTTTCCAAAGGCTTATGGTATGCCTTGTTTCAGACTGGAGCCCTGTTGGAGCTCTTAAAATTCTGATGGATCTTCCTCTCCTTAGGTCTGGTATGCCTCTTTGATAAACCCTTATCCTCATGGGTAAGTGGGGTTTTTGTTTGTGAGGGCCTAAATTTTTTTAATTCTTTGTTGACCTGCTTGGTTAGTCATCAGTCTTTTAGGTTGTCCTTCAAGCCATCAGGCATGTCAATTTACCAGCCCCATTGGCATGGTGACCGATTACCTTTTCCTACCACATGAAACCCTTTCCTAGGGTTGGGTCATAAACTTAGCCCAGTGACTTACATCTTAAGTTACTAACCCTTGTGATCATATCGTCATCAAGTCACTCATTTAATGCTAACATTGCATAATGTGCAGATTTCCCAGATTCGAGGATCAGGGAAACAATCTCAACTATACCCCGCCAACCCATAGAAATTAGATGACAATAGTTTAAATCTAGTGAGATTAGCGTGGAGGTTACGCGTGTCCATGCAATGTGTGCAAGACCCACTTCCCACTACTGCTCCCATGGCCCAACGTATTCAATGAGCAATGTGATTAAATCTAGTGGAACGATCTCCACCATTCCCCGTGGGCTCGCTAAATAAAATGAATGATGGTTAAAATGTAGTGAGATTAGTGAAACCTCGACACCTATCCCCACTCGCTTGGATTGTGGAGCCCACACAGAGTGACGGTGTCATCTGACACAACTATAATTGATTGGTTGAAATTACTTTAGTGAAGCATCGTTGGAAATCAAAGGTAGTCAAATGAAGGTGGGTTGTCTGATCTTCCATCAGGGCAATCGGTCGATGACTAGCATTTAAAGCTGGTGAAGCAACATGTGATAGACATTTCTACTCAGCACGACTAGCCTGCATTAATGGTTAACACCCTACAAAATGATTGAGTCGATCTCAATTCATGTGGAAATTCTAATATTGGTAATCATGAAGGGTAATCCATGGATTCCCATGCAACTAGAAATTAAACAATGCTAGTACACTTGCCAGTAAGTTACCAGGGTTGTGCATTTGGTGACTATTAAGTGTGAATGCCATTTCTTCACTCAATAAATACAACTAAGATAATTGATTTTTGCATAGTTATCATCTAGTAGTTGGGAATTTTATGATATGTGAAGTTCACAAAGGACAAGATGAGTGAACTAGTGTGAAGGTTTGTTCGATTGAATGCCCCAGGGTTGGGTGTGAATGCACCAAAATATTCTCTTACTTTGAAGGTGGATACTTCTACATAGAAACCCAGACTAACACCTAAAAGATGCAGTCTGAGACTATAATTTTAGGGCGCTATCACAGGAGGAATGGAGGATAGACGAAAAGGTCTAGTGCACTCTTTGATTGGATCCAAGTGGAAGGTGGGATATGGATGTGGCTCTTACGGGTGCCAACATTCACCTATCCACCTTACAAATAGTTCCTTCGACAGTGGCACTGAGACTGACTTGGACTATGGTCGGTATTTGGCCATGTTAAATGATGGTTTTCCCTGTAATGAGGAGGTGATATCGGTGGTGCCATTGGCTGTCAAGACTCCTAGCAGACAACATGGAATTGCGCTTGGTGATAAGAAGAAAGAGGAAGAGGTTGAAGTATCCTCTCTTCCTCTGGCAACGATGACGAGTGGTTGTGTCTACTGTGGACATGTGTCTAGTGCTTGTGGGGTGGTGGGCAGTTGAGTTGGTTGTGTTTTTGTGACTCTAAGTTTTGGTGCTAATACTGGTTATAGTGATGGTCCGATCGTGTTGTGTGTGCAACATTTTGGTAATAATTGGTGTTTCTCTTCCTGGGTGGTGGTCATATTTTGGTTCTTCCCCAACTATATTATTTTGTGAAAATTTGACATGTGGGGTTTTGGAATGAAGGAAAATGCAATTGAAATTCACATGAAATAAGAATTCTATATTGAAACTACATTTGAGCCTAAAGCTTGTCACTTCCCTTACATTATAAAAGGGAAACCAAGGCTCATTTTGAGAGAGAGATGAAAAAAGATTAGACTCTAGCTAGGGTTTTGGTTGAATGTATACAATATAGATATGAATATAATAGTTTGTCATTTTTCAAGCAATATGAATGAACTTATGGAAACACCTTAAAAATTTTATCAGACATGATTCAAGTATAATTAATATATGCATATATTTCTAATATATCTCTCTTCTTTTGCAAATTTGGGTGAATTTTGAATTGAAGTATCAATGGTGTTTCAATTCTACTCTGAGTATTTGTTCAAATACATGTCTTTGCTCTAGGTTTTGATTCAAGTAATCAATTAAATACTTAGATGGGGTCATGAATTTACATTTATTTGTGAAGAATTTGATAAGTAGTGATGTGTCATAATACTCGATCTCCATGATGCAAAGTATTATAAGAGTAAATCTATTTCATTATTGGGTCATCTTTGTTTTACAAATTCTTGCATTTGTGACTCCATTTTTTCCAATGAACACGACACTGATATGTTCCTAAATGATTTACCTAAGGGGTTAATCAAGCAATCATCTAATGACCAAGTCAGAGCTAGGGTTTAAATTCATGGAAAATTCATTAATTCAAATACTCATGTATGTCAATTCCCAACAATAATTTCTTCATTATGATGAATGGGTAGCATATTATTTGGAAATTGGCTAATTTCTTAGTACTTGATGCACAATTATCCCTCATTCATGTATGATCTATGTAGCGATGTGTTCAACATAGCCAAATCTTGAATGAACACACTATGAATACCCTCCTTGGTTCCACAGAGCCTAAAGCATAGAAGATCATAGTATTTGGCTAGATCTTGTTAGTTGGCCATTCATTTCAAGGGTCTTCAGTAAAGGAACTGACTATTCCTTAGAGATATCTTGGGTGTGCTTGAAAAAACACCAATAGAATGGTGACTTTGTTGGGGAGTTCTTATTCTCGAAAGGAATAGATACAAAGTGTAGGGTCAAATGATGATTTATTGTGAATGTTCTCAAATTCTTGGACCCGGTCTACAATTTATTTACAATTGGCATTAAAGGATTTGAATGTGACTCTATTGTGCAAGGTATCTCGGAACTTGGTTTATTTTGTAAAGAAGCTTCATCTTATATGAATTTTTATCCTTTGAAGAGAGGTGGTGAATCTGACTCAAAGAACCTTTTCAAGTACATATTAGTTGTTCAGATCCTATTTCTTAATGATGAGAAGTACTTCATAGCTGCCAGCATCTAGGTATTCTAGAAGAACTTAAAAATATTTTGAGCATTTTAAAAATATCATCATATTTTTCCAATGCTCGACATGAAATGATTCCCTAAATAGGTGATTTAGCACTAGATCAGGGAATATTCAATAATTTCAAGAATGCTTCTTATATATAAGATGATTTTTTTATAATGAAGGCAAGAACCATGTCATATTATAGATCTTAGATAGCTTTGTAAGGAATATTTATGCTAAGATCTTGGGATTATATTTGTGAAAGGAATTGGGGTAGTGTTGGATAAATTGTATAAATATTTTAGAATTCCTTTTAAGAATCAAGGGTAGGTGGTCAATTTGTGCCATCTGGTGCAAATATGAATAGAGATACACAAGTCAAACAATCTAGGACCTACCAGGATAGATTTTGTATGGATAGATACAGATCCATCAAGATTGACAATATTTGTGGCTATCTGAATGTTATGCTATCTAAGGTCAAGGATAAGATACCAAGGTTTTGTGGTGAAAAATATGAATCAAAAAATGAGCATCTACAAGAATTTGTAGATGTAATGGGTGATTATGAGGTGGATTTTGAAGATATAGTGATGAAAATTTTTGTTTAATCATTGAGGGGAGATGCAAGAGATTGGTTCTCTTTTTTACCCACTCTCTCCATAAGTTGTTGGAATGAACTTAAGGATGCTTTCCTTGAGAAGTTTGGTAATAAGGTCAATCCAAGTGTTGTAAGAAAGAACTTTATGCAGATCCATATAAGGATGAGATGGTCCTTGCTTTCAATCTTAGATTTGCAAAGGTAATAAGAGATATCCCTGAATACATAAAACCAAATGATGTTGAATGTTTGGTTGTATACTTAGGATCATTTGACAAGAATGTGGGCTTCTTGTTGAGAGATAAAGAGCCTACAACCTTGCAACAAGCTTATCAGGAAGCAGTAAATATTGAAAATAATTTGAAGTATTCAATTATGAAGAGATTCACAGTGACCACTCCGGCTTGTTTTGATAATGTCCAAGCATTCCAATTGGGTAAATTGAAGAATAAAGGTGTTCATCAGGATGAGGAACCTTTAGATATTGTGCTTACATCCTCTGCAGAAATTTCAAAGAAAGCATCAACCTCTAGCCAACCAGGTCGAGGAGGGATGAACTTGATGTTATCTATTGGGAGATTGTATGAGATAAAGAGGAATACAAATGAGTAAGCATATGATTTATTTTCAAGGTTTTTGGACATTGTAATGGAAATTCCCATACAGTTTAGATCAACTGAGAAAATGTGTATGAATCTATTTTGTGAGGCTTGCACATCAGGATCAAGCTAATGGCCTGAAGATATAAAGCCCCAAATCATTAGTCAAGTGGTGGAATGGATAAATATGGTTGAAGAGGTCAAGCATGGTTATGTGTCTCCCACTACTCACAATTCAGAGAATGCATAATGAGGATAGATAGAGATTAACATTTCTAGACCCACAAGGATCCTTGGTACAAAGACAATTAGCCATTGAGTGTTGTCATTTCACAGTTAGTCTAAATATAGATGCACCCGACAGTGATGAGGATGAAGAAATAAAGTGTGAAGCCAAGGAGGTTATTTATTATTACCCCCATCTAAATGTCTTAAGCCATGTGCTTGTACAGGACATGCATGAATTGACACAAAGGAACTGTGTTAGAATTAATCCTACGTTACCTGGTAATTGTGATACTCTTGGCTTCTATGATAAAGTATAGGTAGGGAGTCAAAGGGGAGAAGTTGAATCTAAACAATCTTCAGTTGAATTTTATCACTCTTATGAACCCGAGATTGAATCCATAGCTTCTAGTAGTGGGTATGTCAATAGCCTGGAAGGAATTTGCTTCCTAGGAAATGAACAATTCTCTTCATATGAAGAATTTTTAGAATATGGATCAATTGTTATGAATATGAGTGATGAAGAAGCTGGCGACTCTGTTTCCCTCTGTTCCTCAAGTGACTATAATGACTTCGAATGCTTGGAAGTCTAAGGTCAATGGATTCTCCATGATGTAGAAGATGAGATACATCCAATTATGTCCAAGATATGACAAAACTCTTTATTTGATGAGCCTACACATGATGCTAAAGACATTAGGAAAGATATTTATTGGTGTAGGAGCAATCCTATATTTGAAAACTGACTTGATATATCTTTTTTTTTAAATTTTAGTACACATATTGTAGAGGACTTGTGTATGTACCAAGAAGCCAGTGCCTTTGAGAATGTTAGCCCTGATTTCATTATTTGTCAGCTAAAAGAAAAGTCTAGTGGCGCAGGTATGGTGAGGGTTTTTTGTCAGAATGGGACATAACAAGTTGTCCATAAGGATCATGATAAAGGTGATTCTTACATCCAAGAATTCCAGAAGGATCATATCTTATGCACTAAGGAGGATTGTGATGACTATATTGGTTGTGATATTGCTGATAAAGGATATGTAGATGCTTCTAGTTGTTCTCTTACAACCACTCATGATGTGTTCAAAAAGGGTGTTGAATTGTTACCAACCTATGATATACAATGTATCAAGAAGTAGAATAAGGAAGAAAATTTTCCCAGGGGAGTATGTCCAGGATCGTCATGGAAAAAATGGGCCCTTAAGTGGAAAAAAATTTAGAAAAATCAGAGTTAGGAAACTTGACGTAAAAATTTGAATAGGTTATCTATATTATTTCAAAAATATGTAAGAATAAAATTTGTAGAAAATTGAATGTAGTTTCTAAACTACTAGGTTTGTTTGAAAAAAAAAATCTATTTGATGAAATTTTGAAATTTCAATGAAGTGGTACTTAAATTTTAGGGAAAAAATAAGAAGTAGGTGTCTGTATGATCACCCTAACCACAATAAAATGATAATATTTTTTTATAAGATTTTAGATATAAGTAGAGGACTCATGCCCTGATGTGATGCATATTTTTTTGTAATTTTTTTCCAAGTAAATAATTAATTATGAATTTTTTATGACAACTTTTAAAAAATATAAAAACTCGCATGCGACCACCTTAACCTAGTCAAAACTTCATGAAATTCAATTTTTCTTTTTTTAATCATATAGTATGTGAAGCATAGAATGTGACACATGTTTTGGATTCAAAAAATGTGATACCATTTGAAAGCTATAGAAGTTTTTCAATCAGCCTATCAATCAGAACTTTAGTTGTAATTTGAATAGAAAATGAATAATAATTACTTATTAAATTCAAAGTAAAGCATAATTTATATCAGTGGAAATCTGAGAATATCCTTTAAAAACCCTTTTCATTTCATCAATTTTGGGTAAAAAGATAGTCATCAACCACATACCCATCATATTGCCACTTTTTGGCCCATCATGATCCTACACATACCCAGGGGTGATCAAGGGATTAATCAAATGGAATGCATTAATGTTCTAATAAAAGGGGATCTTGCTGATCAGTATAATGTTGTAGTGGAGTTTTTTGTAGATTCTCCTTACCTTCTAGATATGATTGTGGATTTATTTTCACCTATCAAGAACAATGTTGATGTGAGATACATGAAGGAGGTATATGGTTCTTTTTCCCCTTTCCCTGAATTTATGAAAGAATGCTTGGATATAAGTCAAAGTGCATATGAAGCCTGAAAGTTTGAAGAATAATTTGGATATAATACCACACCTCATTATGATGTTGAATATGAGAATTTCTTATTTTCAACACAATTTGATGAATCCATTATGAGAAGGTGTGACTTTAGCAATGCTACCACATATGTGATGGTTAATACTGATTATAGTGAGGTTAGACAACTGAAATTACATAACATGCAAGAGAATCCAGTGATGGTGAGATAGGATAAAGTGTTTTACAAAGGTAAATAATTCCCTTAAGTTTTGGGAGCCCTGTGCCTCTAATTTGAGGATTGAAGCCAAAGGTTCATATGAGGCTTCTGAAAAGAATTGCATTGTATAGTTCTATAAATTTTTGTACATAGTGTTGGGTGTGTTTGCTTCCTAGGTGTGTCTACTTGCCTTGTCTGGGTAAGACCCTCTTTTGGCCCTTTTCCTTGGTTTGCTTCAATCAAAGATTCCTTTTCTCGCCATACCCACTAGGGGTATGCATCCCCGAGCATGAGCCACTATTGGAGTTCTTAAAATCCTGATGAATCTTCCTCTCCTTAGGTCTGGTATGCCTCTTTAATAAACCCTTATCCTCATGGGTAAGTGAGGTTTTTGTTTGTGAGGACCTAAATTGTTTTAATTCTTGGTTGACCTGCTTGGTCAACCATCAGCCTTTTAAATTGTCCTTTGAGCCATATGGCATGTCAGTTTATCAGTCCCATTGGCACAGTGACCAGTTACCTTTTCCTACGGCATGAAACCCTTTCCTAGGGTTAGGTAGTAAACTTAGCCCCATGACTTACGTCTTAAGTCACTAACCATTATGGTAACATCACTGTCAAGTCATCCATTTAATGCTAACATTGCATAATGTTCAGATTTTCTAGATTTGAGGATCGGGGAAAAGATCTCAACTATACCCTGACAGCTCATAGAAATTAGATGACAGTATTTTAGATCTAGCGATATCAACATGGAGGTTACATGTGTCCATGCAATGTGTATGGGACCCACTTCCCACTACTACTCCCATGGCCCAATGTATTCAATGAGCGGTTGTGATTAAATTTGGTGGAATGATCTCCACTGTTCCCCGTGGGCTTGCTGAATAAAATGAATGATGGTTAAAATGTAGCAAAATCAGTGAAACCTTGACACCTGTCACCACTTGCTCAAATCGTGGAGCCCACATAGAGTGATGGTGTCATCTGACATAGCTATAACTGATTGGTTGAAATTACTTCAGTGAAGCATCGTTGGAAATCAAAGGTAGTCAAACGAAGGTGGGTTGTCCAATCTTCCATTAGGGAAATCAGTTGATGGATAACATTCAAAGCCAATGAAGTAACATGTGACAACCATTTATGTTTAGTGTGACTAGCCTGCATTAATGGTTAACACCCTGCAAAATGATTGAGTCAATCTCAATTCATGTGGAAATGCTAATACTGGTAATTGTGAAGGGTAATCCATAGATTTCCATGCAACTAGAAATTAAACGATGCCAGTACACTTTCCAATAAGCTACTAGGGTTGCACATGTGTGGTGAATATTAAGTGTGAATTCCATTGTTTCACTCAATGAATACAGCTGTGATAACTTCCTTTCACATCGTTATCATTTAGTAGTTGGGAATTTTCTAGTATGTGAAGTTGATAGAGGACAAGATGAGTGAAGTAGTGCGAAGGTTTGTTTGATTGATTGCCCTGGGGTTGGGTGTGAATGCACCAGAATCTTCTCTCACTTTGAAGGTGGATACTTCTACAAAGAAGCCCAGACTAACACCTAAATGATGTCGTCGAAGACTACAATTTTAGAGCGTTGTCGTAGGAGGAACGAAGGATAGAGGAAAATTTACAGCACACTCTTTGACTAGATCCAAGTGGAAGGTGAGATATGGACGTGGCTCTTACAAGTTCCAACATTCACCTATCAACCTTACAAGCAGTTCCTCCAATTGTGGCACTGAGGCTGACTCAACTTATGGTTGGTATTTTTCCATGTTAAATGATGGTTTTCCCTCTGACGAGGAGGTGATATCAGTGGTACCATTGGTTGTCAAGACTCATAGTGGACAACATGGAATTGTGCTTGGTAACAAGAAGAAAGAGAAAGAGGCTGAAGTATCCTCTCTTCCCCTCATAATGATGAGGAGCGACTATGTCTACCATGGATGTGTTGTTGGTGCTTGTGAGGTGGTGGGCAGTTGAGTTGGTTGTGTGTGTGTGACTCTAAGTTTTTATGCTTATACTAGTTGTAGCAGTGGTCCGGTCATCTTGTGTGTGTGGAATTTTGGTATTAATTGGTGTTTCTCTTCTTGGGTGGTGGTCGTATTTTGGTTCTTCCCCAATTCTATTATTTTGTGAAAATTTGACATGTGGGGTTTTGGAATGAAGGAAAATGTAGTTGAAATTCACATGAAATGAGAATTCTATTTTGAAACTGCATCTGAGCCTGAATCTTTCTGCTTCCCTTACATTATAAAGGAAAACCAAGGCTCATTTTGAGAGAGATGAAAAAATATTACACTCTGGCTAGGGTTTTGGTCGAATGTATATAGTATATATAGGAATAGAATAGTTTTTCATTTTTCAAGTTGTAGACATGCAAAATATGCATACATTTCAATCCACTAGTTTAATTAAATAACCTTCATTTAATCAATCCTAATATTTCATCTTTCATAAATCATCTCCTAGATTCATATTCCTCAAATTAATCAACCTTTATCTTACATCCCCCTTTTAATTAAATAAACCAAAATTTATTTAATTAAATCCCAAATGCATTTTCCATCCCTTTTGATTTAAATAAATCAAAGTATTTAAATCAAATTGGTCAAAAACACCTAAACATCATCTAAGTTAATATAATCCTGATTAAACTAATCTAACCACCCATCACATCCTCTAGCTTTTCCCACTTGCACCAATAAAGGATTTTAATTCATTTATAAATTCCTCATTTTCTCTCAATAAAGCATCTTTTGGGAATATTCTCCAAGTTTGAATTTGAAAAGAAAGTTGACTTGTCCCTTCCAACATGTCAATAACTCCCCTCTTACATGTCCCCCACTTAGCATTTAACTCTCAAATTCAAATTTGAATCTCCCCCTCTTTGGCACATTGACCAAAATGTGCTCATTCCTCAACCTATCACAAGGTGACAAGTGGCTTCATCTCATTGGTCAAATCTTTATCCCACATTGCTCTCTTTTGAACACTCTTTCAACTTGAGAGTCTATAAATGGAAGCTCCATTTTTCAACAAATCCTCCACAATCTCATGCACAAATGCATCATTGTCATTTGAATCCATATCATATCTTCTTAGCATTCCATATCATATTCAAAGAAATTTCATCATTTAGCTTATCCAAAGGGGTTGGGAAAGGGTTATTTTCCACAATAGCACCAATCCCCCTATGAAGTGATGGTTTAATCCATTTTAGATAGGTTTACATGCTTATGATTTCTTTGTAATTCTTTTTCTCATGTTTCCTTGTCTTAATGTGATTAAGAACTTAATAGGGAGTCTGATTATTGTTTTTGGCTAACTTGACTAATAATATGTTGTGTTGATTTAGATAGCCAAGAAAAAATCTTGCTCACACAAGCAATATGAATGAACTTATGCAAACACCTTAAAAAATTTATCAAACATGATTCAAGTATAATTAATATATGCATATATTTTTGATATATCTCTCTTCTTCTGTAAATTTGGGTGAATTCTGAATTGAAGTATCAATGGTGTTTCAATTCTACTTTGAGTATTTGTTCAAAGGCATGTCTCTTCTCTAGGTTTTGATTCAAGTAATCAATTAAATACTTAGATGAGTTCATGAATTTTCATTTATTTGCAAATAATTTGATAAGTAGTGATGTGTCAGAATACTCAAGCTCCATGATGCAAAGTATTATGAGAGTAAATCTATTTCATTATTGGGTCATCTTTTTTTTATAGATTCTTGTATTTGTGACTCCATTTTTCCCAATGAACATGACACTATTTTTTTCCTAAATGATTTACCTAAGGGGTTAATCAAACAATCATCTAATGACCAAGTCAAAGCTAGGGTTTAAATTCATTAATTCAAATACTCATGTATGTCAATTCCCAATAATAATTTCTTCATTATGATGAATGGGTAGCATATTATTTGGAAATTAGCCAATTTATTAGTAATTGATGCACAATTATCCATCATTCATGTATGATCCGTGTAGTGATGTGTTCAACATAGCTAAATCTTGAATGAACACACTAGGAATACCCTCCTTGGTTCCATAGAGCCTAAAGCGTATAATATCATAGTCTTTGGCTAGATCTTGTTAGTTAGCCATTCATTTCAAGGGTCTTGAGTATAGGAACTGGCTATTCCTTAGAGATATCTTAGGTGTACTGAAAAGAAAACCAACAAGCCCAAAGCGATTTTTAAAGTTTCTCCTACAATGAATTTCACAAAATGGGGAGACCTAAATAAATAAGACATTGAAGATATATCATCTTGGATTTACAAAGATCAAGAAGACCCATCCCCATTACCAGTACAACAATATGGAAAAGGTTATGAGATGATGAAAGAAAAAGGTTATGACAGAACTAGTGGCCTTGGTATAAACAAGACGAGAAGAAGAGAACCTATAATGCCTTTTGGAAGACCAAAGTATCCGGGGTTAAGGTTTTAGCTAATTGAAACTGATGACCAATGTACCCATGTGCTTTTGGGTGAGGGTATAAATGCTTCTGAAAGTGTCGAGACAATTGATGACTCCCATATCGAGACTGACTTCCATGAGTGAGAATATGGTTCTGAAGGATCCCTAAGTGATAATAATCTTGATGAAATGTTTTGAGAATCGGGTGATCCTTCTTTCAATAAAAGATTTAGACAAATGTTTAAAGTTGAACTTCCCAAAAATCCTCCTAAAGTCCCATTAAAAAGAGAAGACTTGGTAAGACTCTTTTTGCCTCGTGATGATGACAAACCTAAACTACCACCTGACCCTATTTCAATAAGGATTCTGATGCATTTTTCCCTTATATTCACCATGATTCCCAATCATTTGTCCCCTACTTTGACCATGAGTCCAATTTTCTTGAGTCTAACAAAGATGACGATTGGATGGAATCCAATTGGGACTTTGAGGAAAATTCTATTTTCACCCTTTTAGCCTCAGTTTGCATGCTTTTAACCTCGTCTCCACCTTTCACCAACACTGATGATGGTATCTCCCTTATCTACCCACAGTTCATTGACTGGGATCAACAAGGCCCGCCCACTATGGACATTTTTTAGAATGACGAAGCCATTATAGAATTCATGGGACTCTGTGAAGGAATACCGAGTGGAGACCATAAAGCTAGATTCACTATAGATCTTGATTATGTAGCATACTTCAGGAAGACTGCTCAATCCTCTAGTCACAAAAGTAACAAAAATAAAACAAAAAAGTATGTCTTTAGGTGAAAACTGCAAGGCACCTTCTGACAATACAAAAAGAAGAAAGGATGTATCCGAGGGTGAAAACCTCTCTGAGGTTCCAAAGGATGGAGGATTGGACTTTCTTCCTGTTACAAAGGAAAAATCAGCAATTCTCATTGAGGACACCATAGAAGTTAATATAGCCACACTCGAAGATCTTAAAATGGTTCTTTGCAGCCTCTTTGACAGAAGAAGAAAATCCTAAATTTCAAAAATTCTTCGCAAAACATAAGATTAACATCACATGGTCCTATGCCAATATGCGAGGATTGGATCCAACATTATTTTTGCACCATCTACCCTTTCTTCCAAATTCCAAACTAGTCAATTTTTTTTTGCAAAAAATGCACTTGTAGATTGCCTTGTTAGTCAAATTCGAACTCAAGAAGTTACTAGATGTGGGGTTTATAATATCAATAGACTATGTCAATTGGATTTCAAACCTCATTCCTGTCACTAATCCAAATGGTCAAATACACATCTGTATAGACTTATGAGATCTGAACAAGGCATGCCCAAAGGATGATTTTCCACTCTCAAACATAGGTCCATCATTATGGATCTTACAACGGGATAAAAGATGTTCTCCCTCATGGATGGTTTCTCAAGATACAATCAAATTCACATTGCCCCAGAAGATCAGCACAAAACAACATTCACTTGTCCTTGGGGTACATACTGTTGAATGTTATTCCTTTTGTCCTTAAGAATGCAGGTGCCATGTATCAACAAGCCATGACCATAATATTTCATGACCTCATGCACACACTAATGGAAGACTACGTTGATGACCTAACAAATTCTTTGACACATAGTGATCATCTAAAAGTGTTGGGTAAAATATTTAAAAGTCTAGAAGAGTACAAGGTCCATTTGAACCTTAAGAAGTGTGTTTTCGGGGTGACTTTAGGAATTTTTTTGGGATATATAGTTTCTTTCCAAGGCATTGAAGTTGATCTTGCTAAGGTTAAAGAAATCTTGGACATGCCTCCGCCGAAAGGAATTAGTGAGCTAAGAACATTGCAAGGAAAACTACATTCCATCTGATGCTTCACTGCACAACTAGCAGAAAATACCAATCCTTCCAATATCTAATGTGCAAAGGCATCCCCTTTGTGTGGACTGACAAGTATCAAGCAACCTTCCAATAAATCAAAGACTATCTACTAGAACCGTCTATCCTAATGCCACCCATTGATGAAAAACCTTTAATCTTGTACATTTTCGCAACTAATTTTGCACTGGGAACATTCTTAGCACAAAATGACCATAATGAGAAATAAAGAGCTACATATTACATCAGTTGCACATTGGTTAGATATGAACTCAACTACATGTCCATCGAACGTGCTTGTTTTGTAGTTGTATTTTCCATTGAAAAATTAAGAAACTACATGCTAAACCATAAAACATAATTAGTAGCAAAGATTGATCCATTGAAGTATCTCCTCAGTCGGGAAATGTTAACAGGTTAGTTGGAAAAATGGGTTATGATACTCAGTGAATGTGACATACAATACATGGAACAAAAAGCCATAAAAGGATAGGTGATATCCAATCAACTCGTTGATGCACCCATACAAGGTGATCATCCTTTGGTAGCCGACTTCCCAGATGAGTCCATCTTTCATGTGGATCCTAAATCACCTTGGAAACTTTATTTTGATGAGTCCCATATAGGTCATGGCTCAGGAGCAAGTATATTGTTCATCACATCACAAGGGTATTCTATTCCTAAGTCATTCTGAAACGCCTTCCCCTACACTCACAATGTTGCTAAATATGAGGCTCTCATCATAGGACTCTGAATGGCTATCAAATGGAAAATAAAAACACTCCTAGAATCTTTGGATATTCTTAGTTGGTCATCAACCAGGTCTATGATGAATATGACACCAAAGATGAAAATTTGATTCCCTTTGATAGCTTTCTATTATATTTCCACATGATCACTTTTCAGTAGGTTCCTAGGGCACAAAACAAGGAAGCAGACACACTGGACACAATTGGACCTCTCTTAGACATCCCCAATAATGTGTTGCAAATCAAGTTCTTGGTGGAATGACTATTGGTTCTTGTTTATGATATTCTTGAGTCAGAAATGGTTTGTGAGCTTGTTGGTCCCAATTTACCTTGGTATCAAGACATATATGACTACCTTCGATCCCAAACACTTCCACTGAACCTTTCTAATAATCAACGTAAATCCTTTATCAAAAAATCCGCCTATTAAATTGTGATCAGTGACACCTTTTACAGACACAGCTTTGAAAATACCCTTCTTCGATGTCTCGACACTGATGAAGCACGAAAAACCTTGCGTGAGGTACATGAGGGTATATGTGGATCTCATTTGAGTGGCCCAACCTTAGCTAAGAAATTTATGAGACTTGGGTATTATTGGAAGACAATGGAAAAGAATTCCCTTCAGTTTGTAAGAAAATGTCACCAATGTCAAGTGCATAGTGATCTGATTCATGCGCTCGTGCAAGAACTTCATCCAATCACTTCTCCTTGGCCCTTCACAAAATGGGGACTCGATCTCATGGGTAAAATCCATCCCACCTCATCCAATGGCCATAAGTTCATTATCACCGCCACCCAGTATTTCACCAAATGGATAGAAGACATTCCTCTCACTTACATAACCGGCAAGCAGATTTCTAAATTCATCCTTAACCACATCATCTACTGATATCGTGTTCCACAATCCATCATTATAGACAATGTCTGTACTTTCAAAAATCAAGACATTCATGAGCTTTGTGAACATTTCCACATTCAACACCATTTCTCCATGACCTATTACCCACAAGGGAATGGTTAAGTTGAGGTGACTAATATGGGCTTACCGCACCAACATTCGCACGCCTACTAGATCCACTCCATTCACCTTGGTTTTTGGAGCTAAAGCTATCCTACACATTGAGGTCGAAATCCCCTCTCGTAGAGTCTCCATGAAAGGATTGATTGATGATGAAGAATACCAAAAATACCAACTACATGAGCTAGAATTGTTAGAAGAATGAAGAAAAAATTCCTTCAATCACTTACTGGCATATCAGAATCACCTTTTTCGTAGTTATAATAAAAGAGTCATGGTCTGAAAATTTGACATTGGCAACTTGGTCTTGATGCAGAATTTAAAGAATCAATCTAACCATGAGAAACCTGGAAAGTTCGAGCCTAATTGGTTGGGCCCTTACATCATCATTTCCATATTTGGTTTTGGTTTTTACTAGTTAGCTATCCCAAATGGGGAAAAATTGATAGAACCTATCAATAGTTTTCATCTTTGCAAATTCTGTCAGAGAGCTTGGCTGAAAATCGAAAAATACAAAAAAAAAAACAATTGAAAAATACAAAAAAACCATCACCCTGATGAAAACTTGGCAACTAGGCATCTTGGTGACACCAAAAAAAAAGAAAATATCAAAAATAGTAAAGAGAAATAATTCATACAATAGTGAAAACCACTTCGATGGCCTGCTTTGGATAAGTACCATGGTGAAAACCTAGCAAATGTGCCATGTGTAAGTTAGTCTTTGCTTCACCATCTACTTTCACTCCATCTACCTTTTTCCATAATAAATGCTCGATATTTTGACATCCTCATGACATTCATCATAACATCTTGTCATTTATTTCCATGGATGATAATGGTTGACATCATGTCTCACATATCCTCCATCTTTTATCCCAAGCACATCCTTTTCAATCTCCTTCAACTTGGTTGGTCCTCAACCTGACTGGGGGCAATCCTCTTATCATGTGATTGTAGTGGGTCTCGCACATGGCCCTGAATAATCATAAAATTTCTTGAAAAAATCCATAAAATCAAAAAAATGTCCTAAAAAAAGAGCCATAAAAATTTAAAAAAATGTCTTGAAAAAGTCCATAAAAATCATAAAATGTCTTGAAAAAATCCCTAAAAATAAAAAAATGTCTTGAAAACATCCAAAATAATTATAAAACTTGAAAATACAAAAATATTTAAACATGTGAAAAACATAAAAAAAACATCCAAATAACACTCAAAAATTCCAAAAATAGAGTCATAGTATGTCATGTCAGTTGTGTTAGTCTTTGTCATTCTCGAATTACATTGTCTCTATGCATTTGATACATATGCAAGGCTCATCTTTGAGACCCTGGGACATTAGGTCAGTCCTTTTAGGTTTTTCCAAATAAAATCATGACTCAATCTTTGATCAATAAGGTAAATTCACTGGTTGTGTCGAACTACGATGTCTCTGAGTGTATGACGTAGGAAAGGCCATCAATTGATGAGCCTTCAAGGCCACACTAGGTCAATCCATTAGGGTTCGTCACATTCACTATCACACACATTAGATATCTTCAAATCAAATGAATTATTCTCCATTCTAAATGAGACAACTCTTAAACAAACCTTGACAATCATTCAATCGACATTTCAACTAAATTTGCATGTCAACACCAGCATGCAGTCAATTTCATCATCTAGTCAACTTTGGTCAAACTGTCATAACAAGTCAACCTGTCAACTCTTGGTTATTCTTCAGATTTGTCTTTCCGAAGAACAACTCTTGTCAAATATTTATGCTTTAGGATATGTCTTTCTTGAGAATCAACTCTATCATCTAGCATTTCAAGGGATTCTCTTGACATCGACATCATTTAGGATGTGTCCTTCCTAAATTTGGTATTACTTGGAATCTGTCACACATAAACCTAGACTTCATCAACCTTGGCATCTTGACATCAAAACACTTGACATTTGAACATACTTGGAAAACACTTTGGCAAACACTATCTTTAATATTGGCATTTGTAATTTGATTTTTCATCATGCTACTAGTTCCTCGAGGATTTCCTAGCATCAATATTTAGAGGAGCAATGATGTATCAGGATAATTGTCTTTTTTTTTCTTCTTTGGTTGTCATGATACTAGTTCCTTGAGGATGTCTTGCATAGGATTTAGAGGAGCAATGATGTTTCATGGCTTGTCTTTCTTGTTTGTGGTTGGTTATTAAAAAAAGACAAGGGCAACTGAGTTCCTCGTATGAGTCACGATCATCCATTTCTATAACTACTTGTTCTATGTGATGGTATGACCATGCATACCATTGATTTATGTCATATCATTGTGTTTGTTGGCCATTACAATAATCTGCCCAATGATGATTAAGGAAACACCTATTAGTACTTTGGAAATATATTGAAGGATTCTTTCTCTGCACTAACATTCATCCCTTTTTGCCTGGTCATTTCTCTTCTTTCGTCTCCTGATGATATCCTATGACATACAAAAATATAATTGCATACATTATCATATATAGAAATTGTATTAGTACATTACACATTTACATAAGTCCATTTACATAGTTGCATTTACATCCTTAGCATAAATACATCATTTGCATTCAAATAACATATAAGTGCATTAAACATTTTCATACATCATCGATATCATTAATACATACACATTTAGGATCATAACATAAAGCATCATATACTGCATAATCCATACATGCATAATCATACATCAATGCATTCATAATCATAAACATGGAATCTATTAGAGACATATAGAATATCATCATCATCATAAAATAATCATCATACATAAAGTAGTATCATCATTGCATCTCATCATAAATAACCATCATAAGATCATACATCACATAAATCACATCACATGAACATAATAAATCATAATGCATCATCACATAACACATAGAATAGAATCCACACCAAAATTGCATCATATATATAACTAATGTCACAGGATAAAGTGTCGAGGAATCCAAAAAATAGAGCTCATAGGCTCAATTCTCAATATATAAAATGTCTCAACATAATGACAAGATAACAATGCCCTAAATGGTACTCTCCTCATCCCCTTGAGGTGAAGAATTGAGTGACAGATGCTCTCTCATTGGCACTGATGATATCTATGGGGACCCAAAAGGCTAGCTCAGTGATGACCCTAGTAGTGTGATAGGTGGTTGGCTATGATGTGATCTATGTCCCAATGATGTGGGGTTGTGGTTAGACCTGTGCCCTGATGAATGCCTATGACTGTGGTGGGATTCACATCCTAACGACTGTCCAGATGAAGTGGATGTGCCCACACTACTTTGTATCTTACTTCTCCCTAAGCCACTACCTGTCCTACTCCATGATCGATTCAAATTAGGATCTCAGTACTCCCCTAGCACTTCCATCTCATAAAGCATCTCGTACTGCACTCTGCTAGCACTCACCCTTGCCATCTCTCTATCCACCTCTCCCAGTAGCCTAGTACACAACTATGCAAACTCTGAGCACCAACTATGTGCCTCCTACTGTCCAATCCCTACATAGTGCCTCTGCACCTTGGTCACCTCCAGCTCTACCTCCAAGGTCCTAATCCAAGCAAGAGCCTCATCCAATCTACTCTGCATATCTTCTAGTCGCTGATCGACTTTAACATCTCGTGGCAATGGTGGTCTCCTATCTATATCCTCCTTGCCCTCCACCATCTACTCTTAGATCTACCTATCCTCATCATCTATTTACTCCTCTCCACCAATATCAATATCCTCCTCACCCTATACATCCTCCTCCCCACCAACATCCAGTGCCTCCTCCCCTATGACCACATCATCCTCCCTAGCCACCTCTAGCTCTACCTCCATCAGATGAGTTCCCTCTAGTTTCTCTCCCTCTAGTTACTCTCCCTTGACCCTGACCTCCTCCTGATGACCCTCCTCCTTATGGCCCTCCTCCTATCAGCCCTCCTCTCTCCTCCTCTCCCTCCTCTCGAATAGGTGAGTGTACCATAGAAAAAAGTATCTCTTTCTTGATATGTGAATAATTAATGACAAATTGGACTTAATGAGGCCTTGATTTAATGTTGTGAGGTGTTTTACACATCCACATTAGGTCTTGGACCCTTGCAAATGCATTAAATGATGTATTGTAAAGGTGTTGTGAAATGTTGTAAATCACTTTCATAGTTTTCTAGACTCTTATTAAACATTTAAGTCTAATAATATTTTAATTCAAAAGTTAGCTTTTCCCTTTTCTTATATAATTAAATAATTATTTCAATTATTTAATTATTCATTAGCCTTTTCTCTCTATAATTAAATAAATGTTATATTTATTTAATTATTTATCCTTTCTTTATTTCCCCAATTAAATAATTATTTTAATTATTTAATTATCCCTTCCCTCTCCATTAAATAATTGTTTTTAATTATTTAATGTTTAACACTCCATCTTTCATCTATAATTAAATGATTATTTTTAACTATTTAATTATCTCATTATTTGTTCTCACCTTTCTTTTTAAATAGATAAAATTAATATTTTATTTATTTCTCCTATGTTGGCCACCTAAATTAGATAATTTTCTCCAACAACCTCCTTTTCTATGCCAATCTTATCTTCCACCTCAAGTCTTTATCTATTCATCTCTTTCTTCTCTTAATTAACCTCCACCCTTGATTAAGTTATTTTCTAATTTAATCTTGTCCCTTGATCATAATCCTTATTCTAGCCACTCCTTTATAAAAGGAGGCCTTTAAACCCTAATTCATAACTCTCATTCATCATCCATTCATCACTCATTCTCCATCTTAAGTCAAGCAAGCTAGGGTTTAGCATTTTGAGTCTTCACAAGGAAGCATCTTCAAGGACATCATCAAGGCATTCAAGAGAAAGATTCTTCATCCATTGTTGCAGAAATTCAAGATATTTCATCATGGAAAGTTTCTAATTGCATTGTTTCATATTTCATGTTTCATTATCTTATTTCATCATTTTGGTTTAATTACCTAAATGGGGTTTGACCAAGGCAAACCCCAAATCCCTAACAATCAACATTTTATCTCTTCCTTTGTGTGTTTGCAAATCTAGGTACTTTGAAGACCTAGAAATCATTGAAGATTAGGTTGCAAACTTGTTGAAGTCATCTCCAGTTTGGCAAGGTCAAAACCTACACACAAAGTCACCAATAGTGCTAAAAATCAAGATTCCATATCCAGACACCTAAAGGTGCAGATTGAGTAGACCGAAAACTACAGATTCCATTTTTGAGTTTTTAGAAAAGCCAAAGTGGACTAATTCATCCAGAGTGGCAAATGAGTCCCACTGTACCTATTTTCTAGATATTTTTGTAGATTTGGATACCCATTTGGCTAAAACTAGCCCCAGTGTAGTTTTCTAGAACTAGGACAGATTCACTTATAATGGAAAATGAGTCCCACTATGCCTAAAAATTAGCATTTTCAAAAATTCAGAGCCATTTCTAGTCCTCAACAAGTTTATAGGTGCACACATTAAGTTTTACAACTTTGTGTTTAGTTTTGTTTACATTTCTAGGTATTTTTGCATATCATAATGTGTTTTCAAACACTTGATATTTCTTAAGTTTTGCATAAATAATCAGTCTACCTCTTTAGTTTATTGCATTTGGATCATTAGAATTACACATATTTTCATTTTACTTGCATTAGTTTGAGTGAACCACCTAGATTTTGTGTGGGATATATCTCTTTCCTTTAGGTGAAAAACCTTAACTGAGCAAGAGAGTTATAGCATCTCACACCCCTAAAAATCTATGGTTTAGTGAGAGTGGTCTGCTCCTCTTCCTCATCTATCTCCATTGCTACCCCCTCCTGCCACCATCACCACCATCTCCTATGTTCCCTCCATCATCACCTCCACCCCCATCTCCTCTACCTTCATCCCTACCTCCATCTCTCCCTCTCCCCCTACCACCATCCCTGTCTGCTCACCCTCCTCATTGAACCCATGGTAATATTTTCCATCAATCCACTGGTGCTAGCTAATCAGGATCCATCAAAGGAAGTGGCTTGTGTGTCTACCACCATAAATAATAGTCTAGGGTGGTCCCCACATCTGTTGGACCCTCACTCCATCCCCACTGTTGTGCAACTAAGTTGTCAATCTAATGCTTAGCCACTATAACTGCAATGGGTTGTCCCCACACTATCTCGCGTGAGGATCAAGAATACTTTGGGGTGCCTACTGGTACACCCTACTACTTGTCGAACTGTCTCAGTACCTGTTGGGGTAGGTTCATCTCTATAATAAGCTATGACTGTACCATTCGACCAATTAAATATCTAAGTTGTATGTAGAATGAAAGATGGTCCTCCTCTCCTAGCCACTATCCATAGTCTCTATATGGCCTCCACAAAAATCCCATCAAAGTATCAATCACATGGATGAGTACCTAGTATCTCCCACTCACGTCTGTGAAATGGCACCCCCATATAAGTAAACATAAGGAATCCCCTCGGCTAACTGTCTTTGCATTGGTGGTCGAAATACAAGAATATGCTCCCATACCTAGATCATCAGTAGTGTCATCCCGCAGTTGATACTCGAGGACTGCTTGTATGCAACATCATGTAACTAATGATATATCATCCCTAGTAGGCATGGTCCCTAGGCGAATACTATCCTATCTTGCCTCATCCTAACAAGCACATCTCCCCATCCAATCAGGAAACCGTGATCATGACAATCTGCAATCAACACCCCAACAATCAAAGTGCATAACATTTTATCCCATTGATCATAATGCTCAGCCAATAACTCCCACCTGATCTCGTATCCCTTGATACCTAGTTGTGTGATATCCTCATGCTCGTAGTAATCTATCATGGCCTATAATCCTTGTCACGGATCATAGACAACACGCTCTCCTCTGATAGGAATCCACAAGACCCTGTACACATCCTCAAGTGTAACCATGGCCTCTCCTATTGGTAAATGAAATAAGTAGGTCTCAGAGTGGGCCATCTCTTTTCCACCACTATCAAAAGGCCCCTATTTTCTTGAAAAATGGACATATATGTAACGTGAAATAATCCTAGTAACATCAGGCACCTTTGCTCACCCTCCCTTAGCTGGTCTTTGAATGAGTAAGTTGTTAGTCTAAACTCTCATGTGTGGATGGGTGGTTATCATTTCTGCATACACAAAAATAGAGGTTAGCACATCATTGAAAAACATCCTTATCATCTATCTAGTCAAAAGTACATAGAGAAACTAATTAATCATAAATTGAGTTAACCATAGTTAAACTCAATTGCATTGTTTTACCTTTGACTTGCATCTCAGAAAATCACATGCATGATTTCATCTAGTAGATGTGTCGTGCCATAGCGATTGCATTATTTGACTTAGTAGATGCACCACTTTATGTCTATTGTGTTGTTTCACTCATCAATTGCATCACTTTACTACAGTTTTGTTGCATCATCTCAGGTTTGTGTTGCAATATGGAAATTGCGTTGTAGAATCTGGCACATGTGTTGTACTTTTGCATTTGTGTTGCACCAGCTCACATTTGCACAACTTTAAACCTAACCCTAGTCCATGCCTAGCATTTGCATCATGACATGTCAAATGTGTGCCACGTGAACACATTTGCATTGTTCATGAATGTAAATGCATCACAATGCACCTAATTCCCTAATTTTGAGGCCTTAAAAAGCATGAAAAATGATGAAATGATGAAGTGGGTATAGGGTACATATTGGTGGCTCTGTTCCCTCTAGCCATCGGTAGGTCCGTACTCAAAATCCATGATGATCTGCCTTTGGAATCACCATCTTTGCATAATGTCCTCTCACTCTGAGCTTTGAATCTCCAAAAGGAAAAAGTGAAAATGAATTACCTTTTTACCCAAATTAAGCCTATTTATAAGGTGAAAATTTAGGGTTTCTTGAAGGATTTATAACTAGATGCACATTTGACCATGTTTGACCTCCCTTATGACATCCTTAAACTCATCAAAATTCAAAACCGATTGTGCCATCATTTTTCTAGCCATCAAATTGACTTATCGGAACACTTTCCAAATTTTTCGGCACTGGGCCAAAATTCACAAATTTTCCCGAGGGGGCAGGGTATGTGCAGGGTCATGATGGGCCAAAAAGTTGCGATATGATGGGTATGTGGCTGACGGATTTTCTTTTTACCCAAAATTGATGAAACAAAAATGGTTTTTAAAGGAGATGCTCATTTTTCCACCAATATAAATTATGCTTTACTTTGAATTTAATAAATAATTATTATTCATTTTCTATTTGAATTACGACTAAAGTCCGGATTGATAGGCTGATTGAAAAACATCTATAGCTTTCAAATGGTATCACATTTTTTGAATCCGAAACATGTGTCACATTATATGCTTCACATACTGTAGGATTAAAAATGAAAAAAATGAATTTCATGAATTTTTTACCAAGTTAAGTTGGTTAGACATACGAGTTTTTATATTTTTAAAAGTTGTAATAAAAATTCATAATTAATTATTTACTTGGAAAAAATTACAAAAAATATGTGTCACATTAGGACATGAGTCCTCTACATATATCTAAAATATTATAAAAAAATATTATCATTTTATTGTGGTTAGGGTGGTCAAACAGACACCTACTTATTTTTTCCCTGAAATTTAAGTATTGCTGTATTGAAATTTCAAATTTTCACCAAATAGATTTATTTTTTAAATGAACCTAGTAGTTTAGAAACTACATTAAATTTTCTATAGATTCTATTCTTACATATTTTTGAAATAATATAGATAACTTATTCAAATTTTTACGTCAAGTTGCCTAACTCTAATTTTTTGCCACTTAAGGGCCTATTTTTTCCTTGATGATCCTGCACATACCCAACATAGATACTCTGTACCTTTGCTGGGGCAATATTCTAAACTGAATTTTCTTTGTCACAATGCAATAAACTGCAATATGACAAAGAGGGGCAAAATGTAGACACATAAAATTGACCTAGGCCTGCAAGCTTTATTTTCTCCATATTTCTTCTTAACATAATTAAAATATTTAATTATGTCCTCTAGTCAAAATTCAACTATTAATTAATTAATTCTCAATTATTTAATTAATTCACATATTTTATTCCTCCTAACTATTTAAATAAATAAATTATATTTATTTTATTTAAATGTGTCGCTAATTTCTTATGTCCCTCTATAATTAAATAAATTCCTAAATTTATTTAATTATTATTTTTCCACTATTTCTTCTTGATTATTTTGTCACTAATTTTTTATGCCTTCTTATAATTAAATAAATTTATATAATTTATTTAATTATTATCTACATTGACTTGTTCTAATTTCAAATAAAATCATTTATTTAAAATTACCCACTTTATATTTTCCCACAAAGTAAATAATTTAAAATCATTATTTACTGTCACATGACCCCACTACTTTTGAATTAAATTAATTTTTAATTCAAGAAGTTAACTCAACCTTTTAAATCAAATAATTTTAAATTATTATTTGATTTTCAAGCAACCTCTTTTTCTATGCCAAATATATCCTTGTCACATGCATTCTAGTCCATTGATTTGATTTTTCTAAAATCAAATCTCAGCCCTTAATTTCAAAATTTACCCTAATTTTTCCCTAACCCTAATTGCTAGTTGTCACAATTAATTTCAACCTTTGATATTAGGGAATCTCTCATTTGACAATCCTGGCTATTCATCTAAAATTGGATTTTCTATAAAAAGGTAATTTTTACCTAATTTGACACACTTCATACCTCTTGATTTCATGCTTGACTATTTTATACTTCATACTTTAGGCTTGCTTCATACTTGCATACTTGCAAATTGTGGCAATATTACAATCCTTCAATATTTTCTTCCAGCTTTACCATAGGTCAATAGTTGCTAATCAAAATATGAGGGAAAACACCATTTTGCAACAAATGGAGAGGGGCAATGAAGGTCAATAATAGAGGTCATGAAGGATGTTTGGTGAAGTTTTCCTTTGTTTTATGCATTTTTACTCCATTGTACTTCATTGTTTAGCTAGGGTTTTTTTATGCATTTGATTTCATGCTAACCTAACTTTTTTCCTTAGTTATAGGAGAAAATTGAAATTGGCACTTCCTACTTTCCCTCTTATAAAATAATTCAAATCTGACAATTGACTGCATTCAATTTAGTTGATGTGTTTCAAATTTGATTTTTTTTGGGGATGATCTGATCATTTGAATTTATAGTTGTCATTTATGTAGGGTTTTATTATGAAATGATTGAATTATGCATTATATTTTGAATTGATATGTATTATGGGAGCATTACATCATTATTTATTTGTATAGGTACCTACATTGAATGGCGTTAATAGTTAAATTCACACACCCAAAACTCTTGCACTTATATATGTATAGATATAAATACATATATATACAAAACATATATATACATACATACATATATATATATATATATATATATACACACACATATACATACGTGCATACATACATACATACATACATACATACATACATACATATACATATATACATACATATATATATATATATAAACACACACATACATTTGTAGAGTAATAAAAGAAAAAGATGTATTCTTCTGTGGAAAATGACATGGCTAGAAACATGTGTTAATTTTACAATATCATTGAGAAGAAACAAAAGTGACTTAAATCAAATATTCAAGTTGGATATGCATTTTCCTTCATGTATGTAGAATGATATTAATAACATTAGTCCACCAATCTGGTTGACTCACTAAGGTCTATATAACATCACAATAATTTTGAGTTGCTAGATTGATAACTTTGAATAATTATGTTATTATTTTGATCTTTTAGGTTTGATCTTCAATATTGGGGGCACACTCAAGCTAATGTCTTAATTTTCTATCAATAGAACAATAGAGAACATGTGTAAGAATAACAACTTCTTTCTACTATAATATTTTTCAATTGAATAAAAGGATTAATGGTGCAAACTTACTACTAATATTATGGATAACATTAAACTAATGAATCTACTAGAATATTCTACAACTTTTTTACAATAGAATGTAAAAACTATGAAGCATATGCAATAGTTAAATTTCAAAACTAAAAGGGAGCCAAAATTTTGGCTAGAAAAAAAAAGAAATAAAAAATGAAATATCAAAAGATATCATCCTAAAATGGTGAATAGAGAGTAAGTATCTCTAATATCCATTATTAATCTTTAAAAATAATCAACACTAAATCAAACGTTCTATTTTTCATAACAAATAAAAAAAATATTAAGCATTTCAAAAAGTGTGTTAGAATAAATAAATTCAATTGAAACAAATTAGTATTTAGATTTATAACCTAACTTTGGGAGCAAACAATGATGTTTCAATAGAATATTTAAATTTCAATAATTAATTAATTTTTTAGAAAACATATAAGAGATCATATACAATTGTGTACATACACATAAAAACATATAGATCTTGTTCTTAGAGATATTTTATTATGTATATAGTATAACAAATTAATGAAATAATAATAAAGTAGGCATATATTTATGTAAATATAAATCAAACAACCATTCAATTCAAGTAAAGACTATTCAAACAAATTAACAACTATCACTCTAACTTCACAATGTATTCTAAAAGAAAGTAATTGTTCAATACCTATTAGGGCTTTAAAATAATAATAACCAAAAAATCTAGGTGAGTTATTGCCTTAGTTGGGTATTATTACATCACCTTTCAAATATAGCCACATAAATGAGTGACATAGAGAAAAGTAGGTACCAATACAATACATGATTGAGAAAATGATGCATTATGCTAGTAGAAGACCATTTCAACCATAAAAGTTACAATGTCCTACTATTAGTCTCCCAAAACTACCAACCCTAAAATAAATAATACACAATAGATAAGTAATTAGAAAAAGAATAAAATTCTAGTGGGTCACTACCTTAGTGAGGCATGATGACCTCACCTTTTATTTATAGCCACACAAATATGTGAAATAAAGAAATGAATTCGTAAACACTAAATAAATAAATAATGGTTAAAAAATAGGAAAAAGAATAAACAAGAAATAAATTAATAAAGTATGTGGATTGTTACTTTAGTGAGATATGATGACTTAATCTGGACCTATTATAGTACCCTTGCATTTATGACCCTTTAAAATAACATTAATAGGCCCCTAACACCCTTTGTTTCAGATCCCAAGGCTTATTTCAACTAAAATCCTTACAAAATCAATAAAAGAACTTAATTTTCTTACAATCCATCATTGGAACACCCCAAAAAAGTAGGGTGGGACTCATACACCCCCTTCAGTGTATGAGTGGTGTATGAGTCCCGTGTGGCCCCTTTTTTAGGGTTTGAGCAAGAAATTAAAGCTTTCAATTCAACATTTTGGTTGATGTCAACTTTTGAGATCTAATAAATGGTAAATTAGGTGTAATGCCTATATAAACAAGCTCTCAAGTCATTATTTTCATATAGAAAAAGCAATTCAAGGTCTAAGCATTCACAAGCACTCAAGCATACTTTCACAAGAGCAAGCAAGGTTAAATTCTTGGAACAACGTAATTTTATTTTTGTAGGTCTTCAATCCCACTTTCATTCAATATCTAGCAATGCCAAGGATTTATGATAGTTGCCTATGGTGAATCATGATGGATTCTAGGTTGGGAGATGCAACTAGCCATTGAACCAAGCCTAATGACTTGTTTTCTAAGTAATTTCATCCTCCATCATCACTCTAGTTTTATTCTAAGGAAGGTACATGCATCATTGTGGCTTATCAGGGTGTTTAGACATCTCCCAAAGTGAGTCATTCATCTTCATGCTTCATTCATGCATCTCATTCTAGCACATTAAAATAGGGTTGCATTGTATTTCATATTTCCTAATCTTAGATGCACTTAAGATTAGGGTTGATATACACATTTACTTTCAAAATACATTATTTATATCAAGGTTTAATTACCAAACTAGGGGTTTGACCAAGGCAAACCCCCATAAGCAAATAAACACTATTTTTTTTTTTGCAGGTCTTTTTACAAGTTTAGATCCAAAAATTAGTTTGAAAAGGAAGATCAAGGATAGAAGAGAAGATTCAACCTTTGACTTTCTGAAAAAGTAGGATGAGACTGATACACCACAAGTGGCATATGACTCCCAGTATAGGAAATTTTCCAATTTTCTGATGATTCTGAGTCAACGCTGCCAGATTCATGTTTCAACCCAAAAACCCTAGACTAGGATTGATACACCTAGCCTGGCATATGAGTCCCAGTGTTCCCTAAAGTCCACATTTTTAGAATTTCAAAGCTTATTCTGAGCACATTCAAGTTTCCAATAACATTTTTCTGATTTCCCAATTTACTGTTATGTTTTGCATTCATTTCTAGGTCATCTATTTAATTCTTGCACATCACTAGGTTTTTTCATTAGATATTGCATATATTACATGTATTTCCAAGCTCTATCTTGATGGAAAACCCCTCTTTTGTCTCTAATCATACCTTATGACTCCCTATTGCAAGATCCCTTTCCCCTTCACATCATTAGATTAAGATCTCTAGGGTTTCCTTGAATGAAACAATAGTGAAATAGGAATCCTATCCTTGTTCTCCATCTCCTCAAAGGTGGGGCACACTATTTTTGATTTTACATTTTGGTGAACCTACATTTAGAACATTTTATTCCTAATTTGGAGTGCATTATATTCCTAGATCTAGCTTTCATTAACTTTGCATTAGATTTTGAATTAGTTAATTTATATCTAGAGTTTATAAATCTTGCATTAGTGAAATTGCATATAGGTTGCATATTTTCATCTTGCATCATTGAAATTCACTTAAAATTTATAATTGCACTTAGTTTAGAAATCATACAAACTAGAATACATAACTTTCACTAAGATTTTTTTGAAATTTTCACAAAATCCCTAATATGGAACTCATACGCCCCTATGGGAAATTTAGTCCCAGTACAAATAGTTTTTCCTGATTTGGTGACTGCTATTTAGCATTTAAACCCCTAAAAAAACCCTAATTGGGAATCATATGCCCCTCTGGGTGATTTAGTCTTGTGTCATATTTTAGGCTGCATTTTCTAGCATAAAAAACTTTATTTTTATACTTCTATTTACTATTGTTAATTTTTTGTTTCATGCATTTCATTAGAGTTAGCTTAATTCAGATTCATTGTAATTGTGGATAGAATTAGACTGCTCTACTAATCATTTCCAACATTAGTTCATAGCTTGATAATCTTTCATTTCAAATTCATTATAAAACACAACAAAAACACCTATGAACTGATGAACCACTTGGAGAAAGCAAAGTTATTTGAATATGTCAAATCTATTTTTCCAAGTTAACCTAACCCTGAAGCCTTTTAGTAGTGAAGAATTTAAAATGTTAGATGAATCCCTTGAGAATTTTATCTCACAAGGTTCATCCACTAAGGATTGTTATAAAAAAATGAAACCAATAGCAGTTAATGTGATTCAACCTCAACTTATCCTTTACCTACCTTCACACAAACCTCAAATTCAAAACAAACTCGTTTTCACCCTTGAGTCACATAAGAAATTTTTTTTGTAGCAATCAAGTTATAATACCATTACTCATACATATAACACTATAAATAATCCACAACCAAGACAAACAACCCCAAAATCCTTACCTTTTCCTAACGTCGTCTTGCCTAGTGACCCTCAATTGCCTTCGAATAATTGAAAGAAGTATGATCCTATTGAAAAACTTAAGAATACTTCCGTAAAAATATCTGTATGGGATCTGATTTAGAATTTACCTAATTATCACACTATGATTCAAATTTCCTTGCAACAAGTTGTGGTTTCCTCTAGTACAAATGTAAATGATGTGGCAGCTCTAATTCAAGGAATGAATACAATTAACATAGACATTAATTTTCATCAACATGAGCTGCCTCCTTTGGAAATTATGATAAAGAAAAATGATGCATTCATGATAATAGCCACCTATGATGGGTGGGGAATTAAAATAACCCTTGTTGATAATGGCTCCACCCTTTATGTGTGTAGTGTGACCCTTTGGGATAAACTACGCATACATAAATCAATAATTCAACCTGATTCCTTGTCAATTTGAGGATACAACAATGAAGGAAAGCAACTGCTTGGGGTGATTACTTTGCTTATTATAGTAGGAAAGGCTATCTTACAAACTCCTATTCATGTCATGCCCGATAATATTTCATATAATCTCTTGTTAGGGTGACCTTGGATTCATGAAATGCATGTCATGCCTTCAACTCTTCATTGCATAATGAAGTATGTCTATAATAGTGAAGTTTAACAAGTTGAAAAAGGAATGACAAGTCCTCTAAACCCATTAATTCCAACATCTAACATAGAACTTATGGAAGAAGAAAAGAAAGAGATAAAAATGGTTTCAAAGTTATTGGAAGATGATTGGGGTTCCTTAGAGTTCACACCTACATTTATGGGAGAATACACAATCACAACAAAAGAAATAAAAAAACAAAAACAACCAATGGTAATTTCAACGTAGAATTTGAAAGAAAGCTCACAAGTATCTACCACATCTAACCTTGAAGATGACACAAGATATACAACAAAATTTGATGAGAGACTATTAACAACCACCAAACCTGAAAGAAATAGATTGAATTTATGGGAAAGGTTATGAGTTCATGAAACAAAGTTTTGTTTCAGTGGAAAAGGATGCAAAAAGAAAGAACATGGAATTCATGTTCCTATAGAGCCTAGCACACAAGAAGAAAAAGGTGGTTTGGGATATTGTCCTTCTAAGATAATTCAAGCAACAAAAAGACCCTCACTAAACATCAACACCATCATTTGTAATCCAAAAAAAAACCTCACCTTGAAGCATCAAAAAATTATTGACACAACTAGTGAAGCATCATTGGAATTCTTCAAAGATGATGAAGCCTTAAAAGAAATGTTAGGAGTTTATGATAAGTCATTTACTCCTCCTACAAAGAAATGGGTTGCATGTGCTATGATTAGTGCTAAGAAAAATGATTGAGAAAAGGAAAGTAATGAGAATGATAAGGACAATGAAGAATACATCCTTGAATTTTACAAACAAAATGTGCTTCCTCTGGGAGATACAATCGATATACCAATGGATATTAAAAATAAGGATAGAGTGATTAAGATAGGAAAGTTCCTTGATGATGATGAACAAGAATACCATGCAACTTTACTTCATGAATGTCGTGAGCTTTTTTCTTGGACTTATTCAAATATGCTAGGAATTGATGCTAAGTTAGTGACCCACAACATAGTCCTTGTCAAAAATGCTAAACTTGTTAGACAAAAGATACAAAATATGAACCCTAAGATAGCCTTCCTATTTAAGGATGATATTGAGAAGCTCCTTGAAGCTAGTTTTATACGTACTATAGATTATTCTCCTTGTATCTCAAATATTGTCGCAGTCACAAAACCTGATAATCGTATTAGGATGTGTACGGACTTTCGTGATTTAAATAAAGAATCTTTAAAAGATTTCTTTCCCCTTCCTAATATTGGCATGATAGTAGACTTGACTACAAGAAATGAATTTTTTGGATATAATCAAATCATTATCAACCTTCAAGATCAATACAAAACAACATTTATCATAGCTTGGGGAACATTTTGTTAGGTAATAATTCCCTTTGGATTAAAGAATGCAGGGATAACATATCACTGAGCTATGACATTGATATTTCATGATTACATACATAATATTTTGGAAGACTATGTTGATGATATTCTAGCTAAATCCTTAACTTGATAAGACAATGTAAATATCCTTTGAAAGATCTTTGAGTGAATGGAAAAATATAACATGAGATTGAATTTGAAAAAATGTGTATTTGGCATAGATAATGGAAAAAATTTAGGTTTTATTTTATCTCATAAAGGAATTGAGGTGGACATGAAGAAAATTTATGCTATAGTTAATATACCACCTCCTTAAAACATTTGTCAATTGCGTACTTTACAAGGAAGAATTCAAGCTATCTATCCTTTTGTCGCATCCCTATCAAACCAAACATTACCTTTTACACATCTCCTTAAGAAAGAGGTTCAATTTGATAAGAATGAGGATTGAAAATAGGATTTTAAGATTTTGAAAGATTATCTCACTACTCCACCTATTTTACAACCCACTATGCAAGAAAAGGAATTCATCCTTTATATAGCAGCATCAACCCATGCTCTTGTAGTATTGTTGTCTCAATAAGATGAAAGTGGTAAAGAAAATAATGTTTATTAAATTAGTCAAACTCTGATTGAGTAAGAGACAAGATACACAATGATGGAGAAAAAAAATTTGGCCCTTGTATTCGCTACTAGTAAATTGAGACATTACTTACTGAATGCTGAAATACATGTGATGAAAAAAATTTGATCCTTTGAAACATCTTTTCACCAAAACAAATTTATCTAAATGCTTAGCTAAGTGGGTTATTTTATTGAATGAGTTTGAGCTCAATTTTCTTTCACAAAAAGAAATTAAAGTATAAGTCTTGACTAACCAATTAGCTAATGCTCCCTCTCCCCTCGTGTTACCTAATAATGATCATTCACTGTTGATAATGTGTTGATGATCAAAACTAGTACATGGGAGTTATACTTTAACAAATCTAAGTGTATAATAGGCTTTGTCACAAGGTTTATAATGATCTCACCCATAGGTAAGCCTATTCCCCTATCCTATCACTTAAATTTCCTATGCACAAACAACACAGTGGAGTATGAAGCTTTAATTACTGGATTATGTGCCACTTTGACTCTGGGAGCTTGAAATGTTAAAATATTTGGTGATTCAAAATTATTCATTAAACAGATAAATGGAACGTATTAAGCAAAGCATAAAAAATTATCGAAATATAAGGATCTCACAATGACTCTATTAGAAAACTTTGATTCATTCACCATTGATAGCATCCCACATAAAGATAATTAGCATGCAGATGCAATGGAAAGTGTGTCCTCTCTGATAACTCCTCAAAATCCTTCAAAATATTTCACATTTATCATGCTTACAATTATGAAACTATTGATATAATTAAGGGAGAAGAAGTATTATCAACCACCATGGAAGACTCTATTGAATGGTATGCACGGTCGATATTTAATTACTTAAAAAATGGTACCTTTCCTGAACTAACAACTAAGAATACTCAAGCTCACCTTTGGAAGCTTGTGTCTAAGTATACAATTCTTGTTGATGTCTTGTATCAGAGAGCTCATTTAATGGTATCTTACTTGCATGCCTTAAACAGTCTGAAATCCCCATAGAACTTGAGGAAGACCATGCAGGTTCTTGTGAGGGACATTTTGGAGGAATATATATCATTAGTTCAAAAGTTAATCTATATAGGATACTATTGGAGGAATATAGAACAATATTTCTTTTCATATGTTAAGAAATGTCACAAATGTCAAGAACATAGAAAATTGATCCATGCTCTTGCTTCCAAGATTTGTGCACAAGCTCCTTTTTGGAATTTCTCAGTATCGGGCCAACATATAATTGGATTCATTTCACCTCCCTCATCGGCTAGAAATACATTTATAATTACTTCAATAGATTATTTCATGAAGTGGGTGGAAGCAATTCCATTTCATTCAACAACCACCAAATGTAATATGTTGTTTCATATTGGAGCACATTATTTCTCACTTTGGACTTCCTTTTGCATTAGTTTCTAACAATGGCACACCATTTAAGAATAAGGATGTGAAGAAGTTCTTAGAAATGTTTAACATACAACATTGCTTTTCAACACCCTACTACCCACAATCTAATGGTCAAGCCAAATCAACTAATAGAACCCTTGAGAAAATCTTAAGGAAAATAGTAAGCAAACACAATAAGGATTGGCACATGTAGCTAACTTATGCATTATAGGCTTCTCATATGAATGTTAAAGCATCAACTAGGAATACCCCTTATAACCTTGTCTATGGCACCAAGGAAATAATTCTCTTGGGGTTAGACATTCCTTCATTAAGAATCACTCTTCAAGGACTTATTGATGAGAATACTTATACAAAACAATGATTGAATTATCTTGAAATGCTTGACGAGTGACTCATTAATGCTCTTGGGCACCTTCAAGCTTATTATAGAAGAATGCAGTGTAGTTACAATGAGAATTTCATCCCTTAGTTATTCAATAAAGGTGATTTGGTGTTACTTGAGAATCAACATAACATCAATTCCGCCCTTACTGAAAAAGGGAAGTTCAGCCCTAATTGGTTAGGACCTTAAATAATTGACGAAAGTTATGGGTTTGGAGCATGCATGTTAATAGAAATGGATGGTACACCTCTTAAGGAACCTATTAAAGTCATGCATTTGCACTGATACTATATCTAACCTTCTTGAATAGTGTGAATGATAAAGTAGTGGTGTTAGAGTCAGTAGATGACATTCTGTGTGCTCTCACATTACTTCATTCTTCACAAACAATTATTTGTGTGTTTTTAATACTAAAGTAATTGAATGAATTAATTTTTAGGTGGTTACTTTAAGTTTGATACTATTCAATTCCATCTTGTGTGTTGTGTTAAATTAGATCCTTATATGCATTTAATGTTCTACAATTAGATTATAGGTGCATTTAATTTAGCATAACATACTTAATCATATTGTTGCATCTAAAAGAAACTAGAATAGTTTTAATTAGATCACATAGAATATGTTAAATCATGGAGACATTTATTAGAGTCTTACAAATATTATTTGATAAATCACATTGCTATTTAACTTAAAATGAATAAGCATAAACGAAAAACCAAATGTAAAATGATTATATATATATATATATATATCAAAATTTTGAGTACATGTCATCAAATATACAATGCTAAGGTGGCTTGTGGTTACTAGATCCCTCAAGATCTGGTGATTGCATATATCTAGAGATAGTCCATTGAGAGACGATAGTATCCAACCATGATCATGAACTAATAAGAGAATCCAAGGCATATTATAGACCGTATACTTGTCCAACAGTCATGGTATCTCATACAATGGCCTCTAGGCGCCCTCACTCTATGCAGTCTTTTTCTGTCTATAGGTTGGCTACCTCTACATGAAGTCTATCGACCTCCACTTGACCTCAAGATGATCAAAAATCATCATAGGAAGCCTCGGCTTGATCAATGTCCCTTGTAACACCCTCGTATGTTACTCTCAATCATGATATATACAAATCAAAACCATTAGCCTAATTATGACAACATAAGAATAAGTATAAATAAAATGTCTTCACCTAGATCTCTAGCCAGCTATATAAAGATATTCTCATCCTATGTAGGAGGCATGGAGGATGTGCTAGGCTCTCAATGCTCATAAGTGTTGGTACATGCTATAACTTTTGACTATGATTTGGTAACATGGGTGGGAGCTGGAGCTCTCCATTCATGGGAAACTAGACCCTGATCTGTCATGTCACTTCCCCCACTCATCAGCTCCTCCTCCTCCTCCTCCTCATCATCTCGCTCCTCCTCTCCCTCATAATTTGGGTTTTCCTCCTTGTCATAGCCCTCATCTATCTCATCTATAAATAGGTATGTATTCCTAAGCCATGTATCCTTAGTTGTCTCCTCCTCCTCATCCCTTTGATCTAGGAGTGGTCTTGCAAAGCCTATAGGTTGACCCATGGGAAATACATGAGTTGTTCATGCTACTACCCACCACTCCTCGTATGCATCTATAGCACCAATGTCATCAGCATCGGAAACTGAGGGCATATCAAGGTCATCATCATATGAGTCACTGAAGATGACATCATTTGAGGTGAATCATCTTGTATCTCCAAGCCTCTGAGCACTATACATGGATTACATGTAAAAGGGTCATGCTATCGATGGTACCTATATTTTCCCAAACTGTCACATGACATGATCATAGTAGAATGTTCGTACTACATAATCGTCTCTACCTTGGAGAAATCTATCCATCTACATCCTCCTCAACTTTTGAGTTCAACCATCAATTTTTAGGGATTCTGACTAAATGCAATGATCTAAGTGCAACTAGATGATGAAATTGATTTATTATTAATTCAAAACTAATGAAATATGCAATGTTTGAAAACACAGTGAGGTATGTAGGAATGAACCAAAACATGAATAAACACAAACAAAATTGAGAGAGGCTGAACAGAGTGCACTTGGAAATTGGATGTTGAATCTGGAAGGCTCTGAAAACTGGCAGAAATCACTGTAAATAACTAGTGGGACTCATTCACCACCAATTGTGAATCAGTCTTGCTACTGACAAAAACACCTAAAGCTGCTTTCCAACTATCGGGAACTACATTATGACAAAATTAACTTTTTCAGCTCTCAGGTGGGACTCATTCGCCACTAATGGTGAATTAGTCCTCCTCCAAAATTTTATAAAATCAAAGGTCTATTCTATAGCTCCATATTTGCACTTGTCTTCTTGTTGGGTTGACGGAGCCAAATCTACAAAAAAATAGACTGTAGGTTGTCTCCAAGCCTGAAATAGGATTTAGTTGACTTGAAACACTTTGTTGACTTGTTATCCACTTTTCAACACCTATTTTCTTGACAAATCTATAGACAAAGGTCTGCAAACACACATGAAAAAGGGGAAAAATGGTTAAGGGTTAGAGTAGAGGGATTTTCCTTAGTTAAATCCCACTTTGGTAATCAAACCCTTAACAAAGAAATGAAATGAAATGAGTAAGGAATGATGAATAAACAACATGCAAGTGTCCTAAACTCACCAAATCCTTGTTGTAGAATTCTGAAGATATGTCAATGGTTGGTCCAAGATGCTGGATGTTTGCTTGAATGAATGATGCTTGAATGTAATTAAATGCTTTAATGAACTAGTGAATGAGTGAACTTGATGAATGTTTGAATGAATTAGGTGTTAAAATGGATGGAAAAACACTTATTTATACATAGTTATGCCCTAATAAACCAATAATACATCACAGGCTGACATAAGGTATTTTTGAATAAAAACCCAAAGGAAAATTTGAATTATTTTGAATTTGGAGCCAAGAGGGACTCATTTTCCACCCATGGAGAATGGGTCCCACCTTAGGCTTGTAAGTGGGTGTCGGGAATTAAGTTGCATTTAATGTTGTTTGTTGGGTTTACATTCAAAAACACACTTAATTAAGTCTTATGAGTGCATGAAGGGGTCAAATAAAGAATAAGAAAGGTGTAAATAGTGATAACAAGCCTAGAAAAGCATGAAATATTGCTACAAGACTTTACAACAATTTAAAATAGGACTTGATAAGTGATGAAAAGGTGATTTTTAGGTCAATTGTAATGAGAAGAGTCTAGAAAAGTGTAGAAATGTGTTACAACACTTCACAACACCTTTACAAGACATCATAATTTGAATTTTTAGGACTTAATGTGAATGTAGAAGTTCATTATAACATTAAATCAAAGCAAAATCTAGGTCAAGCATCACAGGAAAAAGACATGAATAACCACGAAAATGCCAATGATCCATTTTTATATGGTACATTTAGCCCCCACTTTAGCGAGAGGATGAACCTACTTCAAACTCACACTAAATAAGCCATGCATATCAAGAAGGAGGTCCAAATGCACTTGTGCTAGAAAGATGGAATAAAAATTATCAAGAGGGATGATCAAGCCCCCAGGATGAAGATCCCATAGAAAATAAACATAAGAAAAAAAGAGAAGTGGAAAATGAAAAGGGAAAGTTAGACCAAGCTTTGATCATTTGTTCAACTAGTTGTGAATCAAATCTAGGTTGTTTGTCCAAAAAAGGAAATGCATACTTGCTCTGGGGTGACAGAACACATTGTGGTCCACCGGGTGAGAAGGCCTAAAAGGTGAAATACATATGCTAGTTAGTATGCACTCACAAACACATAGGTGGCTATGGGGAAAGTTGTGTTGCGGAATGAGCTTCCCGCTCAACAATATCAAAGTTATACCTCCTGATAACTTTAATAAGGTGCCACAAAGGACAATGTCAATTTGTGCTTCATGAGACAAGAAAAGCTTTGTGTGCTTAGAAATCATGAACAAATGCAAAGGTACCATAGGAATGCAATCTTCATTTTGCAAGGTGGCCATGTAAATGCAAAACACAAAAATGTAAAATGTAAAAGATGTTCAAAGGAGTCTTGTTAAGTTCATGCAAGGTCTATCACTTAGGGAACATTGTGTCTAACATCTCCAAGAGAGGACCAATCAAAGAATAAAATATTTACAACTTAGGGGATGAGTGCGTCACATTAGGCCACTAAGAGGAATGTAATATGCTATGATAGATCATGCTTATGAAGGTCATCACACCCAATGTCATCCACAAAGTGACAAATGCATTGTATGAAGTGACAAGGCTGCACTAAGAACCAAGAATTCAAATGAAATGATGTCAATGTATGCCCTCCACTTTAAAGGAATTGCTACACACCGTTCTGTGAGAAATTACTTTAAAGTAGCGAAGGAAAAATGCAAAAATAAAACAAGACATGAGAGCCAACTTGGAAAGCCCCTATGCCAAGTCATATGTTTCTGAGTAGGGCTACGTCATGTAAACAAAAATGAAAAATAAAAGAAAAGGAGGATTTCCCCCCAAAAAGGAACACACCAAACACATAAGGGATCAATGGATTTGGGCTCAGTATGTTCATTGCTGCAATATTTTTATTAAAGAGCTCAGAACTTTCATCATTCCGCAAAGAACATAGAACTAGAAGAATAACACAAAGAGAGTGAAAAAAAAAAAGAAAATCCATTTTGGGTCAACATGGAAGAGATGTTGCGATCTCAATGCTTTGCATCATCCCCAAAAGTAGAAACACAAGTGAAAAGAAAATGAAAAGGTGAAAGAAAAGGAAAATCTTTTGGTCAACATGAAGGAGACATTTCGGTCTCAATGCCTTGCATCATCCCTAAAAGGAAAACACAAGAAAAGACAAAGTAAAAAAGGAAAAGGGAACATTTCGATCAACATGGAAGAGACATAGGGCATCTCAATGCTTTGTGTCATCCCCAAAAGGAAAACACAAAAAAAAAGGAAAAGGATCTTTTGAGTCAACATGAAAGAGACATAGGGCATCTGTACACTTTGCATCATCCCCAAAAGGAAAAACAAAAAAAAAAATGTGAAAGAGAAAAGCAATGTACGACATATAGAAAAATAGAGGTACAAATAGAATAAGTGTACAAAGAGAGAGAGAACATCAAACACACATTACGGGGGAACACAATACACACATACAAAAAAATGTAAAAGGCTAGAAATGCGAATGCAAGTCAACCATTAACCGAGTTATTGGCTTCTTAATCTCAAGTAATGTAAGAGGAAGAGGAATAACACAGTTAAGAGACAAGGACATATGCATTACTAAGGTAAGGATACCAAATTCATACCCCCACCGAATTTGAGGCAAGAATGAGCTGAGGCAGGTGATGGGAAAGAATCATGCAATAGTGAGTATAAAAAAAATTCTAGAACTATGGCATGATGAAGGAATTCTAGGTTTATGGGGTGATAGGATAGCAATCAGTATCATTGAAGTGATACTTATTCAGTATGTCCTTCAATGTCTAACATTCATCAGTTTGGTTTCCAAGAACACGATGATATTTGCAAAATGGTATGTTAGAATATTTAGGACAGATGACCAACCTATTCATAGGTGGTAATAAAATGAGACCTCTGTGTTGGTTTTTTTTTTAGAACCAAACTTAATCTCAGTCCTAACCTATGTGATTTCCATGACCCAACTATAAACTAGGTTGAGGATTGGCCAACACTTAAGTAGAGTAATTATTACTTTACTTCTTCTCTTCAGGTTTTGTGAGACCGGGGGAGGGTAATCCCATATATAATCATAATATTTTACGCTTGGGACCAAGAGTATTTCTTCACACAAATGCACTATTCCTTGAAAATCACCTTATCAAAAGCTCGACAAACCTTAAATAGAAGTGTTACTTATTTTCAAGGAGTGTGCCTACATACTTGGAAGTGGAACATTGAAATTTAAAGTATTTTGAATTATTCTTCATCTTGAATCTTAGGCCCAATTCAATACTGGCTCAATTGATTATAAGATAAACTAACAAGATGATCATTTCTTTATCTAAGGAAGAAAATGAATTATAACTGGTAGTCAATTAGTAATACAATTTGGATTCAAGCTCAAAAATTAGTGGATCATTAGGATGTCACTTTGTAACACCTAACTCACTATGTCTATACAATATCACTTCCTTACTAAATCCTATATTCTTTTCTCACAAACTAATGAGCTCATTTCAACATTTAATCAATTCTTTGAACTGAAGCATAAAAAAAATTCATACATTCTGTGCAAATGACAAGATACAAATGAATATGTCATTAACAATCTTCATTCATAACTTGGAAGAAAACACATAGGAGAGCAATATTTCTAAACTAAAATTCTTCTTCATTTCTGATATTTCATTGTAAACCATATTTAAGATTCATACACAGTATAGCTTTCATCTTAGACTTGATTTTGATTCATGTACTAGAGTATCTATTTACATTCTATTCCATTATAGTATCTATTGTGACCTTGTCTAGACTCAAAATTTTGAACTCTCTCTTCTTCTTCTTTTTTAGCCATGAAATCCCCTTTATATAAAAAGGGGAAAAACAAGCACTCGACTGAATTAAAATTTCAATTTTATTTGAGTTCATTTCAAAACCTAATTCTAACTAACTCCTCGAAGGACTCCCAGGAGGTTTCATATGTAATCATTTCAGAATAGGAGAGGAAAAAAACATGTGTAGCATATTAGTTGTCACTATCATAGTATTCATTGTTTGGAACAAAAAAAATTGGTTCATATTATCTAGAATATTATTCCACATCAGATTGATTAAATGTAAGACAAACCATGGAAACATGAAGACAAATAACTCCTATGCAAATACCATGGTTTCATCAAAAACTAAAATAGGAGGTGATCCTATTTAGAGTCATCGACATCCGAAAATGCCCAACTACTCCTTGTCCTTGATGCAATTGGAGGTATCACCAGCACGTCATCATTAGAACTATCATATGGCAACAGGGAATGTAGGTACTAGCCATAGTTTGAGTCATCATCAACTTTAGCATCCAAAGGAGAGTCTAAAAGCATGATAGGAGAATTGTACTTACCCAAGCAGGCCCTATCACTCTTCTCTTTCTTTCTGGCCTTCTTCACTGGCATCACTAGTTCCTTACCTTTTCATTTGACCATTTCACCTAGAAGGGTCCTATTCCTCAAATGGTATGTACTCTACACAATTGACTTCTTTTTATGGCCCCTTGCCCTCCTTTTCCCCTTTGAAACCTCAGGGGAAGTCATGGCTTCTTGCTCAGTTATGTCTTCACGACATTCAAACATACTTAGGCAGTTGGACCTCCTAACAGGTGGGAATGATGTACCAACTTTTCCTATCTTCTATAAAGCTAGTTGAGAAATAATTAAAAATGTTCTAGACTTAAGACCCACAAGAGAAACAACCCAATCCCAATAATTGTAGACAATTCTAACAACAAAAATCCCAAATATACCAGAGAACCAAATCTCATAACAATTTTCTCAAGATGAAGACACTGAAACTCTGCTTAGGAAAACTGAATCACCTCTACTACTTATACCTTACTTCTTCTATAGTCTAAAAAGATAGTGTGAATAAAATAGTGATCAACCTGCATTAAATAGAAAATTCGAGGATGTAGAATTAATGATTCAAAATTCCTTATGCGAGCAAATTGGTAACTATTCAATTTCGCTCTACATCTAAACCGTTCATCTTAAAGAAATTAAAACTTCATCTAAGGTGGCCATGAGCTTTGTTTTTTGACCATTATCAACTTGCTCCTTGAAAACAACGAGGTTATTTCAAATGTTGCCATGTGTCCCTCCAACCCTGATTAATCAAAGCTAATCTGATGATTAGCATGTATCACCAACCTAATTCATGCTTCTCATTAATAACAAAGAAGTACATAGGACTAGTTTCTTGGAGAGAAAATTTCTTTATATGCTTCATCACTATTTCTCCCCAAGATTTAGGGTACAATTTAGTGATGAGGCTATTCATGTGATGATTTTCAGTCCATCAGATCATCCTACTATAAGACTTTATCAATGGTTATCCGATTTTCTTGCCATTTTCCTTTTTGATCTATGTGAAATCCCCAAGATTATGACATGTTTCCCCTTTTCATTTATGGTCATCACTCATCACTGATCTACCTTATCTTTTCTTGGCTCCATCAGTGATGTAAACATCTTGATGATGCTCTCTATCCCCTGGTTCTATAGTTTAATCCTCGGTGACATTCATCCTTCCATCGCGCACCGCTAATTCAAACCTTGCTCTTAAGCCTTTATGATAGTAGATGTTGTGTCGGTACAAGATTCAGACACATATAACCTGCATAAAAAAAACATCACAAAAACATTGCTCATAGGATCATATGATTTTAGTGAGAAAAATCCTCTTAGAGAACATCCATCACTTATCACTAATTCAAAACCCAAGTTCTAAATCAAATCCACGATGAGTGATGAATTCAAAACATATGGTCGTTGTTCATTGCTAATTCTCCTCATACCTTTTGCAAGCAATTAGCGATGAGAATATTTACAACCTTTGCAATGTCCATCGTGTATCACTGATGTGAGACTTTACATTCAAAATGTATCAGTGATCAAGTGATATACAGGAAATCACACCACATCACTCATCACTATTCAAAATTTATCTTTTTATGACCATTAGTGATGAACGATAAGAACATAAAGACAGAAGTATCGCTCATCGCTATTACAATTTTGAAGGCTTGAAAGCCATTAGCAATGAGCGATATAAAAGGAAAAGCATCAGTCCATCTCTCTTCGCTGATTTAAAGTATGAATGAGTGATTCAATTAGCGATGAGCAACACAACTATGAAGGCCATCGAGACATAAGTGGGAACTTTTTAAGTGTGTGCTCATTAGTTGTTTTAAGAAAGAGGATTCTCATAGGACAACATGAGAATATTAGGCTAAAGACTTATGAATAATGCAATACAATGGATGTAGAAGTTAGGCGATTCAAACCTAGACAAGAGAAAGGTCAGTCACATGATATTTTTCATGTGTGAGAAGATTCTTGGTGACCGACAATAGGAAATACTAGTAAACAACAGAATAGAACACCAAGAAAATTAAAACAAAACAAAACCTTAAACCTTATATAAGAACCCTACACAGATGTAACAAAGATTTCTTTTTAGGGTTTTAACATGAGCACATTAGAATTTTACAAAATTCGAAAGTTTCATCACTTTGTTTAAAAGAATTTATAGTTTCCTTTCACATTCAGGTGGTGGATGGAGAGGAAACTTTAGTTTTTTAAATTTATAAGGTTGTTTTCATTTGCTAGTTTCTCCTTTTTCATGGATGGAAGGAGGAAGAAGACCCATGGGGATCCTAGAATCTTTGTCAATAGAATCAGGTAATGGTTGTTCACATGGAAGGAGAATGTTCAAGTCAGGAGGAGAATCAAAGATCATTGTACCATCATCTCAAAGTCTCCAATATTCAAAAAGGAGTCTTGTTTTCATGAGGAGGATCTTGATATCCTAATTTTGTTGTGTTTTCTTTTGTTGGTTTTTGTTCAAGAATTTGGTGAATGTTATGCTCATTTGTTGTGTCACAACCTAGTTTACATAAGATAGTAAATGATTTTACATAAGTTTCAAGGTTGATTGTTGTGTTTGTAACTCATAAAATGGTTGAGGAGTTAGTTGAGTAGAGGAGCTAGGTCCACCTCTTGATGGGAACTTAGGTCTTGCACTTGTTTCGGGATGTAGATATCCAAAGTGATTAGGAGGTGCAACATTGGGAAGGTCTTATGACTTCATGGATGGGTAAAATGTTGCATTGGCTTCAAGATTGTCAAGGCATTCATTTAAGAAATTGTTCATGCTATCATAATCTTCTCCAATGATGTCTAAATCATGAGGAGTTGAAGGAGCATGAGGAAGCTCAAGGTCATTAAGATCACAGCCAAAGGCACAATTAGACATGTCTATTAAGGATTTCAATGAATTCCAAAATTTGTTAAAAGAAAAAGACATGATGACACTGAATAAAATTAAACTAAGATGCAAGAAAGAAGATAAAATAGAAATTCTAGAAAGTATAACAGAAAGTAACTACAAAAAACTATAATACAGAAAATACCTAGAAAATGCTTAAAAATGTAGTTCAAAATTTTTCAGTGGACTGATTCACCCAGGGTGGCGAATGAGTCTATGTATGATATTTTTTGGTGTTTTTTAGAAAATTTTAAAATGATTTTAATGCTTTTCAGATGCCAAATGTAGAGGAAAATGCAGATTTTCAATTTTGCAACGATTTGATATGCAAAAATGAAGTCTATATGATGTTTTCACTAATGCAATTTTAGAAACCCTAGGATGCAAAAACAAAACAAAAACTAATTGAATGTTGATGCAAAGGAAACCTAGGATGCAAGATGTAATTGGAATAAGAAAGATAATGTGCTCAATATGCAGGTTCACCAAAATGAACCATCAATTTTGAGGGATTCTATGGACTTCTCTTGTACTCTTAAGGTTTTTCACCTAAAAGGAGAGAGTTAGAACCCTAAAATTGAGGTGGTTCACTCAAATAAAAGAATGTATAACAAAATTATGACTAAATGCAATGATCTAAGTGCAACTAGATAATGAAATTGATTGATTATTAATGAAAAACTAATGAAATATGCAATGTTTGAAAACATATCGAGGTATGCAAGAATGAACTAAAACATGGATAAACACAAACAAAATTGAGAGAGAATGAACAGAGTGCACCTAGGAATTGGATGTTGAATCTGGAAGGGTCTGAAAACTGGCATAAATCACTATAAATGACTAGTGGTACTCATTCACCACTGATGGCGAATCAGTTCTGCTATTGACAAAAACACCTGAAACTGCTTTCCAACTGTCGAGAACTGGATTCTAACAAAATCAACTTTTTCATCCCTTAGGTGGGTCTCATTTGCCACTAATGGTGAATCAGTCCTCCTCCAAAATTTTATAAAATCAAAGGTCAATTCTGTAGCTCTAGATTTGCACTTGTCTTCTTGTTGGGTTGACGAAGTCAAATTTGTAGAAAATAGACTGTAGGTTGTCTCCAAGATTCAAATAGGGTTTAGTTGACTTGAAACACTTAGTTGACTTGTTATCCACTTTTCAACACCTATTTTCTTGAAAAATATGCATACAAAGGTCTGCAAACACACACGCAAAAGGGGGAAAATTGTTAAGGGTTAGAGTATAGGGATTTTGCTTGGTCAAATCCCACTTTGGTAATCAAACCCTTAATAAAGAAATGAAATGAAATAAGCAAAGAATGATGAATAAACAACACACAAGTGTCCTAAACTCACCAAATCCTTGTTGTAGAATTCTAAAGATATGTCAATGGTTGCTCCAAGATGCTTGATGTTTGCTTGAATGAATGATACTTGAATGTAATTGAATGCTTGAATGAACTAGTGAATGAGTGAACTTGATGAATGCTTGAATGAGTTAAGTGTTAAAATTGATGGAAAAACACTAATTTATACACACTTATGCCCTAATAACCCAATAATACAACATCATAGGCCAACATAAGGAATTTTTGAATAAAAACCCAAAGGAAAGTTTGAATTATTTTGAATTTGGAGCCAAGAGGGACTCATTTTCCACCCATGGCGAATGGGTCACACCTTAGGCTTGTAAGTGTGTGTAAAGAATTAAGTTTTATTTAATGTTGTTTGTTGAGTTTACATTCAAAAACACACTTAATTAATTCTTATGAATGCGTGAAAGGGTCAAATAAAGCATAAGAAAGGTGAAAATTGTGATAACACGCATAGAAAAGGGTGAAATCTCGTTACAAGACTTTACAACACTTTAAAATAGGATTTGATAAGTGATGAAAATGTGATTTTTAGGTGAATTATAATGAGAAGAGTCTAGAAAAGTGTAGAAATGTGTTACAACACTTCACAACACCTTCACAAGGCATCATAATTTAAATTTTTAGGAATTAATCTGAATGTAGAAGTTATATTATAACATTAAATAAAAGAAAAATAGGTCAAGCATCGTAGGAAAAAGACTTGAATAACCATAAAAATGTCAATGATCCATTTTTCTATGGTACACGAGTCTCATTCGTCCATTGTGGTATCAACTAGTATGGTCTCAACAAGATCTCCTAATCTAGGCGGTCGAATTGAGCTCTCCAAAAATTTAAATCTCCATACTACCATTGCCCATCTCAGTGGATAATTGAATGCATGTGGGTATTCGATGATAGATATCAAAGGGAACCCTCTTGGTCTAGTGCATGTGATATGCTTTAAACACCACACCTACAATAGTGTACAATGTATGATATTATCCACCTTGCAATATATGAACCTCCCTAAATCATAATATATAGATGTGAAAGAATGTTGTGGCTCTAGGAATATATCATCCTATGGTGCTCCATCTACCTAATAATGTGAACAATACCTCCATCCAAGTGTGCTCCATGACCATGAAGGATGAGCACTAGTGCTACTATAAACATCATGATCTATCTCAAGACTAGTGATCGTGCATAGAGTATCCATGCTATCTCAATATGTGGCCCTACAATTTCATCTCAAATTAGTCCTCCCAAGCAATATCCTATATCTACTCACATTTGTGCATATGTACGATCCCCTGCGATGTGCATGGTCTCACCTTGGATGGGAACTCAAAGGATGCAATGTACATCCTCTAGGGTGATCATCATCTTGCTGGTTGGTAGGCAAAATGTGCAAGTATTGGAATCCCATCTGTCTACAATTTCCATCAACATGGCATCATGTTACCTCATGGGAGGCATGAGGTATGCCCAGTAAATCTCGATGGTCTATAAAATCTGAGTGTCTACCTCTTATAATGTCCAGACTAGGTCTCGTAAGCTCTAAGATTGTTTGCTACTGAGACACTATCATGACCAAGGTGGAATCTAACAAAAAAGAAAAAACATGTCCTATAAACATTATAAACATATTAAATTCAAACATTGAAATAGTCAAAAAGTGTACTAGGTTTTTCTAGTGTACTTTTCTAAGGGTCCTAGACACTTTATTCCCCTTTTGGGACAATTCACAAAGAAACGGGACACTCTGCAAAAAAGTGGGACACTTCACGAAAAAAAGGGATGCTTTGCAAAATTTTATTCTAGGGTCCTAAATCTATATAGAAATGCATAAAAACATAAAATAAATGCATAAAAACAAAGCTAAGGTACCAAAAAATCAACTCACCTAATGTTGAAGGTCACCTCAAGCTGCCTCCTCCAGCAGGCTCTTGAGTCTCGAAGGAACGTACTCTCAAACACTCAGAATTTTCACTAAATCTCCAATGAAGTCAAATTGAAAGAAGGTAAAAGATGAAATAATACAAATTACTTCACTTTTTACTCTTATATATGTTTCAACTAGGTCTTTAAACTAGGATATTATGGTTAAAAAGTGATTTTACATTCAAACTAGCATACTGGGGGTTGGCGACCTCCATTTTTGATGTCGTATGTTGCATTGGAATCATGATTCCACTCTTGCTCTCATCAAATGTCTATCACTATGTGGTATAGTACTTGGAGGTACCCTATGATCAGACTTATCTGATTTGATGCAATTATACTGCTACCTTGATTCCACCTCCATAAAGCAAGTGAAATACATGGGGGGCATACATCTACCATCAAATTTGATTTCTATGAGAAGTTAGATAAGAGGATTTTTGAACAACTAACGCATTGGTGTTGGTGGATGTGGTTACTAACATTGTGATTTTTTAGATAGCTATAGTGGGGGCTTCATTCTTCCATACTATGAATGAATCCATATGAGTATCATTTTATGAAATGAAGTTTATTGTTCAAATTCCTTTGGCTTGCATATGCACGCATAGTCATCTGGGTGCTAAAGTGTGGGATAGATCTAATGAAGGAAATTGTACTCCCTTCTTGGATTTGGTAAAAATTTTCACTTAATTTGGACCTATTTTAGAACCCTTGCATTTATGACCCTTTAAAACAACATTAATAGGCCCCTAAGACCCTTTATTTTGGATCTCAAGGCTTATTTCAATTAAAATCTCAACAAAATCAATAAAATAACTTAATATCTTCCAACCCATCATTGGACAACCTTGAAAAACTAGGATGGGACTCATATTCCACATTGGGCATATGAGTCCCCCTAGGTGGGACCCATAGGCCACAAGTGGTGTATGAGTCCTGTGTGGCCCCTTTTAGGGTTTGAGCAGGAAATTCAAGATTTTAATTCAAAATTTTGGTTGATTTCAACTTTTGAGATCTAATAAGTGGTAAATTAGGTGTAATTCCTATGTAAGCAAGCTCTCAAGTCATTATTTTCATCTAGAAAAAGAAATTCAAGGTCTAAGCATTCACAAGCACTCAAGCATACTTCCACAAGATCATTCAATTTTTCAAGAGAAAGCAAGGTTGAAGTCTTGGAGTAGCATAATTATATTTTTTTAGGTCTTCAAGCTCACTTTCATTCAATATCTAGCATTTCCAAGGATTGATGATGGTTTCCTATGGTGAATCATGATGGATTCTAGGTTGAGGAGATAAAACTAGCCATTGAAGCAAGCCCAATGACTTGTTTTATAAGTGATTCCATCATCCATCATCACTCTACTTTTATCCTACATAAGGTACATGCATCATTGTGGCTTATCAGGGTGATTAGACATCTCCCAAAGCGAGTCATTCATCTTCATGCTTCATCCATGCATCTCATTCTTGCACATTAGAATAGGGTTGCATTGCATTTCATATTTCCTAATATTAGATGCACTTAAGATTAGGGTTTGTATACACATTTACTTTCAAGATCCATTGTTTCTATCAAGGTTTAATTACCAAGCTAGGGGTTTGACCAAGGTAAACCCCCCATAAGAAAATCAACACTATATTCTATTTTGTAGGTCTTTCTAAAGGTTCAAATTCAGAAATCGGGATGAAAAGAAAGAGTAGGGATAGAAGAGAATATTCAACCTTTGACTTTCTAAAAAAGAAGGATGAGAATGATATGCCACAAGTGGCATATGAGTCCCACTATAGGCAATTGTCAAGATTTTTGAAGATCTTGAGTCACATCTTGCATATTGCATGTATTCCAATCCTTAGCTTGGTGGTGAAACCCTCTTTAGTCTCTACTCATACACTAGCACACCCTATTGCAAGATCTCTTTCCCCTTCACATAAATATTAGATTGATATGTCTAGCGTTTCCTTGAATGAAACAATAGTGAAATTGTAATCCTATCCTTATGCTCCATCTCCTCGAAGGTGGGGCACCCAATTTCCAATGTTACTGTAGTAAAGTGTTCTTTCATGTTTAATTTTGTGTACTATAGAATTCAAGGTAGTATCACTTTGTAATTCATCTCAACCCATACACACATGCACAAAATTAGAGTTACTAAATATTAAGGCACAAGAGTTGAGACTGGAGTGATAATGGATAAATGTGTCGGCATTTGATTGAAACATGTAAATTTTCATACTGCGAACATATCAACATGGAAACATTTCCTTGGTTGATAATGACTTGCACTAGAGATCCATTTGCACCACCTTTTGTCAATCATAAATTTGAGAAAAAAAAGGTTGTCCACTTGTTGTCCTCCACATGTATGATGAGTAAAACACCCCTAATTTTTATTTTTTTATTGTCCACCTTATTGTAAGTATAGAATATATGAAAATTTGGCTTCCATAAGACATACAAATCCACAGCAAATTTGAAAATTAGGGTACACCAATATGAGACCTCTCCCTTAAATACATTAACTACTATTTCTAAAAGTAGGGGAGAGGGGCCAATAGTCGTGTGAGCTAACTTTGTTAGCATATAATTATTGGCTAGAATATCATAGGACCTTCATTTTATTTTAAATGAGGATTGGCCTCTTATCTATCTATAACTAAGATTTGGAGGTCCGACTCATCACACAACTTTTCACATCAACACATCTATTTAGAAGTGTCCAAAATTTGATTTTTTAAAGATTCAACTGAAACTTAATCATGTTACCCCTAGTAGTTGAACAAAATATATCATTTGTTTCTTGTATAATGTCATATTTTTATTCAAAATAAAACTTATTACAACCTGGGGCGCCGGTCCTAGCTCAGTTGGTTAAGGTGTTCCCTGTAGCAGGGCGCCCACCATGGGTTCGAGTCTCCGGCGCTCTCGTGGTACCGGTTGGTGTGTCCCACCAGCACTGCCGGTCACGGTAAAAAGTTTACCGGCAGTGAGGGGTTATATGGGGGGCCATGTTGCACCCAATTCCCCTCGTTAAAAAAATAAATTAAATAAATTAAAAAATAAAAAATAAAAAATAAAAAAAATTATTACAACCTAAATGGACCAAATACCTATTTGTAATCATAAATATTGGTTATCTCTAGATTTTCTATTCAACAAAAATGGACGAATACTTGAACACAAAAAATCCTATTCTTTGTTATAAAAACAACAAATAATTATTTTTTATATTAAAGATAGTTAACAAAACGAAGTTTACTACATAAGGAGCCCAACTCCAAAACATATCAATAGATACTATTTATCAAAATACTGTAAGAAAAGAGGTTATCATAAGATCATGTACATAATTATAACAAAACCAACACAATTAATCTCATGCTCCTATAGCAAATTTGCTACATTATGTTGTGCCATATTCATAAGCCTCGAGAGGAAGTATAACTAGGTTGGGATCAACTTTTGGGCACGAAAACTGATCTTCCTTCCTCTTCTTATTGGTATCTTCCACCTCTATTGGATTGAGAATTTTATTTTATTCCATGAATTTATTAAGAAATTCCAATTCATTATGGCTCAATTTTTTTCTTCCTTGTTGGAAGAAATGAGCCGATTGAATCTCTATTTTGTAAACAATGGTAAGGCCCTCCTTTAATAGTATCAAAAATCCATCTTTAAGAATTTTGAGAGCCACAAAAACCTACACCTTGATGGAGAAGAAAGTGAGATCACATTTCAACTTAGTGAGATGCCTTCTAAAGCCCTAAAAAATCCCCACATTCCTCTTCTTCAAGATAAGCCAAAAAAATTAATTAGAAAAATGAGACAAAATATATTCAATCCAACATTAAAGGCTTCACTATAACCAACCAAAATTCCATGCCAAGAAAAACAACAAGGATTAGACTAATTGATTGGTAAACCAAAATAAAAAGACCAATTTTCCACAACAGGATTACATTAAGGAAAAAGGTGTTCAATTGTTTTAGGAAAATTACAACATTCACACACTCTAGTAGAAATACCATACGAATGCAAAAATTTGTCAACAATTTTTTTTTAGCAACAACAACCAACGAAAGCCATCTTTTTTTAGTTCAAAATAATTATGCAAAATATAAGGGTAAGTGCAAGAAGTTGAGTCCACTTCTAGTGTAAGTGTCATTTTTCAGCTTTAAAATAGGTACCCATTCATTTTTTATAATAGGTATCCATTACAATGTGGGTACTCATTCCAAAAATTTTGGAAATCACAATCCATGTTTCTCACTTGGATTTAGGCTTAGAAAAATCATGTTAACCTAACCCTTAGCCTTAGACTTACAAGTACAAGGTCATGACAATATCAAGAGAAAAAAATTGACTATGTCAATATGACTGACAATTTTTTTTATAAAATTAAAACCCATTTTAGATGAGATTGTGTAGATTTTAAATATGTAAAAAAATTTCCAATTGGATTATGTTTTCTATTTTACAAGTAATTTTCAATAAAATTGGTCCATAAACCTAAAACATTAGTTTTTTTTTTATTATTTTAATAACTTTTTACTAAAATAACTTTTTGAAAAACAAATTGTGGTTATGTGTAGGATCATGATGGGCCAAAAAGTGGCAATATGATGGGTATGTGGCTGACTTTTAACCCAAATTTGATGAAACGAAATGGGTTTTCAAGGAGATTCTCAACTTTCCACCAATATAAATTATGCTTTACTTTGAATTTAATAAGTAATTATTATTCATTTTCTATTCAAATTATGACTAAAGTCTTGATTGATAGACTAATTGAAAAACATCTATATCTTTCAAATGATATCACATTTTTTGAATCCAAAACATCGTCACATTCTATGTTTTGCATACTATAGGATTAAAAAAAAAAACTGAATTTCATGAAGTTTTGATCAAGTTAAGGTGGTTGGACATACAAGTTTTTATATTTTTTAAAAGTTGTAATAAAAAATCATAATTAATTATTTACTTGGAAAAAATTACAAAAATATGCATCACATCCGGACATGAGTCCTCTACTTATATCTAAAATATTATAAAAAATATTATCATTTTATTGTGGTTAAGGTGGTCAGACACCTACTTCTTATTTGTTCCCTAAAATTTAAGTACCATTGCATTGAAATTTCAAATTTTCACCAAATAGATTTTTTTTTAAACAAACCTAGTAGTTTAGAAACTACATTCAATTTCCTACAAATTCTATTCTTACATATTTTTGAAATAATATAGATAACTTATTCAAATTTTTATGTCAAGTTGTCTAACTCTGATTTTTCTAATTTTTTTGCCACTTAAGGGCTTGTTTTTTCCATGATGATCCTGCACATACCCTTGTATGTGAACAATATTTAGAAAATTCTTTTGAATTTGAAAAAGAATAAAAATAAAAAATGATAAGTTTAGGTCGTCTTATGTTTGACATACATGTGAGATTTTTAAAACAACAATTACGACCAATAAAAAATTAACAAAAAAATATCATGAACATTCTTCAATGTGTTAAAGATCATTTCCCAAAAGGATTTAAAAAAATACAATTATTTAGGTCAAAATATGGATGATGTACACGTGCATGGTATGGTAAAAAAAAGTAGCTTTTAAATAGCGGTTTTTAATAAATTTCATATTACTATTTTTTTTAAGATTTGGAATTTTTGACAAATTCTAAAAATTAGGGAAAACATTTCCACTTTTTGGCCAAAAAGTGGACTCAACTTCTTGCACACACCCATGACTCAACTTACTAGACCATTTAGACCTAGACTAGTTAAGGTCCCAAGAAACAATGAGCAAGTTATAAACCTCTCATAAGCCTGATAGTAGAGAATACAGTTTTTTTCATGTCATATCCATCAATTTGGAACCATCATTCTAACAGATTTTCCATAGAAGATAATTTCCATTAATCATTTGACCTAGAAAAGAAGTCCCAACCTTCCTTTGAAGAATTGAGTAGGTTTTATATAGGTTAATGGAATATAAAAGTTATCTCTCAACCGATCCCAAGCCATTATATTATTATTATAGATAGCATCTTGCATACATTTGATCCCCATTGATTTCCACAACTTTTTAGAGCACCCTTGAGACAATTCCAAGGGTTTATCATTCCTTTTAACATTCCACCAAATTGATTTTTCTTTAACACAATGTTCTAGAGAATATGCTTTAGCATTAAAAATAAAATTCCTTACTTTAGTCCATGCCTTCTAAAGAGCTGCAAGCACAGTCAAGCCAAAAAACTTAACCTCAAAATAGGAAAACAAGATATCTTGAAGGAGTAAATGCCCCCAATGTTTTTCTTTCTTAAGTTTGGATAGATACAAGTCGTTTCTAATCAATATTTTCCATGCTTCCTCACCCTATATGGCCTTAGAAATCCATTTAGGAACAAGCACTAGGCCTTGCAATCTAAGATCCTTGAGCCCCAAGCCCCCCATAAGCTTAGGAAGGTAGCACCATTTCCAGTTTAATCTTTTCCTATTTCCCTTGCCATATGACCACAAAAATTCCCGTAAAATATTTTGTAGTTTCTCAAATTGGGTGTTGGGAAATAACCATGTTGATGAGTGATAAATTGCATGGGATGAAATGACTTTCTGCACCACTTGAAGTCTCCCAACAAAGGATAACATATGTTTTTGGCATTTTTCATTCTTATTTTCAATTTTTTTGAAGACCCATTCCCACATGTTTTGTTTAGAAGGATCAATATAAAAGGGCCCAAGTATCTTACCACTTTAGAGGGATCAAACTATTGCCACCCTTTATTAGCTAGCCTAGTGGGCGGATCCTTAGACCAACCAAGCACCATGGACATTCTTGGGGAAATTTTAGACACAGATGCCTCACAAAAGACCTACATTCCGATCATAATATTGTCAAATTTATTCTCATTTAGTTCAATAAATGAAGTCTTGTCATTAGAAAATTGTGCATTAATTAATTGTTCATGATTTGGAAGCCTAATGCCCTTTATTGGAGGGGAAATGCACTTTATTCTAAGAATATAGTGCATTGCATCAACAACTATAACAAATATGGTAAGGGAAATAGGAAATCCATGTCTTATAGACCTTTGAAGGAAAATAGAATCAATGAGGGAACCATTTATATAAATCTAAGTAGAAGAATCATTGAACAAAAAAATAATCCACTTGAATGATCTTGGAGGAAGCCAAATGCTTTTAGCATATCTAACACAATGACCACTCTATTTTTCCATAGGACTTTTAAAATTCCAATAGTGCCATTACAATATTTTTATTATCATTCATATCCTAGTGCATACCTTCCCAAATAGTTATCAAATTTTCAAGTATGTATCTCCCCTTCATGAAATCAATTTGGGTAACTAAGATAATCTGAATTAGGATTCTAGTCAATCTTCTAGCCAAGGTTTTACAATTATTTTATAAGAGACAATCAACATTGTTATTAGTCTCAAATTTTTAATTAACTCTTTAATCACTCTTTAGGGATCAACATAATTATACCCTTGTTGATATTGGGGCCTAAAGATCTGCATTGAAAGGCATAGTTATAAACTTCCAATTGTTCTGTAGCAACCCATTATACATTAGGTTTATGTAATTTTGAGCTAAGTCCATCTACAGCTGGTGAATTTTCATTAGCTAAGGACTTAATGGTGTCCTTGATATTTAAGGTGGTAAACTCCTTGTATGAATAAGAAGCATCCTCTGGAATAACCTTAATTGGAATCATTTAAAGATAAAACTTTCTAGCTTCCAAGGACTTATCATCCAACTTTGAGGATAAGAGATTTTGAAAGAAGTAAAATGCTTCTTTCATGAAACTATGTTCCTTGGATACAATCCCTTTATCAATAATCAAGCCAATTTCCTCTCAAATGTATTTATTCCTAATCAATTAAAAAAAATACTTGGTTCCTTTTTCCCCTTCATTGATCCAATTCATCTTACTCTAACTCTTTTCCCTTGGAATTTGTAGCACTAGATTTTCCTTAACAAGGATCTTGTCCTTAACAACTTAGCTTATAATTGTAGGTTTGGAGTATTATCCTAAAACTAATATTCAAGCAATAAGATCTTTTTGGGAAACATATTTTCAATCCTATTTATATCCAAAGATTTCTTTTTGCCAACAATTTCAAAAATCTTTCTCCAGATAGTAGTCAAGGATGCCCATTTTTTGATAGGGTTAAGATCATTGTTCAGCTTCTTAGAGAGGAGTGTGGTCATTCTAATACCATTAAGACAATCGCCATCATTGAAAAGGGAATAATTTAGTTTAAAATAATAGGGCCTACCCAGAGGTGAAGCTAAGGGGCATGGGGTTAAGGAAATGGAAGTCCCAATTGGTGAATGGTCAAAAATTGAGTTGGGATGCACAACCACAAAGTTTGAATTGTGCCTTTCCTTGAAATAAAAATTCTCCTTGTTTGTATAGAACCTATCCAAATGACAAAATATCCTTTTGGTTAGGGATTGATTATTACACTAGGTATACCAAATAGACTTAGAAGAGTCTTTGCCAAGTTTCAAGGGGTCAACCAGGTTAAGGGTCCTTTTCATTTTAAACCAAAAAAAAAATTCATCCCCTTTCTATATCATATCATTACCACATTTATTGTCATGGTTCAATTCAGTCATGTTGAAATTGCTAGTACATATCCAAGGGATCTTGGCTAGGTTCTCTGCCATCCAATTCCATAACTCGGCTCATTTTGTATAATCATTTGATACAAACAAAGAGTAGACCCCCATTACTTCTGAATCAAGATTCATAGAAATCCATGTAAGTCTATTTCACCATGAGGTCTCCCACTTATCAATAGATTTAGACCATCTAGGATGCAACAAGATGGTCATTCCCCCTTGTCTTTTTCATTTTTTGACATGAAAAAAATTGTATTTTTCCATATAAAGTTCAAAACAAATTCAACATTAAATTTGGTAACCTTGATTTCTTATAAAAAAAAGATGTCTAAATATTGCCTATTACTACAAAAACCTGGACTACATACTTTCTATTTAGAGACTCTAACCCCCTAACATTCTAGCTGCATATGTTTAAATTCATTGAAGGTTAGGGGAGGGAAGAATTTTCTAATTTAAATTATACAACCTGTCAAAGCACTCTAGCATCTTTTAATATTTACCCTTTTTGTGGTTTTCACTTCAACACTAGAATCTGAGTTCCTTGTCCTATCTTTCATCTTTCTTTTCTTTTATCCCTCCTTTGGGGGTCTCATCTCAATAGCCAAAGCAGAGAGGCTAACATCTGATCATGAGAAAAGAGGATTCAAACAAGATAAAACTAATTCCTTCCTAGTCTCCTCATTGACCATTTTCAGGTTAGGGTTGCTGGTTGCACCTATGGTTATAACTAACTAATTGGAATTAGAGTTATTTTTTTCCCTTATTTCCAAAGCCTTACCCTAGATTGATTTTAAGGCTATTTGTTGAAATCTAATTGATTTTAAAATTGTAAAACATGTAAGAAGAAAATTGGTTAGTTTCCCCTCACCTCAATTTTATTTTTTGTGTCTCCCACCCTTTAGCTTTCAAAAAGTAGAAGGAAATAACTGAACACCCCACTATATTGTGTAACCTACAATTTTTTTGTGCATTTATTTGTCAAACATGTGAAGAAATTGAAATACAATTTTAATTGTAATTAACAATTGTAATACATTTTGAAGGTGACTTTCATTGCATTTTTAATGTGTTAAGAAAAAAATATTTTCATTACATTCATGTTTTCTATGAAATTTCAAGTCAAAAACACTAGGTGTTATGAAACCTGAAAGCCACATACTATTTTGAAATTAAATACCCTCTCTCTTTCGTAACGTGGAATATTTTTTGTGCATTTACTTGTCAATCATATGAAGAAATTGAAATTTTGGCAGTGACCTCTGTCCACTTATTGGCTATGTCAAATTGGTTCATTTTGTGCAACGTTCATTTTTGGGATTCCCTATGTGCCCTTTCTCGAGGGGAGGTTTTTGCATGGCATGGATTTTGATGTTTTCTAGCCTAGTGGTGGTTGGGGTTGATAAGTCTCATATTGGTTCTTCATCGGGTGTGCATGTAGAGCGAATATAGACGTATTATGTGAGTGAGGGTTCAAAAATGAAGAAAGCAAATGGTTGTTTTCCTTGGAGCCAGGATCAGTTGGTTTTAGTCATTTTTCCTAAGTCAATTATTGAAGATGTTTCATATTGGAGCTATCATGCTCTCATTTGCAAGTTTCTTGAGATTCATGTTCCTTTTTCTGCATTGGAAGCTTGGATCAAGTGTTCGTGGTAGATTGAAGGGGATATGGAGCTTATGCTTGCCACTAACAGTTATTTTATGGTTGTTTTTCCAATATGGCTGATTGGAATTGGGTTTTTGAAGGAGGTGCATATTTCTACAACCATGTTGGGTTATCTATTAAACCTTGGCATATGGGTTTTAATTTGGTTGAAGATTTTCCTTCTTGTGTTCCTATTTGGGTTCGATTACCTTAGCTCCCCCTAGAGTTTTGGAGACAAGATATTTTACAATGAATTGCTACTCTTTTTGGGAAGCCTGCTATGGTTTCCCAACAAACCCTTGACAAAAAGATCTCTTTCACTCAAATCTACGTAAAGGATGATATGAATAATCCCCTTCCGGATTCATTGGAAATTTTTCTTGGCTCTTCATCATGGATTCAGCCATTAGATTATGAATCTCTTCCCTTTCGGTGTCGGATATGTCATGAGTATGGCCATCTTTAGTGGCAATGACCTAAGGTTCATAAAGATTCTTGTGCCACTAATTCCACTTCTCCTTCAACTCTACATGTGTGTTCTGAGGACAAGGGGAAAGCTCAGATGAGGGAGGGTGACTCAAGTAAGGATAAAGATGGTTTTGTGGTAGTTAAAACTAGGGCTAAGGGACAGGGTTAGAAGAAGACTTTGAAGGATCAACATGCTGATGAGGTTTTTAATTAGTTTGAAGTATTAGATACTTTTTCATTAGAGGAGAGGATTCCTCTAGTTATCACTCCTGTAGTTGTTGGTGGGGTTATGGAGGTTGTGTTGGCTCTAGGAACGGGTCATGATTTACATGGAGTGCAGGCTCAACATGTGACCTTGAATGATCCTATGCAAGATGATATTGTTTTGGCTGATTTGGCTAAGGAGGTTTTAGCTTCTAATACTAGTAAGGGATTTTCTCAGGGCTTGGGGTTGTAACAATGCCTCCTTAAGAAAGGTCCTCCTGAGAAATCTTGAAAAGGGTGTTACAAGATAGATGTAGAGAAGATTAAAGTTACTAGAGATTTATTGGTGGAATCAAGCTTTGTTAAACCCATTGATGTTCACTTTTCTCAATCCCCTCCATGATTATTCTCTCCTCGAATGTGAGGGGGTTGAATAGTACATATCATCAAAAAATTATTCATGATTTGGTTGTAGTTCATTCATTGGACATCATTTTTTTTTAGGAGACTAAGGTTTCTATGAATGTTATGCTTCAACATGCTTCTTGTATCTGGAACTTTGGTCAATTTCAATGCATTTGATCTCAAGGTAATTCTGGAGGTTTGTCTCTTTTTTGGGATTCATGCAAGATTTTTCCCCTTTGGTGGATTTCTAGTCATTCTTCTATCTCCATGGTTGCTTCTACTTTGGATTCTAGTGAGACTCTTCTAATTACTAATTTTTATGCTCCACTTGACATCCATGGTAAAATCCAGCTTTAGGCACATATACAATATGTTTGTTCTTGTGCTCCTTATCTTCCTTGGATCTTAGGTGGGGATTTTAATTCTATGTTAAGTTTGGAGTAGAAAAGAGGGGGTTTTCCTAGGTTAAGTCAAGCTTTTGATCTTTTTCGATATTAGGTGAATTCTCTTGCTTTAGTAGATGTTAAGCCCTCTAAAGGGATTTTCAGTTGGAATAATAGATGAAGCAGAGAGGAAGCGATCTCAGAACGATTGGATAGGTTTCTTGTCTCCTATTTTTGGGTTGGTAGTGGCTTGGTTACTAGTTCTAAAATTCTTGACTAGAGAGGTTTTAATCATTGGCCCACTAAATTTATGCTTCTTCTTTTTCTATCGCAAAGAATCCTTCCTTTAAATTTCAGCTAATGTAGCTTCAATATTCTTCACTGTACTACCTTGTTGCTAAGTGGTGGAGAGAGGGTGGCCTTGCTTATAGCACATCTATGTACTTCTTTGTTAAGAAACTTCAATATGTCAAATATCACCTTAAGAGATGGAATATGTTCTATTTTGGTAACCTTAAGGCCAAGAAGAGGAATGCTCTAGACAATCTTACTATGATTACTCGCCAAATTTAGGATAATGGTTTCTTGGATGGTCTAGGAAGAGTTGAATCTTAGGCAGTGTGAAATGTGGAAGAGTAGGAACTTTGTCAGGAGATTTATTGGAAACAGAAGGCTTAGATTGATTGGCTCCAGGAAGGGGATATGAATACTTCTTTCTTTCATCATTTTTTTTAGGCTCATCGTAACAAGGGGTACATTTCTTCTTTGATTATTTTTGAAGGGCTTCATATTTCATCTCTGTTGGCTATGTCTCGTGAGGCTCGTCAATTTTATTTTTCTTCTTTTGCTGAAGATTCCCCTCCTGCTGTTGAGGAGGAGAATTTAATCCTTTCTTGCATTCCCTCTCTGATCACCAATGAGACGAATGATTCTCTCATTCGTTCAATTTTTGTGTCTGAGTTAGAAGAGGTCATGTTTGGGATGAACAAAGGTAAAGCTTCTGGCCTGGATGGCTTCCTTGTTGAATTTTTTCAAGAGTTTTGGGATATTATTAATCTAAATCTATTGGAGGTTGTTCAGGAATCACTTCATAGTAAGCGGATGCTTCGGGCCTTGAATTCTACTTTCTTGGTTCTCATTCCCAAAAAATAAGGTGCTGATAAGCTTGAATTTTTTTGACCTATTACTCTTTGTAATGTGGTGTATAAGATTATCACTAAATTGATTGCAACAAGTCTCAAAACTTTTCTTCCTATTGTGATCTCTAAAGAAAAAGGGGGTTTTGTGGCTGGAAAACAAATTTTGGATGGGGTGGTAGTGGCTTTTGAGGTTATTCACTCTATGGAAACTTCTAAGGAGAGATCTATGTTCATAAAATTAGACATGGCCAAGGCTTATCATAGAGTCAAATGGATTTTTCTTTAGAAAATTCTCCTAGCTTTTGGTTTTAGTCCAGAATGGGTGCAGTAGACCATGAGTTGTGTTACTTCTTCATATTTCTTTGTTATTCTGAATGGAGAACCTTCAAAGCCTTTTGGTGCTTCCAAGGGCCTTCACCAAGGGGATCCTCTCTCCCCTTATCTATTTATTAGTATGGCTGATGGTTTTGGCTATTTTCTCAAGTATCGTGATTCTCAGGGTTTGATTCATGGGTGGCATTCGGGCAATGGTTTTCCTCATCTCTCACAACTCCAATTTGTCGATGACAATTCTCTTATGGTTTTTGCTCATCTTTGGGAAGCTGAATCTTTTAGGCATACCTTGGATATTTACCTTGTTGCTTCAGGTCAGAAAGATAATGAGCATAAATGGGCATGTGCAGGATCATGATGGGCCAAAAAGTGGTAATATGATGGGTATGTGGCTGACAACTTTTTTTTTACCCAAAATTGATGAAACGAAAAGGGTTTTTAAAGGAGATTCTCAAATTTCCACCAATATAAATTATTCTTTACTTTGAATTTAATAAGTAATTATTATTCATTTTCTATTCAAATTATGACTAAAGTCTTGATCGATAGATTGATTGAAAAACATTTATAGCTTTCAAATAATATCACATTTTTGAATCCAAAACATGTGTCACATTCTATGTTTCACATACTATAGGATTAAAAGAAAAATTGAATTTCATGAAGTTTTGACCAAGTTAAGGTGGTGGACATACGAGTTTTTATATTTTTTAAAAGTTGTAATAAAAATTCATAATTAATTATTTACTTGGAAAAAATTACAAAAATATACATCACATTGGTACATGAGTCCTCTACTTATATATAAAATCTTATAAAAAAATATTATCATTTCATTGTGGTTAGGGTGGTTAGACAGACACCCACTTCTTATTTTTTCCCTGAAATTTAAGTACTACTACATTGAAATTTCAGATTTTCACCAAATAGATTTCTCTCTTTTTTTTACAAACCTAGTAGTTTAGAAACTACATTCAATTTCTACAGATTCTATTCTTACATATTTTTTGAAATAATATAGATAACTTATTCAAATTTTTAAGTCAAGTTGCCTAACTCTGATTTTTCTAATTTTTTTGCCACTTAAGGGCCTGTTTTTTCCATGATGATCCTGCACATACCCAAATCCTTCATTTTATTCTTTAACACTCCTCAAGCTATTTAGAGGTGTAATTTTGATATTTTGTGGTTTTAGATTGGGTCTCTTTCATTTTTTTATTTGGGAATTTGTCTTACTATTCGTAGACATCCTAGGTCCTCTTGGCATATTTTGCTTGACAAGTTGCATAAGAAGGTTAACCATTGGACTCGCTGTTGGTTATCTTTTGTTGCTCGCTTAACTCTTCTAAAGTATATTATTCAAGTTCTTCCTATCTACATGTGTTTTGTTCAGGCTACTCCCATGTATTTTCTTTGGGAATTTGATGCCCTCTCTCAATAATTTATTTGGAATAGTAATTTATCGACTGCTAAATGGAGTCTTGTTAAGTGGGAAACTATGTGCAGACCTAAGGAAGAGGGAAGCCTTGGCATTCAATCTGCTATTTTGAATGGGAAAGTTCTTGCTACTAAGTTATATTAGCATTGGTGTTCTAGTAAAAATCAACTTTGGGCTCGTATTCTCACCCATAAGTCTTTTAAAGATGTTAATGTGTTTTATGTTCCCTACTTTCCTTTGGTTGGAAGTGGTTCTATGATCTGGAATGCTTTGAAACTAGGGGCTCAAATGGTTAAGAAGGGTCTTTTTTGGATCTGTCATTCAAGATCACAAGCTCTTTTTTGGCTGGATTCATGGGATGGTCATCCTTCTATCCTTTCTACTCATCCTCATCTTCATCCCCTTTGTGATACTTTTTTTTTGGTTGGGACACTGTTTACTATTAAAAGAATACCCATAGTTGTGGGTTGGTTGTTCTTTTTCATTGGAAACATCCTTCTGAATGGCCTCTGGGAGGAACTATGGAAGATAGGGTTGAGCTGGGTCTTGCGAGTGCACTACCTTGCCTAGGAATTATATTTTGGCATGGGCAAGTGGTGATTTTTCTGGAAATTTTTCTATTTCTACAGGTTATGCTGAGCTGGTGTTGCAGAATTTTCAAGAGAGTCAAGTTTCTTGGTGGAAGCAAATTTGGTACAAGTTCTCATGGCCCAAGTGTAATTTTTTCTTGTGGTTGGCAGTCCACAATCGGTGTCTTACTTGGGCTAATTTATGCAAGAATGGTTTTCATGGCCTCTTGATGTGTGTGTTGTGTCATGATAGTGAAGAGAGTGTCTCTCATCTGTTTTTCCAATGTTCCTTCGCTAGACATATTTGGCACTTTTCTGGGATGTTTGGAATCAAGCTTGTTGGCATGTCTCTTCTTTGGTTGAGTTTTTTGTTCGATGGGGCAAGGCCCCGATCAAAACCTCTTTTCTTCAAGTAGCTTGGAATCTTTTCCCTTCTTTTATTCTTTGGCATATCTAGTTGGAGAGTAATCATTGAATCTTTCAATATCTATTGTTGGGGGGCCATCACTTGTTGTGGAAAATTCTCCACTCTTTGGGGAAAACTATTTTTGCTAAATGTGACCCAATGAAGGCTGTGGATCTTGGTGATGTTATTTTCTACAACCATCTCCATCTTCCTCCTCCTCAAGGAAACCTCATGATAAATAGATTTATACATCCTCTTCAAAAGATAAATAGGGTGGGGAGGTAGAGTCCTCCTCCGCAAGGCAATCTAAAAATAAACACATATGGGTCTTCATGGGGAAACCCTGGTCCTACTGGCATTGATGGAGTTGGTAGAGATAGCTCGGGGACTATTCATATTATGTTTTCTATTTATAAAGGTCATCATACTAATAATTTTATGGAGGATTTTTCTATTTTGTGTGCTATGGAGCATGCTTTTGTTCTTGGATAGAGCAGGCTCATTTGTGAATCTAATTCACAGGCGGTGGTGCATTTGTTGACTTAACAACATTTCAAGGCTATTAGTTGGAAGTTAGTCTTGTTGCTTAACTAGATTCTTCATTTGTGTGATACTTTGGATTTTGTTACTTTCACTCATATCCCTAGGGAGTGGAACAGTGTAGCGGATTGTCTGGCCAAATGGGCTTCTCATCAAATACAAAATTAGAATATTGTGGATAAGGGTCAATTACCTTTGGGTTTTTCTCAATAGTTAGATCATTTATTGGAACTTGATAGGGTTGTTTGATTTGCTTTCTTTGTATTTCTTCTTGTTTGAATAAATTTTAACCCCTCCTTTATTTCATATGAAGAAATTGAAATATAATTTGTACTATCACTAACAATTGTAATAAATTTTAAATGTGACTTTCATTAACGTCTTAATTTCTAAACAACAAAATATTTAATCCTTACAATCATATTGTCTATGTATAGCTGGAGGTTGGAAAACACTAGGTGTTATGAAACCTACAATCCACATACTATTGTAAAACCCTTTATACATAATAACTCAATTGGCTAGTCACCCCTCAACTCAATTTGGCTAGTTTTATGCTTCCCCACCTACAACTCCTCCCCAAACTCTCCACCCTTGAGCTTTGAACAAGAAAAATTAAAATAACTCACATCCCATTATGTTTTGGAACATATAATTATTTTGTGCATTTATTTTTTAATCATACGGAGAATTTGAAATCCATTTTTTATTCGTAAGAAAGTATTTTTTATTAAATATCAAAATAATGTTACATCTAGGTGGGTGCCTCAACAACCTAGAATCATTTAACCTCCCATATCAAAAATTACAAACCACCCATTATCAGGGTAGTGCAATTGATTTTTCAACAAAGATTACCAATAGAAATTACCCCAATAATCATTGACCACATAGGGTTTAATATTTTACATTCAATAGTTAAAATTTATATCCAAAAATTAGTACCCTATGTTCCTTTTTTATTCAAACATATGATAATTCATCCACATCAAAATTTACTACTACTCTCTCAAAAAAAAATCGTCATCGACATATTTTAATGTATGTGTCCAACTCCATCCCTTGAATGTTGTAAACCTCATAATTTCCTCTACATAAAAAATTTGGCCACCTTCGACCACCATTCAAACATCTCTACCTACAATAGTTTGTAATAAATCCATAAATTTCTCCATCCACTTAGAATTTTGATATGCTTCTAGGTTCGGATAGCTCTTCATAAATCTAGCACAACATTTAGCTTGTATCATATCCCTTGCTAAAGTTGCATCCTTAATATCTAGAATCAATGGGTACCTCTTCACCTACACCCACAAAATAATTAGCATGTGGATTTCACATGGATGAGGGATCCCTTCCCCCAACCTTTCATGTACAAGAATTTCTTCCACCCTTATGAGAAAAAACAAATTTATGAGAAGAATAGCCATTTCCAAACTAACTCTGGATTCCTACAAATCAAGAAAATAAGAAATATATCTTGATGCAATGTCAAAATTAAATCTATATCATTCACTTCCCTTCATTTATTCCCAACCTAGAATCAGTCTAATAGCATCCATCTCTAGCCCGCCATGAATCTTGAATACTCATCAAAGCCTCATCTCAGTTATCTTTGCTACTTGCATTTTTGAACATGAGAGCACAATCAACACCTCCATTGTAATGCAACTCCTCCATGACCTATCCACCTTCAACTTTGAACAAGAAAAATGAAATAACTAAGAAGAGGGATTGCATTTTTTAACCTTCTTTTCAATCATATGAAGAAATTGAAATGAAAATTTTACTCTCAGTAACAGATGTAAATTTTGAAGATTCCTTTCATTCTTTTAAATGATAATATTTGCAAAATGTTTGAATTAAAATATGAAGGCTAAAAAATTTCATATTTTACCTAGACTTAGAGGTTTCTTTAGTAAGTGATTTTCAAGGATTAGTTATTCTTTTGGAGTAAGGAGTCTCTATGAAGGGAGGGGAATATTGAGTTTTAGGAAAAGAGATTGGTAGCTAGTCTTCTCAAGCAAGGCCTTTGTATAGCAAGAAGGGAGAATTTTTTGAACTTCCATTGTATTGAATAGATGAGGAGATGTTTGGGATATGTGCATCCTTTCTATTCTCTTTTTATTGTAAGTTTCCTACTGTTAATTTACAATTACTTTTCAATAATCTCTAGTATATTTGGGTGGACCTATATTTGAAAAGGAATCTATGTGCTCTTGAAGGTTTTACATGTTATTCATAGGCCTAATATACAATCAATTTTATATTTTTTGACAAACATGGAAGGAACCATTTCCCATCATATTGGGAAATCATTCGTGGGTATAGAAGTTGTGATCTATGTGTCATTTGTCTCTATTAAGTTTTTCATTCTTAGTTGGCTTTGAGGAATGTAGGAAGTGTTCATGTTTATTCCATTAGGGTTTTCTCTTTCCTTTTTCTATAATTTCTTTTCCTACTTTTTGGTTAAGAGCATATCCCACTATGTATAGGGTTTTACAATGATTTGTGAGTTGCAAGTTTCATAAATAATCCACTCACAACCCAATATTTTTTCCAAAAAATTATTAATTTTGTGTATTTATTTTTTGAACATATGAAGAAATTGAAACACAATTTTTACTCTAAGAATTTTCATAAATTTTGAAGGTTAGTTTCATTACATTATTATTGTGAAAATAACAAAAAGTTTTTCATTGCATTCATACTATTTTATCAAGTTACAAGTTGGAAAACACTAGGTGTTATGAAACCTACAACCCACATATTATTGTAAGACCCTCTACACATAAATACCTTATTGGTTAGTCATATGTGTCATTTCAAAGGTGAATTCCATTATATTTTTATTCTACATGAATAAAAAAGGTTTATATTACAATCATACTATAGATATGTATAATTGGAGGTTGGAAAACACTAGGTGTTATGAAACATGCAACACACATATTGTTGTAACACCCTCTACACTTAATAACACAATTGGTTAGTCACCCCTCAGGTGAATTTTCTTATTTTAATGTTTCTCCACTTGCAACTCCTCACCATGATCTACACCCTTTAGCTTTGAACACGTGGAATGTGGTGCAGGAGTACCAATGCAACATTGGGAAACACTAGGCAATTTTGAAAGCCTAGGAAGAAATTTTGTGTCTTGATACTTCAAGGTCATGCTGACCATTTAGTTAGTTGTTTTTTAATAAATCTTGATCTATTGTGATCAGTGTAATAGGAGGTGAAAGGATTAGAGGAGTGTAGTTGCTCATTTGGCTTAGGTTGCCAACATTTGGGAAAAGTTGGAAAACACAACGGGTTTTGCAACTTTTGCTATTTGATCATTAGAAGGTCCAACCAAGGGAGTGTAACTACTTTGGGAACCTTTAAAAGGTGGTCCTCTACCTGGAATGGGGGTTGGTTGGTTGGAAAAACTTTGTAACTTTTGGAAGTTTACTGATCATATGGAAAAGCAATGAGTTTCTTGAAATTATCTGGTTTTTAGTGTTTATTTGTGTGTTAATGGAGTGTTCCAGGCACTAAGAAGTGTGTGGCATGTGTGGTAACTACTTTGCAAGCTTTGTGTGCTCTGCAGTTAGTTTTTCTTATCATTTTCTAGCTTTGTTCTTTGTTAGTTTTGTTTCTTTCATTACTGATCAGACCAGTTAGCTGTTAATCATGGAGTCTTAGACCTCTCTTTTCCACTGTACCTGGTGTATAGTCTATGGGGGAATGAGGCTAAGCTCCATGCCTATACAGATTTTAAGTTTAGAAGTCAGTAGGTGTCAAGGAAGCATGGTGAAGATCTTTCCCTAGGCGAGCTGACTGTGCCCGGCTAGGAAAGAACAGTGGAAACCAAGCCCTAATGTTGCAGGGGTATCAATCCCTTAGCAACCCAGGGTGTGTGGTGGATGCAGGAGTCCTTGCAAAGGTTTGACAGGGAGGTGGAGTCTTCACCAGTCCATTTGGTGGGTAAAAGAAGCAAACAGATCACTGCTTGGTCAAGAAATGGCCTAAAAAGTCGTAAATCTAGCAAAGTAAGGATTATGCCTATGTACGACCTATGAAGGCCTATAACCTCTAAAATCCTTGAGAGGTTAGAAAATGAGCTAGAGTATGAGAAGGGAGTTTGTGATGTTCTTCAGGGAATTTGGGAGATTAAGCCTACTTTCTTGGGTTAGGAGGCCTAATTGGGGCTCAAGGGCTACTAGCCCTTTTAAAACCCTAGAATAGGGTTTGGTGAAAGCGATGGAGAAATGGAGTATTATGGATGACTAGGAACCCTAGGTGGATATATTTGAAGCTATGGAAGTCAACACACACCCCTACAACAAGTTGGTAAAGCTTGGAGGTTAAATGGCCTTTAGGGAAGAGTAAGGGCCAAGGGTGAGATAGTGGCAAGGCACCAAGATTGGCTTGGTTAGGAGAATGCAGATGATAGTAGGGCTAGCCAGGAGAACCAGGGGTGCCTAGTAAGCACTAGGGCCTATAGGTTAAGAAGGTGGAGAGTGACACCAAATGGTTTGCCAAGGTGAGACCCAGAGCATGGGATAGTGAGTGTCTCATCCAACCCTACCCTATCAGATTGGTATCAGAGCAGGTAAAAGATTTGGGAAGAATCTTGCATGTCTAAGGTTGAGTCAAGTGATTCTTCCATCATGGTGACAAATGCAGAACTGGCCAAGATGGTTGAAGAGCAGGAGGAAGACAATAAACAATTGAGGGAAGGAATTGCCCAGCTTGAACAAGCAGTGAGGAGTGCACAATTTGAAGGAAGGATACCAAAGGAAGAAGAGGTTGCAGAGGAAGACAAGACCCTTGAACCTGACCGTGTCCTGAAAGAAGAGCCTTTCTTGAAGGCATTGAAGGCCTTGAGTGGAAAATAATTTGAAGGCATACCACTATTTAGTGGGAAAATGGAAGCTAATCTAGTCATGGACTGGATAGAGGGAATGGAAAACCATTTTGAGTGTGATGGAGTCACTGAAGCACAAAAGGTAAAGGTGGACAAATCAAGACTAAGAGGTTTTACCTTGACATGGTGGAAGTTCATTCAGATAGAGAGGGGAAAAGAAGGTAAGCAACCTATGTCAACTTGGAAAGGAATGGTTGCCAAGATAAGAGAAGCATACATGCCAGATGACTATGAGATTCAGTTACACAAGAAGAGGAAAAGCTTAAGGTAGAAAGACCAAGATGTGAATACCTACATAGAGGGGTTCCAAAAACTTTGTATGAGGTCTAATGTTTCTGAAGATGAAAGTCTTAAGGTGGCTAGGTATCTTAATGGCTTGAAATGGAACATACAAGAGGAGATGGCTCTACTAAGTCCTAAGACAGTACATTAGTGTTACTAGTTGGCTGTCAAGATTGAGGAAATGAACAAGAGGTAGCAAGACCAGGCTTCTAAGGGTAGAGGTAAAGGTAGAGATCAAAGAGATCAAAGAGGGCAGCGAGGTGGCTACCAAGGTAGAGGCAATGACCAAAGAAACCAAGGAGAGTCTAAACTCACATAGCATGGAGGAGAAACATCTTCTAGAGGAGGATATAACAGAGGTAGAGGACCTCAAGGAGGTTCAAACAAAGGAAGAGGAGTAGACAAGAGCAATTCATACTTTGTAAACATGAAGTGCTACCATTGTGGTCAAGTTGGACACCCAACTTATAGGTGCCAGGAGAAAGCATCTTCATCAAGCAATGAGAAGAGAGTGGCTTATGCACAAGAGGACACCATGAGTCCTAAGGCATCTGAGGTAGGAGAGAATCTAATGTTCAATAGAGTTTTGATCAGAGAACCGGTCAAGGAAGAACCAAAACAAAGGAGAGCTCTATTTAGAGTAAGGTGCAAGATACTTGGAAAAGTGTGCAAGGTCATAGTAGATTCAGGTTCAACAAACAATATCATATCAGAGGATATAGTAATGAAACTGAAATTGGAGAAGGTACCCCATACTAACCCTTACAAGGTCACATGGCTAAACAAGGGACAAAGTGTTTTAGTGAATGAGCAAGTAACGGTGGAGTTTTCCATTGGAGGGTACAAGGACAAGTTAGTTTGTGATGTGTTACCCATGGATGCATGCCATCTACTATTGGGCAGACCATGGCAGTATGATAGAAGTGTCATATATGATGGGAAAGAGAACACCATCTCATTCAAGAAGGATGGGAAGACTTTTAAGTTGCAGTCACTGTCAGAAGAAGAAGGACATTCAAAGACACCAAAACATCATGTTGAGTAGTGGTAAAGAGTTCCTTAACAACCTACATCAAGGGAGTGAAGGATATGTGGTTGTGTTACAACCTAAAGAGGAAGATAAGGCTAAAAAGACAGTCCTACCGAAAGCAGTCCAGAAGTTACTTGAAAGGTACAAGAGCATAGTTAGTGATGGTACACCTGCAACTTTACCTCCAAAGAGAGCCATTAGTCATCAAATTGACTTCATACCTGGAGCTTCATTACCAAACAAAGCAGCATACAAGCTTACACCAGATCAGAACCTAGAAGTAGCTAGGCAAGTGCAAGAGTTGTTGGATCAAGGATTGATTCAAAAGAGCATCAGCCCATGTACAATACCAGTGGTTTTAGCAACCAAGAAGGGAGGTAAGTGGAGGTTATGCACTGATTCTAGAGAATAAATAGGATCACTATTAGGTATAGGTTCCCTATTCCTAGAATTGAAGACTTGATGGATTGTCTTGGAGGAGCTCAGTACTTCACCAAGTTGGATCTCAAGAGTGGATACCATCAGATCATAATTAAGGATGGAGATGAGTGGAAGACAAAATTTAAGATAAATGATGGGTTATATGGATGGAGAGTGATGTCATTTGGTCTCTCCAATGCCCCTAGCACATTCATGAGGCTCACGAATGAAGTACTCAAGGACTTTACAGGGATATTTGTGGTGGTATACCTTGATGACATCCTCATATACAGCAAAACAACAAAAGAGCATTTGAAACATGTGGAGTTAGTTCTTAGAAGGTTGCAAGAGGAGAAATTAGCAATCAATCTAGAGAAATGTGAGTTCTTTAAGCAAGAGCTAGTCTATTTGGGTTTTGTAGTGTTCAAAGGATCATTGAAGATGGATCCAAGCAAGGTGGAAGCCATCCTAAACTGGCCTACACTAACCACAGGGATAGAGGTAAGAAGTTTTCATGGATTAGCCCAATTTTATAGAAAATTCATAAGGAACTTTAGTAACTAATTGTACCAGTCCTAGATACAATCAATGGTGGTCTAAAAACTAAGTTTGTGTGGACTCAAGAAGCTGAGAAAGGGTTTGAGAAACTAAAACAAGAAGTGGCAACTCAACCTATTCTTTTGTTACCTAGTTTTAACAAATTGTTCACTGTTGAATGTGATGCAAGTGAAGTGGCAGTAGGAGGAGTGCTAAGTCAAGAGGGTAGGCCTATAGCCTTCTTTAGTGAGAATCTCAATGAAGCAAAGAAGAAGTATTCAACCTATGACTTAGAAATTTATGCTTTGGTTCAGTCACTTAGGAAATGGAGGCATTACCTTCTACCCAAGGAGTTTGTAGTCTTTACTAACAATCAGGCACTGAGTTTTATCAACACTCAAGAGAAGTTGAGTAATAGGCATTTGAAATGGACGGAATACATCCAAGCTTTTAATTTCACCATCAAGCACAAGAAGGGATAGCTAAACAAAGTGGTCGATGCATTGAGCAGGAGATTGTTGACAGTGTAAGAGATATAGATCAAGAGCATTGGCATAGAGAGTTTCAAGGATCTCTATGGGGAAGATGAAGACTTTTCAGAGGTCTCTAAGGTATGTTCTAACTTTGAAAACCATTTCCATAGCCAATACTCTAAGTATACATTGCAAAGTGGGTTATTGTTTAAGAGAAATCAGTTATGTGTTCCAAAAGGGTCAATGAGGGAAAATCTGATTCAGGAAAAGCATAATGGCAGTCTTAGTGGACATTTTGGCATCAACAAGACTTTAGAACTAGTGCAAAGATTCTATTACTGGCCTAAGTTGGCAAGATATGTTAGAAAGTATGTGGAACAATGTGTTGTGTGTATGAAAGCTAAGGGAGGAGCTAGTAATGTTGGTTTATATCAATCCCTACCCATTCCTAACAGACCATGGGAGTGTGTGAGCATGGATTTTGTGGTAGGCCTTCCTAAGACCAAGACTCGTTTTGACAGTTTTTATGTAGTAGTAGATAGATTTAGCAAGATAAGTCATTTCATTCCCTACCAAACTACTCATGATGCTAGCTACATAGCTCATCTTTTCTTCAAGGAGGTTGTAAGGATACATGGATTGCCTTTGAGCATTGTTTCAGACAGGGATGTGAAGTTCATGAGTCATTTTTGGAAGACTCTATTGAGTAGATTGGGTACAAATATGTCTTTTGGATCAGCTTACCATCCTCAGACTGATGGTCAAAAAAAGGTGGTTAACAAGGTGCTAGGTAACCTTCTTAGGTGCCTAACTAAGGAATATGGACAGACATGGGATATGGTTATCTCACAAGCTGAGTATGCATACAATGACAATGTAAACTGGACCACAGGGAAGAGTCATTTTGAAGTTGTGTATGGGATGCACGCAAGAGGCATATGTGAGCTCAGAGATCTTAGAGCTATGGACCATAGGAGTGGACATGCAGAAGACTTCAATAAAACCATGAAGGAGATTGAGGAGTAGGTAAAGAGGACAGTCACTGAGGCTACACAAAAAGTGAAGGAGAAGACGGACATGTCAAGGAAAGATGTACAATTTGTAGTAGGGGACTATGTTATGGTCCCCCTTAACAAGTCAAGGTTGCAAAAGGGAATGTCAACCAAGTTGCAGATGAAGAGAGTGGTTCCATGCAAGGTATTGGCCAAGTGTGGGCAGAATGCATACAAGGTGGAGTTACCTACCAATCTAGGGATCTCTCGAGTGTTCAATGTAGCTGATTTGATCAAGTATAAGGGGACAGTCAGTGATGTGGATCAAAATAGTAAGGATATCTTCAAGGACATCAGTAATGTATCCTTACCTAATCAGGACAAGCCTCAGGCAGAGCAGATCTTGGAGTCAAGAGTGAAGAAGGCTACAAGACACAAGGTGTACATGGAGCACTTTATCAAGTGGAAGAACAAGCATGAATCAAAAGCTACATGGGTACAAGAAGATCAGTTTAAGAAGTCTAGCATTGACCTTTCATTGGTCTCTCCTTCCATTCCTTAGTGTTTTGGCTGAGAGGGGGAGAATTGTGCAAGAGCACCAAGACAACATTGGGAAACACTAGGCAATTTTGGAAGCCTAGGAAGAAATTTTGTGTCTTGATACTTCAAGGTCATGTTGACCATTTAGTTAGTTGTTTTTGAATAAATATTGATCTGTTGTGATCAATGTAATAGGAGGTGAAAGGATTAGATGAGTGTAGTTGCTCATTTGGCTTAGGTTGCCAACATTTGTGAAAAGTTGGAAAACACAGCGGGTTTTTCAACTTTTGCTATTTGATCATTAGAAGGTCCGACCAAGGGAGTGTAACTACTTTGGGAACCTTTAAAAGGTGTCCCTCGACCTGGAATGGGGGTTGGTTGGTCAGAAAAACTTTGAAACTTTTGGAAGTTTACTGATCATATGGAAAAGCAATGAGTTTCTTGAAATTTTCTGGTTTTTAGTGTTTATTTGTGTGTTAATGGAGTGTTCTAGGCACTAAGAAGTGTGTGGTACATTTGGTATCTACTTTCCAAGCTTTGTGTGCTCTGTAGTTAGTTTGTCTTATTGTTTCCTAGCTTTGTTCTTTGTTAGTTTTGTTTCTTTCATTGCTGATCAGACCGGTTAGCTATTAATCATGGAGTCTTAGACCTCTCTTTTCCACTGTACCTGGCATATAGTCTATGGGGGAATGAGGCTAAGCTCCATACCTGTACATATTTTAGGTTTAGAAGTTAGTAGGTGTCAAGGAAGCATGGTGAAGATCTTTCCCTAGGCAAACTGACTGTGCCCGGCTAGGAAAGAACAATGGAAACCAAGCCCTAACATTGCAAGGGGTATCAATACCTTAGAAACCCAAGGTGTGTGGTGGATGCAGGAGTCCTTGCAAAGGTTTGGCAGGGAGTCAGAGTCTTCACCAATCCATTTGGTGGGTAAAAGAAGCAAACAGATGACTGCCTGGTCAAGAAATGACCTAAAAAGCCCTAAATCTAGCAACAGGGTTATGCCTGTGTACGGCCTGTAAGGCCTATAACCTCTAAAATCCTTGAGAGGTTGGAAAATGAGCTAGAGTCTCAGAAGGGAGTTTGTGATGTTCTTCAGGGAATTTGCGAGATTAAGCCTACTTTCTCAGGTTAGGAGGCCTAATTGGGGCTCAAGGGCTACTAGCCCTTTTTAAACCCTAGAATAGGGTTTGGTGAAAGTGATGGAGAAATGGAGTATGATGGATGACTAGGAACCCTAGGTGGATATATTTGAAGCTATGGAAGTCAACACACACCCCTGCAACAAGTTGGTAAAGCTTGGATGTTAAGTGGCCTTTAGGGAAGAGTAAGGGCCAAGGGTGAGATAGTGGCAAGGCACCAAGAGTGGCTTGGTTAGGAGAATGCAAATGATAGTAGGGTTGGCCAGGAGAACCAGGGGTGCCTAGTAAGCACTAGGGCCTATAGATTAAGAAGGTGGAGAGTGACACCAAAGGGTTTTCCAAGGTGAGACTCAGAGCATGGGACAGTGAGTGTCTCATCCAACCCTACCCTATCATAATGAAATAACAAACAACCCACATTATGTTTTCTAACCTATAATTATTTTGTGCATTTAATTTTAAAATCATAGGAAGAGATTCAAACATAATTTTACTCTAAGTAATAGTGGTTATAAATTTTGAAGGTTCCTTACATTTCATTCCTACTATTGGAAGACTATTAGAAGTTTGTCATTGTTGATGTTGTTTGGAAACATGAGCATGAGGTGAATATATTGTATGATCCAATGTTGTAATTGATTTCAACATTGTTATGATCATTCTAGCATGGAATTGAATCATTCTTGAAGACATCTGGATAAAACAAGTTGATCCGAAAAACATGGTTATATAGGAATTTGGCTAAATGTTCCTTTTGATAGTATTGTGGTTCAGTGCATCATTTTTTGGGTCTACACTCCATAAAAAATGGAAATATTACTCTATGCTTCTAACTATAGTTTTGAGATCATCAAATGCATCTCCATTCAAGATCTTTTGTGAGGTACTCTAAAATATATGAATGGTAGAGTTCAACCCTATATTTTTTAGCGATTCCTTATACATTGTATCAATGTGGGAGATTCCGCATTTCTTTGAGGATAATTATTTTGTTCTATGATAATGAGGATAAGCTATTAGATGTTGGCCAAATCAAAATTCAAAGGAAGATCAAGTTTTGAAGTTACATGTATGGCGAATTGTATGTACATATGAAGGTTTTGTGTTTAGGTCTTATTTTTGGGCTGACCTAACATGTTTGATGTTTTTTGGAGAAAAAGCAAGTAAATTTATCTTATGTGGGATCTATATTAGGTATTTCCTAACTTATCCTAAGGATAATTGAATTTTGAATTAAGCTGTGAGATGAGGATATAATTTTTTGAGGATGACATGTTCAATTTTGTGTGTTACTTCTAGTTAGGCTAACCTAATTGAAGTTACAATTGATATGGATATATATAGGATATTAAATTTAGATTTTTTAGAGTATGAGTGTAGTGAATGGTTATGATGATGAGGAAGGACTAGATAGATAAGGTTGTATGCAAGTATTGAGAGACATATGTTATGTATGGTACTTCACCTACATATGTATGTGATGCACGAATATAATCAGAGTTGAGAAGATTGTGAGTAGAGTAGAGGATTGATTCAAATATGTGTGAAGATAATTTATACTTCATTGGAACTATAGTCCAACATATGATAGGTGTTATTATATTAGTTAAAATAGGATGTGTAGTCACCCCTTCTTTCTATCTATCTTACTTTCTGTGGGTAGTGAGTTCACTTGGACAATGAGTCCACCTGGTAGTGATCCTTTCTGGAATATACTATATCTAGATATAATATATTGTGAGATAACCCTCACCATGGTTTTTCTCTTTTTGGCTTTTCCATGTAAAAATAATGGTGTTCATGTGTCATGTGATTTTGTAGATGTCTTCAAGATTTCATTCATCATTGTAGTTATATTTATTCTGATAATTGTATGGCTTATGTTTAATTGGTTTAAGGGAATACTGATTCACCCCCCCTCTAATTGTTATTGGTGTTCAACAATTGGTATTATAGCTTGGATCTCTGGAAGGAGCTTGAATACTTTGGGAGGATCTTGGAGTTTGAACACATGATTGATAGAAAGTATCCTATTCCTTTGAAAGAGATTCATGTTATTGATTACATAGAAGAAGGTTACATGTTAGAAAAAGATGGAGAAATCAAATTTTCTCTTGAAGAACTTGACAAAATTGAAGTTGAAAACATAAATTTGAAGGAAAATCTTAATGAGGCAAATGAATGCATCAAAAAATTGAGAGAGAAGATCAAGAAGTTTAGAGAAAGACATATGGAAGTTAATGAACAATTGAAATAATAAAATAAGAATATCACTAGATTGAAGGTGCAAGTGGAGGAAAATAAAAATATTGAGGAATGTCTAATTGCAATGGTGGAAAGAAAATATAGTGAATGCATAAGGCTTGAACAAGAAATGATAAATCTGAGATTAGATTTGGAGAAGGAAAGAAGTTTTGAAGAAAAATTTAAGACAAGCTCTACAATTCTTGATGAGTTAATTGTAGGAAAGAAATCATCTAAAGAGAAAGGCAGTTTGGGAATTGAAAAAGGAGAAAGCTCAAAAGAAAATGAGAATGCAAACAAGACTGAAGACAAGAAGAAAAATGGCATATGCCCCAAAATCAAGGAAACAATGATAGAATACCTCCTATTAGACAACCAAATGCTCAAAGGTACTCATATTTCAATGGTATTTGTTATCTTTGCAATAAATTTGGACATTAAGAAAAGGAATTCAAAATAAAAATGAATCAAAATGTTTCATCTTTTACTAGTTAATGCTTTACATGCAAGAAATTTTGACATAGAGCAAGTGAATGCAAAATTCAAATGATGAATGCATTTAACAATGGTAGAATAATTCAATCCTTGAAAGGTTACTACTATACATGTTATGGATTTGGACACAAGGCTAACCAATCTAGATCTAGAATGAATGAAAGGAATAATGCTCAAAGGAATATCATATGCAATAATTGTAGAAGGCCTAGACATATTGCTAAATTTTGAAAAAGAAAGGTGAATCTACTAAAGAAGAATAAACCATTCAAAAAGGTTGATCTAGATGAAGTGAAGAAGGAAATGGAAAAGATATGGAGAAAGAAAGAAGAAACTAAGTATAAGGAAGAACCTATACCAATCTCTGGTGCAGATGTTTCTTCCACTAACTAAGCCCAAAGCTATGGCTTAGGGGGAGCTTTAATGAATATCTTATGAAACCCTGCCAAAAAAGAGGTACTTGAGATATAACATGAAGATATGTGATCAAGAAAGAAGTGCTTAATCTAAGGAAGAAAATTGAGTAATGAAATACACTAATGCTTCTATTTGTGGAGCTTAGAAAGTTAACTGTGCATACAGAATTTAGGGTTATCAAATTTTTGTTTGAAGCATTTATTGCTAAAATGGGTCAAATCAGAGAGTTAAAAGCATGCTTGACCAGAAAAATATCTCATTGAAAGTACTCAAAGAAGAGGAGAGAAGCAAGAAGTGAGTTTGAAGGGTCCAAAGCATCTCTAAGTTGTAGAATTCTAAAAACACTACTTCATTGAGCAAGAGAAAAAGGTATTTAACAAAACTTGCACATTCTAATTTTTTGGAATTATTAGTAGAAGGAAAGTTCAATGCAATGGCCACACCAAAAATTGTAGATATTTCTCAAAGACTGCAACCCAAATTTAAGAGATATTCTACCAAAGCTTTATAATTTGATCCCCTAGGTGCATTTTTGCATATACCTCTTGGGGTTGTGCCTACTAAAGATATTAGGTCTTATATTCATGGAAATATGGAAGAGCACACCTACAAAAAATAATTCCATGGGTAGATGAGTTGTTCAAAGAAGATTACACTTTGAAATAGGAATACAATATCTTGACAGAGAAGAAATCAGATGTGTGGCACTAGTTTCTAGACTTTAGCAATGAAGAGAAGTGTATTAGAATAACATTGAGCAGAATACATGATCAGTTCATGTGGATTGATGGTCCCCGCATGATTACCAAAGAATTTATTAGAGAAATAACTGGATTATGATCCACCACACCAATTCCAATCCAAAAATCCACCAAGAACAAAGACATAATGTTGCAAATGGGTACTACAATGAATCCTATTAGAAATATAGCAATTCAATATACAACTATGGTGATTGGAAACATGATTTATAAAGACAATTTAGTCTCTTCCATCGCAATTCATGTGGCCATGGATATGATTGAGAATAATGGTGAATATGACCTTTGTGAGTGTCTCTAGCAATAAGTGATGGAGAACTTGAAAGAAATCAAGAAGAAAAAGAATATATTCAAGTATGGTACATTGATAATATGTTTGGTTTTCTACTTTATGAAGAAAGTTTCAATATTTGGAAAGGTTATTTGGTCAAATCATCAAATAAGATACTACAGGAGAAATTTGGGAGATATGGATGATCAAGGTGATGCCTTTATAACATTTGATGCAATATTTCAAGGAAGGATGAATATGAGATAGATAATTCTGAGAGATGTGGTAAGGAAATACATGAATGGCATTACATTTTTGGTTTCTACTAACTATTGCATAATGGAAGTAGTTGAACCTAAAACTATTTGGGTCCAAAAGCTTGGATATGAAGTGACAAAATATGAAGCTAATAGTTATGTTGAAGTGTTGTTGAACATTCCTAAGAATCCTACCAAACAAAGATTTGGAAACTTTAGAGAGAATACAATGGAAGTTTCACATAAATTCAAGAAATTGCAAATAATGAAACAGATTGATGATCAGGCATAATCATGTACCAAAGAGTTTACCATTTCATTAAACATGGATAGGGAAGCTATAGAAAGAGATAGAGGTAACATGAGTGTATAAGAATCCTCTGGTAGCTCTAGGAGATCAGCTATTACATCTAGTGAGAAGAGGAGATCCATAGGTGGTCCTCCAGTAGTCCATGCTATTAGGGCAGAAGACAAGAAAACCACAAGGAGATTTAAATAGAAATCCATTAGGAAAAAAGAAATTGAACAAGATATAGATGATGCTCAACATGAGCATGAGATCTATGAAGCTATGAAGACAAGACAAGAGATAATGAATAACTTCAAGGGATATGTCTATGAACTAAGAGAACAAGTTGAAATAGAAATTGAACCATGGATTCCAAAAAAAGAAGTTACTAGATATCACAAAAAGTGTGCATCTACACACAAAAAAATGGAAGAGAGTTTGATGGATGTTCATACCTATGAAGAGAAAGCAAGGAATATACTTCTCTATTGCATGAAGTGGTCATATGTTACACAAAGCATAAAAGATGTTATGAATACAATTGTGAAAAAAAAAGTTAATCTTCAAATACTTATGACCCAATACAAGATAGAGACAATCACACCTGGACTACTCTAGTGACCTTACTTGAAGAATACTTTACCTTGCAAATCCAAAAGGAAGAAATAGTCAAACAATTCAAGAAGCTAAGGGACTTGGTGAAAATAAAGCATATACCTATCTCAAGTGCCCTTGCTAGTATAGATAGGATTTAAGAGATAAATCTTATTCCCTATACTTCGAAAGAAGGAAAAGATATCTTAGTAGAACTTTAGTTATAGCTCAGGATACTTGTAGCAACAAAGGTATAGTGGGAAGAAGGAAAATCTACTTGGCAAGCCATCCTGCAGAAGCTTCAAGGCTCAACATCTTTAGGTTGACAATTTTCACTCTTATGTATTTTCCAAATTTTTAGATTTATTTTGCATGTATGTGGAAGGTATAGAAGTTTTTGGTTAACTCCTTGAGGTGGATTCAACACACTCTTCTAGTTACTTTTTCTCACATATATATATAAGGGGGAGTATACAAAGTGTTTTTCACCAATACACCCTTTGCTATTGATGTCAGGGGGAGATACTTGGAAAAAAACTTCGGGAAAAATACTTGAGATCAAAATTTTTGGAGATTTGGGGAAAGATACTTGAAAAAATTTAAAGAAATTTTGAGAAATACTTTTGGGGAGAAATATGTGTAAAGGGGAGAGACAATTTTTTCAATTTTTTTTTATATGCATGTTGCCATCGATGACAAAGGGGGAGATTGTTGAAAGACTGTTGGAAGTTTGTCATTGTTGATGTTGTTTGGAAAAATGAGCATGAGGTGCATATATTGTATGATCCATTATTGTCATTGATTTCAACATTATTATGATCATTCTAGCATGGATTGAAAGAATTTTTAAAGACATTTGGATAGAACAAGTTGATCTAAAAAACATGGTTATACAAGAATTTGGCTAAGTGTTCCTTCTGATAGTATTCTGGTTCAATGTGTTAATTTTTGGGTCCACACTCCATTGCAAATGGAGATATTACTATGTGCTTCTAACTACAATTTTGAGATCATCAGATGCATCTACCTTCAAGATTTGGTAACATTTTGTGAAGTATACAGAAAGATATGAATGACAGAGTTCAGCCCTGTATTTTGCAGTCATTCCTTATAAATTTTATCAATGTGGGAGATTTCACATTTCTTCATGGATAATTATTTTGTTTTGTGATGATGGGGATAAGATATTAGAATTTGGCTTAATGGGAGTTCAAAATAAGCTCAAGTTTTGAATTCACATGTACAGTGAATGTTATGTACATATGAAGGTTTTGTGTTTAGGTCTTATTTTTTTGGCCGACCTAACATGTTTGATGTTTTGTGGAGAACAAGCAAGTAATTTTATCTTATGTGGGATCTAAATTATGTCGATCTCAATGTATTGTAAGGACAATTGAATTTTTAATTATGGTGTGAGATCTTGATATAATGTTTTGAGGATGACATGTTCAATTTTGTGTGTTACTTCTAATTAGGCCAACCTAATTGAAGTTACTCTTGATATGGATATATATAGGAGATTAACTTCAATATTTTTGGAGTATGAGTGTGGTGAATGGTTATAATGATGAGGAATGATTAGAGATAGTAGGTTGTATGAGAGTATTGATAGAAATATGATATGTATGGTGCTTCACCTACATGTGTGTGATGCGAATATAATCAGAGTTGAGAAGATTGTTAGTAGAGCAGAGCATTGATTTAGATCTATGTGAAGATAATTTTGCACTTTATTGGAACTATAATCAATCATATGATAGATGCTATTGTATCAGTTCAAATAGGCTATGTAGCCACCCCTGTTGGAGTTAAAATGACACTGAGAGGGGGGGTGAATCAGTGTTATAATTGATTTGACCAATTTTCAAAAATTCAAAAACATAGCTCATATTTGATCTCAATATTACTTTGATTAAAGCATTCATCAGTTGAATGTAATCATTCATAAACAGAATTGAGAAAAGTAATAATTAGTGAACAAAACAACAACAACACTGTAAAGCAGAGAGCACACAGAAGAACAAAGAGACAAAAGATTTTGCTGAGTGGAAAACCCTCCTGGGGTATAAAAACCACTCCTAAACTGCCTTACTAGCTTAATCTTCAAAACCACTGTTAACAATGCCTTATAGGCTAATTTCTGAGCACCAACTCAAGGAGCACCAACCCCTCATTTAGAGACACCAATCTCAAGGAGCACCAACCCCTTACTTAGATTTTAGAATTACACTCATAATATCAGAGGATCTCTCTGTTTTCAGTTAAGCACATATTTTTCTATTTTCTCATCTACAGAATACCCTAAGGATTACAACCAGAGTTACAATCACCAACCTTCACTATTTTCAACATAGGTTTATATATACATTTCAAGTATTTCAATTATCAAGAAATCTTCAACAAGCATTTTTCACAAGATTCTGAAACTCTCTTGCTATTATTAGAATCTGAAGCTGATTCATAATGAACTGTAGATGATGGTAAAAATCAGAGTAACCCCTATCCATGGAGCTTTAACTTCTGCGCTGAGTCAGGAGATTTCAAATTGTAACTAAAAGATTTTCATCAAAGCCATGGTTTCCCACTAACAGAAAATCATAACCTCTAAAATCTCAGAGAATATCTTGCCATAGATTTGATACCAACCAAAGATGTCTGCATGCAACTATACTTAGAAAAATCCATTAAATAAAAAATACGACAGCTCAGAATGAAACTCAATGAATATTCTGTTATGTAACCATTCTGAGATTTGATGTCAATCCATGATGACGACCACTGTGTTTTGAGTCTTCGTTAACTATTCGTTGAGACAACCAGATAGTTTTGCCGAAGGCAATTGCACCACCAAACATTCCTCTTAGTTAACGCTTTTTCCATAACCCATCAGAGTCGGGAAGAACACATAGAGAATACATCATGTCTCATTGATAGGCTTCCTTAGAGTATTATTCATTCGCTGATACATCAAGTCTCTCACCGAGATCTCCTTTAGTTTCATTCACTATCGCTGTGACTAAACGATATCAGATCGACCTCTTGTAGACTTCATAATGTTTTTCTGAGAGTCACTTGATACACATTGTCGCCGTGACAATTCAATACCTATGCCGAATAATTTTGTCATTTCCAAGTCGCCAAGACAATACATAGTTGGGGAGACACTATATAGACTGCCCCTTGTTTTGCTGAAACATCTCGAGCTCACAATAGATCGCCAAGACATTAAAGTTCTCACAACAACAGAAACCTTTTTCCTTATGTGCATCACTATAACATTATGATATCGGGGAGACCTCCTGTAGAGCACACCATTTCTTTCTGAAAGTCTTCAACCACTTGTGTGTCGCTGTGACATTATACTATCGAGGAGACATTATACAGCCAACATTGAGTTTCACCGATGGGCTTGTTCGCTGTAACATAAAGGTTCTCTCACCGATGCACCCTTCTATCTTATGAGGGTCGCTATAACATACCAATATTGGGGAGACCTCTTGACAAAATCTTGAGTCATACTGAAAAACTTCATTCACTCGGAGTCGCTGAGATAGGATAGATCCTATGCCAACAAAGTTATTTTTTGTTCCATCGGTGAGACCAGAGGTCACTCACAGAGACCTCTCACCAAAAACCCTAGCTCTTACCAAAGAGACTACCTTTATGTTTTTGATTGGTGTAACAAATCGAATTTGCCAAGACCATATAACGATGCCACAACTTTCACCGATAGACTTCCACATGCACTAGTCAAGGAGACAAATCATTTTTTTATGCCGACAAGAAGCCTTTTGTTTTCTACCAGCGAGACCAAGGTCACTCGCTGAGACCTCATACCGAAAACCTTTAACTCTTACCGATAAGCCTTTTGTGCCAAGTGAGTAAGACACCATGAGATCGCCATGACATTTCATCGAAGCTATAACTCTCACCGATGATATCTTTCCTTGCACGGTCGATGAGACAATATGAATCGCTAATACCTTAGCCCGATGGCCAAACTCATGCCGATATGCTTATCCAAATGCGGGTCGGTAAGACATGACATATTCGATGAAACATTACACCGAAGATGATTTCCTTTGCCGATATGCCCATTCTGAAGTGGGTCAGGGAGACATAATGAAATCGATAAGACCTCATCCCAATAGTATAACATATGCCGATAGAGAACTCTTTATGTCACCGAAACAAAAGAGAATGTCATGCCAATAGATGCCTGGAGATGGATTATGATCACTGTGACATAAAATAAGTCTTTCCGATATGAGATTTCTTGTGCCAGTCGCCAAGACACAAAGCACTCGATGAAACAACATGCCGATAGGGTTTACTTACGCTGATACACCACCTCATGTATTAGTCGGCAAGACCTGACTCATTCAGTAAGACCTCTCATCGGTGAACAAACCTGATGCCAATAGAATTTTCTTCTGTCGCTAAGACCACATCAATGTCACGCCGAAAGTTTTCCTGTATGTAAAATCAAGTCGTTATGACATCAAAAATGTCTTGCCGAAAGGCAACACAGACATTTCAAAATGGATCGGGGAGACCCTACCATTCTCATGCTGATAAGTGTAAGCCCGAAAGAGAAACAACCAATACCATTAGACAAAACTATATCAAGATAAAGCATGAGAAACCAATCTGAAATTGTCAACAAGTAGAATCAACTGAAAGGGATTTTGACATCAAGGACAAACCATATGATTAGAACTAAGAACCAACAACCCCTTCTTTCTATCTATCTTAATTTTTGTGGGCAGTGACTTCACTTGGACAGTGAGTCCACCTGGTAGTGATCATTTCTGTAATATACTATATCAAGATATAATATATTGTGAGCTAACCCTCACCATGGTTTTTCCCTTTTTAGGTTTTCCATGTAAAAATACTAGTGTTCATGTGTCATGTGATTTTGTGGATGTCTTCATGCTCTCATTTATCATTGCAATTATATTTATTCGAATAATTGGATGGATTATCTTTAATTGGTTTAAAGGAATACTAATTCACCCTCCTCTTAGTATTATGGGTGTTCAAAACCTACTATCTAAGTTATAATTTTTTTTAATTAAATCTAATTATTTTATAAAATTGCAAGTTAGAATAGAGTGGGTGTTATGGAAATTTTCAACCCACATACAGTTCTAAAATCCTAAACATGCAACAACCTAATTGGTTAGTTTTATGTATTTCCCACCTAGAACTCCCCCTTTCTCTCCACCAATTAGCTTGGAATGTACATAATTAAATAACTCAAAAACCACTATTTTTTCCAACCTAAAATTACTTTTGAGAATTTTTTTCTCAATCATATATAAAGAAATTGAAATACAAGTTTTTTTGTTGCTACAAGGGTATCCCCACAAATTTCCAAGGGGCAAGCTAAGGCGGTACTATTCCCCTTTGGCTAGGCACGACATCCCACAAGCTAGTCCGCTAGTAAAGCCCGAGAATGGGGATCAAACCTAAAACCTATGAGAGAAAACCCATAGCCCAAGCCAACTCCACTACCCATGTGGGCTAAATTTGAAATACAAGTTTTACTTTAACTAGGATTTGTTAAAAATTTTTAAGGTGCCTTACATTATGTTACACAATTTTTTTTCAAGGGGAGAAATAAGTACCAGATCAATGGCCACTTTGCACAAACCTAGCATGTACAAAAAAAAAATCATTCTATGTAGCTAAATTTCAACAACCCACATTTTTTCATTCTAGAAGGGCACATCACTCAAGTTTTGAACATGAAGCTATTGAATACATTGAATACTAATAGGGGGTGAATCAGTATTCTGCAAACATAGTTAATTGCTAACCATCCATTTATTAACACATATCTAGTTGTAATAGTAAACCAAAACATGAAAGGGATCATTAACATCTCATAACACATTGGCACCGATATTTTTATGTGGAAAACCCAAAGTTGGAAAAACCACTAAGGATTAACTCACAATATATTATAACCAGTTACAAGATATTGCAAGGCTCACTGCTAGGAAACACTTTCCTTGAAAGGCTCACATCCTAAAGTGAATACAAAATAACTTACCACCAAGATACAAAGAGTATGGCTCACTACCAAAAGATGAACTAAAGAAGTGCACCTTCAAAATGTTGAGATCAGCTTCGGCTAAGCTCTAGAAAACCAAATCCTTGCTCCAATTGCAAGTATACAATAACTATCAATACCTTCACACTATAACACTTGTCCCATAGATTGGATCACTGTTCACAATACTTTTCATCCCATTTTTCATTCATCCATTGGTATTTTCCATGCACACACACATACACATACACAACATCTTATACATCAATTAGGTTGGACTAATTGGATGTGCACATACACAATTCAAAGTAAATTGTTAACCCAATTCAAAGTGAATTGTTGACCCAATTCAAAAATCCTTTTTGGCACACAAAATAAAACATATCAAACAAAAATTAGGTTGGCTCAGACCTAATAAGGAACACTTTAAACATTCATAACATAAGTAGTTCTTAAACCTGTTGGCCAAAAGAATGCCAAACTTTTATCATTGAGATATCTTAGCCAAATCAACTAAATTTGTTGAAAGCTTGTTGATAGCTATAACTGACACTCCTAAGCAACATATCAAAAATCATACAATTATATTTTACTGGGAGAATTTTTGGGTCAAAATATTGAATCAATATAGATACACAGTTTACTTAGCCAGTTACCAACCAATGTTGGCATCAATGACACCAAAACCAGTGGCAAACTTCTTCATTCTTCCAACAATCTCCCCCTTTGTCATTGATGGAAACATGTACCAAAAATGAGACTTGCTTCAAAAAATAAATTGTGCAACAATAATGCACTCAACTCCCCCTTTCATATGTACAAGAAAACTAACACACCAAACACCAAACTCTAACATACCCTTCTTTATAAAAAATATTCTCCCCCTTTGACATCAAGGACAAAGGACTAGGAAAAGTAAAAAATACTTTCAATAAGGAATTGAGGGAACCTTGTAACTCCTTGAGAATTGCTTCCCAAGCCATATTTGTTGAAGTTGAGAAATACAACCTCAAAGAACCCAGTGAACACCTGCAAGCAAATAACCTGTCATGTAGAAGAGATAATAAAAACACAAGAATAGTGCTCAACTTGTCGTGAAGCAAAAATGTATTAAACAAGAATTGAATAGTTACAAAGAGATCAATACTTATGTAAGGAGATCAAAACCCTAAAGGTGAGTAATTAATAATTAATAATTAATTAATTATTAATGGGCCTAAGTTTAGCTTAAGTGAAAAATAAAGTAAAGGTGGCCTAATTAATTAATCAACATGATTAAATTAATTAATGAATTAACCTATTACTCTAACACCCCCCCTTAAGATGAACTTAGGGAGAAGCTAAAAAACTAAGGACAAAATGCATGAAAGCAAAGATGGGTCCCAACAACAAGACCAAATGAGCTACCCAAATACAACCAAATCTCTGTAAAGCACAAAAAATAGACAAAACCTCATGGGAAAAGCTCTACTCCAAAAAGAGATGAAAAGAATGCTAAAAGAACATGAAGGAAGGAAGTCCTCACAAAGACCCCCCAAGGAAAACTTCCCTCACCCCAAGCATCGATCGCAACTGAAGATAGTGTGGTGATGCCAAAGGTTGTGTGAAGATGTCTGCAACCTGCGCCTCAGTAGGAATGTACTCCAAGCTGAGAGAACCATCCTGAATCAACTGTCTGATGAAGTGCATGTGGATCTCAATGTGGTCTATCTGTTGATGTTTCACTGGATTGTAGGAAATGTGTATAGCACTCTGATTGACACACCAAAGAACAGTGGGACTATTAGGAGGAAACCCAAACTTTGTCATCAACTATTGAAGCCATAAAATCTCCTAACTAGCTAACACCACTACTTGGTACTCAGCCTTTGTAGATGATAATGCAATAGCAGATTTCTTCTTGCAAGACCATGTGATAGGAACAAAACCAAGGAAAAAAAAAAGCTAGAAGTGGACTTCTGATCATTGACACCACCAACCCAATCTGATTCAATGAAGCCAATAATGTGAGGGGCTCCTGATGTGTAGTGGATTCCATACTATGTGGTGCCTTGAATGTACCTCATGTGGATCATGGGAGAACCTAGAGACAAGATCAAACACAAAGGAAAGATTAGGACGTGAATGTGTCAGGTACAAAAATAACCAACCAACTGCCTGTATAATGTAGAGTCTACTGAAGGAGTAGAGCAAGTGGAAGACATAACAACACCTAACTGAAATGGTGTGGGGGCAGGCTTGCAATCAAGCATGCCAAATATTTGGAGCATATCAAGAGCATAATTCTGCTAATATATGGAAATCCCATCCAAAGACTAAATAAACTGTAGACCAAGAAAATAGTGCAAAAGACCGAGATCTATCATCTCAAATTGCTCCATCAAAGCTCTCTAAACACTCTGAATCATAGAGGATGAGCTACCTATAAGAATGAGATCATCAACATATAGCACAAGGATCAAAAGATCACCCTCCTAACATTGAATGTACACTATGGGATTAGAATGACAACATGTAAAGTGAGAGGAAAGAAAAAAAGAGTCCATCTTCTCATACCAAGCCCGAGGGGCTTGTTTGAGACCATACAATGAACATCGAAGTCTACAAACCAAAGAAGTGTCCTCTACAAAACCCTAGGCTGCTCCATATAGATCTCCTCATGTACGTCCCCATGCAAGAAGGCACTCTTCGGATCCATCTAAAAAAGTGTCCATCCCTAAGAAGCTACTAGTGATAGTACAAAGCAAATAGAATTCATCTTAGCAACAAGAGCAAAGGTCTCAGAGTAATCAATACCCTCAACCTGAGAAACCCCTTCACAACAAGAAATGCTTTGTACTTATCTATTGAACCATCTGTAGAAAACTTGGTATGGTAGACCCACTTGCATCGAACCAACTTTCTTCCCTTAGGAAGATGACGAAGATCCCAAGTATTATTCTTCATCAAAGAAGAATAATCCTCCTCCATAGCCCCATCCCACTCAGGGTGACCTATCACCTTTAAAAACCTCTAAGGATCATATGAAATGGCATGACTCAAAATTCTAGCACCTGATGTATGTGCATGTGTACGACAAGAATCTAAAGGATCACCTACCAAAGATCCAATTGCCTCTATAGTAAAGCGGATCCACTTGGTAAAATGTTGTTTAAATGGTGTCATGGGGATGGTAGATCATCATCTGCATCATCCACAAGAGATAATCAATCTCAAGAGATGAAGAGGGAGGAGTAGGTAGTGAGGAAGAAGCTGGTGATAAAGAATCCATCGGAGGAAAGCACTCATCAAACTAGACATCTCACTAAAACAAGACCTCTCTGGAATCAGGACCAAACAAGTTGTAGGCCTTAACATCCTCATAGTAGACAAAAAATATGAGTGGTCGGATTTTTCGCTCCATGGCTGTCCATTGAGCATCAAGAATAAATGCCCAAGCCTCACTACCAAAAACTCAGAATGTAGAAACATCAGGCTTGACATGGGTCGAGGCCTCCTTAGGAGTCATGTGTCATAATACCTTATGAGGCATTTGATTCTGAATATAAGTGGCACAATTGACTGCCTCAGCCCAAAATGAAGAATCCATAGACCATGATCATATCATACAATTGGCCATCTCCCGTAAAGTCATGTTCTTTCTCTCAGCAACACCATTCTGCTGAGGTTTGTAAGGAACTGTAAACTGATGTTGCAAACCATGCTTAGTGCTGAAATCCCTGAAAGCCTAATTAAAAAACTCCCCCTCATTATCTCTCTGTATCCTCTGATAGAAAGACCAGACTACTTCTCCACAAATGTCTTAAAGATCTTGAATGAATCAAAGACATCAAACTTGTACTTAAGAAAGTACACTCATGTACACCTGGAGAAGTCATCAATAAATGTGAGCACATATTTGGCCCCTAAAAATGAAGAAGTTGGAAAGGACATGAGGTCACTATGCACCAACTCCAAGGGTGCCTTAGCACATGTGGCTCTACCCATAGGAAAAAAATATCAGTGATTTTTTCCAAGTACACAACCTCGACAAACACCATCAGTATAGGAAATTTGTGAGAGCCCAATCACAAGTGCCAGTGTACTCATCTATTGTAGATATCTGTAATTGGCATGGCCAAAATGATCATGCCAAAGCCTTCTCATTATGTCTACATGTGCTATAAGAGATGAACCTGAACCATTTGTACTCTCAAAGCCATCAAATATATATAAGCAGGATGCATAATCAACAATCCTAGTAGCCACAACCAAATCAAGATCATGGAGGTCTCGAATAACCACATCATGTGGGGAGAACTCAATTGTCTTACCAGTGCTAGAATGGAAAATATAATAAACGGAAAGGAGGTTTGTCAAAATTTCAAGAACAATAAGTACATCCTGAAGACAACCACCATCCAATGGAAAAAAACTAGAACCCATAATAGTAAGATATGTAGAGTCACCATATACAATCTATGAAGCACCACAATGGGCAAGTGCGGTGATAGACTCATGAGTGTGTGTCATATGGTGAGAAGCACCAGAATCTAGAATCCAAGTGGATCTTGAAGTAATGCTCATACAGAAAGAGCATGACCTTTCCCTATGTTTAGGGAAGGTGACTGAGGTGAGGTGATATGATGTTGTTGCATGGCCTCCTCTAAAGCCTCTAATCACTTCCAACACCTAGAAACTAGATGACCTTCCTTGCCACAAAAACTGCAAGGATCACTTGATTTATTCATAGTCTTGGAGGAAGACTCACCAAACTTAGAAGATTTACCTTGCTTAGGGTTGGATTGTGGTTTGGAATTAGACTTCGGTGGTGGCTTGGAGGAACTCTCACTACCTACTAAATTTGTCTTCGGCTTTTGTTTCTGCTTCTGCTTCCCCTGAGATGTCTGAGCTACCAATGCTTGGTTCTTTGATCCTAGAATAGAATCCAACTATGTTAGCTTGGCCTTCTCACATGTCAACCAATTGCAGAATACCTCAATGGTAGGCATGATAAATTGTGGACCCAAAGCATCCATGGTGGAATAAAATGTAGAAGAGAATATCTGAAATGAACCTCAAAGCTTAGATAGAATCAGGTATATACACTCGATGTCTGTTTTGTTCTTACCACAACCCTGTAACGATGATCTAAGTGATTTGAATTTCATCAAAAAATATTCAATAGATGGAAAAGAATCAAGTACAAAGGTGGTCAATTCTGCCTCAATCTGAAGTGCCCTGAACTGATTAATGGTGCCAAAAAGATCATGAAACTTAGTCCACATAGCTCAAGGAGTTGTGCAACCCTCTAGGTGAAATAAAATATTTTCTATAACATGTAATGATAACAAACCCATAGCATCATCCATTTTGTTTCTATGCTATAGAATCTCAAATTGACATGTCAAGTGAGGTTGATTCTCATCCAAACAGGACCATAACCCCTTTGACATGAGAAGTCTTGACATAAGTGCCTTCCAAGTATGATAATTGTGTGGGGAAAGATGGTAAACTAATGAGTGATCCGCCATGATTTTTATGGTTTTGAAATGTGTTTGATGATGGAGGTTTCTATTTTTTGATGTGTATATAAAGAAAGCAAGGAAAAAACACACCCCACAACACAAAAACCAAACCCCAGTACAAATTTGAAAGTGGGAAAGCTTGAAGAAAACAAATCACTTCAGAAAATTTCCTATGTACCTGGTAAATTTTCTAATGAAATAAACAACAGATTTGAAAAGAGCATTAGAACACCTTTCTGACGCCTATTCATTTTAGAAAAACGAAGTCCGTATGCAAAAGTTACTGCCCTAGAAGTGCATAATAGAAGAGATTTCTTCAACTGACTATAGAATTTTTTTGGTAAAAACTCAGAAAAAATAACCTCCAAATCTAGAATGGGCTCGGAACCCTAGAGCTTTTCGATGATATAATTTTTTTGAAAAGCAAAGTTTGTATGCCTAAGAAATACCCAATTTTGTGAAAGGTGTACAATTAGCCTTCTAAAACCAAATAGAGGGCTTAAAATTTTGGCCCTTGGACATATGGGTGCCCAGTTTCTAGATTTAGGGGTTGGAGCTTGGAATATTCTATAGAATATGCTACTGTCATATCATGAAAAAGTGCAGCAACTTTTTTTTTATTTAAAAATTCTTTCAAAAGGAACAAAGGCATGAAAATGTCTTTTTAAACATGCAAAAAAAATTAAAACCCAATATGAAATTTTTTTGAACCAAAAAATCAATAGTGCTACTACAGATCCATATTTGGTACAGATTTCATACCATTGTATGGATTTTATACTACTATATGGATTTTTAACCTCGTAAACTGTGCCTCCAAAAAATTCTCCTTCAAAAAAATTTTCTCAGATTTTCACGAAACAACAGTCGATCTTTAGGTTTTTGGCTGCTCCAAATGGAATGGCACTGTCTATTTTTGTTGGAAATACCTTTTTTTTTTCCCCACCCCTAGATCTAGCAAAACAATTGTTGTATCTTCAAACCCTCGCAGATCTGGCGCCATGAATCCAAATTTGACAAAACAAAGGTCAATCTTGACTGACTCAAGCATTATAGATGCAATGGTGAGGTCTAATTTGACTCAAGATGCACAAAAATGTCACTTTCAAGATAGGATCCCTCAAAAAAAAATAGAAAGTGACAAATCTGAAGCTCTAATACCATGTTGAAGTTGAGAAATACAACCTCACAGAACCTAGTGAACACCTGCAAGCAAATAACTTGTCACATAGAGGAGATAACAAAAACATGAGAATAGTGCTTTGCTTGTCATGAAACAAAAATGCATTAAACAAGAATTGAATAATTACAAAGAGATCAATCCTTATGAAAGGAGATCAAAACCCTAAAGGTGATTAATTAATAATTAATAATTAAGTAATTATTAATGGACCTAAGTTTAGCTTAAGTGAAAAATAAAGTAAAGGTGACTTAATTAATTAATCAACGTGATTAAATTAATTAAGTAATTAACCTATTACTCTAACAGGATTTCCATCATCCCAAACTCCTTTTTCTCTGGTAAGAGTTTTGTATAGAGATTCTAGTTCCGCTAGGAATTCTTCTCCTTCTTCTAGAGTAGACAGAGTTAAGTTCATCCTCTCAAGTTTTTTTGCATCCATAAATGCAGTTGATATAGAGACATGTTTGGACATAACTATGTCTCCATGCTAGCCAAACTACCTTATTACATCTTCTTTCTACCTCAGTAGGATGAAAAAATTGCTCTGAACATAGATGCAATAGAAACCCAACAAACTTATTTTCTATCATCTACAACCTTGTAATCTCTAGTGGCATCGACAATCTGAGACTCAATTAAGTCCATTAAGTCCTTGATACCTTGAGTGGCTTCAAGCCACTTCATGCAATAGACAAATATAAATTGGGCTTCCTCATCATAGTCTCTTACTTATTCCAAAATTTGTAAAGCTCTATCATGTGCAATTGCACACTTATCTTGTAGAAACAATAGTCTTTTCTCTAGTAGACTTAACTCCACTTCTTTTGTAGTTTGTACCTTGAGATTAGATGTGTATTCCTTGACTGAATCAACTATAAGCTTTAATTTTTCAATTGGAGATAAAGAATTATTAGTTGTAACACTGGCGGTTGTCTCTTGTCAAGCTTTAATAGCTTCATTTATTAGTTCATTTCCTTTTTGATATGATTCAATAGCTTCCTATGTGAAAGAGTTGAGAAAATTACCACTTAGTTTTATTCTATCACTTGGTGCAATCTTTGTCAAGTCCACATAACCCAGATAAAATGATGGCTTAATTAGCTAGGGTTGAAGCACAAGCTAAAGTACTTGTATTGTTTTTCTTGATAGAAGACCTTTGAGGGTTCTTTCAAATTATTCTTCAGTTGGATTTGACAACTCAAAAGCTTTGAGGTTTTCTCCTTTACTCTTCTCAGTTGGAATAACTTTCTTCTCTTCCTCTTTCTTCTTTTCTTCTTCTTTTTCTTCTTCTTTTTCCCTTTCTTTTTCCCTTTCTTTTTCTTCTTCTTCTTCTCTAGATGACTTTCTAGAGGACTTTTCTTTCTTTTTTCTTTCTCCCTTTTATCCTCATCATCCTTATCGTCATTATCCTTTTTATATTTGCTTCCTTCAGTTTCATCTTTTTTTTCTCATCCCTATTTATGGTAGATTCATGATATTCTTCTTGCTTATCACCGGTATGATTTATGTTAATCATTAGACCTTTTTTTTGGTTGTCTCTTTTGTATCAGTTGGAGGGGCAAGAGTCTCTGAAACACCATGTATCTCACCAAAATTCTCTAAGACTAGATTATCCATCACTTCTATAACATCAACATGCATTTGTGCTTGAGATGTATGGGATGAAGAGTTGTTTCCTTCCCCATAACTCCTTGCCAATTTTTTATTACATCTTGGGTTTCTTGTCTTACCTTTCCCATATTCTCTTTCTCCTCAGTCATTAGTGTAGTGTAGGAAAATGCATACCCTTGCATTTTCACACTTATTTGGGACTTCCTTGCTTTGTTTATCCTTATTTATGTCTTAATTGGTCCTATTTTGCATCCAATAGCCTAATTAATTATATATTTTTATGGCTAATCCACAAACATCAAAGGGGAAATGATAATTTAGTGATTCTAGTTATGTGTCCATAATTTTTGGATTGGGACTAGGAGACCACCTAGGGAATCTTTTTCCTCCCAAGGTCTTGGGACCCTCTTTTGAAAGGAGGCCCCTTTTTGTAGTTTGTGCCCAGAGTTTCATGCATCAGGACTAAGATGCCACCTATGGTGTCTTAGTCCCCCTTAGTTATTTTTTGGATTTAATTTCAAATATTGGTAGGATTTAGCCTCCTTTAATTAATGAATTCATATGTCAACTTGTTGTGGTGTAATTTTGGGATACTAAGCACATATAAGTATAAATACAAGGTTATTTCACTCATTTTCATACAAGAATTTTGTGAGAGAATTCCTAATAGCATAATTGAGTCCACAAGAGCATTCAACAACAATTCATCAAGAATTTGGAGCCATCATCAAGATTCAAGCATCATATCAAAGACATTCTTGCATCATGTTTATTTTTGAGCTAACATTTGTGATGTAGGGTTTTGATTCAAGCAAGCAATTTAAGTCAAGATCTATCAAGCATTCATTCAAGTCAAGATCTGCATTCAAGCTAGCCACTTTATACAATTTTTCAAATCTTTCATAACAAGGATTTTCTATTTGTAACATAGCATTTTGTTCATTCATCATTTCCTTCCATTATTTCATTTCATTCCAAGGTTTAATTACCAACAAGGGGTTTGACCAAGGAAAAACCCCATTTACTAAAAATCAACAAGTTTTTCCTCTTTTGCATGTTTTTGTTTGCAAATTTAGGTTGAAGACTTGAAGATCATTTGAAGTGTAAAGTTGCAAAGTTGTAAAGCTGCATTGCAAAGTTGTCATCTTCACAGAAATTCGCTTACAAGCTATATCTAGAAGTTTCAAGACCTAAGATCTGAGAAGAAGGAAGTGTAGAAATTGAGACTTAGGATCACATTCATAGATTTTAGAAATTCAAGATGGGACTAAGTCAACAATAAGTGTGGCTTAGTCCTTCCAAGGGTATTTTTTAGAGATTCTTTCAGATTTTGTTCCGACATCCAAAGATTCCACCTTTCCCCCAAAAACAGCAGTAGGACTAAGACTATAGTAAGGGCATCTTAGTCCTCCTTAGCATATTTTCATAACATTTTTGCATTTCCAAAATCCTCATCACATTTTTAGAATTCCCAAGTACATACACCCTAACTTGTTGTTGCTTAATTTTATCATTTGCACTCATCATTTGGCTTGCATTACTAGGTTTTGTGATTTGAATGTTAGGTTGCCTTTTCCAAGATTTTTCTTGGTGGTGAACCCCTCGAAGCTTAAAGAACCCCCCTAGGTCTTCCTTGTTGAGAATTGACTCACCCTTTATGTTGATAGTCAATCCAATTTGGGATCCTACGACATATTTGAGTGATAATTGGAGAAGAGTAGTGTTCTATGACCTAGTCCATAAAGCATCCACCCTTTCCCATATTAATCATTTTGGTGACACTGACATTTTGGGACATTCATTTTTCTAATTTGGAGTTCATTAAAGTCCTAGATCTAGGTTGCATTCATTCTTGCATTACATCTTACATTAGTGAAAGTACATCTAGGGTTTCTCGCATTTGCATTAGTGAAAGTGCATATAGGTTGCATTTTTTGCTTTCTTGCATCATTTTATCTCATTGAAAAAAAATGAAAAGTTCATTGTTATTCATCCTAATTGCATTTAGAAACATTGTTATTGCATTCAAAATTTTAAAAATTGCATTCAACTTTACTTTCAATTTCTTGGCATTAGTCACTTTTTCTTGCATTCATTTGCACACTTTTCTGATTCTAAACATCAGGACCCTGAGTAGGCAACCTGGGAACATTGTTATCAACTTAGATTTTTCTATTTTTTAGAAAAAAAACTTCTGCTGGGACTAAAACACCCTTACTAGCATCTTAGTCCCTCTATGGATTTTTTGCTCAGAACCCTATCTGAGTTGATTCCTAATTGTTCCAATTTTTGGAACCTCAAAATTCCTTCAGTAGGACCAAGATGCCTTTTCTAGCATCTTATTCCCCATTGGCTTTGAAGTTGTAGTTTTTAGGGTTTAAATCTACTTTTTTGTTCTTCTATTTTCTATCATTGGTTATCATTTTTAGTGGGTTGGCCTTTTGTTTCATTCATTTTAGTAAATATAGCTTAAAGTGGTTCATTTCATGCATTGCTTAATTTCAAATTTGCATTCACAAAGTTTCATTGCATAGTATAATTAGTAAATTACCTTGTTTGAAATCTGAAAGTTACATCTATACATTTCATTTTGAGTTTGCATAGATTACTTTTCACAAATGTTGGTATCGCTCTTTTCCAAGTTTGCAAAGAAAAAGTTAGTCAATAAGCATGTTAGTCATTCATCCAATGCATTCCCTAATTATGAGAGTCTCTTAGCACAAGAGAGTGAAAATAGTGATGTTTTCCTTAAGCCTACACCCCCTCTTATATATCCTATCTATGGGAATGATGTGATAGAAGATGATACAAGCATGGACATCCATGACAATCATATTTTTTCTTCTCCCGATACCTCTCCTTTTAGTGACGAAGGTATCTTGGTGAAAGAAGATACAATCATTGAGAATCATGAAAGTCTTTCTTGTCCTTCTCCTTGTCTCTTTTGGGAAGATATTATAGCACAAGAGAATGATATCATAGACACATTCCTAAATATTACCTTACCTAGTCTCCATTCATCCCTTGCTTGTGAGAATGATTTAGTGGAAGAGGATGAGATTGTAAATGATTAGGATATGTTGGTGTTAGATGATCAAAACTTTAAGGTCTATAACAACCCTCTTTATGATACATCCCCTACCTACCCTATTTCAAAAGACATTAGGAAACAAAGGAATGAAGTTGTAAATGATCAAGATAATCATACTTGTTCTTCTCCTAGTATCTCTCATACCTATGAAGAAGATACTTTGATGATAGAAAATACAATAAATTAAAGTCATGAGAATCTTAGTTGTCTCCCTTCACCTAGGGAAACCCTTATTGAGCAAGACAATTCAACCATTCATCATTCCCCTACTTGCAACAAAGTCATTTTAGATGAGCCAATCCTTGAATGTCAAGAACATTTGGTTTGTAGTTCTCCTAAACACTCTCCTCCTAGGGAAGACAACTTGGTGGAAGAAAGTGACAACACTAGTAATGAGGTTTTCTTAGATGAAGATGATGAAGTGACATTAGACTCCTCTTCACTAATACCATGAAAATAGGGACAAGTTTTTTGAGGTTATGACAACACAAATTGAATCTCCTTTAATGAGTGAGACTTCTAAGTCACCTCCCATTAGTGACCCACATAAAAATAAAATTGGGGATTTCCTCAAATCTTTAATGAAGCCTGACAACAAAAATGTCTTACAACAACTAAGATATAACATAATTCCTCAAACATATAGGAAACCACAAATCACGCCCACTCCATTACCTTTTCCTCAACATAGTGTGCCTAGTGTTGAAGACCTTAAAAATAATCCTACTAATATATTTGTATGGAAACTCATTCAACTATCACCTACATATAAGTGTCCATTTCAAGAAATATTACAAATAAAGCAAGAGGAGATAAAATCTTACATGAAATCAAATAATGTAACACCTTCCTTTGATCATATTCAAGTCATACAATCAGAAATCACATTCCCTAAACATGAATTATCATCACTCGAGATTCAAAACAAAAATGAAGCCTTGATGATAAAGGTGATCATTAATGAAACCGTAGTTAGGCACACTCTCAAAGGAAATGGATTAACTATTAATGTTTGTAGCATGGGCCTCCTAGACAAAATTGGAATGGACAAGAGGTTTATCCAACTTAACGATGTTCGTGTTCATGGCTTTGACAATATTAATAAACAACCCTTAGGAATGATCACATTACCCATTGAGGTCGGACCTATAGTGTTGCCTACCCTTGTCCACATCATGCCAGGACCCATTTCATACAACCTTCTCCTAGGGAGATCATGGATTCATGCTATGAAAGGAGTCCCATCTACTCTCCACCGTACAATGAAATTTGAATACAACAACAAGATATACATGGTTGAAGCAGATGAACAAAGCTATGAATCATATGATCACAACACTTCCAATCCCCCTAATACTTTCATCCCAAAATAAAAATTTGAACCTAGACAAGTTGATCCTAATTTCCTTACACCTACAACAAAACTCTTTAGTGATAATTGGGGGTTGTTATATTTAATGCCTCATTTCAATAAAGAATCCAAAATCTCACCCACAAAGTCCAAAGAGTCATATACGAATGATTCATTTTTAGAAACAAGTTCTAGTGATGATTGGGGCTCATTACACTTTACACCCTCCTTTATGGGAGAGTACAATATCTCACAATTTAAACCAAAACAAACTTGTGTTTCATTTGTTCAATTTGTTCAAATTTCAAAGCAATTACCCCATGGTGGTGATTGGGGCTATTCAACTCCTATTCCTCATGAGAAGACAAGGCATAAGTATGGCAAACCTAAGAAGGATTTTTGTTCTCATGAAGAAACCAATCCTTCTTAGAAACCTAACCCTCCTTCATCTGAATTGAAATATTGTTATGGTATTGGATACAATCTCCCTTCTACACATGGATACAATGAACACACGAAGCAAACCAACATACCATAATCTTTCAAGAAAGATCTTGGCTTATCCCTTATCTCCTTTTTCATCCAATTAGTGTGTGTATGACATCTTTCACAAACAAAGGAACATATTCTACTATTGATCTAGAGGGTATTTTGTTGAGACTCCTTCAAGATCGTTTGATATCCCCCCCTCCAAGAACATGAAAGAAATTTTACTAAAGAATTCATTTTGTGCATATCATAGATTTCATGATCATTCTACTAATTAATGTAAGGATTTAAGTCATAAAATGCAACATGTTAAGGAGTTTGGTACTCTTCCTTATGTGGGGGCACCTAATTCCTCTAATTTATACTAATTTTTCACTCTAGCATTCATGTCATCAATTATTTCGGCTCATTCTTGTCTTGCACTAAGTTGGGGGAAAGGGGTTAGGTAGCATTGTCCTTATATGTCACCCATTGTTGCCTCTTTTGTCTAGTTGATCGCCTTCCATGTATATGTAAGAGTAATCTTTGGATGTGGATGGCATGCCTTAAGTTGGCTTGCATGTGATGTACTAACTTATTTTTAGCATTTTATTTTTGGGGGAAACCCTTGCATCCTATTGCATGGCTTAGCTTATTGGAAACACATGAATTGGCATAGGGTTTTCCAAGTAAGATCTCATGAATTCTTCTACTTTGAAGCAATTTCTCACAACAATGGTGAATAGCAACCGCTTTAAAGTGCGGGCATACATTGACACTAATGTTTCATTGTGTAATTTTCTTTCTTCCTATGATGCATTCCTCTCTTGGTGGTGTCATTGGGTTTGATTTCCTCTGAGAGTGTGATATTTCTTTGAATTTTCCTCTCTTGGAAATATTAAGTACAATTTTTCCTAAGATGAGATCTTGCATTTTTCCTATCTTGAAGACATTAAGCATAATGTTCCCTAAGATAAGACCTCACACAAACTAAGTGAAATCCCTTTGAACATGCCTCTTTCTTGTTGCATTTTTTTTCTTCTTGTACCTTATTAAATTCATGGAGGTATAGCTTTGATATGGTTCCTTAGGGCTCACCTAGTGAACAAATAGCTTCACTAGCCCTTGTGAGCGTGCATTTTCTCTTTGTCCTTATCATAGTCATGGCGTATGAATTTGGTATGGTTCCTTGGCGCTCACCTAGTGAACAACTAGCTTCACCAGCCCTTGTGAGCATACATTTTGTTTTCTTAGTGGACAACAACATTCCAATTGTAAACATTTTTGGACAAACATCCTAGACCCAGTCCATAGTCTGTTGGATGGCCAGTCAAAGCTTGATCCATTGCATTTTTTTTTCTCTTTTTCTTTTTCTATCTTTGATGTTGTATGTTTTTGATCTAGTTATGGCTTCATATATCATTTGCATGTGTGTTCCTTTGTTCCTATGTTGGTTTGTAATAGGATCTTGATCCTGCGGTCTTGGCTACCCTCTTCATTATTTTCATCCTATATTAGTAGAATTTGTACATTTGATCCCCTTTTGATTGCATGGTTAGCTACTTTAGTGTGAGCTTGAAGCAAGTTCATCCTCTCACTAAAGTGAGGGCTAAATGTAGTGTAGGAAATTCATACCCTTGCTTTTTCACACTTGTTTGGGCCCACCTTGATTTTTTTATCCTTATTTATGTCTAAATTGGTCCTATTTTTCATCCACAAGCCTAAATAAATATATCTTTTTATGGATAATCCCGACAAACATCAAAGGGGAAGTGATAATTTAATGATTCTGGCTATGTGTCCCTAATTTTTTGACTAGGACTAAGATGCCACCTAGGGCATTTTTTCCTCCAAATTTCTTGGGGCCCTCTTTTCAAAGGAACCTTAAATGGGCCCCTTCTTGGAGTCTATGCCCCAAAAACCATGCCTCGGGACTAACATGCCACCTAGGGCAACTTACTCCCACTAAAGTTATTTTCAAATTTTAATTTCAAATCTTGGTGGGATTTAGCCTCTTTTAATTAATTATGAATTCATATGTCAGCTTTCTTTGGATTAATTTCAAGATATTAAGCATAGATAAGTATAAATACAAGGTTCTTTCACTCATTTTCATACAAGAATTTTGTGAGAGCGTTCCTAATAGCATAATTGACTCCACAAGAGCATTCAAGAGCAATTCCTCAAGCATTTGGAGTCATCATCAAGATTCAAGCACCATATCAAAGATATTCTTACATCATGTGTGTTTTTGAGCCAACATTTGTAATGTAGGGTTTTGAATCAAGCAAGAAATTCAAGTCAAGATATATCAAGCATTCATTCAAGTCAAGATCTACATTCAAGCTAGCCACTTCACACAAGTTTGTAGATTTCATAACAGGGATTTGGTGAGTTGCAACATAGAATTTTGTTCAATCATCATTTCCCTCCATTATTTCATTTCATTCAAAGGTTTAATTACCAACAAGGGGTTTGACAAAGGAAAATCCCCATTTACTAACAATCAACAAGTTTTTCCTCTCTTGCATGTTTTTGTTTGTAGATTTAGGTTGAAGACTTGAAGATCATTTGAAGTGTAAAGTTGCAAAGTTGTAAAGTTGCATTGCAAAGTTGTCATCTTCATGGAAACTCACCTACAAGCCAGATCTAGAAGCTTCAAGACCTAAGATCTCAGAAGAAGGAAGTGCAAAAATTTAGCCTCAGGATCACATGCAGAGATTTTAGAAATTCAAGACGGGACTAAGTCGATAGTAAGGGAATATTAGTCCTCCCAAGGGTATTTTTTAATGATTCTTGTAGATTCTAAATTCTGACATCTGAAGATTCCTCCTTTCCCCCAAAAATAGTAGTGAGATTAAGACAAAAGTAAGGGAGTTTTAGTCCTCCTTAGCATACTTTAATAGTATTTTTGCATTTCCTGATTCCTCATCACATTTCTAGACTTCCCAGGTATGTACATCATAACTTTTTGTTTCTTAATTTCATCATTTGCACTCATCATTTGGCTTGCATTACTAGGTTTTGTGAGTTGAATGTTAGTTTGTCTTTTCCAAGCTTTTTCTTGGTGGTGAACCACTGAAAGCTTAAAGAACCCCCTAGGTCTTCCTTATTGAGAATTGACTCACCGTTTGTGTTGATAGTCAATCCAATTTGGGATCCTAGGGCATATTTGAATGATAATTAGAGAAGAGTGGTGTTCTATGACCTAGGACATAAAGCAGCCACCCTTTCACACATTAATCAATTAGCATATTAACACTTTGCTTGACTCTAAACATAGTAGAGCATTCTTTTAGTAGATTGGCAACTTGTATCTTAAAAAGAGATGAACCACAAGAATTTAAGGCACAATTTCTCACCTTATCTTCAACATTTATAGTGTCTTTCCTTCTATGTACTAATGCTTCCAAGAAATTTTTAGTTACTTTGGTCTGTATAGTCTCCATTCTTACATTGCAAATGACTATATACTGAATAAATGCATTAATTATGGTTTCCTTTCCTTCATCATTAACTTTTTCAAATATCAGAAGTTGACATGAGATCATTTTCAATCAAATTATTTACCAAGAATCCTAGATCTCAAGATGGTTGATCACTTACTGGAGGAGATCCAGACATGTCCTCCATAGGATCAGATGAGCCTTCTTCATTCTTCCTCTTATGTACATGGATTATGTAAGTATTCTCCTCTTCTTCTGGCTCTTCATCCATGGAGATATCAAATCTAGTTTGAGCTTCTTCATTGGGGGTAGCACTCCTTTTGTTTCTTTTTAGCTGATGCTCTTCTTTTATGCGAAGATCTTTTTTTTCCTGAATAGCATCACTCAATTTCTTTCCCTATTAGCCTTTTGTTTTACTCTTCTTCTTCCTAAAGCAGATGGTGCAGTAGGAGGTGTGTCCTTTCTCTTATATTCCCTGGTGTTGGGACCAATAGGGGAAGCAACATCAATTGATGCATGGGAACTTCATTCTTTCTTCTTTACCTTCTCAATATTAGCAACACTAGAAGTAGCAACATTGGAGGTAGGTACAACAATAGAAGACAATCTTCCTAATTTCCTAGGTTTGGAGGGTTGTTAAGCTGATTTATCCTTTCTTTCATCAAGATCCTCCTTTAACTGTTCTATATCATCCTTAGTGAAAGTCTATCCTTGGAAGAATGCTTCAACCTTATTTCTTCTTTTGGATGTTGTAGCCTCTAAATGCACTTCACTGGATTTTTCCTCATATGTCCCATGCCTAGGTAGAGAGGGATCCCTAGGACTACTCAACAACCTTTCAATGTACCTTTCCAAAAAAAATTCATCATGTTTATATCCCATTGGCTCAATCCATAGAATTATGGGTTCAACAACCTCTATGATACATTCATATGTATAGTTACAAGAAAGGTTATCTCCTTTTCATATTTCTTCAATAGGCTTCTGGGAATCCGATATCTTTCATGCATCTCATTCTAGAACACTGCAAAGAAATTAGTCAGAGCATTGTGTTGTGCCCTAAAATCTCCAATACTGCACAAATGATCAAAAATTTGATGTGTAAGCAACCTGTTGTGCTCCCATATTATGTCTTTCCTTCCCGGTAACTCTCTTAAGAAATAGAATAGCAAACAAACTACTAAGGTGCCAAATTTAAAGGGGTGTTTCTTTTCCTTAGTCATAATCAGGTTCTCCATAAGTTGTAGCCTAAACAACTCACATAAATAAAAATATTTCCCATTTACTACCATTTCAAATACGGTGTGAATTGTTGTAGTAGATACAAAATTCACTCGATTGGTGAAATAATATTTTTGTCCAATCATTATAGCATCATACTTGATGGAAGGGTTTGCAATAGGCTTGGTACTTAAAGCTCTTCTGTCAAATGTAGCACTGTTCAACATCGTGACTACATCACTCTTCACAACCTTTAGAACTATGATGGATCTAGTATTGCAAACCCCAGTTACTACTCGAAACGCTTCCTTGATGATTACCCCTGGTACATTTGTCCATAAAAATTTGCTATGTACCCTACTGAGATCCATCCTAACAAATTTTGCCTCACTCTCACTGGAAAATTTTGGAAACTAGTTCCAAATGTTCAACATTATCCGAACTAGGTTTTCATATTCTAGCTTGAGCAATAGATCATCTCCTGTCAATTCATTGTCCCATAAATCCTTAAGCTCTTGGTGATTAAATTCTTGTAGCTTCCCATGAATATATGTCCTTGTGTCTTTAGTGGGTAACACATTGCTCAAAATGTGGGTGAATGCACCCACGGGGTCTACATCATAGACTTTCCAAGAGAATCTTATAAATCTGGGTCGTGGTCTCTCAAAGATTTCTACAATCATAGGAGTGGCAATTTCTCCTCAAACAACTTGTATATGCTTAACATAAAGTTGCTTCAACTTAAAATCCACAAGATTCAAATAATGAAAAATACCTTTTTATGCTTTTCAAGAACTAGGGGTTTGATGCAAAATACTTTGAATTGCCCTCTCTTCGACTCACTCTACTTCTTCCCCATTGTGCAAATGTGCTTTAGATCACCTTAGTTTCTTCCTTTATTGCTTACAATTTTTCCCCTTATTTTCATTTAATGCATTCCAACCTTAAAAGTTGATAGACACTTTATAAAGCACACTGTAAACTTAAAAGGGTTTCGTAATTCTTTGGATCTGTATATTTGTTACCAGAGACTTCTTCAATATCTTCAGAATAACATCTTACATCACATATCCTCATGTCACTGCATGGTACCTTGTACATTGGGGGATTTTTAGATTTTTTTGTAATTGCTCCCCCTAAAACCACTATTGGGTTTAGTTTTTAGAAGAGGTATCTACACCAGATACAGGTATAGATGCATTTGAATCATCCTTTTTCTTAGGTTCTTCCTTTTTCCTCCAAATCTTTTCCATTTATTTTATTACCTCATTAGGATCTACTTTGTTCACGGGTTTTTTCTTTTGTTTTGAATTAGGTTTCTTCCCAATTTTTCTTCTACCAAATTTTGAGATATGTCTTTGTTTGTTGCAAGTGTAGCACACAACATATTTTTGAACAAACTGATTTGCATTCATCCTTGATTTTCACTTATTAGCCTTATGTTTGAAGACTTTGTATGTATAATAGTAGCCTTGAAATACTAAATCCTTCTACTAGCATTAAATATGCTCAACATTATCTGGCTTCTACACTTGGTAGCTCTATGTCCAAACTTATTATAGGTAAAGCATTATCCAAAAAAAATCCAATAATCTGGTTCATTCTAATTCTACATTTTGTTGCTCTATCACACAATTTATTGCATGAGAAAAAAAACCACTAAAAGATGGGTACCTTTGAGCATTAGGTTGTCAAATAGGAATCCTTCTACTATTGCTCCATTGGTTCTTGATCTGATGAATATTTCCTTGAGTCTTCCTTTGATTGTACACTTTGTTGGGAATTGGTTTCACCTTTGATATTTTTCCTTCTTCAAGTCCTAGACCACTTTTATCCTTAGAAGGTTTCTAAAACGCAATCAACTCATCAAGCCTTATAGAGCTTGTTTTCATTTTTTCTTCATGAGCTTTTTCTTTTTCTAGAACAAATCTTAGGGTTACCACTTCTTGTTCAATCTTTTTACACTCATCAATTTTATTCTGAATTTCAGCTTTCTAACATTCCTCAATTCTTTTCTTTTCTTCCACTTGCACCTTTAGTCTGGTAATGTCTTCATTAGCTTTTTTCAATTTATCACTAACTTCTCTATGCCTTTCTTTGAATTTTTTGATTTGTTCTCTTAATTTTCTAATGCATTCATTTGCTTCTTTTAGGTTTCCTTTCAAAGTTTCTTTCTCATCTTCACTTTTTTCCAATTCTTCAAGGGCAACATGAAGTTCCTTAGATGCAGAGGTTTCTTCTGGAGGACCAGGATAGCTTTTGTTAGCCATGTATTCAAATTCTGGGACCTTACTCAAGCTATAAGACTTCTTCAGAGGAACCAAGCTCTGATACCAATTGTTCAATACACTGAATACTAAGAGGGGGGGTTGAATCAATATTCTTCTAACACAATTAATTTCTAACCATCCAATTATTAACACATATCTAGTTGTAATAGTAAACCAAAACATGAAAGGGATCATAACATATCATAACACATTGACACTAGGATTTTTATGTGGAAAACCCAAAGTGGGAAAAACCATAGTGAGGATTTACTCACAATATATTATAATTGGTTACAAGATATTACAAGGCTCACTACTAGGACACATTGTCCTTGAAAGGCTCATATCCTAAAGTGAATACAAAATGGCTTACCACCAAGATACAAAGAGTATGGCTCACTACCAAAAGATGAACTGAATTAGTACACCTTCAAAGTGTTGAGATCAGTTTCAGTTAAGCTTTGGAAAACCAAAGTCTTGCTCTGATTGTAGGTATACAAGGGTATGTGTAGAATCATCATGGAAAAAACAGGCCCTTAAGTGGCAATGAAAATTTAGAAAAATCAGAGTTAGGCAACTTGACATAAAAATTTGAATAAGTTATCTATATTATTTCAAAAGTAAGTAATAGAATCTGTAGAAAATTGAATTTAGTTTCTAAAATACTAGGTTTTTCTTAAAAAAAAATCTATTTGGTGAAAATTTGAAATTTCAATGGAGTAGTACTTAAATTTTAGGGAAAAAATAAGAATTAGGTGTTTGTCTAACCACCCTAACCACAATAAAATGATAATATTTTTTTTATAAGATTTTATATATAAGTAGAGGACTCATGTCCCGATGTGATGCATATTTTTTGTAATTTTTTTCCAAGTAAATAATTAATTATGATTGTTTTATTACAACTTTTAAAAAATATAAAAAACGCATATGTCTGACCAACTTAACTTGGTTGAAATTTCATGAAATTCTTTTTTTTTAATCCTATAATATGTGAAGCATAGAATGTGATGCATGTTTCAGATTCAAAAAATGTGATACCTTTTGAAAGTTATAGATGTTTTTCAATCATCCTATCAATAAGGACTTTAGTCGTAATTCAAATAGAAAATGAATAATAATTATTTATTAAATTCAAAGTAAAGCATAATTTATATTGCTGGAAAGCTGAGAATCTCCTTTAAAAACCCTTTTCATTTCATCAATTTTGGGTAAAAGAAAAGTCTTCAACCATATACCCTATACATACCTTTTTAATTATAGGCGGAGGTTGCAAGGAAGGAGGTAAGTTATTAAGGTGGCTTCATGCAATGTCAGAGCTAGAGTCTGGGCTTGTTATTTATCAAAACAAACCAACAAGAATTGAAAGCTCATAAATTGCAAAATTGCTATCATTGCAAAAAAGTTTTCATATTTGAAATCTCAGCTAGAGCTCAAGTCCTACAATCTTTCTATTTTTGAAAATAGATCTTAGTAGAATGAGCACCATATATTGAGTGAATTGGTTACTAGAATGGAAAAGGAGCTTGAAATCTCCAAGATAGAAGCATTAACAACGATGATAACTTTAGGAAATCCCCCTCAAAAAAAGATATAGAATCTTGGTGAACCTTTCAATGTTTTAGGAAAAAAATATTAATTTCTATTGGCGAATCTTTCATTTTTTTGAAAAAATATATTAATTGTATTGACAATTTTTTTACATCACTAAAATTTTGTAGAAAATTTTGATGAATCTTGAAAAATAATAAGAAAATTCATTAATTATGATGGCGAATCCATCAAATATAAAAATAATTCTCATGGAAAAGTAGGGGCTTGAGGGTGGAAATTATCAATGGGTTTAAGGGGTAGACCATAATATTTACTTTCCACCATTGTTTTAAAATATAATATAGTGGCCCTCATTGTATTCTACAAGGTAAAATATACCCATGATTTGTAATTATCATGGGGCTCAAAATTGATTTTAGATCATTGATCTAACAACCCTCGTTATACTCTATGAGGTAAAACGTACCCACAATCTATAATGCTCATGAGACCCAAAATTGTGGGCCCCATGAGCATTACAAATCATGGGTACATGTTGCCACATGGAATACAAGGGCTATTAGGTTATATTATAAATCAATGGTGGAAACTAAAGATTACAAATATGGTCCTAAAGCAGCTAATAAATATGATAATACTATTGGCGAATTAATATAGATTTCAACTATAATTTATAAAATTTAGGCTAATCTTATCTAATCATATATCGAATATTGTGGAAAATTTTTGAGTTAATTTTTTTTATAAAATAAATTCTTTGGCGATTTAAATAAGACTATAATAAAATTTTGTAAAAATGTGGCGATTTAAGTCACGTTATAGCAAGTGAACTATTAGCCAATTTTGGATTCCCAAATTTCAACTATTAGCCAATTGGTGAATATTAGCCACTAAAAAAATCATTGGTTAAGAAAAGATGAACTTCACAAGACTTGTGTCTCTTGAGTTGCTTCCCTTCAAAAGGAAATGGAAGATAACAATTTCCTTTTAAATATTAGTATTTACAAAAATTTTGAATTAAAATATAAAAGGTAAACATTCTCATATTCTACATAGAATTAGAAGTTTCTTTAGTAACTGATTTTCAATAATCAATTATTCTTTTAGAATAAGGAGTCTCTATGAAGGGAGGGGAATATTGAGTATTAAGAAAAGAGAGTGGTAGTTGGGATTTTCAAGCATTGACTTTGTATAAAGAGAAGGGAAAATTTTGTGAACTTTCATTGTATTGAATAAATGAGAAGATGTTTGGGATCTATGTGTCCCTTCTATTCTCTTTTGATTGTTAGTCACCCCTCAACTCAATTTGGTTAGTTTTATGTTTCTCCCACCTGTGGCTTCTCCCCAAACTCTCAATCCTTGAGATTTGAACAAAAAGAATTAAATAACTCACAACGTAGGGGAGAAGACCCAGTAGCCGCCACCTCCATGCTCACTCCACCCCCCAAAAAAATTTTAACTTTGATCCACTAAAAAACTTTTTTATGAACAAATAGAAAATTACAACAACACCAATAGCTGCTCATAACAAAATGAGTCACTCACCAATCATAGTAGACAGCTAAACATGCCTTTGCATTTATAAAAGAAGTCAACTTGCACATAAAAAGGCTCATTTACAATTTCATTTAAATCATTTACTGTTACAATTACCCCCACTTGCAAATGTTTGTCCCTCACTACATTTTATATTTACAAGTATACATGCACAGCTAATGGTGCTTTAGATGACATAATCACAATCTCCTTTTAACTATATGGGATTTGAAATGCACAGTCTTTCACACACTCCCTGGCAGCTATATGTATTTATTTCATTTCCTGTAGGTACCTGCACAATTAAATATAGGTGTAAGGCTCCCCAAATAAACATCAAATCCAAATGTAATGCAGAATTCAGTCATATCATCTTTAAAAACCTACGTAACTTGCAGCTTCAAATTCAAATGCTCAAACAAATTCAAATTTCAAACACAACAACCAAATTGAATGCATTCAATTGTCAGATTCGAATTCCTAAATAAGAGGGGGAAAGTAGCCAGCGACATTCACAATTGCATGTTATTCTCTGCAAAGTTGAAAGCAACGACAAAGATTTTCTGCACATTCCTCTGATATCCCAAGTCTCAGGTAGGTACTTATAGTTATTTTCATTTATGCAGTGTCTTCTTACTTTATACATTCTAGCATTTGTTAAAAAATTTCTACTTTCCATTGCACATACAGTAGGCTAGCATACATATATTTGTCATTTTACATTACGTGTCTCTTGTTCATTCAGCAAATCGATGTATATGTGTGTATCCTTTGCCTATCCATTGAAAATGCAAACAATGGTACCTATATTTATATTTGTGTGTTTTTGCTCATTTGTCATTTACTTCAGTGTTTATATTAGGGTTTATATTTGTCATTTATTTTTTCTTATATGTGTACCTATTTATATTTGTTTATTTTTGGTCATTTGTCAGGGTTGGTCATTTATCAGGGTTTAATATGTATATATATATATATATATACATGCATTTAATATGTGTATTATATATTTAAAAATATATACATGTATATATGTACGTATATACATAGACAAACACACATATATACGTCTATTACTCTATTTAAATACGTTTCATTTGGCTGTCCAATACAATAGCCTAGCATTTGTTTATATTTTTCTACTTCCCATTGCACATACAGCAGGCTACCATACATATATTTGTCATTTTACATTATGTGTCTCTTGTTCATTCAGCAAATCGATGTATATGTCTATCCTTTGCCTATCCTTTTAAAATGCAAACAATGGTACTGGTTAATCATTTTCTTCTGCATCTTTCACGACCCATGAAGGATTTATTCGATGATTGAAAAATTATTACTGCTTGTTTATGAAATAAATCATTCCTCTTACACTCCTTTTCCCACATTGAATTTATGTATGTATGTATGTATGTATGCAGCTTCATACATACATACATACATATATATATATATGTATGCAGATACATACATACATACATATATACATATGTACATGTATATATGTATGTATGTATCTGCATACATACATACATACATACCCTAAAAAAAAGTGAATTTGGTTTTCTTTTGTGCTTAAATTATTAAATACGACCTGGTAAAGTCGATTGTCTCATGATTTTGTCTCCAGAAATGATCAGGAATTTCGTGGGTTTGAACACATGTCTATAAAAAACCCATGTCACTTTGGGCATAAATCGACAAACCCATTAAAAATAAATATGTATTTGTCAAAACCCTTGCATGGTTTTTTCCAAATTCGTGTGCTTAATGAATTAATCTCATGAAACCCTTGCCTGGAATATTCTGCATCTATCTGAAAACGCACTTCTGTATTCCTGCCAGTGAGGAATTATTATTATGAAACCCTTGGTTAATTTCTTGTGCTCTTTTTTGAAAACCCAAGTCTATACAATGTGCTTTGAACATTGATATATATACATACATATATCTATGTATATATAGATATATATATGTATATGTACAGATATATGCATACATGTAACTATGTAATTATATGTATCCACAGATACATGTATACATATATTTATACAAATACATATAAATACATCTATATCTACATATATATGTAAACCCAAATTAAATGATGCAAAAGAATGGGATACCCAACAAAAAAAACATTAGTCATATGCTTTAATCGGACCCTAATTGGGGTGTAATGTGTTTGGTGTCTGGTGCTTTAGTAAGGAGATTAATATGTAGGAGTGATTTTTAATGGGCACCAAAATGATTTTATAAGGTGCTAACCTGAATTAGACCCATTGACTTTTGAGCAGATTTGAATGATAAAATAGATCTGTTTTCTATTTTGCAAAGTTTATACCTGTGTTTTGTACTTATATCTGTGTTTTGCAATGTTTATACATTGTTTTTCTGACACTTGATCACTTACAATGTACAAGATCATTGACAATCATGGCACCAAGGCACAAGAGGAAAAGATCGGGTGGGAGGCGCTTGAATAGAGTACCTCGTGGAGTGACATTCAATGTTCCAGATGTTGATGAAGAGCCAGCAGTGAACATGGATGAGGAAGTTATTTCTGAAAATGCAGAACAGACCAATGAAAATGATGGTTTTGAACCTATTGTTCATAATATTGACGTAGAAATGGAACCGCCATCTGCTGACCAAGTGACAACCCCAGATCGGTGCATGAAAAGTTGGTCTATGCATGACATGGAAAAAGCCATTGCAGATGTTGAGGACCATCGAATGTCAATCAGAGGTTTAGCGATCAAATGGGGAATCTCGCCTAGCAGTTTGCGGTCATGGCTCAATGGTGTGACATCCACAAAAAAGAGGGGGCCACCAACAATCCTGACTGACGAAGAAGAAGCTGAAATTGTGCAATGGTGTAAAGATATGGCTAATATTGGCCATGGCCTTCAAGTGTCACAGCTTAAGTCAACGGTGGCCCACATGGTTGGAGTGAGGCCTAACCCATTCACAAATGGGATACCAGGGAGGTCATGGTGGGTTGGATTTCATCAAAGGCATCCTGATCTGACAATTCGAACACCCGAAGGAGTGGACACAGATCAAGCTATAATTTTGCGGCCTGAAATAGTTTCTTCATTCTATGATAACTTGGAGGAGTTGTACAACAAACATAATTATGGGCCCAATGACATATGGAACTGCGATGAAACAGGTGTGCAAGCTAGCAGAAATTGTGCAATGAGAGTTATTGCAAAAACAGGGACGAAATGTGTTCCACAATTAATTGCTAAAAGCAGAGAATGGATCACTATTCTAGCTTGTGTTAGTGCAACAGGTCAAGCTATACCTAGTTACTATTTGTTCAAGTCCAAAAGGAACATTAGAAACTATATTGTTAACTGTGAGCCAAGGGCATGCATGGCAATCCAAGAGCATGCTTGGATGACCAAAGAATTATTTGTGGCATGGTTAAAACACTTCGCAAAAAATGTCCCAGGAGGTGTGTCACCAACCAACAGAAAGCTTCTAATCTTTGACGGTCATGGCAGCCATGTGGCATTCAAAATGGTTGAAGAAGCAAAGACTATGGGAATAGATTTTCTCACACTTCCAGCACATTGCAGCCACAAATTGCAGCCCCTTGATGTTAGTGTGTTCTCACCATTTAAGAACTACTTCAAATAGCAAAGGACTATATGGCTCTTTGTAAATCCTCAACTTGACATTGGAAGGGAAGAGTTGGCAACACTTGCTAGCAAAGCTTTTGCACAAGCTTTGACTCCTAATAACATTGCAAGTGGTTTTAGAAAAACAGGAATTTGGCCATTAGATCGACATGCACTTGACTTGGATATGGGGCCAAGCCAAGCTTTCATGGTTGAAGAGGAAGGAATGACATTGGGAGCAAAAACTGAGGGTGATACAGCTGATGAAGACTCACTAGTCTATTCAAGTTCTATGTTTTCTAAATAATGCATTTGGTAAAAGTTGAAAACATTATAATTCAAACTTTGTATTTTTCCTTACATCACACTTTTTGAAAATTCTAACTTAATAATTCAATAAGTTTCTATGTATTTTCTCACATCAATTTATTTTGAAAATTCTAACTTCACATATGTGTTTGTTTGTTGCATAGATATATATATATATATATATATATATATATATATATATATATATATATATATATATATATATATATATATATATATATATATATATATATATATATATCTATACTATACATCTATATGTAGCATATCCATAAATTGTAACTGTAAGTGTAAGTGGAAATCAATCTAATTCTAAATTGTAAGTTTACAATGAATAAGTAAATCCCACCATAAATCAAATCCCATTGTTCAGGTTCATGAATGAACATCATAAGAAAAAAGAACATCATAAATGAACACAATGTCTACTAGGTCACAGCCAAAGTAAACTCTTGAAAGACTTGACCGGAAATGTCATCATGCAAATTGACTTGCTCTTTACAACCTCCCTAGTTGTGTATACATGCATACATATATACATATATTTATATATATGTATGTACATATATACATACATACATACATACATACATACATACATACATATGTATACACAACTAAGTATATGCATACATATAACTATACATCTATATGCAACATATCCATAAATTAATCTATTTGAAATTATAAATTTTTGAACACATACACTTGGAAATTAATTTAATTGTAAATTGTAAATGTAAGTTTACAATGAATAATAAAAATGAACATTATAAATGAACACAATGTCTATCGGGTCACAGCCAAAGTAAAGTCTTGAAAGACTTTACTGATATGTAATCTTACAAATTGACATGCTCTTCACAACCTCCTAGCCATTTGACATGCCTGCCACAACAAACAAATATAATACAACAAACAAACATGGACAATAGTTATTGAAATAAATAAAAAGATATACTAGTTAGTAAAAAATATAGAACAATAATTGAAACTTAGAACAATTTGAACAAAAAATCCTTAATTATTTGGTGTGTTGATAAACACAATTACCAAACTTCCCACCATGAAAATTATTACACCACCTCTCCTTGTTCTCCCATGCCTGCAAGAAAAGATTTACAACCACGGGTAGTCACAACTGAGGCTAGTAACATACAAACATCATATGACCTTTGAAATAATGCATGTACAACAACACATAATTAATCAAGTTCAATTGTGAATATAGTAGTAGAAGAGAAAAATTGTGAATGCCACTGGCTGCTATCCCTCTTATTTAGAAATTTGAATCTGACAATTGAATGCATTCAATTTGATTGTTGTGTTTCAAATATGAATTTGTTATAGCATTTGAATTTGTAGCTACCAGTTACGTAGGTTTTTAGAGATGATATGACTGAATTCTGCACTATATTTGGATTTGATGTTCATTTGGGAAGCCTTATATATCTATGATTTTTTGTAGGTTTGCATGCATGCATAGAGTCATACAAACATAAGCATACATGCAAACATTCATAGAAACATAAGCATACATGCATGTATTCATATAAACATATACATACATATAAATTGCAGAAAATTAGTAATATACATTGCAAAGCAGAAAAGACACCTAAATGTGTCACTTTTAACATCTAATTAAAACTCTTTTATCATTCAAATCCACTCAAAAGTGAATGGGTCTAATTCACATTAACACCTTATAGAATCATTTTGGTGCCCATTAAAAATCACTCCTACATATTAATCTCCTTACTAAAGCACCAGACACTAAACACATTACACCCCAATTAATCTTCATTTGGGGTCCGATTACGTATATATGACTAATGTTTTTTTGTGGGTAGTCCATTCGGGCCACTCATATTTCCATCACAAGACTCCTCTTTGTAGACGACACACACACACACACACACACACACACACACACACACACACACACACACACACACATATATATATGTATGTATGTATATGTATATATGTATCTATGTGCATACATTATGTATATATGTACATACATTACATTACACATACATATATGTATACATATGTATGTATGTATACATACACATGCATACATACATAAGATATATATATATATATATGTATATGTATTATTATATACATACACACACACCATATATAGTATTACATACACATATGTAAAGGCATGTGCATACACACATAGATACATGCATACATATATACAACACATGGCGAAAAGGAGTGTAAGAGGAATGATTTATTTCATAAACAAGCAGTAATAATTTTGACATCATCGAATAAACCCTTAATGGGTCGTGAAAGATGTAGAAGAAAATGAATAACCAGTACCATTGTTTGCATTTTGAAAGGATAGGCAAAGGATACACACATATACATCGATTTGTTGAATGAACAAGAGACACAAAATGTAAAATGACAAATATATGTATGGTAGCCCATTGTATGTGCAATGGAAAGTAGAAAAATATAAACAAATGCTAGAATGTATAAAGTAAGAAGACACTGCATAAATGAAAATAACTATAAGTACCTACCTGAGACTTGGGATATTAGAGGAATGTGCATAGGATGCTTGTCGTTGCTTTCAATACATACATACATATATACATGTATGTATGTATGTGCACATACATACATACATTTTTGTAATATGAAAGATGTAGAAGAAAATGATTAACCAGTACCATTGTTTGCATATTCAAAGGAGAAAGATGTTAGATGTTACCTGAGGCCTGCTGTATGTGCAATGGAAAGTAGAAAAATATAAACAAATGCTAGAATGTATAAAGTAAGAAGACACTGCATAAATGAAAATAACTATAAGTACCTACCTGAGACTTGGGATATTAGAGGAATGTGCAGAGGATGCTTGTCGTTAGCCAATACACATACAGGTACATATACATGTATATATGTGCAATACATACATATATGTATGTATATGTATATGTATAAGTGTAACATACAGCATACACATACATACTTTGGTTTTAGAAAGTGCACAAGAAATTAACCAAGGGTTTCATAATATAATTCCTCACTCGCAGGAATACAGAAGTAAGTATTCAGATAGATGCAAAATATATGTATGGTATGTATGTATGTACATACATACCATACATATATGTATATACATTATGCAATAATACCAAGATGTATGGTATGTATGTATAACAATATGGACACATAAGTATACACATACACAAGATGTATGTGTATATATGTATGTTCCAGATGTACATACATACATACCATGTATGTATATATGTATGCATGTATAGTGAGCCACACATACATACATATGTATAAGACACATTAAAAGAAAGAGTTGATAGTGACATATGCATGTATATATGTAGAATACACACATACCATACATATGTATTATGTATATGTAAGGACACACATACATACATATATACATGGTATGTATGTATGTACACATACATACATACATATATGTATGTATGTATGTATTGGGTTTTTCATAAATGTGCACAAGAAATTAACCAAGGGTTTCATAATAATAATTCCTCACTCGCAGGAATACAAAAGTGTATTTTCAAATAGATGCAGAATATTCCATGCAAGGGTTTCATGAGATTAATTCCTTAAGCACACGAGTTTGGAAAAAACCAAGCTAGGAATGCAGAAGTGTGTTTTCAGATAGATGCAGAATATTCCAGGCAAGGGTTTCATGAGATTAATTCCTTAAGCACACGAATTTGGAAAAAGCCAAGCAAGGGTTTTCACGAATTCATTTTGAGATAGATGCAGAATATTCCAAACAAGGGTTTCATGAGATTAATTCATTAAGCACACGAATTTGGAAAAAACCATGCAAGGGTTTTGACAAATACATATTTATTTTTAATGGGTTTTTCAATTTATTCCCAAAGTGACATGGGTTTTTTATAGACATGAGTTCAAACCCATGAAATTCCTAATCATTTATGGAGACAAAATCATGAGATAGTCAACTTTACCAGGTCGTATTTAATCATTTAACCACAATAAAACCCGTATTTGGAAAACAAAGCAAGGGTTTTCACAAACCCACGAAATTCATTATCATTTCTATAGACAAAATCATGATACAGTCAACTTTACCACGTTGTGAGCACGCAGTAAAATGAGGATAGGAAATTATTTTACCCCAAAAAAAAACCCGTGTGTATAATGCCAGTACCATGACATTAGCAAAATAAAACAGCACATGGCGAGAAGCATGTAAGATGAATGATTTATTTCATAGACAAGCAATAATAATTTATCAATCGTCGAACAAACCCTTCACGGGTCTTAATCATCGAATAAACCCTTCATGGGTCATGAAAGATGCAGAAGAAAATGATTAACCAATACCATTGTTTGCATATTCAAAGGAGAAAGATGTTAGATGTTACTTGAAGCCGTGCACATGTGCAGGAGCTATGGAGAGTCGTCGCCATCCGCATCCTTCTCCATCTCTAGGAAGCTTCTAGACAGAGCGCGCGGTAAAGTGAATGAATAGGATGGGATACCCACAAAAAAACATTAGTCATATGCGTCAATCGGACCCCAAATAAAGATTATTTGGGTTGTAATGTGTTTGGTGTCTGGTGCTTTAGTAAGGAGATTAATATGTAGGAGTGATTTTTAATAGGTGCCAAAATGATTCTATAAGGTGCTAACGTGAATTAGACCCATTGAATTTTGAGCGGATTTGAATGATAAAAGAGTTTTAATTAGATATTAAAAGTGACACATTTAGGTGTTTTTAAATATTTTTTTTGGTGGTTATATTTAGTAGGTACTGGGACATTAGGTGACGGCAAGCAGACGACACCTCTAAAAGGGGTCTTTTGACCTCTGCGCACATATTGGATGCTACCGCACTCTACCGAATTGTCCAGAAGCCAAAACCTTAGTTATAAGATCTTAACTCATGTGCAAAAAAAACCCATAATTTTTTTTTCTGATTCGACATACGGTTTGAATTCTACGATTGCGCGAAGTTAGCCCTGGCGGATATTGGGTCTTCTCCCCTACTATGTTTTTCCAACTTGTGATTATTTTATGCATTTATTTTTCCATCATATGAGGAAATTGAAAGGTAATTTTTAGTCTAAGTAACAGTGGTGATAAAAATATTAATGTGTCTTTCATTACATTCGTACTCTCTAAATAACAAAATATTTTCATTACAATCATACTGTCTATGTATAATTGGAGGTTGGAAAACATTGGGTGTTATGAAACCTACAACCCACATATTATTGTAAAACCCTCTACCCATAACAACACAATTGGTTGGTCAAACCTTAGCTCAATTTGGTTATTTTTATGTTTCCCCCACCAACAACTCCTCCCCAAACTCTCCACCCTTGAGTCTTGAACAAGAAAAATCAAATAACTCAAAACCCACTATGCTTTTCCAACCTACAATTATTTTGTGCATTTATTTTTCCATCATATGCAGAAATTGAAACACAATTTTTACTCTAATAGTTGTGATAAATGTTGAAGGTGTCTTTCATTACATTCGTACTCTCTAAATAACAAAATGTTTTTATTACAATCATATGATCTATGTGTAATTTCAAGTTGGAAAACATTGGATGTTATGAAACCTGCAACCCACATACTATTATAAAACCCTCTACACATAACAACCCAATTAATTACTCACCCCTTAGGTAAATTTGATTAGTTTCATGTATCCCCCACCTGCAACTCCTCCCCAAGGTCTTCACCTTTGAGCTTAGAACAAGCACAATCATATCACTCACATCTCACTATGCTTTTCGAGCTCATGGTTATTTTGTGCATTAATTTTTCTATTGTATGAGGAAATTGAAACACAACTTTTACTCTAAATAATAGTTGTCGTAAATTTTAAAGGTTCCTTTCATTACATTTGTACTCTCTAAAAAAGAAAAGTTTTTCATTACAATCATACTATCTATGTATAATTTGAGGTTGCAAAACACTGGGTGTTATGAAACCTGCAACAAACAAAACGATGTAAAACCCTCTATGCGTAATAGCCCAATTGGTTAGTCACCCCTCAAGTGAATTTGGATAGTTTTATGTATCCCCTAGTTGGAACTCTTTTTTGAGCTCTCCACCCTTGAGCTTTGAACAAACAAAACAAAATAACTGACAACCCACATTGTGTTTTCCAACCTTCAATTATTTTGTGCATATATTTTTTGATAATATGAAGAAATTTAAACACAATTTTTACTCTACATAATACTTGTTATAAATTTGGAAGCTGACTTTCATTACATCTGTATTGTCTAAATAACAAAGGGTTTTCTACACATCCATATTGCTATGCCAAATTCCAAGTTGCAAAACACTGGGTGTTATGAAACCTACCACCCACAAACTATTGTAAAGCCCTGTACATGTAACAACCCAATTGGTTAGTCACCCCTTAGGTCAATTTGGTTAGTTTTATGTATCCCCCACCTATAACTCCTCCACATACTTGCCACCCTTTAGATTTAAACATGCAAAATGAGATAACTGACAACCCACATTGTGTTTTCTATTTTATAATATTTTTTTGTATTTTTTCAATCATATGAACAAATTGAAATCCAACTTTTACTCTACCTATAAATTATTATTTTTAAAGGTTTCTTTCATTAAATTTGTCCTATCTAAGTAACAAAAGTTTTTTAGTAGATTCACATTGTCAATAAAATTGTAGGTTGCAAAGCACTGGGCGTGATGAAACCTGCAACACACATACAGTTTTAAAACCCCTTACAAGTAACAACTCAGTTCGTTAGTCATCCCTTCCCTCAATTTGGTCTATTTTATCCTACAACTCCACCCCGTGTTGTCGAACCTTTAGCTTTCAATGTGCACAAAGAAAAATCTCACAACACAAAGTGTTTTATAACCTGCAATTATTCTGTGCATTATCATATTTAAACACAGCTTCCTGAAAAACAATACTTATTACAATTTAGAATGCATGTCTTACGTCAGCTTCCAATGCCCGCAAGTGCACAAAATCCAACGAAAATGATAGCTTCTTGCACAAGCCACCGTGCCAATGAGTTTTATGGTGAAACTCCCACCCACAATGTTGACTACTTGTAAAACATGGGAAACACTACCTGAGAACGCTATTATCTCCTCATTTCCATTGTTGTAACGTTTCTCCCGTCTACCAAATTCATCACTTTTATCCTCCATCTTCACAGGTCCCACACTACATTGTCCCATCATGTTATGTATATTTCTATGTATGTTTTTATGAGTTTTTGTAGGGAGATTTGCTGCATCCATTCAAATATGGGTCCATTTTGACCAACATTTAATTATTTTTCTATTTACATATGAACTACTTATTTACAATATATAATATAAAAATATGTAGTTAAACTGATTATTATAAATACAAGTGCTATAACAACAATTGATCTCTGTATAGCCCACTGGGGTAGCAGAGTTGGCTTGGGCCGTGGGTTTGCTCCCCATAGGTCTCGGGTTCAACCCCCTGCTCTCGTGGTTGACCAATAGGTCTGTATGCGGGCTATGGCGTCTAGATACCCAGGATATGGGCTGCTGGACCACTGGACTAAATTGCGGGGACACCCCTGCTGCATAAAAAAAAACAATTAAACTCTGTACAACTACTGACCCCTCTGGAACGAATTTTATAAAACACAGCAATGAAGCCTCGTTCTTTTTCATAATTCATGAATCGTGTCCGTTTATTCCAACTCATACGGTAAACCTGAATTTCGTGGTCCTTCGTGTCAGAATACTAAACCACTCCCTCATTCGCATGGTAAACGTTACTCGTAATGAATGACAAACTAAAAACTATTGGACATTTTACTGGCAAATCACTTTACGAGGCACAGTGAATGTGTGGTTAAAATAGGCCACAAACGTCTTCGTGGACCTCATTCTCCTAGTGCAATAATTGTGTGGAGCCATTATTGATCTATCCTTTATCACGGGTGCCGACGAGAGCCCCGGAGTTGTTTGAATTAACAAACAATTTAATTCAACATCTATTGACTTTTAGGTAGTGCTGATGACAGTCCCCTTATCGCTTCACCTACTTCATAGGCATCTTGGCATGGAAGCCGGTTGTTAATGGAGAAAGAGGAAAAAGGGAGAGGAAAATAATTGATAAATATATACAGTTGGGAGAACAATAATGGGTGTTGCTCATTCAGCATGGCAGTGGCCACTTCCATTTGTGTTAGGTGGTGTAGGGAGTGTCGTTCTCCTTATAGCATGTGCTTTCATCATTTTAGCCTGCTCTCATTGCAAAACTTCTCTCAGCTATGGCAGAAATACTCCTACTTCCACTGCTAATTCTGCTATGCACAAGAGTGGAATGATGACGAAATTTTCTGAGTGTTCAGATAATGCGCAGGAGAAAATAGTGGTGATCATGGCTGGTGATGCCAACCCTACATATATTGCTACGCCAACTTCAGTTTCAAGGCTCCAGTAACAGATGTTTTTTGCAGGCGGAGCATTTTCTTTTAGACGTTTCGAATTCTTTGTAGTTAGGATTTCTGGGTATTTTGAAAGGTTTTTCCTTTCCGTCTGTAAATAGAAATCGTCTGAGCATAAATAGATCTGGTTCCCAAATTCAAGCTGTGTCTATGCGCAGCAATTCAAGCTCACAATTGTAAGTGTGTTGCGGATGTGTATTATCATAATATTCCCAGAACATAGATTCTGTCTTCCTATAATTATGTAATTTATCAACTCAATTATTGTATCACTTTTATGCATTTAAACATATTAATCTTAGAATTGTGTCAACAAGCAGAGAAAAGAAAAATATATTGAAGTAAAAATTTCAATAGAAATATATTTATAAGATCTTGAACATTTTCCTAAGGGGAGCTGTGTCAAAAGTTTTGAGAAAAGTTACTGATTAAATGCCATCCTTTAATCTAGACTAAAGGAACAACATGAATTTTTTGTTTGACTGCAGCTATTTTGAACTTCTCTGGCCTTTCTGAATCTGAACCCACTTCAACAGGCGAAGGCTTTTTTCTTGATTTAAAATTCACTACTATTTACCACATGTATGGGCTTTTTGCATTGGGCATGGCTTATAGAGCTGCATCTAAAAATTGTAAAGAGTAAACTAATTTTAATGTTCAGTTGTTTTTGGATGGGATATATTTACCAATAGCTTCTGCGATTGGCTCTTGTAGAGGACCAATTTAATAGTTATTAGTGTTGATATCAACTCTGAGTCAAAATGAAACTCAAACCAAGACGAGACATATATTTTCAATTAGAGAAAAGCAGAATCAAAACAGTAATGTAATTACAACAAAACAAGAATATTATACCTCCATTTGATCTTGTTGATGTGCTCTAATGTGAGTGGATGTATTGTGATATAATGTGGATACTCTTTGCATGTTATTATCTTATTTGATAGCATGTGAGTATTATGAATGTGAATTCTTAATGTCTTTTGGGTAAGTCTTCTTAAGTAGACATTTCAAATTGGAAGTGGAGGATGGAGATTGAATGATGAAATCGCGAGCTACAATTTATTTACATGAGTGTACATCCCAACTTGTTGATAAGTGGTAAGATGAGATGAGATAAGCTTGATGAAGGGATGCTATTTTCTTAAACTGTAGGATGAAATGAAATGCAGGAAAATGACAAGAGATGGAAGATCTATGCAAGTGGAGGGAGAAGATTAATTTTGGAATAAAGGGTCAAGATTTCTCCATGTTGCATGCTCACACATGTGAGTAAGGAATGGGAACAAGTGGCTTGAGAAGGCATATGTAGACGTGGAAGGCCTAGAATGATTCATGGATTTGAAATAGCTGGTGGTGATTAGAGGACAAGGTATTTTGGCTTCAACTGAAGGGGATCCCCACCAAAATGTTTATGATGGGGATTATTTATAAGACCTTTTAGGGATCTTAATAGGTGTCTTTCCCCATAAATTTCATTAAGAAAGAGATCACAAGGTGTAAATGTTGACTTTCAACTTCAAAGGTGAGTCACTTAGACTTGGATCTCAATCATTAAGAAAATAGGACAGATTTGAAACCAAATTAAAATGATTTTATTTGCTTAGATTTCTAGATTCGATTACGTAGTAACTTTTGCATCAACATTTTAGATCACACTCCATGATCCATCATCAGGGTGAAAAATAAAGAGCACATAGAGAATTGGATAATTGCAAACCAAGACTAGCCTTAAGAGACCAAAGGAGGACGGTAGAGAAGGATGCACGAAGGTTAAGGAAGACATGACAATTAAAACTTTAAAACATAAAAGAAGTAAGAACTTAGAGAAGAAAAAATAAACAACCAAAACTTGGGACAACTTAAGAAAAAAGGAAGAAAGGACCAAAACACAATAATGAAGGAAGGAAGGAACAAATATTTTTATTCCAATCAATAATAAATAGCCAAAAAATAAAATTAGAAGACCATGAAGGACCAAAAAGGAAATTACTAAAAACATACAAAACATATACATTCAAGCAAACAAAAACAAAAATATATGCATATACATGCATATACACATATAAATGCATAAATGTATATATACATACAATTACATGAACACAAACGCATACCAAATACAAACCCACAAAAGCACAAACATATACAAACATATACATAAACACAAACACATACATGCACATACATACAAATAAAAACCTAAGCATATACCCAAAAACATAAACTTCAAAAATCAAAAATCAAAAAATGAAAATAAATACAAACAAGAACAAAAATACAAACCAAAACCAAAATATGAAAGAATTGTTATAATTAATTTAAAAAAGAAAAAGAAAAGATAAAGCAAGACATAAAGGAGAATTAAAAATATACAAACACATACATAAACAAACATACAAAAGCAATCATACAATAGAAACAAAAATTACAAACACATAAACAAAAAAAAAATTTAAAAATTAAAAACTAACCAACCAAATACATAATCAAACATAAATAAACCAACACTAAAAACAACACACAACTAAAATTGGATAAGAGAAAAAGACATAAAATAAGAAGAGAAAGAAGGACAAAAAAGGAAATGAACCAATATACATATACAAACAAACAAACAAACAAACATAAACCCACAAGTAAATGAAAACAAAAGTAAACAAAAAACATAGACACACAAAAACATGTAAAAAACTAACCACAAACTTAAACAAATACAAAAATACATGAACCTACAAACACCCCAAACAATTGAATAAACTTAAAAAATACAATTAAATCTACAAATCAATACAAAAACAAATTATGAGAACAAACAAATACAAACATATAACCAAAAACAAACCTAAACCAAAATAAAGACAAAAATAAACAAGAAAAAACACCAACACAACCAAATACATAAACAAATAATCAAAACAAATAAATACAACTAAACCAAAAACATGCATACACTCAACTGACAACACAAATTGGCAAACAAGAACAATAAAATACTAAAAACCCAAATAAGAAATAATAAATGAAATAAAATAAGAGGACAAGAAGAGAGAAAAAAAGGAGATACATAAAACAAACACATAAAAAAACCTTAAAAAATGCACAAAAACAACCAAAACATAAATACAAAAACAAAAACAAAAACAAGATATGGGAAGGAGATGCAAGGGAGCTAACAAGAGGAAGAGGGAAGAGGGATCTTGGGCTAGGAGACACATAGGAGCTAAGAAGAGGAAGGGAGATGGAGGGATTTTAGGTTGGCTAACAAAGGATGCCACAATTGACTCAACCTCCACCCATCATCACAATTGAGGTTCCAGTGTGGTTAATTTTTTATGGCTTCTAATGGCACCTTCAAATTTTGCAAATTTGAAGTGCCTATGCCCTTTCAGTTTGACAACACATGCTAGGTCCACATACTGCCAAATCTACCTCAGAGGTCCTCTTTGCTCGTTAAAATTTTGCAACTTGTAGGTCATCATGCAAATCCCTTTGGAAAAATGGTTTTTGGTACATATGGTAGTGTGCATGTTCAATTTTGTGCCTCTTAAATCAGTTCTGATGGGTTAATTAATGTGTTGTTGACTGTAACTAGGCTAAATATGGTGTTTCAGAAAGTTTCAAATTCTAACCCATTTTTCATTTTAGTCTAAAACATCTCTAGCTCCATTTTCACAAAAAATAGAGGCCATTTGATACATTATTTTAATGTATTTTAGCTGCGACAAACACAGATCTGACAAGCTAGTTTACAAATGAGGTACCTAAATTTTGATGGCTGGGAAAATTTTGATTTAAAACCCATGTTTTAAATAATTGATTATGGTCACACACAAAAAATCTTGGCTCCAGGGATCTCTGTTTGCACACAATGAATTTTCTTTGTTTGGGCTATAGGAACAATTAAAATTTGTATTTGTAGTGTAGAAAATTGGCACTCTTGAAGAAAGAGGAAATTTCACACTTAATTTGGACCTATTTTGGTACCTTTGCATTAATTCCCCATTAAAATCATCATTTATAGGCCCCTAGGACCCATTATTTTGGATCTCGAGGCTCATTTCACTCAAAAATCATATAAAATCACATAAATTCATTCAAATCCCCGAAAATCCCGAAAACCCACCTCAAAAATCTAAGGTGGGACTCATTTGCCACCTTGGGCAAATGAGTCCCCTTAGGTGGGACCCATTCGCCAAGTGTGGCAAATGAATCCCATTTGGGGCCTTTTTCAAATTTGAGCGGGAATTCATCAATTTAATTCATATTTTTGGTAAATGTCGGCCTTTGAGATCTAAATGACAATCAATTAGGTGATAATGCCTATAAAAGAAAGCTCCAAAGTCATTTTTCACAATCTAAATATACCTCTAAGCACTTTGAGCAAGCATCAAGCATTAGGAATCTTCAAGCAATCTTTCACAAGAGCATTGTAATTCCAAAAGAAAGTAAAGTTGAAGCATTGGAGTAGCATTAGTGTATTTTGCAGGTCTTCTAGCTCACTTTTCATCAAGATCTAGCATTGCCAAGGGTTGATCATGGATGCCTATAGTGAGTGATGATGGATTCTAGGTTGGGGAGATGCAACTAGCCATCAAGCCAATCCTAAAGACTTGTTTCCTAAGTGATTCCATCTTCCATTGTCACTCTACAATTCAACCTAAGGAAGGTATAAGCATCATTAGAGTTCACTTGGGGTGATTGGAGATCATCACAAGTGAGTTATTCATCCTTTCATTTCCATTGTTGCATCATGTCCTAGATTTCCTAGTCTTTAGCACATTTAAGGCTAGGGTTTTTATGCACATTTCATCATTTCTACCAAGGTTTAATTACCAAACTAGGGGTTTGACCGAGGAAAAACCCCCATTAGGAAATCCATTTGAATTATGTTTTGTAGGTGCTTTTCATAGATTTGGACTTGGAACTTAGATTGGAAGGAAAGGGTAGGTGTTAAAGTGCAGAACAAAATCTTCAATTTTCAAAAAAGTGAAGCTAGAACAATTCACCAGGAGTGGCGTATGAGTCCCACTACAGTTGTTTGTCGGATCCATTTGCAAATTCTGATAACCTTTTTCCCGAAATAGACTCCCATGTAGAAAACAAGATCTGGGACAAATTCATCTTGGTTGGAAAATGAGTCTGAGTAGCATAAAAAGTATGGATTTCCAAAAGTTTAGAGCCATTTCCAGTCTCTTCAAGGTTTCCAAGTGCACATCATTTTCATTCTTACATTTCTGTTCTATTTTAGTTGCATTTCTTAAGCATTTTTAAGGTCCTTTAGCATTGGCTTGCATATCACACTGTGTTTTCTAGAAACTTGTATTTTCCAAGTTTACACTTGGTGGTGAACCCTCATTTTTTGTTATCATTTCCCTAGAACCTTCCCTTTGTCAGATTTCAATCTACTTTGCATTAAAATCTCAAGGTTTTGTTCTTGAGTGAAAGGTTGAAAAATTGAAGCGTCTCTCTCCTTTTAGGTTCAAAACCCTAGAAATGAAAGAAAGCACCTCTCCACCACTTTTCCTCATTTCATTTTGGTGAAACTGCATATAGAGCATCATTTTTCTGATCTAGAGTACATTTACATCCTAGATTTAACTTACATTAGGTTTTACATTGTTTAATTTGCATTGTAGGGTTTCAAAATTTGTATTAGTGAAAAGCTCATTTAGCTTGCATTTTTGCACTTAAATTCATTGCAAATCATTGAAAAACTACATTTGTATCCTAGATTTAGGCATTATAGCATAGAAAACATAAAAATCAACCAAAAAAATCCCTATTGGAACTCATTCGCCACCTTGGGTGAATCAGTCCCAATGCAAAATTTACACTACTATTTATAGAATTGCATTTCTAGTTTTTAAAGTTTTGTTTTCCTTTGTTACTTTTCTGTTTCAGTTCAGTTGCTTTCTATTACATTAAATTCATTAGAAATAATATTCTTTACATTCATGGAAATTACGGATAGCATTAGGATTTTACAAATTTCATTTTCAGCATTAGTTCCTAGTTCAATTAGATCAGATTCATTAGAAAATGAAAAACAAAAAGTCAAAAACATCAAAAGAAACAATTCAAAAAATGATTAACTTTAGAAAAACCATATCATCCAAGCAATTTAGTAGTGATGACTTGGACATGTTAGATGAAACCCTTGGGGACTTCCTCTCACTAAGATCATCCACTAAGGCTTGTCATGAAAAAACCAAACCAAGCAAAGTTAACTTACCCCTCAAGCCTTTTAGTAGTGATGATTTTGGTATGTTAGATGAAGTCCTTGAGGACTTCATCTCACAAAGCCCATCCAATAAGGCTTGTTATGAGAAACCAAAAACACAAGAAGTTAATGCGATCCAACCTCAACTCATCCTTTACCCACCTTTGCATAAACCACAACCTAAAAACAAGCCTAAGTTTACCCTTTATCCACCTAAGAATAATGTATCACAACAATTGATTCATAATATTGTTGCTCATACATATAACACTAGAAACAATCTACAACCATAACAACCAACCCTGAAACCTTTACCTTTACCTAATCCCATTTTTCCTACTACCCCTCGTTTAACTTCACATAGTGGAAAGGAGTATAATGTCATTGAACAACTTAAGAACACTCTTGGAAAGATATCCCTATGAAACTTAATTCAAAATTCACCAAACTATCACAGTATGCTTCAAACAACCTTACAACAAATAGTAGTTCCTCTTGGCATAAATTCAAACAATGTGGTAGCTCTCATATAGGGAATGAATATAGTTAATGTAGACATAACATTTCATCAACATGAGTTGCCCACTTTGGCATTGAGACAAAAAAATGAGGCCTTTATGATAATTTCTCAATTTAACCGAATAGGCATAAAAACGATCATGATTGATAATGGCTCAGCTCTTAATGTCTGTAATTTGAAACTCTTAGATAAATTGTGAGTAGACAAATCGACGATGCAACCTGACTCTTTATCAATTCTAGGATTTGACAATGTAGGAAGGCAATTACTTTGTGTGATTACTTTACATATTACAGCCAGAATGGTCACCTTACAAACTCCTATTCATTTCATGCCTCATGATATTTCATACAATCTTCTTTTTGGAATGCCATGGATTCATGAGATGTTTGTGGTGCCTTCAACTCTTCATCGTATTATGAAATATGTCTATGACAAAAAGGTATACCAGGTTGAAATGGACCCTGAGCCTGGAAGTTGCTTACAAGTATAAAAAGAAACAACAAGTCCTCCGAGCGCATTAATTCCAACATCCAACATAGAACCTTTACAAAAAGACTCACAAGAAATGGAAACAGTGTCAACATTGCTAGATGGTGATTGGGGTTCTTTAGAGTTCACACCCTCATTTATGGGAGAATACATAATCACAAGAAAAGAAGATGAAAAACAAAAACAACCAATGGTCATGTCAACATATAACTTGGAAGAACAATCACAAACATTTATCCCATCTACTCTTGAAGAAGATACAAGTTATACAACAAAATTTGATGAGATAGACTACCAACAACCACTGAACTCGAAAAAATGGAACAACTTTATTGGAGAGGTTATGAACTTGTGAAACAATTGGGTTAAAATGGTAAAGGGTGTGGAAAGAAAGAACAAGTCATTTGGGTTCCCATAGATCCTAACACACAAGAGACAAAGACTGGTTTGGGATATTGTCCCTCTAAAATTATAAAAGTGACGAAGAAGCCATCATTGAACATTAATACTATCATGTGTAAGCCAAAAATTAACCTCACTATGAAGCATCCTGAATTTCTTGACATGGATTTACCACCATCATGGGAATATTTTGAAGATGATGAAGCCTTGAAACAAATACTAGGAGTTTATGGTACACCATTTACTCCTCAATAGAAAAAGGCTACATGTGCTATGATAAGCACCAAACAAAAAGATGGAGAAAACGAGAGTGGTGAAATAGGCATTAACAATGAAGAATACAATCCTATGTTTCTAAGATCAAATGTGCTTCCTTTAGGGGATAGAATTGATATAACAATGGATATAACTGATAAGGGTATGTGCAGGATCATCATGGAAAAAACAGGCCCTTAAGTGGCGAAAAATTCAAAAAAATCAAAGTTAGGAAACTTGATGTAAAAATTTGAATAAGTTATCTATATTATTTCGAAAATATGTAAGAATAGAATCTGTAGAAAACTGAATGTAGTTTCTAAACTACTAGGTTTATTTTAAAAAATCTATTTGGTAAAAATTTGAAATTTCAATGCAGTAGTACTTCAATTTCAGGAAAAAAAAAGAAGTGTTTGTTTGACCACCCTAACAACAATAAAATGATAATATTTTTTTATATATTTAGATATAAGTAGAGGACTCATATCCCGATGTGATGCATATTTTTTTGTAATTTTTTTCCTAGTAAATAATTAATTATGAATTTTTTATTACAACTTTTAAAAAATATAAAAACTTGTATGTCTGACCAACTTAACTTGGTCAAAACTTCATGAAATTCAATTTTTTTATTTGTAATCCTATAGTATGTGAAGCATAGAATATGACACATGTTTTGGATTCAAAAAATGTGATTTTTTTGAAAGCTATAGATGTTTTTTAATCAACCTATCAATCAAGAATTTAGTAGTAATTCAAATAAAAAATGAATAATAATTATTTATTAAATTCAAAGTAAAGCATAATTTATATTGGTGGAAAACTGAGAATCTCCTTTAAAAACCCTTTTTGTTTCATCAATTTTGGGTAAAAAAAGTCGTCAGCCACATACCCATCATATTGCCACTTTTTGGCCCATCACGATCCTACGTGTATACCCATAAAGAGAAAGTCGTTAAGATAGGGAAGTGTCTTGATGATGAAGAACAAGAGGATACTGCAACCTTGCTCCATGATTTTCCTAAACTCTTTGCTTGGAAATATTTAGATATGCCAGGAATTGATCTGAAGATAGTAACACACAACATTGTCCTTGTTGAAAATGCCAAGCCTGTTCGACAAAAGATACGAAAAAATGAATCCTAAAATAGCTTTTCTTGTTAAGGGTGAACTTGAAAAAATCCTTGATGCTAGTTTCATAAGACCTATAGATTATTCTCCATGGATCTCAAACATTATTGCAATTGCAAAACCTGACAATCATATTAGAATATGTATAGATTTTCATGATCTGAATAAAGCATCTCTAAAAGATGAATTTCCCCTTCCCAATATAGATATGATAGTGGATTCAACTTCCAAACATTCTTTGTTTTCAAATTCATGGATGGATTTTCTAGGTATAATCAAATTTTCATCAACCCTCAAGATCAGTACAAAACAACATTTACAACCGTTTGGGGAACATTTTGTTGGGTTATGATGTCTTTTGGATTAAAGAATGCGAGCACAACATATCAACGAGCTATGACATTGATATTTCACGATTACATACATAAAATTCTAGAAGATTACGTTGATGAAATTCTAGCCAAATCTTTAACAAAACAAGACAACGTGAATGTCCTTTGGAAAATCTTTGAGCGGATGTGAAAATACAACATGAGATTGAATCCAAAAAAATGTGTCTTTGGTGTAGATAGTGGAAATTTTTTAGGGTTTATTGTATCTCACATAGGCATTGAGGTGGATACAAAGAAGATTGATGCTATTGTCAATATGCCAACTCCTAAAAACATTTCTCATCTACGCATGTTACAAGGAAGAATTCAAGCCATCCGTCATTTTGTTGCATCTCTAGCTGATTGAATGTTACCATTTATGCATCTCCCTACAAAGGATCTCCACTTTGATTGGAATGACAATTGTAAACAAGCTTTCAAGAGTTTGAAGGAATACCTTGCAACTCCACCTGTTTTACAACCCACTATGCAAAATAAACCATTCATACTATATACAGCCACATCAGCCCATGCTCTGGAAGCATTGTTGGCTCAACAAGATGAAAACGGTAAAGAGTATCAAGTCTATTACATCAGCCGAACCATGATAGTTTATGGGAAACGATACACAATAATTATAAAAAAATGTGTGTAAGGAAAGCAAAGGTGCGAAAACACTTTCCTAATGCTAATTCTAAGAAGAGAATGCAGACTTAAGGTTCAAATTTCAAATTATAGTTCATTAAAGATGCACATTACCAGGAAAAAGATAAGAAAAAATTTCACACAACACAAAATAGACACTATATTTAATGTGGGAAAAACCTTTCAGGAGAAAAACCCACCACACCAAGAAAAAAATATTTGTACGTTACTGTGAACAAAAGGTCAACATACAGAGTTACAATTTCTTCCTTTCAAATTTCAATTCAATCACTCAATACAGGTGACCTTGCAAACTTGATCTATCTCATTCTCTATCTCAGACTCACAACTCAAATCTAATCGCTATTCTAATGTATTACACATTATATCATTTTCTTTCCTGAGAGAAAATCACAATCAACCTACATCACCAGACCCATAGGGGAAACATACCAATTTAGTTCCCATTCGTAACAACAAACCAACCATCATACAAAAGTTACCATATCAGGCCATCAGTGAGACAACATCAAACCTCCCACGAATTTGTTCGAATCACCCCGACAAGTGTAACACCCGCCAAGCAAAATGGTCATCAGAGTATCAACGAGATAAGAGACCATGTCTCACCAATCACTCATCGTATTATTGATATGAGCTTCTCATGATACACTGTCAAACAAGTCCATCACCTCATCGAAGAGAATCCATATCGTCTCCCACTGATGTATACTTTGTAGCTTCATGTCTATTGGCTCATTGATAAGACAAGGTTGAGACAAACTTCACAACCCGCAACTCAAAGTTTTAAAGTTTCAATTCTCCGTGACATCACGATTGGTCTGTCGTTGGGACTATCATTAGGGTCCCACCGATAGAGCCAAGTCATGCCGATAGAACAAGCCTCCAACACCACAAACTATCAAACCATTGTAGGGACAACCTTTGGGGTCCTGCTGACCAAGCAATGTCTCAGCGATGAAGAACTCAGTGAATACATGAAGACTCATCAGACAATCGTTGGGAAAGAGAACAAGGTCCCACTGATAGAGCACAGTCATGTTGATGAAAGGGAGAAATATACATAATGCTACCAATAACCAGCTAGTAATTTGTGACACTTTTCCAACATGCTCCCACTTGAGGAAGACTTACTGCCACTTCTCCAATACTCGATATTTCTAAAATTCATAGGCCCCAAGGTCCATCGAATTGGGACACCACCTAAACTAGTCTATGCACACTAGTTTCGTCAACACATCTGTAAAATTTTCCAAAGTATCCACTTTTTCAAGCGTGACCTTTCCATCCTCCACCATATCCCGTACAAAATGATACTACACATCAATATGTTTCATCCTAGCATGGAAAGTTGGATTTTTCACCAAACTAATAGCACTCTAATTGTCACAAAAAATGGTAATTTTCCCTACATTGAACCTAATATCATAACACAAATGTCTAAGCCAAATGGATTCTTTACAGGCATGTGTTGCTACCATATATTTTTCCTCCATAGTAGATAATGCGACTACAGTCTGCCGCTTGCTCATCCAACTAACTGCACCACCAAATAATGTAAAGATGTATGCACTGGTGGATCTCCTATTGTCAGTGTCCCCTGCCTAATCAAAATCCACATAACCTTGAATTTTGATGGATCTCTGTGATCCAACTGAGTTACCATGATAGCACAAAGTGTATTGAGAGGTACCTTTTAAATATCTAAAAACTCTTTTCACAACATCCCAGTGTGGTCTACTTGAATTTAACATAAAATGGCTTAGTACTCCCATTGCTTGGGAAATGTTTGGCCTTGTATAGACCATTGCATACATTAATCTACCAAATGCACTTCCATAAGGCACTATGGTTATGTCCTCCATCTAAGTAGGATATTTTGGACAATCTTCAACAGATAGCTTCATTCCCTACAACACTGGAACAACTAGCTGCTTGCAATCAGTCATACAAAATCTCTCCAGGACAATATTAATATACTTACTCTAGCTGAGCCAAAGCTTTCTACTTCCTCTATCTCTTTTTATTTCCATCCCTGGAATATACCTAGCTACACCAAGATCTTTCATTTCAAACTTTGCAGACAATTGAGATTTTAGATCAGAAATCATAGTCTTACTATTTCCTATGAACAACATGTCATCAAAATATAGGGAAATAATGATAATTTTATCATTTTCATTTTTGAAGTACACACAATGATGAAATTTTGATCTTAAAAATCCAAATGGAAAAACAAAAGTGTCAAACTTCTAGTACCACATTCTAGGCAATTGTTTTAAACCATACAGAGATTTCTTTAACTAGCAAACTAGATTTTCTTTACCTTTTTCCACAAAGTGCTTAGGCTGGGACATTTAAATTTCTTCTTCAAAATCTCCATGAATAAATGTTGTCTTCACATCCATCTGTTCAATCTCTAAGTCATACGCCATTGCAAGTGACAAAAGAAATCTAATAGATGTTAGCTTAGCCACAAGAGAAAAAATTTCACCATAATCAATTCCTTCTACCTAGGAATAACCTTCTGCAACCAACCTAGCTTTATACTTTTCAACCCAAACATATTTTCTTCTTGAATACCCACTTGCAACCAACAGGCATTCAACCTTTAGGCAAGGGCACCAAATCCCAGGTTGCATTCTTCTCTAATGATGACATTTCCTCATTCATGGATTCCAACCAAGAATTTGAATCAAACATTTCTATAGCCTCTTTCACAATCCTAGGCTCATCAGTGCTTGTAATCAAAGCATAGGAACAATTTACATCCAACATGGAAAAACCATACCTTTCAGGTTATTTCCTTTCACATGTAGACATCATTAAAGGTTGAGGTTGAGGTTGTGGTTCTTATTCTTCAGAACTCTCACAGCTGCTAGAACTCTCCTTAGTTTCAAGTACACTTCATATTTCCTCTTTATCTAGAGTTTGAGGAATTTGAACTACCTTTTCTTTGTTTCCTTCTTTCATCTCTGACTGTAGATCCACTGAAGAAGATTTCAGCTCATGAAATATTACACTTATGTTGTATACAACCATTTCAATCACAAGATTCCAAAGTTTGTATCCTTTCACACCAATGTTGTAGCCAATGAAGATACATTTTATAGCTTTAATTTCCAATTTAGATCTTTTCTCATTCAACACATAAACATATGCAGGGGCTTCACAACCAAAGACTCTTATATGTCTTAAAGAAGGCTTCTTACAAGACCAAGCTTTGATAGGTGTTTTGTCAACAAGTGCCAAAGATGGAGATTGATTTATTAAATAACATGTTGTATCCATAGCGTCAACCCAGATCTTCTACTCCATACTAGCATTGCTTAACATACTTCTCACCTTTTCCATCAACATCATGTTTAACCTTTCAACAACTCCATTTTGTTGTCGAGTGTAAGGTGTTATTTCATGCCTTTTTATTCCATGGTATTTGTAGTACCTTTAAAAATCTACAGAACAAAACTCACCACCATTATCTGTCCTCAAGAATTTAATTTTTCTACCAGTCTGATTTTCTACCAAGTTTTTAAACTCTTTAAACTAAATGAACACTTCTAATTTACTTTTTAGAAAATACACAAATTCCCTTCTCAAATAACCATAATAAAATAAAAATAATATCTAGATTTTGATAACGAAGGAACATTTATTGGACCAAAAAGATCAGAGTGAATGTAATCCAGAACACCAGAAGATTTATGAGGAATAGAATAAAACAAACATGACGTTGTTTTCCATATATACAATGTTTGCAAAAATTGAACTCAAGGTTACAATCATCAAGTCCTTCAACCAAGTTTTTGATTTTCAAATCTTTTAAGCCTTTCTCACCAATGTGTCCGAGCCTCTGATGCCAGAGCATGGTCTTTTTTGTAGGAAGTTTCACCTCCAAATAATTCACCCCCAGAGGAACTTCAATCTCCTTCTCTACTCGAGCAACCTTGCTTGAATTTTCAGAGACATTGTTGCATTGAACTACATGTGCATCCATCTTGTATAGAGTACCAATTCAAGCACCCCTAGCTAGCACCATCAAGGCTCTTGTCATTTTGCAGCCACCATTCAAAAAGGAAACTTCTACACCAACATCATTCAACTTGCTTACGGATGGTAAATTTCAATCCAAGCCTGGTATATGCATTACACCATCAATCCCTTTGATCCTTCCATCAAGAAATTGAATTCTGACTCTTTCGCGGCCAAGAATGTCTAGAGATGAGTCACTTTCTAGATACACCTTTCAACTACCATACTTTTCATATTTTGTAAACCAATCTCTATGAGATGTCTTGTGAAAAGATGCACCTCAGTCGATTAGCCAGACATCATCTTATGCCTGAGTCTCCAAGGCTACAATGAAGGCATTTGCATCACTCTAAGAAAAATCATTATCTAAAGATTTCTTTTTCTTTTTCTCCTCTTTGCAATCCTTATGGACATGACCAGGATGCCCACAATTCTAGCATTTCACCTTGTACTTCTTGCCAGGAGACTTTGATCTCCCTTTAGACTTTGATTTAGACTCTTATCTTTCTTCTTTCCTTTCTCCTTCGATCTGACTCAAACAACAAGGGCCTCCTTTTCCATCTCAGAAGACTTCCTTCACATCTCTTCTGATAGCAATGAAGCAACCAAATCTTCCATCTTGAACGTTGTTGTCGTACTCCCAATAGCCATCACTAAATGATCCCAAGAGTCAGGCAAAGAACACAACAAGAGCATATAGTGATCCTCATCATCTATCTTTATAGCTATAGATGTTAACTGAGCAATGCGAATATTGAACGTATTCAAATGATCAGCCATAGATGACCCTTCCTCCATCTTCAAGGAGTATAGCTTCTTCCTTAAGAATAACTTATTCACCAAAGATTTTCCCTGATAAATCTCACCAAGCTTCTTCCACAAAGAAGATGCAAAGTTCTCTTTATGAACATTTAAGAGAACAAAGTTTGCTAAACAGAGTCTTTTCAACCCTTTTTCTTTTCTGTCTGTGAGGTACCAATCTTCTTGCTTCATGCCTGAAGGTTTCATTCTAGACACAGCAGTCCAGATATCTCTATCAACCAACAAATCTTCCATTTTGAGTTTCCACAACTCAAAATTGCCACCATTGAATTTCTCAATTTCAATCTTCCCTGTTGTGCTTGCAATCTTAATCTGCAAATGAATTTACAAGACTCCTCTACAAGACTCCCACTTCAAAATTGGCACAAAAAACCCACCTAACCCACAAGGATAACACAACTAGCTAGGCTCTGATACCACTTGTAAGGAAAGAAAAGGTGTGGAAACACTTTCCTAATGCTAATTCTAAGAAAAGAATGCAAACTTAAGGTTCAAATTTCAAATTACAATTCATTAAAGATGCAAATTACTAGGAAACAGATAAGAATTTTTTTTGCACAACATAGAATAGACACCAGATTTAACGTGTGAAAACCCTTTCGGGATAAAAACCCACCAAATCAAGAAAAAATTATTTGTATTAAAGTGAACAAAAGGTCCACATATAGAGTTACAGTTTCTTCCTTTTAGATGTCAATTCAGTCACTCAATATAGGCAACATTACAAACTCGTTCTATCTCATTATCTATCTTAGACTCACAACTCAACTCTAATCACTATTCCAATGCATTACACATTATAGAATTTTATTTCCTGAGGGAAAATCACAATAAGTTCTTGCATCACCAGACCCATATGGGAAACATATCAATTCAGTTCCCATTCGTAACAGCAAACCAACTATCATATAGCAATTACTATATTGGGCCAATGGTGAGACAACATCAAACCTCATGCCAATCTATTCAAATTACCTTGACGAGTGTAACACCTACCAATCCAAACGGTCATTGGAGTATCAACGAGACAAGAGACCATGTCTCACCAATCACTCATCGTCACATCGATATGAGCTTCTCATGGTACATTGTCGAACAATTCCATCACCTCATCAGAGAGACTCCATATCATCTCCCACTGATGTATACTTTGTAGCTTCATGTCTATTGGCTCATCGATGAGACAAGGTTGAGGGTCCCACCGAAGTAGCTACATCTCATCGATGAAGTTAGGCTGTTAGAGATTTCACAAAATTCACAACCCATGAATCAAAGTTTCAAAGTTTCAATTCTCTGTGACATCGCGATCTGGGCCTAATGTTGGGACTATCATTAGGGTCTCACCAACAAAGCCAAGTCATGTGGATAGAACAAGTCACCAACACCAAAAACTGTTGAACCATCGTAGGAACAACCTTTGGGGTCCTTTCGACCAAGCAATGTCTCGGTGATGATGAACTCAGTGAATACATGAAGATTCATCAGACCATCATTGGGTTAGAGAACAAGGTCCCACCGATAGAGCACAGTCCTGCCAATCAAAGACATAAATGTACATAATGCTACCAATAACCAGCCAGTAAGTTGAGACACTTTTCCAATAGTTTGGCCCTTGTATTCACCACCAGTACGTTGCAACATTATTTATTGAATGCAGAAATACAAATGATGAAAAAAATTGACCCCCTTAAACATCTTTTCAATAAAATAGATTTATCAGGATGCCTAGCTAAGTGGGTGATGTTGTTGACTGAGTTTGACCTAAAGTTTGTTTCACAAAAAGCAATTAAGGGTCAAGCCTTGACCAACCAATTGGATGACACTCCTTCACCTTCGGCACTACCTAGTATTGACTCCTTCCCCAATGATAATGTGTTGAAGATCAAAACTAATACATGGGACTTATACTTTGATGCAGAGTGGCAGGGGAAGACAGTCTCTTAAGAGCTTCTCTCAAATACACTCAAATAAACTCCTTAACACACCATACAACTAATGAGAAAATTAAGCATTATTTTAACTCCACACACCCAAATACAATCAAGACGCTTGGAAATTACTCATAATCTCTTAACATGGCTAAACTAAGCCAACAAACAAGAATTCTCACTTTGGAACACTCTTTCATCTATTGCTGTCATATTATGCCTTGTAGCCCTTGTAGCCCTGTCTAATGGGACAGTCAACATAAAATCCTTCTAGTGAATGAAACCAAGCCAAACTCACTGGTTTTTGACACTTGATACTATCCTCCACAAACCCTCAAAACCACAAGTTTTGACTCCAACACAAAGGGCAACAAATGACATGTTTTCTAATGCTACAAGGAGGCCTAAAAGACACTTTTCAATGCAAGTATGGTTACCTTGGCACACCCCAACACCCCTAAGCCAATGAATGCATTCCTATACCTTCAATAAACTCATTCCAACTGATCCCAAGCAACACAAAACAGAAAACTCACAAATCTTACCTCAAATCAAATTTTTGCAACAAATTTTGGCTTGTCACATAGAGATGCAAGGCCTAGGGTTGCTCAAAAGTTGCACCAGAACCCCTTCCATCCTCCAAGACCTTCAAGAACATAAATTACATGATCTTCCTCACCTTCCCACCAAAAATCAGGCCATGAGCAAGTGGAGAAGGAGAGTTATAAAGCTTTTTAGACCAAACCCGAATTTTGAGGGTTTTCCAGACCACTTTCAGTAAAACGCAAATATCTCTTTCAATTCTTAATGAAAAAGGCTCAAACCACCACCAAAAGAAAGGTAGTTAAATTATCTATCGATCCATTATGGTTTTCAGTCTGTACAGTACATAATAATTCCGTACCACACGTTTTAGCAGCAATTTTACACACAGAAAATGAAGGAAAACATGGTTTCTTTTTATTCAAACTTTCTCCAAACTTCAGAATCAACATGCCTTGACCAAAAGAGGCCTATTTCAACCTTTGAAACCTCTTTCCAAATCCCTCCAACTGATTTTTGAATTAGTTGGATGTTGGAAACAACTAATTTTTAAAATATTCCAAACTAGACTCCTAATTGCCTAGTTAAGGCAATTTATACTACTCTCAAGAAGCCCACTTACAATAAACATTTAAAAGGTGTTAAAACACCACAAAACATATCAAAAACATCAAGGAGACTCCCCTCAAATACCTGGTTGCACCAAGGCATCTTAAATCCTTAAATTGCTTAGATGCACCAAGTTCACATGGTGAGGAAGGAGACCTTGTTCTTACAACTAGACTTGACTTCAAACCCAAAACTTGTTACAAGACATGAAAGATGGTTCTTGGAACCTTATTACATCCCAAAATTCTTGACAACACATTAAAAAACAAACAATACCTCCAAGAGGCATGGAGACCCCAAGGTGCTCCCAATTACATTATTATTGGTCTTTTTTAGACCTTATTAAGCCTAAATAAGCACAAAACATTCTTATTCCATCCTAGAATTCATTGTCATCATGAAATTTGTTGAACCTTCAAGGAATCTTTTTCCTTTCATACCAAGGTGTAGGTTCCCCTGCACCATACACCCCCCCATAGGAAAACTCTTGTCCCAAGAGTAAAATATGGCTCTTTGTCTCCACATTGCTGCTCCATGCATATCCAGACCTGCTACTTGCCTTTTCCTCACACCTGGATCAAAATTTGATATCCTCCTAGCCCTTATACCTGCAAACAAACAAGGGTTAGAAACATAGTGTTCTACCATATTCCTTGTTCCATCTCCACACTTGTATCCATGCATTTTTTCTTGCATAATCTGCCCTCTCTTCACTGTCATCAGACCTTTGCACCTTTGTTCCACTTTTTCTTTCCTCACTATGATTAGACCTTGTTCACTGTCATTGCCTTGCATCACTATTTTATTAGACTCACTAGCCCTTATGCTTGCAAAGTCACATGTTTGTCACCATAGCTCATGCTTATAGGACACACAATGGTCCCCACAATAAGCTCTTCCTATTTTCCAAACACTTCACCTAGTTTTCCATACTTATGCACTATCCTATCATCATTCTCCTTGATTGTATCAGACCTAGATGTGAATTCATCACTCACTCCTTGTAAAACCAAACTCCTCTGTGTCCTCCCATCATTCACCTTAACCAGATCAGACTTAGGCAAGAGTGCTTTCTCTGCCTTTTGCAAAAACAAACTTTCTACTGTCCTAACACTATTTGTAGGTGCCTTCCATACTGTCACAACACCATCAACCTGCTCCAAACCTGCAATCACACCAGATTTACTGTTCTCAGGCCTTAAAGGCTCCTTCTTACCCAAAATGACAACTTTACTTTTTCCTTTATCTCTTGCACTACCTTGTAAAGGAGTTAGTTTAAAACTCTCACCATCTTTCCTTATTGTATAAGTGTTTTCCCAACCATCATATAGGGTCTTTCTATCAAATTGCCATGGCCTTCCCAAAAGCAGATGACAACAGTCCATTGGAAAAATATCACATAGGACTCTATCCTTATACTCCCCAAATCTGGAAATCCACATAGGCTTGTTCATTTACTATTAGACTTTGGCTATCATTGACCCAAGAAACTTTGTAGGGTGCAACATGTGGGATTCTTTCTAAACCCAACTTATCTACCATCTCCCTAGAAACCATATTATCTTGAGAGCCAGAATCAATTACAACTTGACATACCTTCCCTTTGCTTTTGCATGCTGTTCTAAAGAGACTCCTCCTTTGCCTTAGATCTTCTTCTTTTTGTCCCTGCAGCAAGGTCCTTCCTACCATGAGTGCTTCCCCTACTTTTGGATTTCTAGGTCTGCTTGGTGAACTCACACTCTCTTCTTCATCTCCTTGCACATATTGAACTCTTTTATCACCTTCCCTTTCACTCCCACTTGCACTAGTACTAAACCTTTCTGTACACTTGAATGATGGGTGTCCAAACTCATTACACCTATAGCATCTTCCTGAGAACTCACCATAATCTCTTCTTGATCTAAAGTTGCTTCTTCCTCCTCTCCATCCTCCTCTTGCTTCAGGAACTTGGTCCTTGTTCTTATCAGCATCTTCATGATCTTCTTTAGGTTGCCTTGATGTTGAACTTGTACCTCTGCCCCTAGATGTGTTTCCTCTTCCTCTTGCTACCTTCTCTTGTCTTCTCTTCTGCCCTCATAGCCATTTGAAAGCATTGTTCAACTAATTTAGGTGCCAAAATGCTGATCTCATCCTGGATGTTATACCTCAAGCCATTCAAGTACCTAGCAACCATTTCATCTTCATCTTCTTCATGCTTAGTTCTTATGCTCAACTTATAAAATTCTTCAGTATATGATTGCACATCCAAATCTTTTTGTCTAAGATTTTACAACTTTTTAAGCAATTGAACATTGTAATCACAAGGGAGAAATTTACCTTTCATTTTAGCCTTCATCCTTTCCCATGAAATGATCTTTCTCTTTCCTTGTCTCTCCCTTTCCTCTTGCACAAAATTCCACCATACCAAGGCATGTCCCTTCAATCTTGTTTTGGCCCTCTTCACCTTAAGTCCTTCATCAACATCTTCACTATCAAAGTAGTTTTCCATAGCCCCAATCCAATCTAGGAGCTCTTCACTATAAGGTTTTCCTCCATACATATGAACATCTATTTTTCCATGTCCCTCCTTCTTCACAGCCTTCAAAAGCTTGATTGTTCTTGCATCATCAGGGTCCATCTCCTCTTTTTCACCAAGAGCTTCTTCTTCCTCTTCAGTTTCACTAACATCCTCTTCCACTCTATTCTTTGCCTTCCAAGCAGCCATCTCTCTTTTTAAGGCTTCTATCTCCTTGTCATGAGTGTCAATTTTCCTTGCAACTACACTTCCTTTGGGTGGCATTTTCACAATCCTATCTCTTCACCAACCTACAAAACCAATCTAACAACAACACAAGATCTATTCCCTTGCTCTGATACCACTATGATGCAGAGTGGCAGGGGAAGATAGTCTCTTAAGAGCCTCTCTCAAATACGCTCAAATAAACTCCTTAACACACCATACAACTAATGAGAAAATTAAGCATTATTTTAACTCCACACACCCAAATACAATCAGGATGCTTGGAAATGACTCATAATCTCTTAACATGGCTAAACTAAGCCAAGAAATAAGACTTCTCATTTTGGAACACTCTTTCATCTATTGCTGCCATCTTATGCTTTGTAGCCCTTGTAGCCCTGTCTAATGGGACAGTCAACATAAAATCCTTCTAGTGAATGAAACAAGGCCAAACTCACTGGTTTTTGACACTTGATACTGTCCTCCACAAACCCTCAAAACCACAAGTTTTGACTCCAACACAAAGGGCAACAAATGACATGTTTTCTAATGCTACAAGGAGGCCTAAAAGACACTTTTCAATGCAAGTATGGTTACCTTGGCACACACCAACACCCCTAAGCCAATGAATGCATTCCTATACCTTCAATAAAATCATTCCAACTGATCCCAAGCAACACAAAACAGAAAACTCACAAATCTTACCTCAAATCAAATTTTTGCAACAAATTTTGGCTTGTCACATAGAGATGCCAAGCCTAGGGTTGCTCAAAAGTTGCACCAAAACCCCTTCCATCCTCCAAGACCTTCAAGAACATAAATTACATGATCTTCCTCGCCTTCCCACCAAAAATCAGGCCATGAGCAAGTGGAGAAGGCGAGTTATAAAGCTTTTTAGACCAAACCCGAATTTTGAGGGTTTTCCAGACCACTTTCAGTAAAACACGAATATCTCTTTCAATTATTAATGAAAAAGGCTCAAACCACCACCAAAAGAAAGGTAGTTCAATTATCTATCAATCCATTATGGTCTTCATCCTGTAAAGTACATAATAATTCCGTACCACATGTTTTAGCAGAAATTTTACACACAGAAAATGAAGGAAAATAGGGTTTCTTTTTATTCATACTTTCTCCAAACTTCAGAATCAACATGCCTTGACCAAAAGAGGCCTATTTCAACCTTTGAAACCTCTTTCCAAATCCCTCCAACTGATTTTTGAATTAGTTGGATGTTGGAAACAACTAATTTTTAAAATATTCCAAACTAGACTCCTAATTGCCTGGTTAAGGCAATTTATACTACTCTCAATAAGCCCACTTACAATAAACATTTAAAAGGTGTTAAAAAACCGCAAAACATATCAAAAACATCAAGGAGACTCCCCTCAAATACCTGGTTGCACCAAGGCATCTTAAATCCTTAAATTACTTAGATGCACCAAGTTCACATGGTGATGAAGGAGACCTTGTTCTTACAACTAGACTTGACTTCAAACCCAAAACTTGTTACAAGACATGAAAGATGGTTCTTGGAACCTTATTACATCCCAAAATTCTTGACAACACATTAAAAAACAAACAATACCTCCAAGAGGCATGGAGACCCCAAGGTACTCCCAATTACATTATTATTGGTCTTTTTTAGACCTTATTAAGCCTAAATAAGCACAAAACATTCTTATTCCATCCTAGAATTCATTGTCATCATGAAATTTGTTGAACCTTCAAGGAATATTTTCCCTTTCATACCAAGGTGTAGGTTCCCCTGCACCATACTTTGATGGATTTAAGTGTAGAACAGGCTCCGGTGTTGGTGTTATACTCATCCCACCTATAGGAAAGCCTATTCCCGTGTCATATTGATTAAACCTCCTATGTACAAACAACACTGCTGAGTATGAGGCATTGATTGATGGGCTATGTATTGCTTTAATCTTGGGTGCAAAAGACATTAAGATCTTTGGTGATTCACAATTAGTAATCAAACAAATAAATGGGACATATCAAATAAAACACGACAAACTATCAAAATATAAAAATCTCACGTGTGATAAGCTTGTTAGAAAGTTTTGAATCATTCACCATTGACAATATCCTGTGAAAAGATAATCGACATGGAAATGCAATGGCAAGTGTAGCCTCTCTTATATCACCTCAAGATCCTTCGAAAGATTTCACATTTACTGTTCACCCAATCATGAAACCATCCATCAATGAAAAACTTGAAGAATTATTTGAAACAACCAAGCAAGACTCGAGTGAATGGTATTATACAATATTCAATTATTTGAAATATGGTACTCTTGCTGAGCCCACAACAAAGAACACTATACATCAATTGTGAAAATTAGCAGCCAGGTACATCATTCTTGCCGACGTATTATATAGAAGATTATTTAATGGAATTTTGCTTAGATGTCGTAATGAATCCAAAATCCCCATAACACTTGAAGAGGCGCATGCAAGCACCTATGGAGGTCATTCTGGAGGGTGATCCTTAGTGCAAAAACTCATTCATATGGGATATTACTAGAGACATATGGAAATAGATTTCTTTGTGTATGTTAAGAGATTCCACAAATGTAAGAAACATAACAATTTGATTCATTCTCCTACTTCTGAGCTCCATGCCCAAGTTCCTACAAGTGGTCATTCTTAGTTTAGGGATTGGATCTAATTGGAAAGATCTCACCACCTTCATCTGTTGAACATATGTTTGTAATCACATCATCATATTGTTTACAAAATGGTTAGAAGCTATTCCTCTTCGATCAACAAGTGTTGATGTAATATGTCATTTTTAACATATTGGAACACATTATTGCTCGCTTTGGACTTCCTTCTGTGATAATTTCAGATAATGGAACACCATTCAAAAACAACAATGTGAAGAAATTCCTTGATACATTTAATATTCAACATCACTTTTCAACACCCTACTACCCGCAATCTAACGAACAAGCTGAAGAAACTAATAAGACCCTCGAAAAAATCCTCTTAAAAATAGTAAATAAGCATAACAAGGATTGGCATACATAACTTATGTACACATTATGGGTCTACCATACTAGCATTAGAACATCCATTGGAAAAAATCCTTATAACCTTGTCTATGGTATCGACACAATTATTCCATTGGAGTTAGAAGTCCCCACATTACAGATTTCGCTTCAAGGACTCATCGACGATGAAACTTTCAAACAACAATGATTACATCAGCTTGAGATGTTTGACGAACAACACATTAACACTCTAAATCACCTCCAAGCCTATGTTAAGCAATTACAATGAAATTATAGTGATCATGTTATCCCTCAAGTATTTAGTAAAGGTGACTTAGTCTTGTATGGAAATAAATGAAATCTCAATGCTGACCTGTCTCAAAAAGGAAAATTCAGTCCTAATTGGTTAGGACCCTACATAATTAATGAAAGTTACAGGTTCGGTTCATACACGTTAACATAAATAGATGGTACACCTCTCAAAGATCCAATTAATACTGTACACCTATTCCAATATTATGTCTAATCCCCTTGAATAGTATGAATGATAAGAAGTGTTGATTAGAGTCCTTAGATTTCATGCCAAAGGCTTTCACATTTCTTCGTTCTTGACAAACATTCGCCTGTGTATCTTGAACACTAAGGTGGTTATTTAATTTATTTTTAAATATTTACTTTAGCTTGCATGCTATTCAATCTTATCTTGTGTGTTGTGTTAGATTAGATCCTTATATGCATTTAATGTTCTTTAGTTAGATCATAGGTGCATTTAATTTAGCATAACATACTTAATCACAATGTTGTATCTAATAGAAATTGTAATAAGTTTTTGTTAGATCACATTAAGCATGTTAAATAATGGAAACATTCATTTAATTAATCACATTGCCATTTAACATTCAAATACATAAGAAAATATAAGAAAACATAAAGTTATTATATATATATCAGATTTTTTTTTACATGTCATCAAATATACATACTACTAAGGCCTATTGCTACTAGATCCCTCATGACCTAGTGGTCACATTTGTCTAGTGGCAGTATGTCAGGAGACAGTGGTGTGCGATAATGATCATGATCCACTAAGTGTACCAAGAGAAAACTTTAAACCTCGTATCTATCCAAGGGCCTCCAAATGTGCTCCTGCTATCAAATCCCTCTCTGCCTCCAGTCTCTCGAACTCTACTCGGGTCCATAATGACTATGTCTTAGGGGCAGCATCGGCTCAGTGGACGCATCTCCTCAAGCTATCATATGCTTCCCATAGTCTCATGTATGTCCTGAAGGACTCTGGATCTTAATCCACAATGGATGGGGGCACATAGTCTGAGTTTGTGGCCTCCTCGTCGACTGATGGGGGCACTATCTTTGCAACCACCTATCAATAGAGATCCTGAAAGTCTCTCATAGATCCTACAAGATAGAAACAATGAATAATCAATACACATCATGATATATATAAAGTAAGCACAAGCATGAAGTATAATAGTAAATAAAATATCATCACATATATCCCTCTCAAGCTATGTAAAATCATCCTTGGAATGTGTAGGAGGCATGGAGGATGTGTTAGCCTCTCCATGACTATGGGTACTAGTGCCTACCGCAGTTGTTGTTCATGATCTAGTCATATGAATGGGAGAGGGCTCTCCCCACTTGTGCCCTGTTGGATCCTCATCTACTGCCTCATCACCCTTGCTCATGACCTACTCCTCCTCCTCATCCTCGTCCTCGTCCTCGTCCTCGTCCTCATCCTCATCCTCCTCATCTCCTTTGTCCTCTCCATCATAGTCAAGATCTACATCCTCATCGTACTCCTCATCTATGAAATCTATAAATATATCTGCATCCTTGTAGCATGTCTCCTCAGCCCTATCCTCTACCTTATCTCCCCCATCTGGGAGTGGTCCTGCATCACCTATCGGCTCCTCCATAGGAAACACGAGAGCTAGCCATGATACTATGGACACCACTCCTCATAGTCATATGTGGCATCGACATCATCTACGTCGAAGATCAAAGGCATGTCATGATCTAAGTACTCAGTCATTGAAGACAACATCATCTATAGCGAATTGTATGGTATCACTAGCTCTCCAAGCACTCTACATTAATCTCCTGAAAAAGGGTCGTTCCTTGGGTGTTGTCTATATCTATCCAAACTGACGCATGGCCCAATTGTAGTAGAAAGGACGTACTACATAATTGTGTATGTCAATCAAAAATTTGTCTAGCTATAACCTCCTCATCCACCGAGTGTGATCTAGCCACTGAAGCACAAGCTAATAAGGTCTCCAAAGGATCTCATCCTCCTCCAATTAGTCAAACTGCACTCTCCAAAAGTGTAAATCACCATACTACAAGAACTGTCATAGAGATGGCTAAAGGCCCGAGGATACCCCAAGGCTATCAGACATGGGAAGTTGGTAGGTCTGGTACAAGTGATATGCTCAAGGAAACAAACTTGTAGAAGCATACAGTGTACAATATTGTGCACCTCCTAAAAAACAAACCATCCAAGATCATAATACAGGTGCGCTAGGATACAATGCCCCTAGGCATATACTGTCCAATGCTCAACCATCCCTCATATTAGGTGTACCAGTCCTCCCTCCAGGTGTGCTCCCTGGCTGTCTGGGATGAGTACTAATGCAACTTCCATCATCATGATATGTCTGACCAATGGGGCTCATGAATATATCAGCATAAGCAGTTCGATCTGTGCCCTCACTCTCTCATCATGTAATGGTCCACAAAGATAATACTGCATATTGGATTTCATCTCCTAGAATGAATGCTCTATTTAGAAGAATACATGCTCATCCCAGATAGGAAATCAAAGTATATGGTGAACATCCTCCAATGTTATTGTCATCTCACTAGTCGGAAGATGGAAAGTACATGTATCAACATCCCAGCGCTCTGCTAGCGCCATCATTATAGAAACATGGTACCTCATGGGGGGAATGAGGTATTCCCAATACACTCCAATAGTATAAAGTAGCTTTGTGTCCTCTACTAAAAGAGTGAGAGCTAGGTCTCTAAGCAAGATAATCTTCCTACCACTCAAATGTTGACATGAACGAGTGGGTACCTAAAAAAAAAAGCAAAAACATGTCCTATAAGCAGTCTAATCTCTTCAATTTTTACATCAACCATCATATAAGTGTACTAAAGTGGTTCTAGTGTGCTTTTCTAAAGTCCCTAGACACATCAAGACCCTTTTGGGACACTTCGCAGAGAAATGCTAAGACACTTTGTGAAAAAGTGGGACACTTCGCAAACAAAAGGGACACTTTGCGAAAAAATTTTACAAGATCCTAAATTAACCTAAAAATGCATAAAAATCATCAAATTACTACATAAGGTCAAAGTGAAGGTAGAAGAATCGACTCACCTCATGAAAAATCTTGCCATGTGCCACCTGGTCATGCAACACGTCCAGTCTTGCAGGCATGTACTCTCATCTGCTCAACATCTTTCACTATCATTCAGTCACTCTCAATCTACAAAAGGTAAAAGATAAATTAAGTTAGAATTTACTTCACTTTTTTCTTTTATGTAAGTTAAAACTAGTATTTTCACTACATTAGGGTTAAAAAGTGCATTTCACTACAATGAACATAACAGGTGCTAGAGAACTTCATTTTTGACGATGTTCAATGCATTGAAATCATGATTCAACTTTCAAAATTATCAACTATCTACCATCATGTGGCATAGTACTTGGAAATTCCCTATGGTATGACTTGTCCTATTCAACGTGGCTAGATTGCTACCTTGATTCCTCCTCTGTAAAGCAAGCAGAATCAAGGGGGGCCATACATCTACCCTTGAATGTGATTTCTAATTAGACATTTGATACGAGTATTTTTGGACAACTAATGGATTCATGTTGCAAGATACGGTTCCTAACATTATGGATTTTCAGATTACTACGGGGGATTCATTCTCTTGTGTCATGATTGCACCTATATGTGTATCCTTTTATGAAACAAAGGTCATCATTGGATACCTCTAGCTTACATATGCAGATAGTCATATGGGCGCTAAAGTGGGGGATAAATATAGTGTAGAAAATTGACACTCTTGAAGAAAGAGGCAATTTCACACTTAATTTGGACCTATTTTGGAACCCTTGCATTAATTCCCTTTTAAAATAATCATTTATAGGCCCCTAGAACCCATTATTTTGGATCTTGAGGCTCATTTCACTCAAAAATCATATAAAATCACATAAACTCATTCAAATCCCCGAAAATCCCGAAAAACCCACCTCAAAAATCTAAGGTGGGACTCATTTTCCACCTTGGACGAATGAGTCCCCTTAGGTGGGACCCATTCACAAAGTGTGTCAAATGAGTCCCATTTGTGGCCTTTTTCAAATTTGAGCGGGAATTCATCAATTTAATTCATATTTTTGGTAAATGATGGCCTTTGAGATCTAAATAATGGTCAATTAGGTGGTAATGCCTATAAAAGCAAGCTCCTAAGTCATTTTTCACAATCTAAATATAATTCTAAGCACTTTGAGCAAGCATCAAGCATTAGGAGTCTTCAAGTAATCTTTCACAAGAGCATTCTAATTCCAAAAGCAAGTATAGTTGAAGCATTGGAGCAACATTAGAGTATTTTGTAGGTCTTCAAGCTCACTTTTCATCAAGATCTAGCATTGTCAAGGGTTGATCATGGATGCCTATAGTGATTCATGAAGGATTCTAGGTTGGGGAGATGCAACTAGCCATCAAGCCAATCCTAAAGACTTGTTTCCTAAGTGATTCCATCTTCCATTTTCACTCTACATTTTATCCTAAGGAAGGTATAAGCATCATTAGAGTTCACTTGGGATGATTGGATATCATCAAAAGTGAGTTATTCATCCTTGCATTTCCATTGTTGCATCATATTCTTGCACATTAGAATATGATTGCATCTTGTCCTCGATTTCCTAGTCTTTAGCACATTTAAGGCTAGGGTTTTTATGCACATTTCATCATTTCTACCAAGGTTTAATTACCAAACTAGGAGTTTGACCAAGGAAAACCCCCCATTAGAAAATCCATTTGAATTATGTTTTGTAGGTTTTTTTCACAGATTCAGACTCGAAACTCAAATTGGAAGGAATTTGCAGGTGTTAAAGAGCATAACAAAATCTTCAGTTTTCAGAAACTTAAGCTGGACTGATTCACCAAAGGTGGTGTATGAGTCCCATTGCAGCTGTCTATCAAATTTTCTTGCAGATTTCGATACCCTTTTTTCTTGAAATGGACTCCCTTGCAAACAATAGGATCTAGGACTGATTCCCCCAGGTTGGCGAATGAGTCCTAGTAGCATAAAAATTCCATATTTCTAGAATTTTAGAGCCATTTTGAGTCTCTTCAAGATTTCCAGGTGCACATCATTTGCATTCTTACCTTTCTATTCTATTTTAGTTGCATTTCTTGAGCATTTTTTAGGTCATTTAGCATTGGTTTGCATATCACACTATGTTTTCCAGCAACTTGTATTTTCCAAGTTTACAGTTGGTGGTGAATCCTCATTTGTTGTTATCATTTCCCTAGAACCTTCCCTTTGTCAGATTTCAATATCCTTTGCATTGAAATCTCAAGGGTTTTTTCTTGAGTGAAAGATTGAAAAATTGGAGTGTCTCTCTCCTTTTAGGTTCAAAACCCTAGAAGTGAAAGAAAGCACCTGTCCACCATTTTTCCTCATTCCAATATTTTTCTAATGTTTCAAATGCTAATGTTTAAAATATTTTTGAATATTTTAAATATTATGAAAATGTGAAATGCATTTAGGGAAAAATAAAATACAATTTCAAATGCTTTTTATCAAAGCAAGTTCAATTCTTGCTTCTTATTGGCTGGGACACGACACCTCACGACACAACACAGCTCCAGTTAAGGTGGAAAAGTAAAAATAAATCAGTGATGGTTGAGTTTGAGTTATGGCTCTTTTTCATTACGCATTGCTGATATAGTTTCTCTTTACCTTCAAAAATTAGCGATGGTCAAGTTCAAGCAATGGCTGCAGGTAACCATTTGGGGCAAATAGAAAATATTTTTAAAGCTTCTTATTCAACAAGAATAATTATTGTTTCTTATTGGTTGGGAAAACCTTTGAAACTTCACGAAAATTTCTCATGGTAGCCGCATCATGCATCACCAAATTGAAATGGAAATGGAGGAAGAAAATAATGATGGCTTAAGGGGCTATGATGGATTGCATTTTCCTTTGCAATTTTTATTAAAAACTTTTAAAGTTGAAATACAGTTTTTTTATAAACGGTAACTCCATTTCCCATCTCTTCTTTAATGGAGAATACTAGAAACAAATCAATGATGGCCAATGAGTTTTGGGAAACTTTATTAATGCTCATATTGAAAGGGAAACTAAGCAATTGGGCACAAGCATTGGGCACTAAGGATAATGGAAAGAGCAGAAAATAAAGCTCTTTCACATTTTTTGGCTTTAGGTTGATTTTAAAACACATTTACAGGTTGGGAAGTGCTCTTTCATGCTCCCAAAAGTTTCCATAACCATTTCTATTTCCTTGGAAGCAATTTTGGAAAAATTTAATATATTTTTTGGCTACCTGTGAGGTAAAAATTGCTTGGCAACCATTTCTTGTGACCCAAAACTTAAATCCAATATATGGGTAAAATGTGTTCACCTACAAAGTGAAATTAAATATCAAAGGGTTAAAATGCAAGTTTTCAGTGCATTTTCAACAGATGGGTATGTGGGTTTTGACCAAAAGTTAATATTTTTCACTTCCAAGTGAAAATAGAGTCAGTAAGTTAGTTTTTACAGCCAGGTAAAATGTTTGCACAAGATTTTCAAGTGAAGGAAAATAATCGAGGTGGGAAAATAATGAGCAGTAGAAGAAATTCTTCAAATGAGGGTTGTTATTGATCTAAGGGATCGATTAGTGATAGGTGTCAATTGGAATTTCCATCTAGGAGCTCCTCTATACTTTAAAATGTAGTTTTCTTTCCAATTGCAAGAGTTTCCAATGAATGAGTCTCATGAAGAAATTTTGTAACATGTCTGTAATAAATTATGAGTCTATTCTATGGCTCTAGAGTTGTATGAGCACTGTAATGGTGAATATAATAAAAAAACATTCATCTTTTAATACATAGATGACAAGATATTTTGGGCCATTTTTATCCATTGTAGACATTGTATAAGTTTTGAATATAAGAAATCAAGGGTTTATGTTATTCATCTTCTTGTATTTCCTTGAATGTTTGTCCACTATTATTACTCTTATTCAAGGAGTAAGTTAAATTGTATTAACAAGAATGAAGGTTTATGCAATTGTATGCAAGGATCACTAAGTATTATTGGTTAAGTCTCTAATATTGATGATGTAAGACATCATTGATAGGCATAGTCATGATAGAGATAATATTGTAGTGTGTTTTCAATTGCATGGTTTAAATGACCCCACCCTAGGATAAGGCACTGATATTTCAACGTTGCAGTCTCCTGAGATCTTTTGTGGCATCTACATTTAAAATCAAGTTTAATATCCTACCTCAATGTGATTGTGTGTTGAGCTTAGTGTATAATATTTCTCATGTTTAAGTTAGACATTACCTTGAAGGTCGGCCAAATCTTTAGGGTATTGTGTCTATTAAAAAATTAAAGGAGAATTATCTATTATTTACAGTGTATTTGAATCTTTGGCACAAGAGTATTGAAAATTAAATTGTTGGGATCACCCTCCTAGGTTTCATAGATCCTAAAGTGTAGGGGAGAAGGGTTTCATATCAATCTTCCATTTGTTATCCACTAATCTATTTGGAAAGAGTCAATAATTTAGTGAATCTGAACATCTACTTTAGATGTTAAAATTTTTAGACCTAGAAGAGGTTTTTTTGCAGCAAATTTAAAATCATTTATGTGTGACTCTGTTGTTGGAGAAGACCCATAATATAATTAATCTTTGAATGAAATTCTTATTGCTTGAATTTTAGTCCTCTATGAAGAGAGGTGGCGACTCTATCAAAAGAACCGAATGAAGATGTGAAAAAAGTTTCAGATCTACCAAGATTTCTAGTTAGGAAGGAAAATTTATAGCAGATGCAACATATCTAGGGATAAATTATATGTTTTGGTTTTCGTAAAGAATATGTCTATGTATGAAAACCATGTTTGAAAATTCTGAAGAAAACTTTGGTTCTCTATTCAGGGATTTTGAGCACTACAAGAAAGGGATATTGAGAAATAGATAGTTGTAGAGGGAATAATTTTTTTTGCAAATATGTATGATTTTTCTAGTTCTCCCTCTACAAGCTCTAATTTCATGCCTAAAACATAGTCATGTCCTCAAAGAAAGGTTTTCACTAGTGAAAGATATAAGCCTTTGGATTTTAGTAAAATCTAGGGTTATCCACACTCTGTCCCAAGAAGAATTAATGATTGTTTTCCTAAGTTTAGAGGAGATCTCAAAAAGTTAGCATCACAACATTTAGAAAATTTCACTAATTTGATGGAGGATTTTCAAATAGAAGAGGATGCTATCATGAATTTTTTTGTGAGAACTTTAGAATATACTGCTGAATATTGGTTTTTTGGTTTACCAATGCATGCCATATATTCATGGAAAGAGCTTAAGATACTATTCATGGATTAGTTTCATGAAGTGAATAATCAATGCTTGTTTAACAAGAGATTTCTGCACATTCAAGAAGATTTTAAAGAAGAATATGAGCCTATAGTTGAACAAGATTCACCTATTGATGTGTTGTATGATATAAGAAGATTTGAGGGTGAATCCTTCTATGATTTTCATGATAGATTCATGGAAATTTTGTTTGCTATACCAGTATTAAATCAACCTGATGAATTAGTATGTATTGATGTTTTTATGGACTTGAGCTAGGTCTGAGTACCATGCTAGTTGATTGGAATCCCCCTAACCTTGAGTTCTTATATGAATGGCTTTCAATGGTTGAAGAAATGATAGAGAAATATGGAAGTCATTTCCTAACTAGACTATGTGATGGTACCTTTTACATACTTGATCAAATAGATATGGATGGTATGGAAGAAGGAAATGATAATGCATCTTGTAATGTTGAGGACTTTATTTTTGAACAACCTATAGAGAAAATATATGTAGATGAAGAATGTGTTCATAATAGCCAGGATATAAGACATGATGAGATGAATGAAAAACGTAAATTCACTCCTATTTTCTTTGAAAATATGGAAATAGAGAGCCAAATTTCTGTATTAGATGAAGGTTACAATGAAGCAAATGATACCGAAATCATTTTCTCATTTACTGACAAGGAGAAAAGGTGTTATGATAAATCCTTTGGGTTAGGTGCATTGATCTCATTTAAAAATGTAGTAGAAGTTTGTGTTGATTTTAAAGTTTCAAGCCTTCATGATGACAACATTAGTGTTGCAGATGTAAATATGCAACTAGATGAAAATCATTCCTATCTGAGTGATCACGATGACTACAATTCTATTTGCAGCCCTATTGACTATGATTTATCTCAAGAAGAGGAGGTAGAATTGATCTCCTTAAGTGAAAAGTGTTCCAATGAAGATGATGAAAATATTTATCAAAGATCACAATTGCATGATGATATTATGAAAACCTACAATAGTCTTGAGTGCTCTTTGAATGATAATCTTAGGTCAGATTGTGCTAATGATGTTATATTTTCAAAACCTTGTATGGAAAGGTCAAATGCTGAAAGCATGGGTGATTTGAATATCATTTATTCAAGAAATGAGTGTGTTGTGAGGAACAATGGGATGCTAAATTCTCTTAGACAAGAACATGATGAGGGATATGAATTGAACATACTTTTTGAAGAGGAGATATGTGATCAACAGTTCTATGATACACTTGGTTATGCCAATTCTATACATGTTGAGTGTAGCATTGATGCAAGTCTTCATGGTGATGATACAAAGGAGTCTGTTGATTTATGGAATACTCTAGAAAATTCTAGTATATTAGATGAAAATGACAGAGTGTGCAATGAGTTTCAGTCGAAGCACTCATCCTTGAGAAGTTGAAATGAAGAAAAAAATGATGCTTTTTAGTTTGATAGTGAAGAATGTAGCCTTGTTTATTGTTACAATAGTATGGACAAAGAGGAAGATATATGTGCAAGAGATTTATTGGATGAATTAGTTCAAGAAGATGATTGTGAAGAGAATGCATGTGTGGGTGATGTAAGTGGTGAACAAGGAATTCCTTTCTTGTTTGATCTCTTATATTCTTCTATCCCATTTTATAACTTTCAATCTATCATCGATTGTTTGCATGAGGATAGAATAAATGTAGTTGTACATGAAAGTGAAAATGTAGAGACAAATGTTGGCACAACTTATGAAATTTTTTATGATGTGTTTGCACCTAAATAATTTGATTGTGTTTATCACATAGATGCATATGAGAAATTTTTTTCTAGGTGTTCAACTCATAGTCTTCCTCATGAACATTATGCTTCAAATATTCATGTTTATGCAACAGGAGGTAATGTTGAGTGTGATACTTCTTGCAATAGTGAATGTGTTCTAAACAATCACTGTGAGGGATTTGTTGTAGAAGTAAATATTGATTCATCCAAACTTGCATTTGAAAATTTCTTGTGTGATAATATGAAGAATGCTGATAATCTTGTTTTTGAACCTGAGATGGAAAACATTGTTTGTGTATGGGATGTTGACATATCTTCTTAATGCCATGATTTGAATGTTGACAATGATATTATGGATGTTGATTAGTCTTTTTTTTAGGACATTGGGGCATATAATGATATGACTGAGTTGTGTTGCTTGGATGGTGATAAACTTTCTTGTGATACAATCCAATTGAAGGAGATACATATATGTGAACATTATTTTTTTACTACACAAGAGGATTGCATACCATATATGGGGAAAGATATGTCTATTGAGCCTAATAATTATGAGGGTTTGAGATTTGATGTGCAAATAAATGATGAGGAGAAGTCTCATAGTGACCCTTTTCAAGCACACTATGAATTTTTCAACTTTTTGGTTCAATTTGACAAGAAAGTGATTATGTATGACAATGATCTTGTTAGTGAAGGATATCACACCAATTGTAAGTTTTATCTATTTGATTAGTGTGATATATTCTTGTTAGATGTTGATGGATTTCAGTTAGTGCTTGACTGCAAGCATTAGATAAATAGAGTTAATAGAGGCAATTTAAAGCATAATGATGTGGTTAAGCATGCCAATGATTATATTGGTCTTTAGTTTTTCAGTGCCATTGTTTTCAAACTTGGCCTAGTGTAGAAAATAGAGAATAGTGTGTTTGATAGAGTCAAACATTGGTTCCTCTTTTCATTTGATGGTGTGGGGCCATCAAACGAAGTTTAAAAAATTGAGTAAAGGAGAAGTTGCAGAGCCACCCAAAGGATTTGGCAATTGGTCTACTCCCTAGAGATCTGGATTCTCACCATGCCCACAAGGGGCGTGCTTCCCTTAACATGAGCCATTGATGGCAACTCCAAATTTTGCAAATTTTAAGTTCCTATGCCCTTTCAGTTTGACGATAGAGGCTAGGTCTGCATCTTGCCAAATCTGCCCCGGAGGCCCTCTTTGCTAATTAGAATTTTGCAACTCATAAGTCATCTTGCAAATCCCTTTGGTAGAATGTTTTTTGGTACATATGATAGTGTTCCTATTTATTTTTTCACCTCTTGGATGAGTTCTTATGGGTTAGTTAATGTGTTGCTAACTGCAATCATGCCAAATTTGGTGTTCAAGAAAGTTTCATATTTTCAAATTATAAGGGAAACTCATTTCCCATTTTTGGTCTAAAACATATTCAGCTCCATTTTCACCAAAAATGGAGGTCATTTGATACATTATTTTAATGTATTTCAATTGTGGCAAACACATCTGACAAACTAGTTTACAAAGGAGGTACCTGAATTTTGATGGTTGGACGAAATTTGATTTAAAACCCATGTTTTAAATAATTGGTTATGGCTGCACGCAAAAAATATTGGCTCGAGGGTTCTCCATTTGCATGCAATAAATTTTCTCCATTTGGCCTACAAGCGCAATTAAAATTTGTATTTTTCTAATGTTTCAAATGCTAATGTTTAAAATATTTTTGAATATTTTAAATATTATGGAAATGTGAAAATTAATTTAGGACAAAAAGAATGCAATTTCAAATGTTTTTTATTAAAGCAAGCTTAATTCTTGCTTCTTATTGGCTGATACATGACACCTCATTACACACCACGACTCCACAATAATACCATTGTACATCGCTAGTTGAGGTGGAAAAGTAAAAATAAATCAACAATGTTTGAGTTTGAGTGATGGATCTTTTTCATCCCCCATCCTTGATGGTTTCCCTTCACCTTCACAAATCTGCAATGGTCAAGTTCAAGCAATGGCTGTAGGAAAACATTTGGGGCAAAAGAATTTTTTTTTAAAGTTTCTTATTAAACAAAAATAATTCTTGTTTCCTATTGGCTAGGAAAACCTTTAAAACTTCATGGCAAGTTCTCATGGAAGCTGCAACATGCATCATCAAATTGAAATGGAAATGGAGGAAGAAAACAGTGATGGCTTAATGGGTTGTGATGGATTGCATTTTCCTTTGCAATTTTTATTAAAAGCTTTTGAAGTTGAAATAAAGTTTATTATAAACTATAACTCCATCATCTATCTCTTCTTTCATGGAGAAGACTAGAAACAAATTAGCGATGGTCGATGAGTTTTGGGAAACTTTATTAATGTTCATATTGAAAGGGAAACTAAAAAATTGGGCACAAACATAGGGCGCCATGCTTAATAGAAGGAGTGGAAAATAAAACTCTTTCACGTTTTTTGTCTTTAGGCTGATATTTGAACACCTATATAGGCTAGGAAGTGCTCTTTCATGCTCTAGAAAGTTGCCATAACCATTTCTATTGCCTAGGAATCAATTTTGGCAAAATTTTATAGATTATTTGACTACCTATGAAGTGAAAATTGCCTGGCAACCTTTTCTCATGACCCAGAAATTCAATCCAACATATGGGTAAAATGTTTTCACTTGTAGAGTGAAATTAAATATGAAAGGGTTAAAATGCAAGTTTTGAGTGCATTTTTAATAGATGGGTATGTGGGTTTTGACTTGAAGTTAATATTTTTAAATTCCAAGTGAAAATAGAGTTGGTAAGTGGGTTTTTACAGCTAGGTAAAATGTTTGCACAGGATTTTCAAGTGAAGGAAAATAACAGAGGAGGGAAAATAATGAGCAGGAGAAGGAATTCTTCAAATGAGGGTTGTTACTGATCTAAGGGATCGATTAGTGATAGGTGTCAATTGGAATTTCCATATGGGAGCCCCGCTATTCTTTAAAATGTAATTTCGTTTCCAATTGCAAGGGTTGGTAACAAATGAGTCTCACGAAGAAATTTTGTAATAGGCCTATAATAAAGTATGATTCTATTCTATGGCTCCACAGTTTTTCAAGCCCTCTAATGGTTAATATAATCACAACACTATCATCTTTTATACATAAATGACAAGATATTTTGGGGTAGTATTCTCCACTGTAGACATTGCATAAGTTTTGAATATATAAGAAATCAAGGGTTTCTATTATTCATCTTCTTGTCTTTCCTTGAATGTTTGTTCACTATTATTACTCTTATTCAAAGAGTAAGTTAAATTGTATTAATATGAATGAAGATTTATGCAATTGTATGCAAGGATCACTAAGTATTACTGGTTAAGTCTTTGGTATTGATGATGTAAGGCATCATTGATAGGCATAGTCATGATAGATATAATTTTGTGGTGTGTTTTCAATTTCATGGTTTAAATGACTCCACCCTAGATAAGGCATTGGTCTTTTACTGTTGCAGTCTCTTGAGATCCTTTTTAGCATCTATATTTAAATCAACTTTAATATCCTAGCTCAGTGTGATTGTGTGTTGAGCTTAATGTATAATATTTCTCATGTTTATGTTAGACATTTCCATGAAGGTAAGCTAAATCATCAGGGTATTGTGTCTATTAAAAAATTAAAGGATAATTATCTATTATTTACAATGTATTTAATACTTTGGCACAAGAGTATTGAGAATTACATTGTTGGGATCACCCTCTTGGGTTTCATAGAGCTCGAAGTGTAGGGGAGAAGGGCTTCATATCAATCTCCCCTTCATTGGCCACTAAGCTTGAAGTTCTTAAGCACAAGGAATGACTATCCTTTAGAGTATTTTTGAGGTTCAGTTGGAAAAAACACCAACAACTTCTTTGAGTTTTCTTTTGAAAAATTCTAAATACCTTTTAATCATTGTCAATTAGGGTTTCATATGCAAGAATTCTAAAATGCTTCTCTTCACTCCTTCACCACTCTTCTATCTTCAAATACTCATTTTCAAATGAATTAGACATACATGTTAATTCACTTATAAACCCTTTTTGAAATAACCTAATTCGCATTGAATACACTAATTTTAAGTTAGGCACAAAAAGCTGATAAACCCTAACTATAATACACAATCACCTTCGATTACTCCAAAAACATTTACATATTCATATTTTCCACCAATTTTTTCACCAATAGGTCAAGCATATTGACCTACAACTCATATACATGTGTTGAGGGAATCAACACCATATCTTTGGCAGGGGCTTAATGATTGTCTATTCAAAATCCTCCTTAGCCAAAGCTCTTAACTTAGTTTTCGAAGGAAACATCTACACTAGAAGTTGGAATAGACTCATCCTTATGTTGTCCCCTCTGGCATGTTGTTGGCATTAATGTCAAAAGCAATAAGTTGGTAAGGTGATCTTGCAGCAGTACTCTCCTTGGCATATGGTGTGGGTAATAATATATATATTCATTTGCATATGCAATTCCCAAGTCTTCAAAATATTTTTCATGTAGTGATAAAGGTTCGTCTCTTATACTCTTAAAAGTGATCCTTGGAAAGGTATTTCTAATACATGGTTGTGATATGAACTCAAGGTCTATAAACCTTGTCATTGACACCAAATACATGTTATTTTCCTAATGTATTGGAAATAAAACAAAGGGAAAATAAATCTCTTCTCGGGTTTTCTAAGTTTAAATACATATGACATAAAAGTATACGTAAAACCCAAATCTTGTTTTGAAGGCATTTTATCATTTATTTTTTTAAAAGCCCTTACTAGGGAATGGCATGTTGAGTTTCATTTAATTTTGAAGAGGAGCCAACTGCATTGAATAGTTACCAGGATCATGGTGGTTTATGACAAATTGAACATGGAATAAGGAGAAAGTAACAAGTTTCTTTGTTCCTAAAGCTTCAGTTTTATTTTGAAAAATAAAAAGAAGGCTTTCAATCTTAGCAGTGCTAAATCTGTGTTTCTTTTCGTTACAACTGTTAATACTTTCCTTTTTGGTCAATTTTCTCAAACTGTAAATTAAAAATGGTTTTTTTCTTTTGTTGAAGACAAGTTATATGATATACAAAATCGTTTGCATCAAGTTCTGTTAAAACCCTAGTGTGGTTCTTGGTAATAACTAGTTAGGTTTGCTAAATCCCAATTAGTGTATTATGGAAGTTACAATTTGTTAAAGTTGTCTTCCAGTTTTGGTTTGTGCTTTATCATGGGTTATCGTATATGCCACTCAAACATCATAGGTCTAAAACCCTAGTATGAGTATAGAGTGTTTAGTATGATTAACATTCCAGTTTACATGCATACTCTACTTTATTTACTCTAGTTGAGAAAACTACAACTTGATCATTACTATTTATTAAAGAGGAAATTAGAACAGTTTTGATAAAGACAGTTGGTTTGATATTCCTTTTATTCAAAGAAAAGTACATTGTGTTATTGGAAAATAGTTATGAAGTTGATAGTTTATTTTTAGGATAGAGAAAATTATATATCCTATGTTGAAGACATACAAAGGGTTCAATTGAACATAAAGAAAAATTATTCTCTATTGTTCCATACTCCATTAAGAGACATTTTCTTTATGATGTAAAAAGGCATATTATTTATTTCATATATGTATTTGAAAGAATGGTTGATAGCTCTTGTAGTGCATTGATAAATTGATTCATTATAGAAATACTCTATACTACTATGTATACCAAAATTGTGCACAATAGTATATTGTATTTGAACTATTACTTTTGAATCTCAAGTGATGTGAGATCAGAAAATGTTGTGAAAATAAACAAAGATGATACTCTATATATCAATTCAAAAAAATGATTGAAAAGTGATAATGCATAGCCAGTGAGGCATTTGAAATCCATCAGTGAAATATTATTGTTAGTGAGACATATCAATCAGCCAGTGAGGCATTGCAAACAAAAAAATTTTAGATTAAGCCAGTGAGACAATTCGAGTGGTTTTTATTCCCCTAGAGGGTTTTCCACTCAGGAAATTCTTTGTCATTATTATGTGATTTTTTGGTTTATGTTTTTTTTCATTTTAGTCTTGCTTCATCAGAAAAGTTGTTTAAAATTGAGTCAATTTGTATGAACACTGATTCACCCCCCTGTCAATGTTCATTGTACTCCAACAAGTGGTATCAGAGCCAAACCATTGTCTAGAGTTAAACTAGGGGATTCCTGGTAGGAGTACTAAATGGAAAGTCAAGAAGGTCTTTCAACATCCAAAGCACCATTGTTTGATGGTATTGGATATTCCTTCTCGAAGTTTAGAATGAGACAACACATAACATCTGTAGGTTATGAAGTCTAGGCTACAATTGAGAATGCATATACTCCTATTGGAACACCCTCAACAACTAATGATAAATTTTTTTATGAATGTGATGCAAAGGCTACAAATTCCATTTTTTGTGGTCTAACAAATGATCTCCTTGTAAAATTCATGGATTGCAAAAATACAAAGTCAATTTGGGAGAAATTTCCAAATACCTATGAGAGGAGACTTTGTTTATGACAATTATTACTCCAAATGAAAAATAGAAGGAAACTAATTCAAATCTGTCTAAATCTAAAATTGATCTTGAAGGAGAGCTAAAATATGCTCTTAGAGAAATTAAAATTTGAAAAAAGAAGTTGTTATACAAAAAGATCAAAATTAGAAAAATATTGAATTCATTTTTTATCTCAAACTTCATAATGAAGAAACTAAAATGATTCTTGAGGTGACTCAAGAAAAACTAAAATTGAAAGAAGATGAATGTTGCTCTTTAGAGGTAGAATTTGTTGATCTATGAAAGAAACTTGTCCTGGGTGACAAGTCATCTGATCTACAGAATAAACAGAAAGATCACAAAGGCAAAAGTGGTCTTGAATCTTCAGAGGGGCAATCCTCAAAAAATGTTGCTATTGAAAAAGGAAAAATCATTAACAAGAACAATAAGTTTTCTAAATATAAATTTCATTTCTTTGCTTACTACTTTTACTGCAATCAATTTGGGCATAAAGAAAATGAATGTAGGGTTATGTCTAGGAGAAAGACTAGTTTTGTGAATGTCAATCTTTACAAATTCCTGAATAATCTCAAATGCTATAAATGTAATGAACTGGGGCACATAGCAACTTTTTGCAAATCTGATTTGGTAAAACAACAAAATAAATCTGACAAAATCATATTAGTATGGAAACCTACAAAATATGATAAGGCCAAAGCTTTGGTTGTTGAAACAACTTTACATTCTGTTAAGAAAAACCCTTGGATTGTTGATAGTGGCTACTCTCACCATATGACTGGTGATAAGAGCAAGTTTTTTCACTATGAAAACTATTCAGGTGGATCAATAAAATTTGGAAATGATCATTGTATCCAAATCATAGGTAAAGGAACTATATTACTTGATAATGAAACTCGAGTGCATGATTTTTATTTTAGTGAAGGGTTAACACACAATTTACTTAGTGTGAGTCAAATATGTCATAATGGATTTAATGTAACCTTCTCTACACTAGGATGTGAGATTAAAAATAAGTCTGGTAAAACAATTGTAGCAAGATTCAAAACCAATGGCAATATTTATAATCTTCATGAAGATTCAAACAATAAAAAGTAAAAAATGTTTGCTTTATGATTCAAGTTGACGAAACTAAAATTTGGCACAAAAATTAGGACATATAAACTATGATAATCTGGTAAAAATTAGTAAGAATCAAAATGTAATGAATATTCTAGTTCTTTAAAAACCAGATAATAATATGTATAGAGAATGTCAAGAAGGAAAACAAACAAGAGTCAATTTCAATCCTAAAGAACACTCCTCTACTAAACTATTGCAGCTTGTACATACTGATTTTTGTGGTCCTGCAAGGACAAAATATTTAAACAATGAAAAATACTTCATGCTTTTCATTTATGACTACACAAGGATGACATGGGTAACTTTATTGAAACATAAGGCATGATATGTGGAGGATCACGATGGGCCAAAAAGTGGCAATATGATGGGTATGTGGCTGATGACTTTCTTTTTACCCAAAATTGATGAAACGAAAAGGGTTTTTAAAAGAGATTCTCAGCTTTCCACCAATCTAAATTATGCTTTACTTTGAATTTAATAAGTAATTATTATTCATTTTCTATTTGAATTACGACTAAAGTCCTGATTGATAGGATGATTGAAAAAAATCTATAGCTTTCAAATGGTATCACATTTTTTAAATCCAAAATATGTGTCACATTCTATGCTTTGTATACTATAGGATTAAAAAAGAAAAATTGAATTTCATGAATTTTTGACCAAGTTAAGGTGGTCAAACATAGGATTTTTTTATATTTTTTAAAATTTGCAATAAAAAATTATAATTAATTATTTACTTGGAAAAAAATTACAAAAAATATGCATCACATCGGGACATGAGTCCTCTACTTGTATCTAAAATCTTATAAAAAAATATTATCATTTTATTGTGGTTAGGTTGGTTAGAAAGACACCTACTTATTTTTTCCCTGAAATTTAAGTACTACTGCATTGAAATTGTCAAATTTTCACCAAATATATTTCTTTTTAAAACAAACCTAGTAGTTTAGAAACTACATTAAATTTGCTATAGATTCTATTCTTACATATTTTTGAAATAATATAGATAACTTATTCAAATTTTTACATCAAGTTGCATAACTCTGATTTTTCTGAATTTTTTGCCACTTAAGGGCCTATTTTTTCCATGATGATCCTACACATACCCGGTAGAAGCTTTTAACAAATTCAAAATATTCAAGAAAATGGTTGAAAAAGAGTTTGATTTAAAAATAAAATGTCTTAGGTCAGACAAAGGTGGAAAGTATACTTCACAATAATTTATTGATTATTGTGAAGAACATGGCATTAAGAGGCAATACTCAACCTCTAGAACACCACAACAAAATGATGTTGCTGAAAGGAAAAATAGAACTGTGAAAGAAATGGGTAGAACTATGCTTCAAGATGCAGGTATGTCAAATACCTACTAGAAAGAGCCAGTTCATACTGTTGTCTATATCTTAAATAGAGTTCAGTTAAGAGTGAAAAAAAAAATTACTCCTTATGAGCTATGGTATGGCATAACTAATTTTGGTTATTTTAAAAATTTTGGCAGTAAATGCTTCATTAAAAGAGATAATGATCTAGTTTAGGCAGCTTTGAATCACACTGTGATGAAGGCATATTTTTAGGCTACTCTACTCATAGAAAAGCCTACAAATGCTATAACAAAAGATTAAAAAGAGTAGTAGAAAGTGCAAATGACAAAGTTGATGAAATGTTGAATACTAAGGAACAACAAATTGAAGATATTGATGATATTATTCCACCTAAAAATGAACAAAAATTAGAAAATGAACAAAAATCAAAAGAGAAGAGTGAGCAAAACATTCCTAAAGAACCTATGAGATCTACTCCTAAAAGTTCTTCTAGAATGTTGGAGAAAAATCATCCTCAAGACCAGATAAAAGGTGATAAAACTGTTGGTATTCAAACCAGAAAGAAACTTGCTAATGTAAGTGATCAAGTTTACTTATGTCTGATTTCACAATTTGAACCTAAAACATATACAAAATCCAACAAAGATGATCTCTAGATGAAAGCTATACAAGAAGAACTTGATCAAATAGAGAAAAATAAAAATTAGGAACTTATCCCTGGACCCTTTGATAAAAATGTGATTGGGGCTAAATGGGTTTTTAGAAATAAGCTTGATGATAAGGGAAATGTGGTTAGAAATAAAATCAAGGTTAGTCTACAAAGGATACTCTTAGATAGAGGGTGTAGATTTTGATGAAACTTTTGCTCTTGTGGCTAGACTTGAGGCCATAAGAATGTTCTTGGCTTATTCTGTATACAAAAACTTTAATTTTTTTCAAATGGATGTAAAAACTATATTTCTAAATGGTGATCTCGAGGAAGAAGTTTATATGGAACAACCTGAAGGTTTTGTATGTCCAGGAAAAGAAAATCATGTTTATAGATTGAAGAAAGCTTTATATGGCTTAAAACAAGCCCCTAGAGCATGATATTCTAAGCTTGATACATACTTACATGATCAAGGTTTCACAAAAGGTGCAGTAGACAACAACCTATATTTCAAAACATAAGGTAATAATATACTGGTTGTTGTTGTCTATGTAGATGGTATCATATTTGGAAGTGATGATTCTAATTTGTGCTCTGAGTTTCCTAACATTATCAAATCACAGTTTGAAATGTCAATGTTAGGTGAGCTTTCATTATTTTTGGGTTTACAAGTCAATCAACTTGATAAAGGAATCTTTATATCTCAAACCAAATATGCAAAAAAAATGTTTAAAAGGTTCCAAATGAATGAGTGCAAACTTGTTGGCACTCCTATGGAGACAAGTTGCAAACTTAAGCAAGAAGTTGATCAGCCTGATGTGGATCATACAATGTATAGGTCCATGATTGGCAGTCTGTTTTACTTGACTGCAACTAGACCTGATATAATGCACTATGTATGTTTGGTCTCAAGGTTTCAATCTTCACCAAAATAATCTCATTTAGAGGCTGTCAAAAGAATCCTAAAATATATTTTTGGCACAATTGATTTTGGCTTGTGGTATCCTAGACATAATGATTTCACTTTAATTTCCTATACTGATGCTAATTGGGCAGGCTATATAAATGATAGGAAAATCACTTCTAGTGGTGCATTCTTCCTAGGAGGCAGATTGGTGGCTTGACATAGTAAAAAGCAAGATTTTGTGTCTCTATCCACTACTGAGGCAGAATATATTACAACTGCTACTTGTTGCACATAGGTTCTTTGGATGGTTCAAACTTTGAAAGACATTAAAGTTGATGTTTCTAAACCAGTGTATATGCTATGTGATAATACTAGCACTATCAATATTTCAAAGAATCATGTCCAATATTCTCATACTAAACACGTAGATATCAGATATCATTTTCTTTAGGAAAAAGTATTGGAAAATAATGTGATTTTGGAATATGCAGCTTCAAATGAACAAGTGGCTGATATTTTTACCAAACCCTTACCTAAAGTAGATTTTGAATCCTTAAGGATAGACTTGGCGTCTTCCCTCTCAGTTCTCTTCAGTGATTTATTCTTGGTCATGGAGTTAGGGGGAGCTTTTCATGCTTATTCTTACCCTTGTTGGTAGTGTTGGAATTATTGGTTTTCTATAGTGGATCTGTGATGCATGATTGTACACTATACCTTTATGCACTATATATTCTCTTTTGGTTCTCTTACAACAACTCAGTTGTCTCTCCTTTGGAATTGTTGTCAAAAGGGGGAGAAATGATACTTTAGAATGACATACATCACATTGACATTTGTGCATGATTGTTGTGGTAGTGGTATTATAGTAATACATTTAGTGACAGTGACAATATAGATTGAATAGTGATATATTTTGAAAACTGATATAATGGCATTGTTTATTTCTTACTTGGTCTTTGAGATCCACAATTTGATCTGATAGTTTGTATGGCTTATGATAGGGCTGGCTATGTGCACAACTCAGTGACATTTCAGTACAGGTATATTGTCTTCAGTTGACATTTAACTTTGATGTTTTTATCTTATTGGGTTTGAAATCAATGTCAAAGGGGGAGTTTTTTGTCCCCTCTGGCATGTTGTTGGAATTAATGTCAAAAGCAATAACATGGTAAGCTGTTCTTGCAAAATTTCTCTCCTTGGCATATTGTGTGGGTAATAATATATATGTTCATTTGCATATGCAAATCCAAAGTCTTCAAATGATTTTTCATGCAGTGATAAAGGTTCATCTCTTATACTCTTAAAAGTGATCTTTGGAAAGGTATTTCTAATACATAGTTTTGATATGAACTCAAGGTCTATAAACATATTCATTGGCACCAAATACATGTTATTGTCCTAAGGCATTGGAAATAAAAGAAAGGGAAAATAAATTTCTTCTCGGGTTTGCTAAGATTAAAGACATATGACATAAAAGTATATGTAAAACTCGAAGCTTGTTTTGAAGGCATTTTATCATTTCATTTTTGAAAAGCCCTCACTAGGGCATGACATGCTAAGTTTGATTTGATTTTGAAGAGGAGCCAACTTCCTCGAACATTTACCAAGATCATGGTTGTTTGTGATAGATTGAACATGGAATAAGGATAAAGTAACAAGTGTCTTTGTTCCTAAAGCCTCAGTTTTATTTTAAAAAAGAAAAAGAATTCTTTAAGTTTTGTTTTTAAGAGTTGGATTTTTTTTAGTAGTGCTAAATTTGTGTTTCTTTTTGTTACAACTATTAATACTTTCCTTTTTGGTAAAGTTTCTCAAACTGTAAATTGAAAATGGGTTTTTTCTTTTGTTGAAGACAAGTTAAATATGCTATAAAAAATCATTTGCATCAAGTTATGTTAAAACCTAGTCTAGTTTTCAGTAATAACCGGTTAGATTTACTAAATCACAATTAGTGTATTATGGAAGTTACAATTTGTTAGAGTTGTCTTCCAGTTTTGGTTTGTGCTTTATCATGGGTTATCGTATATGTCGCTCAAATACCACAGGTCTAAAACCCTAGTATGAGTATAGAGTGTTCAATATGATTAACATTCCAGTTTACTTGCATACTCTACTTTCTTTAGTTTGGTTGAGAAAACTAAAACTTGATCCTTATTATTTGTTAAAGAGGAAATTAGAAAATTTTGATAAAGACAGTTGGTTTGATATTCATTTTATTCAAAGGCAAGTACATTCTGTTATTGGAAAATAGTTATGAAGTTGCCAGTTTTTTTCAGGATAGAGAACATTATATATCCTATGTTGAAGACATACAAATGGTTCAATTAAACAGAAAGAAAAAATATTCTCTATTGTTCCATACTCCATTAAGAGAAATTTTCTTTATAATGTAAACAGGCATATTATTTATTTCATATTTGTACTTGAAAGAATGGTTGATAGCTCTTGTAGTACATTGAGAAATTGATTCATTATAGAAATACTCTATACTACTGTGTATACCAAAATTATACACAATGGTATATTGTATTTGAACTATTGCTTCTCAATCTCAAGTGATGCGAGATTAGAAAATGTTGTGAAAAGAAATAGAGATGATACTCTGTATATCAATTCAAAACAGTGATTGAAAAGTGATAATGTACAGCCAGTGAGGCATTTGAAATCTATCAACGAGATAGTTTTGTTAGTGAGACATATCAATCGACCAATGAGGCATTATAAACAAAAAGTTTTCAAATTAAGCCAGTGAGGTAATTCAAGTGGTTTTTATTCCCCTAGATGGTTTTCCACTCAAGAAATTGTTTGTGTCATTATTATGTGATTGTTTGAGTTATACTATTTTTCATTTTAGTCTTGCTTCATCTGAAAATTTGTTTAAAATTGAGTCAATTTGTATGAACACTGATTCACCCCCCCTCTCAATGTTCATTGTACTCCAACACCTTAATCATTCTCCTCTTTATTTTTCCATATCTTGTTCATCTCTTTCTTCATCTCTATTGGATCAACCCTTTTCACTAGATCAATCTTCACATTCTTTCTTTTATAAAACTTAGCAATGTGTCCTAACTTATTGCGTTTGTGGCATTTGACATTTTGAACAAGCTTACTTCCACCCGTTCTAGATTTGGATTGATTAGATTTATGCCCAAATCCATTACATGTAAAAAAATAGCCACTGAAAGATTTAAGCATCATACCATTGTTATAGTCACTCATCATTTGATTTTTGTATTCAATAGCCTTATAGAAAAATATTTTGCATATAAAACACTGACTGAGAAATGAATGAACATTTTGATACATTATGCTTCTACATTCCATAGCCTTATGTCCAAATTTATTGCAGGAATAACAACAACCATTAAAATAAGGGTACCTTTGTGTATTTGGTTATTTGACTAGTGGTTATTTGAAGTCTTTCTTCTAATTCTAGACCTAATTTCCATTGCTCTTCTTGTCCTCAATCTTCTTTTCAATTTCTTTTAGAGTTTGATTTGTCTTTGATATTTCACATTTTTCAAACCCTTATCCTTCTTTTTCTTTAGATCACTTCTAATTTGCAATCATCTCATCAAACATTGTTGTGCTCTACTTGAACTTTCCTTCTTGAGTCTTTGTTTCCTCTAGATCTGATCTCAGGGTTACAACTTCTTGTTCAATATTTGAGTGTTCTTTAGATTTTTATTTCAACTTAGCATTCAAGTAGTCTTCAACTCTTTTACTTTCTTCAATATGCAATTTTAGACTAGAAATAGTCTCATTTGATTTCTTGAGCTCTTTGATCTTATCTATGGCTTTCTTGAGTTTCTCTCTCAAAATATTAATGCATTCATCTACATCACTAAGATCCTCTTTCAGATCTATGTTCTCAAATTTTTCTTTATCCAAAACATCCAAAGCATATTTGAGTTTTCCTTCCATATCAACATTGTGGTCTTCCTTAGTAAATCTTACCATAGGAATTTCTTTTGGAGGTGTAGGATATCTCCTCGTAGACATTTTTTCAACTTCAAGATCTACCTTAGTGATAATGCTAAATGAAGGAACCAAGCTTTGATACCAATTTTTGAACACCTAAAATACTGAGAGGAGGGGTGAATCAGTATTCTCTAAAACCACTTAACCATTAAAAATCCATTCCATACATCGTATTCAATTTATAGTAAGGAAAGAAACCATGAAAGTAGTCATCAAAGTATATAACACATGAACACTAGATTTTTTACATTGAAAACCAAAAAAGGGAAAAATCACGGTGAGGATTAGCTCACAATATATTATAATCAATTATAAGATATTACAAAAATGCTCACTTCCAAGTGGACTCACTTTCTAGAGAATAAGATAAATAGGAAAGAGGGGTGGCTGACTACAAAGTTTTGAATTGCTACAAATGTATCTACAATATGTGTGAAATACAATTCCACTGAAGCTCAAAACACTGAATCAACACAATTCATATTAATCTATTATGCTCTTATTCACATCACATTCATGTTCTTTTCCTAGGAATTCACACACACAATTTAATTATTGCTCTTCAACACCAAAATGATCTCATACTTATACCCATTATATTCACAAAAACCTACAACATCAATTAGGTTAGACTAATTAGATGTATTATGCAAATTAGTAACATGTTAGCTCAAGATCAACCATACATTCTTCACACCTTAATTCAAAACTTGTAATGCATCAAATAGGTTAGGATGGACCTATAATAGATCCCATAGAATGGATCAACACTTATCTAAACTCTACATGACCCAAAACATATTAGGTCGACACCATTGATGAACAACACCAAAATACACCAACTGATTATCTTCAAACTGACATGCAAAACTACAAACTACACATCACTTGGAACATAGATGCAACTAACATATATAAATACCTACACAAATTTGCAAGACTAGATACTCTATTGTGGTAGAATGTGGACCATTCCAAACATGTACTTTGTACAGGAAACACTATCACTAGCAAACCTAATTTACTTTCATCCATAACTTCTATACTGAAGGCAAAAAAAATGATTTAGACTCCTTTGAAATCCAAAAAAAAATCCTTAGAACCACAAACCAAAAAAGTTAAAAGCAGATCAACAGAAACCAAAAATTGGATGCACAAAGCACTAAAAATTGTTGTTTTGAGACATATCCAAATAACCAAATGATTTGTTCTACATTACAAAAAAGCATCTACATCTACATATAGGATTACCATCTCTTCTTTTTTTTATATGCACCAAGTCAACTGCACATCACATCACAATGTCCACATCAATGGCAACACTATAACTACACAGTGTATATCTCATGCTCATGTTTCCAACAAGCATATCAATGAAATTCTAATGATAATCTCTTTAAAATTCCAATAACCTCTACCCAATAAGTTTTTGCAATAAAGGAGATGTTGAGATTATGGATGCATAGTCCTTGAAGCTGCAGTCTTCGATCGAGGACCTTTAAGCAAGGAAAGATAATCAACCACAAAGAAAGTGTTGCAACAATGGAATGCTTGATTAAAGATTCTATTGATAAGATGAAAAAGATATATTACAAATGAACAAGATGCCTGATTATATAGGCAATAGGTAAGTTACCCTAATATGCATGAGATGTTGCCATTGTCATAATCTAACATGTGACAACATGTGAACCCTATCTAGATAATCATTAAATGTTGAGATAAGTTCTAGAAGGAGAACTCATCTTCTAGAAGGAATCTTATCTCCTACAAATAAGGAAGGGAATATTATCCCATTTATTAAATGATTTATCTAATAATGCAACCTAGGACTTAATTAATTAAATGCAAGACCTAAGTTAACTTATGCTAGTGTAATAATTAATTAATTAATTACACCAACACCCCCCCATAAGTGCAACTTAGGGAGGAAGATGCAATGATTATGCAAGATGATGATGGGTCCCAGCTACGAGGCCATGTTAGGTACCCATGTACATGAAGATGCGGAAAATCTCCCACAACCGGAAAAAAGGGGAAAACCCAATAGGAACAAAACCCCTCTCCAAAAAGGAGATGAAAATGCAGAAATGTGAGATAGGATGGGAAGGATGGAGGACTCCCAAATACCCCCCAAGTACACAATCTGCCACATGAATACAATAGAGAGACTATATAGCCCCCCCAGAAGATGAGATCACTTGCAAGAAAGGTAAGTGTTTGAAGACAAAACAAGATCCAATGCCGACAAACAACTTGTCTCCCTTTTGGAAGAAACAAAACCAACTACAAGTGGAGAGATGCTTCCCATTCCGGATAGGAATTGAAGGAAGGAAGGATGAATTTGAATGATGGTGTCTCTGAACTCTGCTCAAATGTCTTCTTGCCTGATGATGAAGAGGCCACAATCAATGAAGAGAGTGACAAACCAGGACGATGCATAAATTAATGTTGAACAATATCCAAAGACAAAAATAGAATGGATATGATGGATGTGATGGAGACTTGATAGCCCCCCCTAAATGAAGTGTCCTCAAAACCACTGAAGGAAGTCTGAAGCAAGTCCAATGGTAGATTCTGAAGAAACTTCAAGTCCTGAATGGAATGATAGGGAAGAAGTCTCGGATATGAAATCTCTGAATAGAGGAGTGATATCCCCTCAAGAATGTCCTCCAAACCTGTAGAAGTAGCCAAGTCAGTGATGCCTGAAACAAAGCCATCCTGCGATGCCAAGTAAGAAAAAATGAATGTGTCCTGATGAATGATGATGGTGGAAGCCTCAATTGATGACTCTGGATAAGGAATCACCAATTGTGAAGGGATACCAACTATCTTTGATGAAGAAGCGTTGAAAGGAACCTTGTCAACCTCTTCGGAAAGATCAAGGCAATCAACCTCCTGCACAACAATATCATCATAGGGAACTTGATCTGAAGCATGACATTCTGAATCATGACCAATGGGGAATGGTGGAGTGTATGAATCTCTGTAGATCTCCCAAAGCTTAATCCAAAGGATATTAGGACAATCACAATGATCAATAGTACTCAGAACATCACAATTAACAATCATAGAAATGATCTCCAAAATAGTGTATCCACTGCAACTCCAAGCAAGTTCATGAATACCTTCACTTGGATGAGGAACTATACCAAATAGATGTGGCAACAAATCAAGTGAATGGAGATGGTGGCAGATCCCATCTCGCCATTGTGAATAGTTACCCTTGTGCAACATAGTCAAAGGAGAAAAATATGCAAGCCCCATAATCAAATTTCTCCACAAAAAACAAAGACACTAACCTTCAACAGAAAATAAATACTTCCAAATATGATGTACAACTGAAGTGATGCAACCCGGATCAAAAAATGTTGTCCCAAGCTTCAAAATAACTAGGTTATTGATCAAAGGCACCAAATTGAAAAAAATCTCATGCAAGAGTACCTGGAGCTAAAACTGATCAAGGGGCTAGACTGATGAAAGAAAGCTTTGAATCACCTTCCTGATGCCGCTGGAATCACTGAAATTCGATGAATAGTTGCGAAGATATGTAGCTTTGAGTCCAGATTAGGGTCTTTTCTTCAGTTGGATGTAGCAATTTTTGCGAGAAAAATTTCATAGTGCTGATGTCACCATTGGAAATTACGTGAAATTCCATTTTCGAAGGTATATCGTTTGCAAAAATTCGATACCCTGGGTGAAAGTTGTGATCAAACGAAAAAAATGCCTATAGGAGGCACTTCGCAGGCTAAACAGGGTCAAAAAACTGCCCCCATGGGCGCTAGCACTTGGTCTGCAATATGACCACAATGTATAGAGTGGAAAAAAATAAAAATGGGTGCCACCGGGCGAAGCAGTGGCGGAGTGGCTGTCAGGTGGCGGCCAAGGCGGCGCCGCTAGATGGTGAGGAGCCCATGGTCGTCGGCAGGAGCAAACTCCGGTCGGCGAGAGGTCTTTGTCGGTGGGTGGCCAATGGGAGGAACACCAAAGCCAGCGGGAGAAGATTCAATGGGTCGACGGTAAGACTTCGGGCAACAATAGGCCGATGGGAGAGGACCCCACATGGACGAGACTGTGTGATGTGACAGGTTCGTCCAGAGTACGGCCCTGCAAGATTTGAATGCACCGACAAAAAAAAATTCTCTGTAGACTTTTGAATAAAAAGCTGACAATATAATATGTGTTGATTTTTTAATATTGCATATATGCAATTAAAAAATCAAAAAACCTTTATGGAAAATGCTGATAGAAAATGAAATGGGAATTTAACAAATCAAATCCCAAATTTTTAATAAAATGCTGACGGATTTAAAAATCAGAACCCCAATGTGCCAACGGGTAAAATAAATATTTAGTCGCCCAAAATTATTTTTCAGAAACTATAGAAAAATAGATTTTTTGCCAAATAATAAAAAATATTAGCCCGATTTTTCTGAAACGAAAAGTGGCCTGCAGCTAAAATTTTTTTGCCTCAGAGGACAACTGACCGGGATGATTTTTTGCTACAAATTGTACGGATAGAATGATTGATTTTGCAAACCCTAAAAATACCTCTAAAGCTCCCAGTTGGATGTATCCGATTTTGAAGAATGGGCAGGCAATCCTAGGGTTTCGAGGCCTTCTGAAGACAATTGCAAGCACATATTTGACTCTATCTGCTTCAGAAATCAGCTTGGTCATCGGGTGGAATCAAGTAGCCTACAATGGAAACCTACAAGCCTGCGGAGAATCTCACACACCAACTTTCTTGATCGAGGGTTGACGTTTCACTGGATAAGCTCTGATACCATGTTGAGATTATGGATGCATAGTCCTTGAAGCTGCAATCTTTGATGGAGGAACTTTAAGCCAGGATAGATAATCAACCACAAAGAAAGTGTTGCAACAATGGAATGCTTGATTAAAGATTCTATTGATAAGATGAAAAAGATATATTACAAATGAACAAGATGCCTAATTATATAGGCAATAGGTAAACCCTAATATGCATGAGATGTTTCCATGTGTCATAATCTAACAACATGTGACAACATATGAACCCTATCTAGATGATCATTAAATGCTGAGATAAGTTCTAGAAGGACAACTCATCTTCTAGAAGGAATCTTATCTCCTACAAATAAGGAAGGGAATATTATCCCATTTATTAAATTATTTATCTAATAATGCAACCTAGGATTTAATTAATTAAATGCAAGACCTAAGTTAACTTATGCTAGTGTAATAATTAATTAATTAATTACACCAATAGGAGAAAACTCCCAATTTGAAAACAAAGAAATTACAATTAGAACAACCAAGGATACTATGGTAGATTCAAGAAGGATACCAAATGGTCGTTGGACCCATTTAGATTGAAGTAAAATTTCAAAGAAGATAAGGTTAGGTAAGTTTAATAGTATTTGATTTCAGTAAATTCCTAATTAGCTTAACACCACTGAGCCAAAGAGAAAAATAAAGGTGATATCATCAATGTTAAGGGATGTAGCTAGAAACTAGAAAACATAAATTTCCACTCCTATTGCATATAAAAACTTAGAGGATATGATCATAATACACTATCATCTTGAATCCATTGGCAAAATAGGACATACTAATAGGGAGAAAAGATCCTAAAGGTATAATCAGTAGTGATTACAAAAACTACCTAGATGTAAAAGGATAAACATAAGAAACATGCACTAAAGAAACATATTAAACTATAAAAAAGATATTAAACAATTTGAAAGACATTGAAGACACAAATATGGGATGTATACTTCTCCTATTTTAATAACACAAGTACAAGATTCTTCCTTGGAGAAAATGAAACGCATATCTAGTAAAATAGAGGAATTGATAAATAAATTAGTGCATGGTGGGGAAGATAAACTTAATCTTGCAATATACACTTGGGACTCTATTGTTATCTTGCATGGGGAAATTCAAAAAATGATTAAAGAATATGAAAATATGTAGGAGAAAACTAAGATCAAACTTCATAGGCTGTTATTAACATAACATCTTAATGATCTAATGCTCCTTAAAGAGAACATAATAGATAATCGATAAATTTATTAGCTCAAGTGGTGGATTAAGTGGCTCAAGCATGAGTAGAAACAAATTAAAAAAATTAGAAAAGATATGAAGTTAAATTTAAATATCATATATTTTATGTTTGATGAAATTAATCTCACTGTGGGAGTAATAGATATAATGGTTTCACCATATAAGGTGGAATATATCAATGAACTCCTAGATATTTTTAGAGAGCTTAAATTGAGTAGATTGGATAAAAAAGAAAGGGATTTCAAAATTGAGGCCATTGAATAAATGATGAAGATTAGTGATGATTCCATATAATAGTTAGTTTTTATATCTTTTATACATTCTTATAGACATTATGAAGACATTTCTCCTATACATGTTCATACATTATGTTATTTTTGATACCTATTATGCAAACCTTGAACCTAGTTTAAGTATATGGAAATATAATTATGATGTGATGGTTAATGCATGATTTATGTGTGAATATGTATGAATTATGATTGGATATCTATGCTTACTCATGGTTGTTAGTATGTGTACATGTTTTGTGAACTAATACCTTGTAGCCAAAGGAGGCATTGTAGCCGACAACAACTACAACACAAAGCCCATAGCCGAGGGAGTTCCTAAACCATGAAAAAGGGGATTCCCAGAATAAATTGAACACTATGAATACAACATGAATAAATTTAATGGGTGATATAATGCATCATTATGGAAATCAATAAGGACACTAGAGAAGGAAGACACTTTTTACAATTGGGATTCTAAACAAAACTAATTTTGAGCATTCCACATTCTAGTCTGTTATACTAGAGTCACAATCGAATTTGGAATCTTCTTCTTTTCTAGTTGCATTTAGAGTAACTAAATTTTTGTCACCCTTTGAAATCAATGGAGTGGTCATTAAAGGTTTCAATTTAGAGCCCTATTTTCAATAAGCTCCCTCGTGCCTATATTTACAACACATTGGTTGACTCTTGAGTTAGCTAATCAATTTTTAGTCAATTAGGTTTTAACAATTATTAGATGCTCTTCTAGTTTTTAGTTATTCTACAAACTATGTTTATTGTGCATTGATGATTTCTTGATTAAGATCTTTGATTAGAATTGTTATCACCTAAAATTGCACCCTTGTTGAATCTGATGTTCAACACCTTAGTGTAACATTGGAAGACCTCTAAAGATGTGGGTTTCTTCTAGATAGAGGTCAACCTCCGGAGAAGGTCGGCTTCCTTCGGTGTCACCTAACTGCTAATTATGTAGAGGGAAAGGGAGAAAGAGTGCATACAAATGAAACTAAACTAAGGTGATACACTGAATTGATGAGATTAATGGAATACTTAGACTGCACTTGAAAATTGTCAATGATCCTAAGGATACATATCAAGTTCTATGAGAAACTCATTAACATATCACAAACAGGTTTGATGCACACACTTTTCAATAAAGGAAATATTTTCACAGAATGGAATCTATGTGTGATTATGTAAAAAAAGTTTGTGGTTGATGTAATGGTGCTTTTTACAAAGGAAGGCATGAAACACCACATAGAGTTATAAAGGAATGAAATAATTCACAATATAACTCGATCATTAACCTGAAATGCACAACTCCTTTGCAAGAATAGTGACGAAAATCTAAAGCATCAACAGTGGCCAAGGAAACTTTGTACTTTATATTCCAAAAATCGAAGTGAGTTACAAAGCATACACCAGCTGAGAGAGGATTGCTAAAAATCACTAACTCTTTTGAATGTATTATCCAAACTGCCTTTACAAAAAGGAAAAATGCCCTATATACAAAAGATCTCAACTCCTTAGGGATTACAAAAATATCCCTACCAAGATCTGCCCATAGATCTTTTGATGAAATTAATGCTGCATTTTGCGTGTCCTTGTTGCCTATGTCAGTGAAGAAACATTCTCGGAGAAGCCTTCAGATCTTTTGAAGCTATCGCATTCATTTCTAATCCTCATGTCCACCTTTGAATCCCCTGTCGAGTAGTTTTGAATGCCTCAAAGCTGATCCACATTGATTTCACTCTGTTGATCCTCCTGGCACCTTGTTTCGCTGCCAATGATTCACTCATAGCTCTCTCTTTGATTGGCTAGGCACATTCAACATGGATTCCCCAATGGTCAAAACCCATTCAATCAGAATCGCATCTCGGCAAGACACTGGAAGTGTCTCACCGATGCGATTATGCCCCACTGAAGCTATCGACATAACATGACATTGTTGATGAGAGTTCTTATCGAGCTTCAAAATTCATACCGATATCCCTAAAACCATCGGCAAGACACAACTCTTTCGCTGAGACATCATGTCGAAATCCCCATTCTTTGGAAAACTCCTTCATTTCGGGGAGACTTCAATAGGTCACTGGGACATCACAACGATGACACCTTTTTCCCCCCGAGCTCCAAACCCTTTTACAAGACTTTTCGCTATCAGCGAGGCCTCTCATTGAGCTCAACTCCTACACCGAGAGCCTTTAAAGTTGGGGAGACCCTCCTCCTTCGGCGAGACCCTTCAGTGAAGCTCACCTCCTTTACCGATGCCTGCCTCATGAATCATTGTCAGTGAGACCTTCGCCTTCGGTAAGACCTCCTAGAAAACCCGCTTACATACGCCAAAGGCATCCTTTCAGTGAGACTTTAAGAAGTCACTGAGACTCTACCCCGAAGGAAAAAATCTTCCGCCAATATGCATATCCTTTTGTTGCCAGTCGATGAGACATAAAGATCTCGCCGAGACCTTTCTCTGAAAGAGACCTTCACGCTGATGGGAAACCCCTAGTCATCGGGAAGATGATCAGTGTCTTGCCGATAGGAACCTGTAGGTGAATTCCAGTCACCTTGACATTCCAGGGGTCTTGCTGATAGGAAACACAGATGCATATTTGAGCAATTGCATTATGGGTCGAGGAGACCCAGATAATCTCATGCCGATAGGATCGCTAATGTGAAGCATTCTGACTTGATGAAACCACTGCTAGTCGGCAAGACATCTGGAAGGTCTTGCAGACTTTCTCCTTGAGGAAAATTATGTCCAACTTGACTGAGGCCGACCTTTCAACAGAAATCCCTTGTTTCACATCAAGGGTATGATTTAATCATGCACAACAATGCCTCCATTTGGCCTTCATGAACATCTGAACACATATGCCCTGCTTGATTGAGCCCATAGGTGAAAACTTGGGCAACATTTATGGTGACCTTTGTTGGATGTTTGCCTGCTAAACATGGAAACCAGTAGCCAAACTTGTCCATTGGGTATGGAGTCATTGGGAAAACTTAGTGGCAACTAATTTGGAGCAGCCTTGTACGTTTGTGACTCAAGAAACAGATCACTTGGAAACTTATTGAAAACAGGAAAACTGTTGAATGGAAACTACTTATTTGTGTTGGAACAAGACTTAGGGAATTAAAACAACTAAACCTATTCTAACCTAAACTAACCAACAAAGAAGTTGGTCAAACAAAACCATTCACTGGCTCTGTGAAATAACTACCCCTCCTGACTAATAAAAGATGAATTACAAGTTGATGACTTGCAGACAAAGCATGAAAAAAGAGAGAAAATGCCCATACTAATTGCAAAACACTTGGAAAAACAAACATAAATCCACTTACCATTTCAAATTGATCACAAAAACTAATGTCTGCAAATGGATAAGTGGATATATCCTATTGTTCCAATGTTGTAACTACATCAAATTTTTTTGGAACAATGGCACACTTTGCTCTCCTTGGCACTCTATTAGTCAAATCTTTAATTGGGCATCCTCTGGAAAGGATAAGCCCTTTGCTCTTAATGCTAATTTTCTTGTGAAAATCTGCTTCTTCTCTGTCTTGCACAATGGTAATCTCATTTGAATGAATTGGCTCAGAGGTCAATGAAATGTCCACTTCATTCACCCCATCAAATTGGTCAAATGTTGTCAAGTCATGGTTGTCTTGGATTTTTTGTATATTGATCAACACACCACCATCATATTCCTCAGTATGTTGATCAACATTTGGCATTAGGGATTGCATCATAAATTTTCCTTTAGTTCCCTCCATAAAATCAGGAAGCTCATCAAGTAAATCAATGAAGGCTTGAGGTACAAGCTCTTTTTCATTTGATATACTGATATCTACTTGATGCGCTTCACTAAAAGGTCGTTTATAATCCAAGCTTGAAATGAAAATCTCCAGGTCATCCCAGAACAAATCCTCATCATTTTGCACAGTATCAATCCCCTTAATGATAAAAGGACTATTTTTTTCCTTAGGACGACACTCTTGAGGGAAGAAAAATTTCTGCTATGTTGCATCTATATGATCTTTCAAGACATACTTTTGTTGATCATGCTCATCTTGATAGAAGAACACCTTGTCATTGGTGTTATCACCTTTTTGCTGTTGAAACCCTATCATTGATGGTTTTTTAGACATGCTTTTTTCAACCTCATTATCAAAGCTAGGAAGTTCAGAAAAAAAATTAATCAGGGTTTCATCACTCTGTTCAACAAAACTAGGAAGCTCATTAGATGAATATGACATAACTCCATGTTTAGCTGTCATTTCTTGTTTAGAACTCTGTTGTCCTAACTGGACCTATTCATCAATCACTTGTAACAACCCTAATTTTTCATTTTGAACTTCATGCTCAAATGTATCAATACCCAAAAGAGTTTTATCTACCTCAAAAACCTCTTTTATCTTGTCACTAGGCTGACTTTGTAATTGAAAAGACTGATCTTGAGGGATAATGGACTGAGTTTCCTCAACTGCAGGCTTTTGCACAAGATGATAACTCCTAAAATTTGGAATTTCAAACTTAGGGAGCTTAATTGAAGAATTAGAAGACTTACTTTGTTGATCTTGTTGATTGGTTAGAACAGTCAAGGATTCTTCGTAACAAGTGTCTTCTTGCTGCTCACTCCTTTGTTGCTACAATTGATAACACTTATTGGCTAAATGCAAAGGATTCACATTCTTAAGCTTCTCCCAGAGGATTAAATCATCTTGATCAATAAGTTGCTCCTCCTTTGCTTTATTTTCAATAGAAGTTTTATTCTGTTCAAAGCCTGGAACATTGAATCTCGTGTAGTGAAGTCCTTCCTCAAAGAAAGGATTTGAAAAGGAAGCAGCTAATTGGGGCATTTGAGAAAGTTGCTCTTTAGGAGAGTTAGATTGACTTTGTTCAAATTCTTGTACTAAATGGGGTCCCCTTTGTGTCTCAACTTCCTACTAATTAATATAAGCTTGATAAACAAGCTCCTCTTGCTGCCTATTGACCTCTTACTGATTTTCAATTTCTTCAAACTGCTTTTGGAAATATGAAGACATATTCTCTATACTCATTTCATCTAAATTTTGAGGCTCATATGAAGAATAAATTTGCTGATTGGAGATAAAATAATCCTCCTGGGGTTGTTGATGAGCATAAGCATGCCACTGTTAAACTTGTGCAGGGGTGGGTGGGTAGGCCAATTGAGCTTGCTGGTAACCTGCTGCTACATAATTATTTTGAGTAAAACTAGTGGTATCTTTAATAGTGTATGACTGATAAAAATATGTAGGCACCATACCTTCATGAAATGGTTAATGGTAAGACATACTATCATGAAACTAGCACTTAGACTATTGAAACCAGATACTTCAGGCTTGGAGTTGCCAGGTATGTTAAAAACTTGCCTCCAAAGGTAGAAAGTACTGTTGTACACACCAAACAGCAGTAATACATGGTAAAAGGGGACTAAGATAGTCAATTTTTTTTCCCACCGGGCATTCCAAAACTGTTATCACCTGAAATTGCACCCTTGTTGAATCTGATGTTCAACACCTCAGTGTAACATTGGAAGACCTCTAAAGATGTGGGTTTCTTGTAGATAGAGGTCAACCTCCAGAGAAGGCCAACTTCCTTTGGTGTCACCTAACTGCTAATTCTGTAGAAGGAAAGGGAGAAGGAGTGCATACAAATGAAACTAAACTAAGGTGATACACCGAATTGATGAGATTAATGGAATACTTAGACTGCACTTGAAAATTTTCAATGATCCTAAGGATACACATCAAATTCTATGAGCAACTCATTAACATATCACAAACAGGTTTGATGCACACACTTTTCAATAAAGGAAATATTTTCACAGAATGGAATCTATGTGTGATTATGTAAACATAGTTTGTGGTTGATGTAATGGTGCTTTTTAGAAAGGAAGGCATGAAACACCACATAGAGTTATTAAGGAATGAAAGAATTCACAATATAACTCGATCATTAACTTGAAATGCACAACTCCTTGCAAGAATAGTGATGAAAATATGAAGCATCAACAGTGGCCAAGGCAACTCTGTACTTTATATTCCAAAAATCGAAGTGAGTTACAAAGCATACACTAGCTGAGAGAGGATTGCTAAAAATCACTAACTCTTTTGAATGTATTATCTGAACTGCCTTTACAAAAAGGAAAAATGCCCTATATACAAAAGATCTCGGCCCCTTAGGGCTTACAAAAATATCCCTACCAAGATCTGCCCATAGATCTTTTGATGAAATTAATGCTGCATTTCACGTGTCCTTGTTGCCTGTGTCGGTGAAGAAACATTCTCGGAGAATCCTTCAGATCTTTCACAGCTACTGCATTCATTTCTAATCCTCGTGTCCACCTTTGAATCCCCTGTTGAGTTGCTTTGAATGCCTTAGAGCCAATCCACATCGATTTCACTCTGTTGATCGTCTTGGCACCTGGTTCCGCTGCCAATGATTCACTCGTAGCTCTCTCTCTAATTGGCTGGGCACATTCCACATGGATTCCCCAACGGTCAAAAGCATGTTCAGTCAGAATCACATCTCAGCAAGACACTGGAAGTGTCTCACTGATGTGATTATGCCCCTCTAAAGCTATCGGCATAACATGACACTGTCGATGAGATTTCTTATTAAGCTTCAAAAGTCATACCGATATCCCTAAAACCATCAGCAAGACACAACTCTTTCACTGAGACATCATGTCGATGTCCCCATTCTTTGGTGAACTCCTTCATTTTAGGGAGACTTCGATAGGTCACTGGGACATCACAACGATGACACCTTTTTGCCCCCAAGCTCCAAACCCTTTCAGCAAGACTTTTCGCTATCGGTGGGGCCTCTCATCGAGCTCAACTCCTATGCTAAGAGCCTTTAAAGTCAGGGAGACCCTCCTCCTTCGGCGAGACCCTTCAGCAAAGCTCTCCTCCTTTGCCGATGCCTACCTCATGAATGATTGTTGGTGAGACCTTCACCTTCGGTAAGACCTCCTAGCAAAACCTGCTTACATATGCCGAAGGCATCCTTTCGGTGAGACTTTACCCTGAAGTAAAAAATCTTCCGCCGATATGCATATACTTTTGTCGCTGGTTGGTGAGACATAAAGATCTCACCAAGACCTTTCTCCGAAAGAGACCTTCACGCTGATGGGAAACCCCTAGTCACTGGGACGATGATCGATGTCTTGTCGATAGGAACTTATAGATGAATTCCACTCGCTGTGACATTCCAGGGGTCTTGCCGATAAGCAACACAGACGCATATTTAACCAAATGCATTATGGCTCGAGGAGACCTAGATATTCTCATGTCGATCGAATCCCTAATGTGAAGCATTTAGACTTGATGAAACCACTGCTAGTTGGCAAGACATCTGGAAGGTCTTTCCAACTTTCTCCTTGAGGAAAATTTTGTCAAACTTGACTAAGGCCGACCTTTCAACGAAACTCCCTTGTTTCGCATCAGGGGTATGATTTAATCATGCACAACAATGCCTCCATTTGGCCTTCATGAACACCTGAACATAGATGCCCTACCTGATTGAGCCCATAGGTTAAAAATTGGGCAACAAGAATCTTATGTGATATTCTAGATTTGTGTAATGATGAATTTGAGTTACCATGATTATGTTGGATCTTAATATTTAAATTTGGGTTTAGATTAGTGAATACAACTACTTAAGCAAGGGCCACTCAAGGTAATTATCCTTCACTCATTTCTTTCAAGTTATTTCAATTCTATTTTAGTTGTTACTTTGTAAATGAAATTTGTGTTAATAGATTTTGTGTCTTTTCAATCATTAATGGATGAATGAACAATTTCTATTTCATAAGTCATACTGTAATTATTAGAGTTCTTATACTCTAGAGTGTAGTATATGTTTAATCAACAATTCAGTCATTTTCTAGCATTTACTTCTAAATAGTAGTCAACTACAATCTTATATTGTAGGTACCTAGAGCCAAAGAGACAACTTTACTTTCCTTACTATTTTGTAGTTTTATGATTTTTGAGCAAGTGTAGTATCTTTACTAGATTTATTTAGGTAGTTTCCAGTCTTTAGAAGCACATACAGTGCTAGTACCATCACAAGCCTACTAGACCTAGTTGATAATTCAATGAAGGTTTTTCCAAATGTTAAGTGGACTATTTAGTTAGGTTTTCCCCTCTGAATTATGTGATCACCACCATGTTTACTAGACACTAGAAGGGAATCTACATTTTTGGCACCATTTACAAGGATGGTGCTACTTGAAAAGATTAGTTTCTTTCATTTTCAATATTTCCTTATTTAGAATTTTTTTAACCCTATTAAATGAATAGCATTCAAATAACATTGTGGAAGATTCATTTCCATACAAAGTCATATCTATTGTATGCGGAGGTACGTGAAGGTAGGGAGACTCTCTGGGAAGATTCCTCCCCTCAACAAGCGAACAAGAAAGAGAAGATATTGGTGACTACATTTATCAAAGTGAGGGTACTACTAAAGAAGAATATTCCCTTTCACTAACATCTATTGAGAATACGGAGGGGACCTTCCAAACAATAGGTGACAGAGTAGTGGATGATCCACTTGAACATCTGACCTTTGAATTTCCAATTACCAACCAAGAGAGGGGTACTAGATGCTAAAGAATATTCATCCTTTAGCATTACCAGTCTTCTATGGGTTGGTGACTAAAAATCCAGAGACATTCTTGTTCGCATTTTATGTCCTATGTAGGAGCTATTACTACAAAACTGATGCTCATAAGCTCAAGTTGTTCCTTGCTACTCTAAAAGATGTTTCCCTGAGATGGTTTATAGGATTAGGAAAAAATGTTCCATATTGGGACACCATGAAAAAAAAAAATCATGGAAAAATACTAATATTATTGCAGAGGATTTGATAGGAGAAGAGATGATATCTTCAGGATGACTCAGAAGGAAGATGAACCATTGGAAGAGTATGTAGAAAGGTTTCAATTTTACTTGAAGAACAACCCACATAATAAGCTCTTTGATGAATCATTGAATCTTGTATTCTTGAGAGGAGTTAATGAAGATTGCATGGATGCCCTCAATCTTATTGGGAAAGGTTATGTGTCTTAATTACCATTTGAAGACATATGCAAGGTTTGCAAAAACTATTCTAGGACCTTCACCAAAAGCTTAAGAGGAGAAATAACATCCACCATTGGCAATACATCTAATGGGGTTTCAAGGGTGGAGTTAAGTAACCTACTATCCAACATGGAGGACAATATCATAATCCACCTAGATACTCAGTTGGATACTCCACATATAAAGAATAAATAAAAAATAAGCTAAAGCAATGCTCATTGAATCCTACCCCAATTGTAGACAAAGGAAAGAAAACTGCAAGTGCAAGAGGGTTGCTAGTATTATAGAGAACACATAAAAAAAATTTGATTTTCAACCACTTGAAGGTGAAGATGGACAATATTTTACATTGTGCAAAGAATGCTATGACAACTGAGACAAGGTATGCCACAATAACCTCTTAATTTCAATATATCTTTTCCTATTGGTAATCAAACATTCTCTGCTTAGAATTCTCAGCCCTGGACAAATAACCAAAACTAATGGAGAAACCCTCAACAATGGAAAAACCTTAGTAAAACTGGAACCAACAACAACCAAATGTATGGTCACAAGAAAATTTTCAAGGTTCCAATTATAACCCTCAATGGCCATTGTAGCAAAATCAACGACAAACACAATGGAAGAAAATTCAGTAGTGACAACAACAAAACATGAATTTCCAACAACCTAAATACTTCCTTCTCAACCACAACAATAGGCTATCATGCCCAATCCTTCAAACACAAAATATCAACTACCTAGACCACCAAGCCAAGATCTTTCTTGAAAGATTATGGTATGTTGGTTTGCTTCGTGTGTTCATTGTATCCATGTGTAGAAGGGAGATTGTATCCAATACCATAACAATATTTCAATTCAGATGAAGGAGGGTTAGGTTTCTAAGAAGGATTGGTTTCTTCATGAGAACAAAAATCCTTCTTAGGTTTGCCATACTTATGCCTTGTCTTCTCATGAGGAATAGGAGTTGAATAGCCCCAATCACCACCATGGGGTAATTGCTTTGAAATTTGAACAAATTGAACAAATGAAACACAAGTTTGTTTTGGTTTAAATTGTGAGATATTGTACTCTCCCATAAAGGAGGGTGTAAAGTGTAATGAGCCCCAATCATCACTAGAACTTGTTTCTAAAAATGAATCATTCGTATATGACTCTTTGGACTTTGTGGGTGAGATTTTGGATTCTTTATTGAAATGAGGCATTAAATATAACAACCCCCAATTATCACTAAAGAGTTTTGTTGTAGGTGTAAGGAAATTAGGATCAACTTGTCTAGGTTCAAATTTTTATTTTGGGATGAAAGTATTAGGGGGATTGGAAGTGTTGTGATCATATGATTCATAGCTTTGTTCATCTGCTTCAACCATGTATATCTTGTTGTTGTATTCAAATTTCATTGTACGGTGGAGAGTAGATGGGACTCCTTTCATAGCATGAATCCATGATCTCCCTAGGAGAAGGTTGTATGAAATGGGTCCTGGCATGATGTGGACAAGGGTAGGCAACACTATAGGTCCGACCTCAATGGGTAATGTGATCATTCCTAAGGGTTGTTTATTAATATTGTCAAAGCCATGAACACGAACATCGTTAAGTTGGATAAACCTCTTGTCCATTCCAATTTTGTCTAGGAGGCCCATGCTACAAACATTAATAGTTAATCCATTTCCTTTGAGAGTGTGCCTAACTACGGTTTCATTAATGATCACCTTTATCATCAAGGCTTCATTTTTGTTTTGAATCTCGAGTGATGATAATTCATGTTTAGGGAATGTTATTTCTGATTGTATGACTTGAATATGATCAAAGGAAGGTGTTACATTATTTGATTTCATGTAAGATTTTATCTCCTCTTGCTTTATTTGTAATATTTCTTGAAATGGACACTTATATGTAGGTGATAGTTGAATGATTTTCCATACAAATATATTAGTAGGATTATTTTTAAGGTCTTCAACACTAGGCACACTATATTGAGGAAAAGGTAATGGAGTGGGCGTGATTTGTGGTTTCCTATATGTTTGAGGAATTATGTTATATCTTAGTTGTTGTAAGACATTTTTGTTGTCAGGCTTCATTAAAGATTTGAGGAAATCCCCAATTTTATTTTTATGTGGGTCACTAATGGGAGGTGACTTAGAAGTCTCACTCATTAAAGGAGATTCAATTTGTGTTGTCATAACCTCAAAAAACTTGTCCCTATTTTCATGGTATTAGTGAAGAGGAGTCTAATGTCACTTCATCATCTTCATCTAAGAAAACCTCATTACTAGTGTTGTCACTTTCTTCCACCAAGTTGTCTTCCCTAGGAGGAGAGTGTTTAGGAGAACTACAAACCAAATGTTCTTGACATTCAAGGATTGGCTCATCTAAAATGACTTTGTTGCAAGTAGGGGAATGATGAATGGTTGAATTGTCTTGCTCAATAAGGGTTTCCCTAGGTGAAGGGAGACAACTAAGATTCTCATGACTTTAATTTATTGTATTTTCTATCATCAAAGTATCTTCTTCATAGGTATGAGAGATACTAGGAGAAGAACAAGTATGATTATCTTGATCATTTACAACTTCATTCCTTTGTTTCCTAATGTCTTTTGAAATAGGGTAGGTAGGGGATGTATCATAAAGAGGGTTGTTATAGACCTTAAAGTTTTGATAATCTAACACCAACATATCCTAATCATTTACAATCTCATCCTCTTCCACTAAATCATTCTCACAAGCAAGGGATGAATGGAGACTAGGTAAGGTAATATTTAGGAATGTGTCTATGATATCATTCTCTTGTGCTATAATATCTTCCCAAAAGAGACAAGGAGAAGGACAAGAAAGACTTTCATGATTCTCAATGATTGTATCTTCTTTCACCAAGATACCTTCGTCACTAAAAGGAGAGGTATCGGGAGAAGAAAAAATATGATTGTCATGGATGTCCATGCTTGTATCATCTTCTATCACATCATTCCCATAGATAGGATATATAAGAGGGGGTGTAGGCTTAAGGAAAACATCACTATTTTCACTCTCTTGTGCTAAGAGACTCTCATAATTAGGGAATGCATTGGATGAATGACTAACATGCTTATTGACTAACTTTTTCTTTGCAAACTTGGAAAAGAGCGATACCAACATTTGTGAAAAGTAATCTATGCAAACTCAAAATGAAATGTATAGATGTAACTTTCAGATTTCAAACAAGGTAATTTACTAATTATACTATGCAATGAAACTTTGTGAATGCAAATTTGAAATTAAGCAATGCATGAAATGAACCACTTTAAGCTATATTTACTAAAATGAATGAAACAAAAGGCCAACCCACTAAAAATGATAACCAATGATAGAAAATAGAAGAACAAAAAAGTAGATTTAAACCCTAAAAACTACAACTTCAAAGCCAATGGGGAATAAGATGCTAGAAAAGGCATCTTGGTCCTACTGAAGGAATTTTGAGGTTCCAAAAATTGGAACAATTAGGAATCAACTCAGATAGGGTTCTGAGCAAAAAATCCATAGAGGGACTAAGATGCTAGTAAGGGTGTTTTAGTCCCAGCAGAAGTTTTTTTTCTAAAAAATAGAAAAATCTAAGTTGATAACAATGTTCCCAGGTTGCCTACTCAGGGTCCTGATGTTTAGAATCAGAAAAGTGTGCAAATGAATGCAAGAAAAAGTGACTAATGCCAAGAAATTGAAAGTAAAGTTGAATGCAATTTTTAAAATTTTGAATGCTATAACAATGTTTCTAAATGCAATTAGGATGAATAACAATGAACTTTTCATTTTTTTTCAATGAGATAAAATGATGCAAGAAAGCAAAAAATGCAACCTATATGCACTTTCACTAATGCAAATGCGAGAAACCCTAGATGTACTTTCACTAATGTAAGATGTAATGCAAGAATGAATGCAACCTAGATCTAGGACTTTAATGAACTCCAAATTAGAAAAATGAATGTCCCAAAATGTCAGTGTCACCAAAATGATTAATATGGGAAAGGGTGGATGCTTTATGGACTAGGTCATAGAACACTACTCTTCTCCAATTATCACTCAAATATGTCGTAGGATCCCAAATTGGATTGACTATCAACATAAAGGGTGAGTCAATTCTCAACAAGGAAGACCTAGGGGGGTTCTTTAAGCTTCGAGGGGTTCACCACCAAGAAAAATCTTGGAAAAGGCAACCTAACATTCAAATCACAAAACCTAGTAATGCAAGCCAAATGATGAGTGCAAATGATAAAATTAAGCAACAACAAGTTAGGGTGTATGTACTTGGGAATTCTAAAAATGTGATGAGGATTTTGGAAATGCAAAAATGTTATGAAAATATGCTAAGGAGGACTAAGATGCCCTTACTATAGTCTTAGTCCTACTGCTGTTTTTGGGGGAAAGGTGGAATCTTTGGATGTCGGAACAAAATCTGAAAGAATCTCTAAAAAATACCCTTGGAAGGACTAAGCCACACTTATTGTTGACTTAGTCCCATCTTGAATTTCTAAAATCTATGAATGTGATCCTAAGTCTCAATTTCTACACTTCCTTCTTCTCAGATCTTAGGTCTTGAAACTTCTAGATATAGCTTGTAAGCGAATTTCTGTGAAGATGACAACTTTGCAATGCAGCTTTACAACTTTGCAACTTTACACTTCAAATGATCTTCAAGTCTTCAACCTAAATTTGCAAACAAAAACATGCAAAAGAGGAAAAACTTGTTGATTTTTAGTAAATGGGGTTATTCCTTGGTCAAACCCCTTGCTGGTAATTAAACCTTGGAATGAAATGAAATAATGGAAGGAAATGATGAATGAAAAAAATGCTATGTTACAAATAGAAAATCCTTGTTATGAAAGATTTGCAAAATTGTATAAAGTGGCTAGCTTGAATGCAGATCTTGACTTGAATGAATGCTTGATAGATCTTGACTTAAATTTCTTGCTTGAATCAAAACCCTACATCACAAATGTTAGCTCAAAAATAAACATGATGCAAGAATGTCTTTGATATGATGCTTGAATCTTGATGATGGCTCCAAATTCTTGATGAATTGTTGTTGAATGCTCTTTTGGACTCAATTATGCTATTAGGAATTCTCTCACAAAATTATTGTATGAAAATGAGTGAAATAACCTTGTATTTATACTTATATGTGCTTAGTATCCCAAAATTACACCACAACAAGTTGACATATGAATTCATTAATTAAAGGAGGATAAATCCTACCAATATTTGAAATTAAATCCAAAAAATAACTAAGGGGGACTAAGACACCATAGGTGGCATCTTAGTCCTGATGCATGAAACTCTGGGCACAAACTACAAAAAGGGGCCTCCTTTCAAAAGAGGGTCCCAAGACCTTGGGAGGAAAAAGATTCCCTAGGTGGTCTCCTAGTCCCAATCCAAAAATTATGGACACATAACTAGAATCACTAAATTATCATTTCCCCTTTGATGTTTGTGGATTAGCCATAAAAATATATAATTAATTAGGCTATTGGATGCAAAATAGGACCAATTAAGACATAAATAAGGATAAACAAAGCAAGGAAGTTCCAAATAAGTGTGAAAATGCAAGGGTATGCATTTTCCTACACTACACTAATGACTGAGGAGAAAGAGAATATGGGAAAGGTAAGACAAGAAACCCAAGATGTAATAAAAAATTGGCAAGGAGTTATGGGGAAGGAAACAACTCTTCATCCCATACATCTCAAGCACAAATGCATGTTGATGTTATAGAAGTGATGGATAATCTAGTCTTAGAGAATTTTGGTGAGATACATGGTGTTTCAGAGACTCTTTCCCCTCCAACTGATACAAAAGAGACAACCAAAAAAAAGGTCTAATGATTAACATAAATCATACCGGTGATAAGCAAGAAGAATATCATGAATCTACCATAAATAGGGATGAGAAAAAAAAGATGAAACTGAAGGAAGCAAATATAAAAAGGATAATGACGATAAGGATTATGAGGATAAAAGGGAGAAAGAAAAAAGAAAGAAAAGTCCTCTAGAAAGTCATCTAGAGAAGAAGGAGAAGAAAAAGAAAGGGAAAAAGAAAGGGAAAAAGAAGAAGAAAAAGAAGAAGAAAAGAAGAAAGAGGAAGAGAAGAAAGTTATTCCAACTGAGAAGAGTAAAGGAGAAAACCTCAAAGCTTTTGAGTTGTCAAATCCAACTGAAGAATAATTTGAAAGAACCCTCAAAGGTCTTCTATCAAGAAAAACAATACAAGTACTTTAGCTTGTGCTTCAACCCTAGCTAATTAAGCCATCATTTTATCTGGGTTATGTGGACTTGACAAAGATTGCACCAAGTGATAGAATAAAACTAAGTGGTTATTTTCTCAACTCTTTCACATAGGAAGCTATTGAATCATATCAAAAAGGAAATGAACTAATAAATGAAGCTATTAAAGCTTGAAAAGAGACAACCGCCAATGTTACAACTAATAATTCTTTATCTCCAATTGAAAAATTAAAGCTTATAGTTGATTCAGTCAAGGAATACACATCTAATCTCAAGGTACACACTACAAAAGAAGTGGAGTTAAGTCTACTAGAGAAAAGACTATTGTTTCTACAAGATAAGTGTGCAATTGCACATGATAGAGCTTTACAAATTTTGGAATAAGTAAGAGACTATGATGAGGAAGCCCAATTTATATTTGTCTATTGCATGAAGTGGCTTGAAGCCACTCAAGGTATCAAGGACTTAATGGACTTAATTGAGTCTCAGATTGTCGATGCCACTAGAGATTACAAGGTTGTAGATGATAGAAAATAAGTTTGTTGGGTTTCTATTGCATCTATGTTCAGAGCAATTTTTTCATCCTACTGAGGTAGAAAGAAGATGTAATAAGGTAGTTTGGCTAGCATGGAGACATAGTTATGTCCAAACATGTCTCTATATCAACTGCATTTATGGATGCAAAAAAACTTGAGAGGATGAACTTAACTCTGTCTACTCTAGAAGAAGGAGAAGAATTCCTAGCGGAACTAGAATCTCTATACAAAACTCTTACCCAGAAAAAGGAGTTTGGGATGATGGAAATCCTGTTAGAGTAATAGGTTAATTACTTAATTAATTTAATCACGTTGATTAATTAATTAAGTCACCTTTACTTTATTTTTCACTTAAGCTAAACTTAGGTCCATTAATAATTACTTAATTATTAATTATTAATTAATCACCTTTAGGGTTTTGATCTCCTTTCATAAGGATTGATCTCTTTGTAATTATTCAATTCTTGTTTAATGCATTTTTGTTTCATGACAAGCAAAGCACTATTCTCATGTTTTTGTTATCTCCTCTATGTGACAAGTTATTTGCTTGCAGGTGTTCACTAGGTTCTGTGAGGTTGTATTTCTCAACTTCAACATGGTATTAGAGCTTCAGATTTGTCACTTTCTATTTTTTTTGAGGGATCCTATCTTGAAAGTGACATTTTTGTGCATCTTGAGTCAAATTAGACCTCACCATTGCATCTATAATGCTTGAGTCAGTCAAGATTGACCTTTGTTTTGTCAAATTTGGATTCATGGCGCCAGATCTGCGAGGGTTTGAAGATACAACAATTGTTTTGCTAGATCTAGGGGTGGGGAAAAAAAAAAGGTATTTCCAACAAAAATAGACAGTGCCATTCCATTTGGAGCAGCCAAAAACCTAAAGATCGACTGTTGTTTCGTGAAAATCTGAGAAAATTTTTTTGAAGGAGAATTTTTTGGAGGCACAGTTTACGAGGTTAAAAATCCATATAGTAGTATAAAATCCATACAATGGTATGAAATCTGTACCAAATATGGATCTGTAGTAGCACTATTGATTTTTTGGTTCAAAAAAATTTCATATTGGGTTTTAATTTTTTTTGCATGTTTAAAAAGACATTTTCATGCCTTTGTTCCTTTTGAAAGAATTTTTAAATAAAAAAAAAGTTGCTGCACTTTTTCATGATATGACAGTAGCATATTCTATAGAATATTCCAAGCTCCAACCCCTAAATCTAGAAACTGGGCACCCATATGTCCAAGGGCCAAAATTTTAAGCCCTCTATTTGGTTTTAGAAGGCTAATTGTACACCTTTCACAAAATTGGGTATTTCTTAGGCATACAAACTTTGCTTTTCAAAAAAATTATATCATCGAAAAGCTCTAGGGTTCCGAGCCCATTCTAGATTTGGAGGTTATTTTTTCTGAGTTTTTACCAAAAAAATTCTATAGTCAGTTGAAGAAATCTCTTCTATTATGCACTTCTAGGGCAGTAACTTTTGCATACGGACTTCGTTTTTCTAAAATGAATAGGCGTCAGAAAGGTGTTCTAATGCTCTTTTCAAATCTGTTGTTTATTTCATTAGAAAATTTACCAGGTACATAGGAAATTTTCTGAAGTGATTTGTTTTCTTCAAGCTTTCCCACTTTCAAATTTGTACTGGGGTTTGGTTTTTGTGTTGTGGGGTGTGTTTTTTCCTTGCTTTCTTTATATACACATCAAAAAATAGAAACCTCCATCATCAAACACATTTCAAAACCATAAAAATCATGGCGGATCACTCATTAGTTTACCATCTTTCCCCACACAATTATCATACTTGGAAGGCACTTATGTCAAGACTTCTCATGTCAAAGGGGTTATGGTCCTGTTTGGATGAGAATCAACCTCACTTGACATGTCAATTTGAGATTCTATAGCATAGAAACAAAATGGATGATGCTATGGGTTTGTTATCATTACATGTTATAGAAAATATTTTATTTCACCTAGAGGGTTGCACAACTCCTTGAGCTATGTGGACTAAGTTTCATGATCTTTTTGGCACCATTAATCAGTTCAGGGCACTTCAGATTGAGGCAGAATTGACCACCTTTGTACTTGATTCTTTTCCATCTATTGAATATTTTTTGATGAAATTCAAATCACTTAGATCATCGTTACAGGGTTGTGGTAAGAACAAAACAGACATCGAGTGTATATACCTGATTCTATCTAAGCTTTGAGGTTCATTTCAGATATTCTCTTCTACATTTTATTCCACCATGGATGCTTTGGGTCCACAATTTATCATGCCTACCATTGAGGTATTCTGCAATTGGTTGACATGTGAGAAGGCCAAGCTAACATAGTTGGATTCTATTCTAGGATCAAAGAACCAAGCATTGGTAGCTCAGACATCTCAGGGGAAGCAGAAGCAGAAACAAAAGCCGAAGACAAATTTAGTAGGTAGTGAGAGTTCCTCCAAGCCACCACCGAAGTATAATTCCAAACCACAATCCAACCCTAAGCAAGGTAAATCTTCTAAGTTTGGTGAGTCTTCCTCCAAGACTATGAATAAATCAAGTGATCCTTGCAGTTTTTGTGGCAAGGAAGGTCATCTAGTTTCTAGGTGTTGGAAGTGATTAGAGGCTTTAGAGGAGGCCATGCAACAACATCATATCACCTCACCTCAGTCACCTTCCCTAAACATAGGGAAAGGTCATGCTCTTTCTGTATGAGCATTACTTCAAGATCCACTTGGATTCTAGATTCTGGTGCTTCTCACCATATGACACACACTCATGAGTCTATCACCGCACTTGCCCATTGTGGTGCTTCATAGATTGTATATGGTGACTCTACATATCTTACTATTATGGGTTCTAGTTTTTTTCCATTGGATGGTGGTTGTCTTCAGGATGTACTTATTGTTCTTGAAATTTTGACAAACCTCCTTTCCGTTTATTATATTTTCCATTCTAGCACTGGTAAGACAATTGAGTTCTCCCCACATGATGTGGTTATTCGAGACCTCCATGATCTTGATTTGGTTGTGGCTACTAGGATTGTTGATTATGCATCCTGCTTATATATATTTGATGGCTTTGAGAGTACAAATGGTTCAAGTTCATCTCTTATAGCACATGTAGACATAATGAGAAGGCTTTGGCATGATCATTTTGGCCATGCCAATTACAGATATCTACAATAGATGAGTACACCGGCACTTGTGATTGGGCTCTCACAAATTTCCTATACTGATGGTGTTTGTCGAGGTTGTGTACTTGGAAAAAATCACTGATATTTTTTTCCTATGGGTAGAGCCACATGTGCTAAGGCACCCTTGGAGTTGGTGCATAGTGACCTCATGTCCTTTCCAACTTCTTCATTTTTAGGGGCCAAATATGTGCTCACATTTATTGATGACTTCTCCAGGTGTACATGAGTGTACTTTCTTAAGTAAAAGTTTGATGTCTTTGATTCATTCAGGATCTTTAAGACATTTGTGGAGAAGTAGTCTGGTCTTTCTATCAGGAGGATACAGAGAGATAATGAGGGGGAGTTTTTTAATTAGGATTTCAGGGATTTTTGCACTAAGCATGGTTTGCAACATCAGTTTACAGTTCCTTACAAACCTCAGCAGAATGGTGTTGCTGAGAGAAAGAACATGACTTTACGGGAGATGGCCAATTGTATGATACGATCATGGTCTATGGATTCTTCATTTTGGGCTGAGGCAGTCAATTGTGCCACTTATATTCAGAATCAAATGCCTCATAAGGTATTATGACACATGACTCCTAAGGAGGCCTCGACCCATGTCAAGCCTGATGTTTCTACATTCTGAGTTTTTGGTAGTGAGGCTTGGGCATTTATTCTTGATGCTCAATGGACAGCCATGGAGCGAAAAATCCGACCACTCATATTTTTTGTCTACTATGAGGATGTTAAGGCCTACAACTTGTTTGGTCCTGATTCCAGAGAGGTCTTGTTTTAGTGAGATGTCTAGTTTGATGAGTGCTTTCCTCCGATGGATTCTTTATCACCAGCTTCTTCCTCACTACCTACTCCTCCCTCTTCATCTCTTGAGATTGATTATCTCTTGTGGATGATGCAGATGATGATCTACCATCCCCATGACACCATATACACAACATTTTCCCAAGTGGATCCGCTTTACTATAGAGGCAGTTGGATCTTTGGCAGGTGATCCTTTAGATTCTTGTCGTACACATGCACATACATCAGGTGCTAGAATTTTGAGTCATGCCATTTCATATGATCCTTAGAGGTTTTTAAAGGTGATAGGTCACCCTGAGTGGGATGGGGCTATGGAGGAGGATTATTCTTCTTTGATGAAGAATAATACTTGGGATCTTCGTCATCTTCCTAAGGGAAGAAAGTTGGTTCGATGCAAGTGGGTCTACCATACCAAGTTTTCTACAGATGGTTCAATAGATAAGTACAAAGCATTTCTTGTTGTGAAGGGGTTTCTCAGGTTGAGGGTATTGATTACTCTGAGACCTTTGCTCTTGTTGCTAAGATGAATTCTATTTGCTTTGTACTATCACTAGTAGCTTCTTAGGGATGGACACTTTTTTAGATGGATCCGAAGAGTGCCTTCTTGCATGGGGACGTACATGAGGAGATCTATATGGAGCAGCCTTAGGGTTTTGTAGAGGACACTTCTTTGGTTTGTAGACTTCGATGTTCATTGTATGGTCTCAAACAAGCCCCTCGGGCTTGGTATGAGAAGATGGACTCTTTTTTTCTTTCCTCTCACTTTACATGTTGTCATTCTAATCCCATAGTGTACATTCAATGTTAGGAGGGTGATCTTTTGATCCTTGTGCTATATGTTGATGATCTCATTCTTATAGGTAGCTCATCCTCTATGATTCAGAGTGTTTAGAGAGCTTTGATGGAGCAATTTGAGATGATAGATCTCGGTCTTTTGCACTATTTTCTTGGTCTACAGTTTATTTAGTCTTTGGATGGGATTTCCATATATTAGCAGAATTATGCTCTTGATATGCTCCAAATATTTGGCATGCTTGATTGCAAGCCTGCCCCCACACCATTTCAGTTAGGTGTTGTTATGTCTTCCACTTGCTCTACTCCTTCAGTAGACTCTACATTATACAGGCAGTTGGTTGGTTATTTTTGTACCTGACACATTCACGTCCTAATCTTTCCTTTGTGTTTGATCTTGTCTCTAGGTTCTCCCATGATCCACATGAGGTACATTCAAGGCACCACATAGTATGGAATCCACTACACATCAGGAGCCCCTCACATTATTGGCTTCATTGAATCAGATTGGGTTGGTGGTGTCAATGATCAAAAGTCCACTTCTAGCTTTTTTTTTTCCTTGGTTTTGTTCCTATCACATGGTCTTGCAAGAAGAAATCTGCTATTGCATTATCATCTACAAAGGCTGAGTACCAAGTAGTGGTGTTAGCTAGTTAGGAGATTTTATGGCTTCAATAGTTGATGACAAAGTTTGGGTTTCCTCCTAATAGTCCCACTGTTCTTTGGTGTGTCAATCAGAGTGCTATACACATTTCCTACAATCCAGTGAAACATCAACAGATAGACCACATTGAGATCCACATGCACTTCATCAGACAGTTGATTCAGGATGGTTCTCTCAGCTTGGAGTACATTCCTACTGAAGCGCAGGTTGCAGACATCTTCACACAACCTTTGGCATCACCACACTATCTTCAGTTGCGATCGATGCTTGGGGTGAGGGAAGTTTTCCTTGGGGGGTCTTTGTGAGGACTTCCTTCCTTCATGTTCTTTTAGCATTCTTTTCATCTCTTTTTGGAGTAGAGCTTTTCCCATGAGGTTTTGTCTATTTTTTGTGCTTTACAGAGATTTGGTTGTATTTGGGTAGCTCATTTGGTCTTGTTGTTGGGACCCATCTTTGCTTTCATGCATTTTGTCCTTAGTTTTTTAGCTTCTCCCTAAGTTCATCTTAAGGGGGGGTGTTAGAGTAATAGGTTAATTCATTAATTAATTTAATCATGTTGATTAATTAATTAGGCCACCTTTACTTTATTTTTCACTTAAGCTAAACTTAGGCCCATTAATAATTAATTAATTATTAATTATTAATTACTCACCTTTAGGGTTTTGATCTCCTTACATAAGTATTGATCTCTTTGTAACTATTCAATTCTTGTTTAATACATTTTTGCTTCACGACAAGTTGAGCACTATTCTTGTGTTTTTATTATCTCTTCTACATGACAGGTTATTTGCTTGCAGGTGTTCACTGGGTTCTTTGAGGTTGTATTTCTCAACTTCAACAAATATGGCTTGGGAAGCAATTCTCAAGGAGTTACAAGGTTCCCTCAATTCCTTATTGAAAGTATTTTTTACTTTTCCTAGTCCTTTGTCCTTGATGTCAAAGGGGGAGAATATTTTTTATAAAGAAGGGTATGTTAGAGTTTGGTGTTTGGTGTGTTAGTTTTCTTGTACATATGAAAGGGGGAGTTGAGTGCATTATTGTTGCACAATTTATTTTTTGAAGCAAGTCTCATTTTTGGTACATGTTTCCATCAATGACAAAGGGGGAGATTGTTGGAAGAATGAAGAAGTTTGCCACTGGTTTTGGTGTCATTGATGCCAACATTGGTTGGTAACTGGCTAAGTAAACTGTGTATCTATATTGATTCAATATTTTGACCCAAAAATTCTCCCAGTAAAATATAATTGTATGATTTTTGATATGTTGCTTAGGAGTGTCAGTTATAGCTATCAACAAGCTTTCAACAAATTTAGTTGATTTGGATAAGATATCTCAATGATAAAAGTTTGGCATTCTTTTGGCCAACAGGTTTAAGAACTACTTATGTTATGAATGTTTAAAGTGTTCCTTATTAGGTCTGAGCCAACCTAATTTTTGTTTGATATGTTTTATTTTGTGTGCCAAAAAGGATTTTTGAATTGGGTCAACAATTCACTTTGAATTGGGTTAACAATTTACTTTGAATTGTGTATGTGCACATCCAATTAGTCCAACCTAATTGATGTATAATGATGTTGTGTATGTGTATGTGTGTGTGCATGGAAAATACCAATGGATGAATGAAAAATGGGATGAAAAGTATTGTGAACAGTGATCCAATCTATGGGACAAGTGTTATAGTGTGAAGGTATTGATAGTTATTGTATACTTGCAATTGGAGCAAGGATTTGGTTTTCTAGAGCTTAGCCGAAGCTGATCTCAACATTTTGAAGGTGCACTTCTTTAGTTCATCTTTTGGTAGTGAGCCATACTCTTTGTATCTTGGTGGTAAGTCATTTTGTATTCAC